>OU612043.1:165967135-167167135 GCA_914767935.1 Coremacera marginata | reverse complement strand
CTACTCGGCTCTCACTCCTACTTCATGAAGCACCCCTCCGATCGACTATATTGTGCACAGTGGTCACACATCTTCAACTCTATGAGTGCTACCACCGCCCTCGTCGAATGCAGTGGCACGACTAGGAGTATCACTACGTCATTACATAGAAAGACACCGCCTACAAGGCCATACTGCATTTGGTTGTAACACGAGCTGCTAAGAAGTGATACAGAGAGAAAAGGAAGGATGAAAAACATATTTTCAGGAGAAAAAAAAAAGAAAGGCAGAAAAGCGTGAGTGAGAGAAGATTGAGATGCATAGCGAAAGAAATGAGGTCCGAACATTTTCCAAAAAGCTAATGCGCCTGGCCAATGGTTATAGGACCTCTTCCTAGGGTCTCTTCCTGCAAGAATGGAAACGGGAATCTAGTGAAAGATATCTAGAGTACACTTACGTTTGGAGGGAGCACTTACGATGCTGACAACAATCCCGCCAATAGAGGTGATAACCCGGAAACCCCAATTACGGATGACAGAGTTGAGGCTTTGCTGCCCGAATATAATGAAGTCTAAATAGCCATAGCTCGACTTAAGAACAACAAAGCCGTGGGAGTCGATGATCTACCCGCTGAGCTGTATAAGAACAGAGGCGAAGCTCTGTTTAAATGCATTCACGAGTTTCTATGCAGAATATGGTCGGAAGAATGCATTTCAAACGATTGGAATCTCAGTGTACTCTGCCCAATTAACAAGATAGGCGATCCCACCATTTGTGCCAACTATCGTACGATAAACCTCCTAAATATCCCATATAAGTTCCAATTATGTCTATGACTGAAGCCCATCATAAACCAACTGATTGGGCCTTGTCAGTGTGGCTTCAGACCTTAAACATCTACCACTGACCAGATGTTTACGCTACGACAAATCTTCCATCTTTTTGTCGATTAAAAGGTCGCCTTCAACAGCCATATCCCATATATACTCTACCATGGCAGAATTTGGTATATCTGCAAATTAATCCCTCTATGCGAAATGACACTGAAGAATTAAAATCGTAAAGGACCTCTCCCCCTTCATTTGTTACCAAACTAGGTTTTAAGCAAGGCGTTTCCTTATCGTGTGACTTTTCAATCTTATAATGGAGAAGATCATTCGAGCTGTTGATCTTAGACGTAGTGGTACTATATTCTATTAGAGAGATATGTTGCTAGCATATTCAGCATAATCTCCAACAACAATATCAGTCTTCTCTCGAACAAAAGTCACGCTCTATAAGACACTAATGATGTCTGTCCTGTTATTCCTGTTCTATTATTCCGTCCTGTTATATATGATGATTCTTCCTTATACTTATTTTAAGACTTAAACTCTGAATCAAGAATATTATTGGCCCACACATTAGAGTTAAAAACAGTAGCAAAAATTTTCAGATGCTACTGCGAGAATAAAAGTGGCATAGGTTCTGTTATTGCCTATTTTGTTGCATGAAGATATAAGTTTATAATGTTCGACAAACGTCAAAATATTTGTTGTTGTTGTATCTGAAACAAATATATTTCTTATCCATGAAACAGCTTTGAGAGCAATAACCTCAATGAATGGCTGAAATGCAATGGACGGTGCTGCAGCCGAATGAATGGTATAAGCTATATCTGAAGTTTTAGGCAGAGTATTTTTTTAACTTTAGAAATGAAAGAAGCTTCAGATGGAGAGGCATTCAGTTGAGATTCCTACAGTTATATAAATAAAAACGAATATTGCAAAAATGTAGCGAGGAGGTGGAACCTAAAGGTCGCAGCCTGAGGAGGGGGCTAGAAGGTACTCATTATTGGTGCGTTTGTGCTTCTTATTTTTTTCTCCTATTTTTAAAGTTAGTTTTTACTCCATTGGGAATTAAATTCTCTTTAGTTTAGTGACTTCATTTGAGGATTCGTTTGGTAAGCTAGGAGTTGCAGGCTCAGTCAAAGCAGGGCCAGTACTCGCCGGCAAGAAGGACCTTTGGTCTGCGCATGCGATCAGATTTAAATGTCCCTTATGCCATCCACTATCGTGACAAGAAGTTATTGGAATAAAGATTGTAGCCTTTTTGACTACTACCTTCCTCCATCTCTAAAGCCTTGAAGTGGCTATGCTACCACAGAGACCTTCTCTAGAGATCTCTAGCGGTTTGTGGGCATCGGTTTGACAGGATTTTTAGCTTCTCCTATGATACCAACCGCCCACTTCTGCTTCTCGGTGCACTAGTCCACATTATCCTACATTAGCAACATTACCCGTCTTTTTGGTAAGTGGCGCAATTTAAGTAGAAACTTTCTTGCTACGTCCACTGGTGCCAGGTTTGGTGGCCAAGACATCAGCTTTTTTAAATACCGCATGTCTGGTGTAGCAGTAAGGTTGACCTCTTTGGCATGTAAAGACTGCCCATCTATTTGTTTCTGGTTTTTTGTGTCTATCTTTCTTGCGACCAACCCTCCCCTTTGGAAAAAAGGGTTAAACTGGCAGGCTCTGCCACCTCTCTTCGAGCGGAATCGGAGCTACATTCAAAGACCAAGAATTTGGTGTCTTCATGTGTAGCCCCGATCCAACCCGAGCTTACGTTCAGAGTCTACCAGTATGGTAGTCAAAAATAAAGAGGGTTAAATATGTCCACCGCGCCCTAACCCCAATGCCGCGGTAAGGCCACATCTACTCTTTGAGGCAGCCAGGTATCAGAGAAGTTTCGTTAGAGACTGGGATATTTTTGTGGGCCCCCAGCCATAGTAATCCTCGGTACGGATCGCATGCCGCCTTGAGAAAGCCCAGTGGATAATCTTTTGTCCATTGCTCCACAACAGTCGGTATGACATGGGTTACCCTACCAGGATCCGAAACTCCCGTCATCACAGCCTGTTTGTGTCATTACAACCTAAGCTCCTACACCACGCCAAGGTATCTATACAGGTAAAGGGAGGTTGATGCAAGTCAAACACGATTCAGTGTTCAAATTGGACATGGCCAGGTGTGAAAGTTCACTTGAACTTTTAGTCTTTTTGTCGGTGATGTTTCAGAGCCTCGGTCTAACCCTTGTCTCGTGACTATCATGGGCTGCCCTTTGGCGAGTTTCGTAGTGGTTGTGGTTTGTGTACATTGCTTGCACAAGTTTATAGTGACCGATGGGAGTCACGATTAGTATGATCGGGCTGATATTACCTTAATTAAAGAGCAAGCTCTAAATATACAGGAGACTTAAGATAGTTTCCGACTTGACCAGTTTATGGCTATAATAGTACGTTTACTGCATGCAAAGAAAAAAAAAAACGTTTGTCGCCAGTTTTTCGCAAGCGAACTTTGTTTATTGCGCTTGGAAACCTTTTTTGCAATCCTTTCAACAGTTATGAGGAACGGAAGCAGTTGTGGAAAACAGGTTATTTAGTTGCAGGAAATGAATTTTCTTTGCCATAAATGTGTACGATATTTCAATGGCGGCAAATGATAAATTCATTTGCTGTAACTTAAAACTTCGTTTATAGGAAACGAACTTTTTTCTCTTAAACGAACATTTTAAATTAAAAAAGTTTTTTTTTTTTGGCTGAAAAAATAATAAAAACAAAACTTAACGCTGATTTTATTTACTCATTTCAAGTCAAATAAGGTTTTCGTTTTTGTTCGTTAACAGATAAGTTAAACTTTTCTCCTTAACAAAATTCTGCAGCACGGGCAAAACGGGTTTCTGTTGATGACATATGTTAAACTTTTGCCATAAACGAAAAACTTTTTGTACCTTTACTTCAACACAATTGAGTTCCATGCATCAGTATTACGAGTTGCAGCACTAGGCGAAATATTAGCCAACTAAAAATGCAATAGACGTTGGTGCAACAGTTTAAACAGAGCGCGAGTTCCAACGATGGAAGTAAGAATATATATATTTTTTTTAATCATATTTAATTTAAGGATTAAAATAATGTTTCTTTTCGTTATGTTTTCGATATTCTTCGTTTATTTTTTGCATTTTAGACAGATGAATATACGTTTGCGGCAACTACAGGTCGCAAACGACGTATAGTTGGTGAATTTTTCAGTTGCGGTAAGCGAAAAATTTCTTTGCGTGTGGTACTATTGAATTCAATACGAAGCGTTCATATAATTATACGAATTATAATTCGTTAATCTTGTATTAGGTACAAGTTCGAAATTGTATTGTAGTCACTTAAATTAGTGTATATTCAATAATGTTTTCTAGAATAGAGCGATGAGCACGTCAGTGCTTGTGAAGTTGACACCCAATACATTTGCTTTTCTGGGTGTCATCTATACTCTACTCATTTACACAGCCTCGTATTGTAGTTTGAGTCTGTGTATTATGGGTAGTTTATTTATACACCAAGAGTGTGTACTGTCTACTGTTTCATGAACTATCGACCTCCTAGTCATGGGACTAAGCAGAATTAAACCGTAAAGTCAGGGGTATACACGGAGAAAAAAAGCAATAGGTAAATCACCTAAGTCAGCTTGGGTAAAGAGAATTGTATGGGAATTTATGGGAAGAATTATGAACTTATGCTTATTAACCTAAGCAATTAATTGTTTATTACATTGCTTTGAAAGCACATTCTTCGAAACCTTGCAAAAAAAAAAAATATTTAATTTACCTAAGCCCAAAATCCAAAAATACAAAATTGGATAGCTTAAGCATAGTTTTGATCTATTTTTTGCTTAAAAACAACACAGCTGAGTCATTAGACACACGAGAGAATGATAGATTTGATTATTTAATGATTATTGTTTGTAATAAATTCACTTTTAAATTTAAAAATAACATAAAGTATATTAAAAAACACATGTTAATATTCACACCAATAAATTTTATAACATTTCATCAACAAAAAGAAAAGAAAATTTCTTTGCCCGCCGTGCGGAATTGAAGCTGGAACTTTTGGTGCCAGTCCATCGCTCTACCCACTGATCCAAGCAGCCTTGCTACTACTTGCTGACATAACTGCAGCTATGTTAATAGAGGCTGTATTAACAGATGCAGTATGTCGCAGTGTTCTGTTGATAGCCATACAACAAAAATATTTTAATAGATTATTGTGTTATGCTGCAGCATAGCTTCAGTTGTAATTAATATTGAATAAATCACTCCGCGTAACGAAAGAGTTTGGCTCAATGCGTAGTGTAGTGACTTCATACACAGTGATATCGGTTGATTGTGGGTTCGAATCTCAACGGCATGCGAAGATAAAATTTTTGTATTTGATTTTTAATTTAATTTAATTTAATGTTCTTGTTATAATAGACGTTAAGCGGCAAGAAAAGCCGAGAAGTCATTAATTTCTAAGAAAAAAACGGTGTTGATAAAAGAAAATTTTGTGTTGTTGCCGATTTTAGTCAAGCAAATCACAGAACGAGAGGCCGGCAGCTTAAAAAAAAAAAGGAAAATAAAAAAACCAAAAACCCGGTAAAGTTATATTTTTGAAATTCAAATTTTTTTTTTAAAGTAGTGTATAAAAAATTACCAAATACTCGGTTAATTTACCACCCAAATAAAAAATGGCAAGTCAATATGTAAAATTTAGGCGTTTTGATGAAAAACTTGGGGCTAAAAATTACCAAAATTTTATAAATTATACTAGGTTTTTTTTTCAATTTAACATAAGCCTTTTTTCGGTGTACCCTAAGCATAAAGAAGGGTTTGTTGTTGTGCTGCGTAGGCTTAGGTATCTTAAATAAGTGATTATTTATACACGATTAAGTGATTATTAAGTGCTTTTGTTTTACCGAAGGTATGATTTCAAAGTGAGTTGCTGATATTAAAAATTTCTAACATTTTCAAGTTATATGAGAAGATTGAGATTACTTAAGGACCTCATTAATTTTATTTTTGCCTTAGGCTAAAGAACAAACTTTGCACTGGTACCTTAATTTTTATTGTGGCCCTTTTAGATAAGGCAAAATTCAAGGAACTGTAAATAAAACTACATAAAGACACTTTTTGATATTATTCACGTCTTTAAGATAATGTTTAACTGCCCGTTATATCAATATCGTTATCCGTTTTTTCGTAATCCTCTCACAAAACACACCTACATTTTTTACAAAAATGTATATAAGTTGCCTTAACTGCCTGTCTTAAGAACCAATTGATATTGTGACAAAATATTTTATGCTCTTTGTTATGTGTCAATTTGTTTCAGTTGTGTCTTTGCTGATCAAAGAATTTCTCTAAACATAAGAATAAAAAGAATGCTTTATTCCTTATTGAAGGAAGGCCTTCAAAGTTTATAAGTCAAAAAACTGCTTTGACGTAATATATTCAGAGGTGGAATATTTTAATTTTAAATGGAACACACATCTATTTTCTATCTTTCTATGAAAACACAAAAAAAAATTTTTCTTGCTTCTTATATATATTCTTTTTTATTTCATGTAGGTGAAATTTAAAATTTAATTTTGGCATAATTTTGGTTTCACTGCGATTACTTTGTGTCGAAATTTTAAATGCTGTCAAAGCTAAATATATTTTAATGGGAGCAAACCAAAATGTTGCCAATATAAAATATTCATTGAGATGAAGAATAAATATATATACAAATGAAAAGAAAAACGTTTGAATTTGTTTTTTTTTTTTTTGCTGTTTTAAATACACAGAACGTACACACATAGAAATATAGATATATGAAAAAACAACAACAAAAAATTTGCACACATACATTTTTAAATAAAAACTAAAGAAAATTAAAGACATCGCTGCTACTGTTGTAGCTACTTTTATTGTGCTTCTTTTCAAACTGCAGAGCCAAACAATGGCATGGCACAAAAAAAAAAACAAAAAAGAAAAAAATAAATTTAACTCAAAGTGAGAAGCTCAAATAAGGCGCATTATAATGGCGTTACTTTTGTACGATACTGTTTTGTTGTTTGAGTGCGGGTATCTGTGGGCCACAGATACAAGTTCCTGCAATAAAACATCTGTTGGATATGCATAGGCAGTAGCATTTGACGCGGATACATTCGTTAGCTTGCGTCGCACATTGTCATGAATAAATGAATGAATGACAGTCAGGCGACAGCATGAAGAATGTGAACAAATACCAGCAAAAACAATAGCAAAAATAAACAACACTAGATAACAAAAATCGAAATTGCTGGAAAAGCAATGCAAAGCAAAGCAAAGCAAAGCAAAGCAAAAACAAAACAAAAAAAAAAAAAAAAAAAAAAGGAAAATGAAAACAGCTGAAAAAAAGCTTTTTCATTTCATAGCAGTGAGGTGCAGACACACGTTCCTGACTACACCTACTTTTATTGCAGCAACATTGTTGCTACACTTGCTGCTATTGTTGTAGGGCCCCTATAGGAACAAACTAACTTATTTTTAAAAACAACTAATTAAAAAACTAATTTAAAATAAACCAGTATATCAACTACTTTTAATTATATTAAGGCGGCAATTACTCTGATGTTGACATGTTTTAATTGCAAATTTTTATTAGATTACAAGTTTATATATATTTAACCATGTTATTTCATCAAATATTATAACCTTTAGGCCATCAGTAATAGTTTTCAATTGGTTATTTAAAAGCAATTAAAAAAATAATTTAAATGTAACTAATTTAACAAGTAGTTGAAAATATATGCAGACGAAAGTCAATTGACTTATTTAGCGGACATCACCATACAAAATAAGTTAGTTCGTTCTATGGGAAAAAGTCAGAATTTCAACTAGTTGTGGTTGACAAAAAACTACTTTATCAACTACTTTTAAATTAGTTGATTTTCCTACAGGGGCTGTTTAAATTCCTGTTGTTGCTCCAATAGACGGCCAAATGCAACAGTTTGTAGCAAACGTTTTTGTTTTATATCCCTTTTTTTTGTGTAATAAGGAGTGTGTGTGTGATATTTCGTGGCCTGTAGGCTGCCGTATCATTTGGCGTATTTGTATTGATGATTTAATGAAATAAAGCTGCATAGCCAGCTGCACAAGCCAGCCATACTTGTCGAAAATTCCTACCCCGACTGTCTTGTGTTCGTTCATTAAAAATTTGTCGAAAATTCTTCAACGCGTCTGCCTTCTGTTTGTTCATGCTTTCCCACCAAAGCATGGATTTGCTTATATTTCGGTGTAATTTTTTCGTTAAAGTATGCTACAGTTGTGCTCCAAATAATAGGAGTGATCTCAAAAGAAAAATATGTGTGTGGCCGCCACGCACGGAAAAAGTGAAACTAAAAATGGAATTTCTGGGAAGTTTGCTAATTTATTTTATTAACATTCCCTCCTTCAGTGCAACCAAATGGTTTAAAAGCAGTCTGCCTTCATACCAGTAGTAGTTCAAGGAATGTATTTTTTTCATAAAGCCAACTAGTATTTTCAACATAGTAATATCATGGGAAATATCAATTGTCCCTTTTGTTTATGGACAATTACTGAAAAATTCAATATTCACGTAGAATTAGATCACAGTTTTTTTACTTTCGTGACATAGTTGGTTATCAAGAGAATTTTTTTTGTTTTAATTTGATGACTTATGTTATCCCAGGCTCGATCCTTATAGCACAGACGACCGATCTTGCTGTTTTATTTTTTGTTAATTATATTTTTATTTATAAATACTAAAAAGAAAAAATTTGTTGAAAACCCTGTATCGGGAATAAAGCACTTACTCCAATCGAACCGCATACAATTCAACTGCAAGTTGAACGTGCTACCATCTCACCATTGCCTCCCTTATATCAAAGCGAACAAAATACGAACAAACCTGAAAGCAAGCATAGTACGCATCTTCCAATTTATTTCATAGCATTGATGCCAAAAAGAATTTATTGTTTATTCAAAATCATCAATCGATTATATAATTTGGGCTTTATTTATAAAATTTCTATTAAATTTTTCTTAAAAAAAAAACAAAAACTGCCTGTATGATCGTAAATATTTTTAATTAAAAAAAAAGCACAAAGTTTCAACCGCAGTTAGGACCACTGAACCTTTGCTTCGTGGTCAGAAGCTCTAACTTTCATCGTATTTAATGTTGCATTTGCGACGGTATTTAATGCCAAATGATTCGCTTATGTTTCAAAAAATTGTTCATTTACAATTCCAAAGCGATTAATTCTTCAACACAAATGCGAAGATAATTATATTTTCTACTTTTTTACTGTAAGGTGGATACTTTCGGATATTTTTTTTTTTGGCACTTTCAGAATTACTTTTATTATTGCTGACGCGATAACACTGGTATAAAATAACTTTCGATTTTTGATCGCTAATTAGGGAAAAATAAAAAAATTTTTCTTCGATAAAAGTTAAATGCAAACGAACTTTCGCCGGGTGGGTTAATATGCATTGGCAAGTGTTAATTTTTGGCACAATATTTAGTAACATATTGATCTTATGTTTTAGTTTCGACCAACACATCGTACGTAATCTGACAGCTGAGTTGGAAATGGTAGAACTTGTAACCATTTCGATATAAATGTGAGTTAAAATTTTTTTTTGAATTATATGAAAGATACAATATTCATATGGAAATTTACAGATCTAAGAATAAAACAAATTTTAAATTCAAAGTTGTTAATATTGCCAAATCCAAATCAATCAATTCAATCAATCTGAATTTATCAAAACTCAATTTGAGAAGTGCCTAAAAGTTTTCAAATGCTCTGAAAAAAGGTACGTTTAGATTCAACTTTTTAGACCGTACTGTGCTTTCAGAGTATTGAACGAAAGACTCAATTCATTCCTAAAAGAAAGAGAGAACTGCTGATTGTTGATTTAACATAAGTATGAGCTACTCAACTAAATATGTCTACGTGGCGGAGAGGTTAGAACAGCCGACTACGGAACACATTGTACTGTGTTCAGTCCTCAGTGGAAGCAAAAATATAAATAAATTAATTGAATTTTTTTAGTAATTTTTTCGTTTTTATACAACTAGTGCGGCTAATTGCTGTGTTGTTGTTTTCATAAAAACCATTTCGCTACATTGGTTTTACCCCCCATCTAGCTCGCCGTATTGTTGTATACGCGGCTATAAAAGTTTCACTTCAAAAACATAAAATAAATTTATGAACAGTAGTATGATATTAGTTCAATTTTTTTTTTCACAGATTGTTTATTTAGTCTTCTATATATATATATTGGCCTATCCACAGAAAAGTTCACCGTCACCCAAAAATGAAAAGTTATTAACAATTTATTTTATATATATTGATATTATCTTAGAAAAACGTTTAAATTTTATTGATGTAAGCAATTTGAACATAAATGCATTTACCATGAGGATCAAATCGTTTGCACTTTTTCAAAAATGTAATGTTTCGTTCATGTTTATGTTTTAGTAAAAATGGAAGCCATTTGCTTCAAATAATGAAAAATTGTTGAGGCAAGGAGAGGCACAATATATTAAAGTTGGTTTTTAATTTATTAATTACATAATTACTTAATTACCAAATTACTTAATAACCCCATTAAATTTCAATGGAAATTTAAGTAACGTCACGTCAGTTGAATAAGCTTAATAACACAACGCAAATAACAGGTGAAAATCGCAACTTAAAATTAAATAATATCCTGTCAATTTTACGTTGTTCCATTTTTAAAAAAAAATCGGCTTTAAATTTTCATTTAAAACCTTTAATTCGTATATGAAAACATTTTGATTTTCAATTAGAAGTTGAAAAACTTCAAAATAATGATCATTATGAAAAGTTTGAAAAATTACATTGTTTTAATTTTAAATTTTCAGTAGTGAAAACGAAGATAATATTTGTCTTAAAGTGAAAGACACTTAAATTTGAAATTGAATGCATATTGTGTACGTATCTGCTCAGCATAATTTCGTCGCAATCGTTTTAAAAACAGTTAAGCGACCAGTCAAGTTTTTTCGCTACATCTGTCTTCCTAAAGAGTAACAATAATATTTCTGCCACTATTTGACTTCATTGAAATAATTTAAATTTTCTTAACAAAATGACTGAAGGTGGTCAATGAATCTTGCTTTTCGTATTGCAAATAGTAATAGTAAGGGCAAATAAGTGAAAATTAATAAAAATATTAATTATTTTAATGAGTTTGGCTAAGTTCTTTTCAAAAATGCTATTCAAAACTGCTACAATTTAAAAATCCTCAACAGCTGGAAAAAAACATATTCGTCTTGCTAAAGCAACAACAAAAAATGACTTTTATAAAAAATAAAAATTCCAAAATGTTTTAAATTTAGTTTTTAATACAGATTCGGAAGACTACATCATAACAACACTTTTAAATTCCGTCTTATCTCCAACTATCCGATTTAAGGACAAGACCGACAATAACAAGAAAAAAACAACTTTTTAGATGCTCAGAAGAGCTTCATAATACGCCTTATATCGACTAATAACTACAGAAGGAAGGAAGATAAACTAATAAGCAAATACTACAATAAAGGTCTTACGAGGGCAGTTTGATAATTCAGTGCATTTTTTAATTTCCCACGAAGTAACTTTAAATGCAACACTGATCCTGTCAACTACCATCTATGAGTAGACTACTCTAAAAATTTCAGTTTCCTGCGACGCTCACTTTGTGTTTGGCAGTCAGTGACAGCAGACGATCGTGTGAATTTTGGCAAAAATGGAAAAAGTGAATTTCGTGTGCTCATCAAGCAATATTTTTTGCGCAAAAAAACCCTGAGCCAAACCAAGGAACGTCTTGATAAATACTTTGAGGGCTCTGCACCATCGATTTCAATGATTAAGAAGCGGTTTACTGAATTCCGATGCGGTCGGACAAGCACAAGTGATGCCGAACGTTGTGGAAGCCCAAATGAGGTCACCACACCAGAAATGGTCACTAAAGTTGACGATATCGTGTTGCCCGATCGGAGAGTTAAAGTACGCGAGATTGTTGAGGCCGTTGCAAAACCATTTGGACATGAAAAAATTATCCGCAAGATGGGTGCCGCGTTTGCTCGCTCTCGACCATAAACGCATTCGTGTGACTGATTCAAAGGCGGGTTTGGCGATATTGAACAAAGACAAGAAGGGTTTTTCTCATCGATTAGTAACCGTGGGCGAAACCAGAGACAAAGGACAAAGGAACAGTCGAAACAGTGGACTTCACCGACCGAACTTATCCAGCATATTCTCCAGACTTGGCCCCCAGCGATTATTTTCTATTTCTAAACCTGAAGAAATAGCTCAGCGGAAAGAGATTCCAAAGATTCCAAAGAGGAGCTCATCACCGAAACAGAGGACCTTCCGAAAACGTATTTTTCGGATGGGATCAAAAAATTGGAGGAACGTTGGAAAAAGTTTTGGTAAGTTTTTTTGCCGTAAAAATCATTATTTTTTCAATTTGCATTGAATTGTCAAACGACCCTCGTACTATTACACTTTTTATTATAGTAGAAAGTCTTGCTGATGATAATTTAACAACTTTCTATATTTATTTCGACAAAACATTTTTTAAATTTCAATCTATAATTGAAGTGTTAGATGTGTATAAGTGAATAAATTTTAATAAGTACCTAAAATAGTGGTGATTTTTAATATAAATTTAACAAATTTATTCTAACGTTTGATTTTGTTTCACGGACCCTGTTTCCATTCAATATCAAAAATGTTGAGTATTTGAAGCAATGTGAAAATCACTTTGAGTTATTAATGCAACTAGGTGAAACAAAAGTAAAAAATAATTTTTCTCAGAATTATAGCGCATTTAAAATAATTTCAATTGAATATGCTTACTCTTTGAATGAAATCAAAATCTACTTAAAGTTAAAGTTGAATAGTTATAATTTCAAGGTGAAACAACATTAAACTGGATATGTGCTTTTCGAATTGGATTTTTTCGTGTTTGGTGCCAAATCGTTCCGAAAAATATTTGAATTTAAATTGTTACCTTTGATTTAATGTTGTTTTTTTAGCTCAGTATTGGCTTATAAACTTATATTACACTACTCAACAGCCATTTTGCTCCAAGCACCTCAATATCTTTTTTAAAAAACATTGGCCTGCTGATTCCAAAAATGGCAACTATTTTCAAATCGACGGAGCCGTTTTCGAGAAATTTGTAAATTTAATTTTTGCAGTTTTTTCAAAAAGGTAATCTTGCCATAGCAGCTCTAGCATTTGATACAATGGCCCGATTTTCATGTTTCTTTTTTTATTTGTTTTGAAAAACTTTTACTTTTTTTTCATTTGTACATATGAATTTAATCGGACCGATACCATGGGCGTAAAAAGCAAAATTGTACCTTGCACACCTGTAATTTTTGAGTAAAATGTTAGATAAATCGTTAATTGTAATTTCCAATATGTTCCAAAACTATATTTTAAGTTTTTCCTTTTCTCATTGATAGATAAGGTATCTTCGCACAGTTTAAGATAAATTTCGTATGAAGTAAATTTTGTCGATATTATAAAATTTTGAATTTTTAAACATTTTTGAAAATCGGTTTAGGATTTATTCAGTCAAGTCTAGAATATAAAATACAACTTAGAAATTTTTTGCAGAGTAGTGTGGACACATATTTTATCGAAATTATCGAACTCTTTATCTGAAATATACTCGTTGTATTCAGTTTCACTGTGTCAGTTTATTGAATAAAAACGGTTTATATATTGTTGAATTAAGTTCTAAACAATAGACGCAAGCAAAAAGGAATAAAATTTAAAGAAAATGGAAATTTTGTTCCTTGATCGAAAAATGCGTTAAAAAAAAATCATATTTGACATTTTGACAGAGCGCCCGTGGGTCCTCTGTGGCCGGGGGCTGCAGCCCCTCGTATCCCCCACCTAAATCCGCCCCTGCCTCCGTGGTAATAACTCCATGTGGCTTTATTTCTCATCGCATTGAGATATAAGGCCATATGGCACTATTGCACTCGGCCGAATCAGCATATTTCGTTCATTATTTATTTAAAATCGTTTATTAATCGTATAATCGTTTTTATAATAAAATCGGAAAAACCTTGACAAAAACTTTTGTTGACTCTATACTGACAAAAAATTGATCAACTCAACATAGAAACTTGTCAATACGAACAATGTTTTTCATATTGTCGAATTCCTAGGTTGAGTTGATAATTTTTTTGTCAGTATAGAGTCAACAAAAGTTTTTGTCAATGGTTTTTATTTTTGTGTGATTGGTGTCACACACACACAATGCTACTAATGCTACACTACAAAGCCACATGCATAGATATGTTGATTTTTTTATTATTTTTATTCTTACTACAATTTATCTACCCTCCTCACCTAACTTTACTACCTCACAAAAAAAAAACTTGCTGATCTTTTACACACTATTTATCTATCTGATTTAAGTGTCTGGTTCTCTTTCTATCTCAACTTTACTTTTAGGCTTAAGAATTTCATATAAGTTATGTTGCCGGTTCTTTATGTACTAGAGCGTTGTATTTAAAAGAAAAAAACAAGATTTAAGCCCACGTTCAAACTGTTGTCCAAAGACAAGTGCTGCCATTTTTATACGTCTTCCTGTAACAGGCTCATGTTCCTGTTCAAGTTCAAGTTATGCCTTGTAACATAGTATATGCTTCGAACCGTCCATTGTTATTTGAACCTTCTTGTCCCTCGGCTTCCTTCATCTTTTTTACTTGTCTGGCAAGATGACGACCCTCGTTTAGGGTCGTAAATGCCATGTTTCATGCTATTGCCATCATGTTATTTTGTCTGTTTTGGACATATTTATGGTTGTGTTTGAGTATGTGCGTTCATGTGTTTCTTTGCAACACCTTTATTAACAGCATAAAAAATACCGTTACAACATATTTTTCCCTTATGGTTATTTTTAGTTTATGCAAATGTATATCATGTTATTGTTGTACAACATGAGCTTGAATATGTTGGAAAACGTTTTGATCGCCACCTTTATGTTCAAATAAATGTTTACCATAAAATTAAAGTGTATATTTTTAAAACCGAAGAAGTTAAAACATTTTCCGATTTATTCTGATGCTGCACATAAAGTAGCGATAATAAGCCGATAAAGAACCTCCGCTTTTTTAAAGCAGATATGTGGAACATGGCGACCGTGGCATACTGGTTAAAGTGTGTGGCCCATATCTGTTGACGATAAATTAAATGTTCTTGTATCACACGTTAAATATGCTTTTGATAATTTTGTTCCAATTCGTGAGTCTATAATTGGCAATAAGTCCTGCCCATGGTGCACGTTACATGTCAAAGTTGCCATTAATAAAAGAAACAAACTGTATGTTAAATGGAAAAGACATCCCACTAATAATAACTGGGAATTATTCAAAAGAGCTCGAAATAATGCTGTTTCTATTATTAGAATGTCTAAAAAAAAAATATTTCTTTAAAAAATTAAATTGTGCTCTCCCTTCTAAAATTCTCGTATTCGTAGCCTAGGTGTAAGCAGTAAAGATGATCAAAAGTGTGAACTTGAACCTAATAGTCTCAATAAGTTTTTTCTATTTAAATCTTCAGTTAATACTGATGTAAATCAATGTAATGTTCGCAGCACTTGCAATCCCTTTGTTAATGATCAGTTTTCTTTCCGTAATGTTGATGAAAATGATGTAATATTGTCAATTATGAAAATTAAGTCTAATGCCATTGGTAGTGATGGTATTCCATTACAATTTATTAAAATTATATTGCCGTATATTATTAAACCACTCACATACGTTATAAACCACTGTTTTACTGTTTCATGTTTTCCCAACTCTTGGAAGCTAGCTACAATAATACCAATCCCTAAAGTCAGTAACGCTTCCTCTATGCAAGACTTTAGACCCATTAGTATTCTATGCTCGTTCTCTAAAATTTGTGAATCCTTGATGTGTAAACAACTTAATGAATACTTAGAGTCTCGTAAACTACTTTCACCGTACCAATCTGGTTTTCGTACAGGACATAGTTGCGCAACAGCTATGCTCAAGATTCAAGACGACATTCGCATTAATTATGACTCTGGAAATATCACACTCCTATGTCTTCTTGACTTTTCAAAAGCATTTGACAGTGTGAATCATTATATGTTAGTTCGGAAATTGATAGTTTTGTTTGGGTTCAGTAATGGGGCTGCCTCTTTAATTGCAAACTATCTAGATGGCAGGATGCAAAGAGTTAAAATTGGCAATTCATTTTCTGACTATGCTAAAATACAAACAGGTGTTCCTCAAGGATCTATTCTTGGACCTCTGTTGTTTAGTTTATTTATTAATGACATTTTTACAACATGTTATGATATGGCAATGCATGCATATGCCGACGATATTCAATTATATTCTTCAAACCGAATTGTACTACTGGAGGATTTATGCTGTAGGCTAAATGACGACTTGTATGCTATTTCTCGATGGGCTTCGGAAAACGATCTTTGCCTGAATGCGAATAAATCGTATATTCTTCCTATTTCCAAGGAAAGACTTGACTTTAACCAAATACCGACAATTAGTCTAAATGGCAACCGTTTACAGATAGTTGACAAAGTGAAACATTTAGGATTTTATATCAACTCCAAGTTAACTTGCACTGACCATGTGATTAACATAATTAAAAGAATATACTTTACACTAAGATGCCTTGATTAACGTCTAAGTTTACTCCTACCTTGACAAAAAAAAGACTTGTTATTCAACTTATTTTGCCCATAATAACTTACTCCGAGCTAGTTTATAGTAAATTGGACTCCCATTCTGAGCACAAAATTCGTGTTGCGTTTAATGATTTGACTAGATATATATTTGACTTAAGACGTTTTGACCATGTATCTGTTAAAAGTAAGGAAATTTTAGGCTGCAGTTTAATTGGATACTTTAACGCAAGAAACTGCATATTTCTGCACAAGTTGATAATCAATAACACTCCATCATACCTTTTCGATAAACTCCGATTCAGTGCATCGAACAGAACGTCCAACTTGATAATACCAAGATACACTTGTTTACAGTCCGAGAGGCTCTTTTTCATCAACGCCATCAAGCTCTGGAACTCGCTTCCTTCAAACATTAAAAGTCTTGTCAGCACGAACAAATTTAAGCTATCAATTACAACATACTTCTCTAACCTTTAAATCTCTTCCTTCTCTCTTCTGCTTCATTTTTAATTACTCCTTCTTTCTTTTAGTTAAGTTAATTTTGTTAATTAAAATGTAATGCTGATTTTTTTTTTTTTTTATCTCTAATTACTATGTTTTGCTACATTTTTCATTGTTAGCTTTAAGCCATAATTTAAATTAAAAGTTGATTATTAATTTTTTAAATTTTGCTACTTTTTTTTTCATTGTTAGTTTTAAGCCATAATTTAAATTAAAAGTTGATTATTAATTCTTTAAATTTTAAATTGTTAAATTTTTAAAATTGTTGTACGCCAAAAGACTTTATTAGATCTTACTGTACTAATAATTGAATCAATAAATACAAATACAAATACAAATATGTGAAAGAACCGCGGTTCAAATACCATCTGACACATAATGTTTTTTCAATTGAAATAAATTTTTCTCTTCGGCCGTTACCTCTCTGCAGACAATGGCATACCTCAGAGAGTAAAAAACACCCATGTAAAGCTTCATGAGAACATAAGTCGTTTGGAGTCGGCAAAAAGCTTGCAGGTCCAGTTCTGGATCATTTGTGTGCAAACATTTAATAACACGAGCAACACAAATTCGTCATAAGAATTCAGTGAAGCAAAGCTACCGTTTTTGAATTAATTTATGAACCTTTTCGGGTAGAAACAAACGTTCATTTTCAGCATTCATAAATGAAACATTTTTGTATCATTCGTCCGACTAAAATGCGTCTCAAAAATGAACCTTATTTGTTCGGAAATGAGTTAAAAAAGAACCATAAATTGTACTTTTTTTGTTTGGAAATCATTTAAAGGAAGAACCATTGAAAGGTTTTTTCGGCACTCGGAAATGAACCATTTTTGAATTAATCGTTGGACGAAAATACCTCTCAGAAACGATCCTTTTTTACAATGGACCATAGAAAAGATATTTTTCGGCACTCGGAACTGAACGCTTTTTGAATCAATCGCCGGACTGAATTGCCTCTCAAAAACAAATTTTTTTTTGTTTTGTTCGGAAAGGAGTTGAAAAATGTATCCTTTTGAATTATACCCAGTGAACCAAAATTACCGTTTTCGAATTCATTCATGAACCTTTTCGGGCAGAAATGTTCATTTCCTGCACTCATAAATGAACCCTTTTTGTTTCATTCGTCCGACTAAAATGCGTCTCAAAAATGAACCTTATTTTATTCGAAGGAGTTAAAAAATTAACTATATTGATATTGAAATTTCAAAGGAGAAAAGATGTGACTGTTTTCCAATTCGACAAACTTTCAAATTATGTGCGATATATCAAAATAGTAAAGTAATTATTTATGGAAGTTATTTGATTACTTTTATGCGTGAAATGTTGCCGTGGTTTTCATTCTATTGGCATAATGACAATTTTTAATAGAAATGTTGAAATGCTTAGATTTGTTGATAGATGAAAAGGGAAATAGTTTTTCATACGTGAAGCAGCACATCCATCTCCCTTCTTATGGCAAGAATTAATTTGCACTGGTGAAAAAGTTCATATGACGTTTGCATGAAGGTTAACATTTTTATATACTTTTATAAAAGTATCAACAAAGTTTTAAAAAATGGTTCGCTTATGAAACATTGCTTACAACTTATATAATAAAAAATTATTCTCTTTTGAACGCATTTAAGAATGCAAAGAAAAAACATTTAAGATTCATTTCTGAACTCATTTGCGCACAAAAAATGGTTCATTTACGAGGAATTTTTACCAAATATAATGATAAAAATTTATTCTTTTTCGACTCAAAATAAGTTGTTTATGAATTTTGCAAAAGATGTATAATAGGGTGTCCCAAAAATGTTGAAATTGTTGTTTTTATATGGTATCCTCTTAATATTTTCGTATGATGTTGAAATAAATGTAAATAAAATTTGATATGCCTAGGACCACGGAAACCCGTGCCGACTTGCATGTGCATGTCAGTACTTGATGATATAGGAAAAAAGTTATAATTTTTTCAAAAAACCAAAATTACTTTAGTATAAGTGTAAATTTTCTCACAATTCGTTTTTTATTTAATATTTCTTTTAAATAAACTTAAAAACATGAAAACTGGATGAAAACTACTAAAGTTGTGATTTTTTACTTTTCAAAAAAACTCCTTTTTGTTCTTTTTGTATTAACAAAAATCGAAAAAAATTAAAATTTGAACAAATTTAAATGAAATCATGTGTAAATTTAAGCAATACCTAATGTAGATGCAAAAAATTGTGTAATTACGTTGAATAACCTCATCCTTATTAATTTTTTTTTTGCTTGAAGTGTACCTATTTGAAAATTTTTAGTTTGAGTGTTTTTACGAAAAAAATCCCAAAAATCCACAAATACAAAATTTTTTAAAGAATAGCATGGATGGTTTAAGCATAATATTTGGCTATTTTCTAAAAAAAAATTAATAAACCGAATTTATACTATAAATTTTATATATATAAAATAAATATATGGGCAAATCCCAAAAATGGTCAAACACAGGTGAAAAATTGAAGTTTATTAAAATCTTATAATTTTAAGATATTATCCTGGAAAAAACATTTAAATTTATTTATTTAAGCACTTTATACATCAATTCATTTACCATGATGGACAAATCACCCGCAGTGTTTCACAAATGTAGTTTTTCTTTTTAGTAAATGTTAATTAAGGGTCGCGAAAATGTTTTTGTTTTATTAAAAATGGAAGGTATTGGCTAAAGATAATAATGAAATGATTGGGCAAGAAAAGAACAACATATTAAATTTGTTCTTAATAACTTAATTACTTAATTGCTAAGTTACTTAATTACCCAATATATTACTTACTTACTTAGGTGGCCGTAACAACCCGTGTCCGGATTTCGACCGACCTCATCAGCTCTTGCCAGGCGCCTCTGCTTTGCGCGCGCCTTCTCCAATCGGATACACCAAGTGCGGTTAGGGCTTCGTCAGCCTGGTCCATCCATCGGAGGCATGGTCTCCCTCGTCGCCGTTGACCAGCGACCCTCGCCTCGAGCACCTTTTTCGCTGGAGCTTCGTCGTCCATACGATGGACATGACCCAGTAGTCGCTGCACAGTTATACGCCGAACTACGTCAATGTCTTCAAAGAGCTCATACAGATCGTGGTTCATTCGGATGCAATAGTCATCGCCGACTCGAACAGGACCGAAGATTTTGCGAAGAACTTTTCTCTCGAACACCCCCAGAGCGGCTGCGTCAGTTTGCGAAACTACCCATGCCTCAGCGCCATAAAGCAGCACATGTAGAACGAGCGTCTTGTAGAGTGTTAGTTTTGTTGATCGAGAGAGGGCTCTGGAACTTAGTTGCTTGCTGAGCCCGTAGTAGCACCTATTAGCAATTATTGTTCTTCGCTTTATCTCCAGGCTGATTTCGTTGTTAGTATTAACGGCGGTGGCAAGGAATACAAACTCCTTGACTACTTCAAAGTTATAGCTGCCGGATGAAACGTGGGAGTCTAAACGCCGAGCTCCCTTGTTTGTAGACAGCATATACTTTGTTTTACCCTCATTTATCGTCAAACCCACTTTGGCTGATTCTTTATAGAACCTTTATGAAAATGGTGCCATTACGATGCACACCGGCCTTTCGTACGATCCCCTCCATGATGATGTTGAAGAGATCGCAAGACAGTGGATCGCCTTGCCTGAAACCTCTTTCGGTATTGAAGGTTTCGGAGAGGTCATTTCTTACCTTGACGGAGCTGTGTGTGTCGCTCAACGTCATTCTGCAAAGTCTAATCAACTTTGCAGGTATACCGAACTCAGAGATTGTTGCGTATAGGCAATCCCTTCTCGGGCTAACGAACACAGCTTTAAAATTGACAATGAGATGGTGTGTGTCAATTTGATTTTCGTGGGTTTTTTCCAGGATTTGTCGTAGCGTGAAAATCTGGTATATGGTGGACTTTCCAGGTCGAAAGCCACACTGATAAGGTCCAATCAGTGTTTTTGTAATCGGCTTTAATCTTTCACACAGTACGCTTGAGAGAACCTTATATGCGATGGAAACAAGACTGATACCTCTATAACTGGCGCAGATTGTAGGGTCTCCTTTCTTAAGTATAGGGCACAGTACACTGAGGTTCCAATCGTCGGGCATGCTTTCTGCTAGCCATATTTTGCTGATGAGCTGATGCATGCACCTTATCAATTCATCGCCGGCGGTTTTAAACAATTCCCAATTCCCAATACCCAATATATATACAATGGAAAAATCTGAAATGCCCGACACAAAATGTCCGAACAAATAAAATAGTTTACTGTGACCTCACAAAGCCCTTAATAAAGACGATGTATAGCTTTTCTGAAAGCTTGTTAAATTTGTAAAAAATATTGTCTTCTACCTTTTTTTATACGGCTGATAAATTCGCAGATATAGGCATAATATGAATTGAGTACCAAAATAACTTCCGTTTCGTGAAACGTCCGAACGCATGCTTAAAATAAAAATTTTATTATAAATTTGAGTTGAATAAAAATTGTTTAATTTGTTTTTTTACTATACCAATAGACAGCTTTTCGATAACAAACACTTATCCCAAATATATCCTTGGATCGTATGAAATTTTTTTAAAAGAAGCGTATGAATGAAACGTCCGACACGCGGAGATTTGCCAATATATTTCTCACACGAAGTTACTTTTATAATTGTAGAAAAATATTTCTGATTTTCATTCGAAAATTTTTTTTATTCCAGGATAGCCAACACTACGCTTTTTTAATTCCGTTTTTTTAGGTAGGATTTTCAGATATTTTTACGAAAAAGTTAACAAAAGCCGAAAAATGCTCTCATTTCTTTAACACTTAAGGCCTAGTTTCACTCTTTAATCCCTAAAAGAAAGATATACACAATTTTTGCCCATTTTGGCAAGTGGCTTCTACGTAACTTCAATGAATATATTTCAATGAATGTCGACACGGGCTTTCGTGCTCCAAATGAGCAGAAATTTAGTTTTTGTATGTTTTAGGTATAAATTAATGAAATTAGGGCATAAGTGTTAAAACCTGAGAGAGGAAAAAACAATATGTTGGCAGCCCTGGAATTCAAAAATTTTTCGAATGAAAATCCAAAATATTTTTTAGAATGAGAAATATACATCTTCGATTTTTTATAAGTTTTTTTTTAATCGAAGTGCTGAAAAAAGTCAAGTTTCAAAAAATTATATTTTTTTTCAAACTTCGGTTTTTTATTTAATTTTTTTTTTTTGCAAAAAAAAGCCCAAGATTTTGCTTAAACCATCCATGCTATTTTTATACCCCAACGCGTACTGCGTAAGGGGTATATTAACTTTGTCATTCTGTTTGTAATGCCAAAAAGGAGGCGTGGTAGGTATATATATTTTTGATCTGCATCACCACCTGAGTCGAGATCCGTATGTCCATCTGTCTGTCCGTCTGTTGACACGATTACAGCGGTAATTTTAAAGCTTTCGCGATGAAATTCAAAATATAGGCTCTTTCTAAGAAATGGAGATCAAGTTCGAGAATGAGCCAAATCGCATGAAAACGACACCTACCTCCCATACAGAGTGACTTTATATTAACCGTTAAATTACATATTACATATTTGTATTTATTTCATAAAGCATTAGTACAAATAAGAACTAAGTTCTTTTGTATTACAACATTTTAGTATAAATTAACAACAATTGATTTCGATATAACAACAGAGTAATAGCAATTACAATGAATAAAAAATTAAATAATAGGTAAGTTTAACAGTTGTTAAAAAACCTTAAATATTAAAACTTAAATATGAAGGATAATAAAAAGAAAAAGATTGCAAGGAAAGACACAGAAATTAAGGAGTAGAAAAGTGAGCAAGAATAGATGCCTAAATTTCTCCGCCCGAGTTATTTCTCTAACGCCACGTGGTAAAGTATTCCACAGTTTTATGGCATTACTGAAGAAAAGATTTGAGGTATTAAAAGAGCTATGCCTAGGAGCAATAAGTACATCTTCTAGATATACTGAACTGCAATTTTTCATATAGATAATGTGGTGTTTTTCTATGTATAATTTTATGAAGAAAGATGCAGTTTCTGGCATTGAGATAATCAATCAGGTTGCACCCGAGTATTGCATTTCTGAAAGTTGAGAGCCGGTCAAATTTTTTTAAGCCAAATACAAAACGCGTAGCGCAGTTATATGCAATATTTAGTTTTAATCGAGAAGACGAATCGAGTCAACTGTAAACTACTTCCGAAAATGTAATAACTGGTATAATAAGCTGCATCACAAGCATTCGTCTAAGAGTACATAGATTAGCTGACATTCTTAAATTTCAAAGGATTTATTGACTATTTATATGGTCAACGCATGATAGTGACGAATTCATAAAAAAAAAACCCAGATTTACTATTTTCGACACGATACTAAGTTTATTTGTACCAATGTAGAGGTCAGGAATATAATCCAGTTAACGTTTATTCTGACAAATAGTACAAAAGATTTGGCCGCATTTAATTGTAGTCCATTAGTAATAGCCCAATGATCGATGCTTCTTAGATCCTCGTTAGGCCAAGAATTGAACCTTGTGGTACACCATTTAATACAAATTTATAGTTAGAGAACGCCGATCCCACTTGAGTTCTTTGCAATCTATTCGACAAGTAGCTTGATTTAAGATTCACTGCACTTTCACTAAAACCAAATAGAGTACTGAGTTTCTGGCATAACCACTTTACTTTGTCAAATGCTTTTGAAAGATCTAGCAGGCAGAGCAAAGACATCGAACCAGTATCATAAGCCGGTCGTAAGTCACCCATAACCTTGACTACAGCAAAAGCACACACATGCCCTACACGAAAACCAGACTGCAAGGGAGACAGAAGTTTATTTACAAGTAGGAAATTATTGATTTGTTGGCTCATTAGTTTTTCGCAGACTTGAGATAGCGGGGACAATATAATTATTGGCCTAAAATCGTTAGGCCCAGAAGGTTTTGATTTTTTAGCCACAGGTAAAACAATTGCTGATTTCCAAATTGCCGGGAATGAAGAGATATAAGGCAGTGATTAATTATATGCGTTAACGGACTGATTATGTGTGGTAGAACTATTTTCATAAATTTAATCGTAATACCATCTTCACCTATAGCGTTTGATTCCATTTGCATAACACAATTTCCAACGTCAAGCTCACTTACAGGAGTAAATTCAATGAGTTGAGGAACATGGCTATTTGTAAGGGAAATTGTATTGTTGTTTAAATGAGCAGTGTTTTCAATGAAAAAGTTGTTCAGTATCTCAGGATCAACTTAACAATCTGAGCTTGTCTTTTTACTAACTCCAATTCTCTTAATATTGTTCCACAAATTTTTGGTCGGAAAGGAAACATTTAATTTGGTAGAGAAGTATCGTGACTTGGACTGATTGGTTAAACGGACTGCATCATTCCTGGCCATTCTGTAAGCTTCCCAGTTAGCAGATGATGGATTTATTTTCCAGAATTTGTGTAGGCTATTTCTATTCTGTATTGCATTAAGGACATTTTGTGTGAACCAGGCCTAAGAGGCATTTTTTAACCTAGTTGTTCGTAACGGAACATGCTTTTCAAACAAGTACTTGACAGGAAAGAGAATTAAGTTGATCATCCACTGTACTGAGATGCCAGCAATCAAAGAATGATGTCAACGATAATTCATAAAACAACGACGAATAATTAATATTTTTAAAATCACGATAAGAATGCGAGGTAGAAGTCACATTTCGAGATAAATTTACATTTAATGAGCAAAAGATTAAGTCGTGATCAGATATGAACAAAAATTTGGTCCAACAGGGATATAAGCGAAGGGTCTGACACAATGAAATAGTCTAGTAGGCTTTGAGATGTATTATTAGAGAAACGAGTGGGAGCCGTATAATTGACAACAGAATCTTTTAAAAATCTGCTCAAATCACAGAAATGTCTTGGAATTTTGCACATATGCCTTGATACATAATATAGAACATCACCAAGATATTTTCAAAATTGAATGAAAACCACGCCTGCCTCCCATTCTAATTGGCTTTATTACAAACGTAAAATCGTTTAAGAATCTGCAAAAATTACAGACATGTCTTGAAATTTTGCACATAAGAAAACCACTCCTACCTCCCATACAAAGTTTCTTTATTTTAAAAGTAAAAGCTTTTAAAAATCCACAAAAATTAAATGAATATCATGGAATTTTACACATAAGCTTTGATATATGATATAAAACATCCCTATGATATTTGACAAAATCGGATGAAAACCACGCCTACCTCCCATACAAAATGCCGCCATCAAAATAGAAAAGCATTCGTAAATATACAAAACTGAATGGTATCGTGTCTGTATGTACCTAAATTCCAACCACATCGCTTAGCCAACCCTTACATATATTCTTCGGTGTAATATGGAGTCTTTAGACTAGAAAAGTGGGTGTGGCATTTTACTTTTAATCTAACTTCTGTTACACCGTGCTTCTGACTTCAACCCAATTTGCACACATAATCCTTGGTAATTTAAGCAATCTTAAGTTTATAAAATTGGGCGGTATTAGACAGTGGGCGTGACCTAGTTCAAGCCTACAAAAGTGGGTGTGATTGGATAAGGGGCGTGTCAATTTAATTCTAATCGAACTCCTTCAACAACGTTTGACCGACTTAAACCAAATTTTGCACACATATTATTTGGCATAAGCCTCAGTCGTTTGTTTATTAAAGTGGACGGTACAAGACAGGGGGAGTGAAACTTTATTTTGAATGTATTTCCATCCACACCGTTTTTCCGATTTTAACCAAATTTCGCACATAATGAAAAATTTTAAGCCTACAAAAGTGGGTGGTATTAGACAAGGGGCGTGTCAATTAAATTTTAATCCAACTCCCTCTATACCATATGTTCGATTTTAACCAAATTTTGCAAATAAATTCTTTACCGTCAGGAGCAGTCCGAGTTTATAAAAGTGGGCGGAATTAGACAGGGGACTTTATTTTAATCGAACTCCTTCTATAGACTATTTTAAACTTCTTCCAAATTTCCCTCACATATTCCTTGGAATAATGAGCAGTCAGTAGTCTAGAAAATTGGGCAGTAGTCTAGAAACAGGGACGTGGCACTTAAATTTTAAATGATATTATAAAACACCGTTGATATGAATTAACACATACCAGTCAAATTTTGCACAAATATTCTTTAGCATAATGAGTAGTCTGCAAATTACTCTATGTGGCAGCTAAGGGTAAAATTAAATTAAATTAAATTATGACTCAAATATTTTTTTCAGATTATACATAGACACTTTATAGACGGCTAAAGACGTCGAATATACTTAAATACGGTCCCGGTAGGGTATTTTAGCTTCGGTACCCTGCCGAAGTTAAAATACTCAAACTCGTAAAAATACTCAAACTCGAAATTTTCAAATAGGTAAACATCTAGCAAAATTATTCGTAACGACAAAGTTATTCAACATAATCTTTTGCATTTGCATTAGGTATAGCTTAAAAAGATATTTCCACAATATTTCATATAAATTTTTTGGATTTTTTTTTAAACAACGAAAAGAAAAAGGAGTTTTTTTCGAAAAGTAAAAAATCACAACTCCAGTAGCTTTCGTTCAATATGTGATAGCTTATTTTATAGAAATACTGAATAGAAACGAATTCAATAGCAATATATAAATATTAAATAGAATAGAAAACTGTGAACCAGTTTTTTGAAAAGTTATACTTATACAAAAGTTATTTGGGTTTTTTGAAAATATTAGCACTTTTTTCTCATATCACCAAGTACAGTTATTATCGATGCAAGTCGGCACGAGTTCTCGTGGTCCAAGGTACACCGAATTTTATTCACATTTATTTCAACATCATATAAAAAGGGTACCACATAAAAAAAAAAACAACTTCAGCTTTTTTGGGGCATCCTAATGTTAAATTTTTATCTATGGTAAAAGTCTCACGAATTTAATCTTATATAGTAAGAACTTTTAAGCAACAAAATAAAAATCAAAAATTAAATAAAAAATTCTACCCAAAAACGTTCGCAAAACTTTCATCTTCCGCAAAATCTTCGTTTATGGTTCAGTGGGAAGCTCCGTTAGGTTAGGTGGATTACACTAGCATTGAAGCAGCTTATTATAGATTATTTATTCAAATTTTTTTATATCTTTCCAAATTCTCATACTACTTTTTTTATTTTTATTTTTATGATTTTCTTTCACCGCCTGTTTGACATTTTTGTTGTATTTTAGATTTGAAAATTATATATACATTTCTTTTATCACATCAAATGCATAATTTTTTTTTTTTTTAGACTTGATACCAAAATGAAAAATGTTAAAAAATGTCCAATATGTGACCAAGTTGTAAACATAAAGTTTGGGTAGACATATTGTTGCGAACATGACAGATCGGCGTTGGAAGGAGTGTGTGGAAACTGAAGATGATGGTAACCAAAGGCTAAAGGTCAATTTTTGGCAAAGTTATTGTCAAGAATGTCATTGCAAGTTACGTTGTGGTGTTACGTTATAGGCTCAATATGAATGATTTTTAAGAATAATGCAATTGTTTTTGATTATTAAACAAATAACTGCATTTTTGTTGTTGTATCAACTGTATCATTATGATTTAGTTTGCATTATGCCTTCGTGTATTTGTTGTTGTAATCAGATCTTAATAAAAACCTGTTTGAAATACAGAAGAGACTTGTACAAACATAATAAAAAAAAATTTGATTGCATTTGAGTAAAATTTATAGAAATTATAGGTTGTTAAAATGATAGTTGTTGGTTTGTGATACACTTACGCTCCTCAGTTATGTTTTTCACAATAAATGGATACTTAATAGTTTGGATATTTTTTTCGATAAGACAATATTTTTCGATCAGAAATAAAATCATTTATTGATGATTGCTATTTATAACCGACTTCAAAAAGGAGGAGGTTCTCAAGTTCGTCAGTTTCTCTGTTTTTTTTTTTTTTTTTTTTAAATGTATGTACATCTGATTGCCATAATTTTTGGTGACCAGATAGATATCATAAACACGGAGATGCCCGTAAAAAAGTGGGCGGTATTCGAGAACTGGGTGTGGCAATACTATATCTAGCAATAATAGATACTACTGTATCTCGAATAATATTGACACTAGTGCCTTAATTTAGTGTAGGGGTAGACACAGTTAATACAAATCAAGGTCAAGAAAATGGGCGTTTTTTGACAAATGGGCGTGGCAATATTAGAAAAGAGTATATCTCGAATAATATTGATACTATGGCACTGCAATTTGGTATAGGAGTAGGCATTATTAGTGAAAATTATGGTCAATAAAGTGGGCGTTATTCGGCAAATGGGCGTGGCAATATTAGAAAACCACTGCATCTCGAATAATATTGACATTAGTGCCCTGCAATTTAGTGTAGGGATAGGCACAGTTAATACAAATTACGGTCAATAAAATGGGCGCTTTTTGACAAATGGGCGTGGCAATATTAGAAAAAGAGTATATCTCGAATAATATTGATACTATAGTACTACAATTTAGTATAAGGGTAGGCATAACTATTACAAATTATGGCCAATAAAGTGGGCGTTATTCAAAAAATGGGCGTGGCAATATTATAAAACACTGTATCTCGAATATTATGGACACTAGGGTACTGATATTTAGTGTAGTGGTAGGCACAATTATAACAAATTACCGTCAACAAAATGGGCGTTATTTGACGAATGGGCGTGGCTATATTAGAAAAACTGTGTATCTCGAATAATATTGACACTAGGGCACTGAAATTTACTACGTGGCAATACTAGGTAAACACTATCTCAGTTAATATTGACGCCGGGGTACTGAAATAAAGTACAGGGGTTGGCACAATTATTACAAATAACGCTCAAGAAAGTGGGCTCTTATTTAACAAAGGGGCATGGCAATATTAGAAAATGGGTACAATTATTTCAAAACACGTCACATCTAATTTCAATTCAAGAGACAGGTATTTGAAATAACCAACAAACTTTCAGAATGTAATAGAACAATTTTTTTAAGAACAATTGTATTTTTGTAGTTTATACACTTTTTTCGAAAATTTATCATATTCTCTAAAAAGGAAGAAATAAAATCTTAAAAAAAAACAACCGACTACAAAATCACTACAAATTAAAAAATAATTTTAAAATTACTTTTCCTTTTAATTTCTTGGTCATGTTTGATAATTTATCAAAACATATTATTACATATAAAATTTTATTATATTAATTTTTTTCATTTGTATTATTATCATAAATATATTAAATTCTTCATGTATGCAAATGCTTTGAAGTTGGCGCTTCTGATTAAAAGTCTGATTATAATTGCGCCGACCTTAAAAGCTTTTGTAATCATGAAGAAATAAATATATTTATGACAATAATACAAATAAGAAAAAAATTAAAATAATAAGATTTCATATGTAATAATATGATTAGAAAAATTATCATATATTAGATATACTTATATTAGAAATTAAAAGGAAAAGTAATTTTAAAATTCTTTTTTACTTTGTAGTGATTTTGTAGTCGGTTGTTTTTTTTTTAAAAAAAAGTTTTTTTTTAAATATATTAACATTAATCTTTGAACAATATTTTTGAAATCAGTTTTAAAAAATTAATAGGTTAGTAGGTCACCGCTAGTAACTTACGATTTTAATAAAATTTCATACACGGTCTAGAATTTAGCCAAAATGATCACAAAAACAAATTCAGCTTCATATCTCAATGCGTTGCTGAGATATTCATTGGGTATTTTTTAACTCATCAGGCCAACGTGGTAGTTTTTTTCTGAATTTTTTTAACATACCTACCAATGTATATATTACCTTAAATTGTTTTTAAATGAGAGAGTAGGTGAGAGAAATCGGTGGCATATCGGCGAATCTAAGTAAGAACTAACTTAAATTTACGCCGATTGCTTTTTGTGCCGGCGGACAGAAAAAATGTCATGGTGCAGGATTTTGAGCAAATATGACAAGTTTTGGTATTTACATTTTGCTATTGTGTTGTATCTATTTGTGCCTAGAAATTACAAGAGTTATGATTCGTCGTCGTAATTGTTTAACGCAAGCAGAGCTGCAGGCAGTAATGAACGCATGGAGTAATGATGAAGAAGAATGTGGTAGAAATGCTGATTCAATTGACCTAGTTATTGACAATGCTATGCACATGAATGTAGGCAATCGACATTCGAAGTGGAATACAATTATGACGACGGAAATGCCCAGTGTCCACTGAATGACGAGGAAAATGTTCCAGCTTCAAATATGCTAAATTGTGCTGGGATGCAGGCTACTGTTATGCTGCTACCATTAAAATGGACTAAGCGTATTCCAAAATTCAATAAAATGCCAGTTGATGCATCAGCTGAAGCATACAAGGAGTTGCACGGAAAAATAGTTGAGTCAAACTCTTGAATGCTAAACATTGAGCTCTGACAATCGGTTTTGAAATAGATGAATAATCACCGGCGCATTTATGGAAATGTTTTATTAATGATGAAATACTGCAGCATATTGCCACTCATACTAACAAATATGCAAACGAGTCCAATGATGTTGGATTTGTAACAACAATGGATGAAATACAAACGTTCTTTGGCATATTGTACATTATAGGCTAATGTCATTTACCTAGCACTCATGCATACTGGTCAAGTCGAAAATCCGCAAGGAATGCATGCATTAAAGAGGCTATGAGCCGCGATTGATTTAAGAAAATCAAGTCCTTTATTTATGTACGTGATAATGGAAGTTTGGACATGAACGACAAATTTGCAAAAGTTACACCGTTAAACAAGATGCTGAATGAACGCTTCATGCAATTTGGAATTTTTGCTCACAATGCATAGACGAGCAGATGATTGCCTATTACGGACGCCATTCGTCCAAAATGTTTATAAAAAATAAACCAATACGATTTGGATATAAACATTGGGCACTCGCCTCCTCGGAAGCATATTGTTTTCAGTATATTCCATATACCGGAACTTCGAGTGATAAACAAGAAAATATGGGTCTTGGCGAAAAAGTCGTCTTGCAATTGATTTCACTTGTTACTTCGCCTGAAAAATCATAATGTTACATTTGATAACTTTTTTACCAGCTTCGAACTTATGCGGCGTCTGTCAGAGTTGGGCTACTTCGCCACGGGAACAGTTCGAGAAAATCGCATTTCTGTTGCTCCACTGACTCCTAAAAAACAACTGAAGAAGAAAGCTACTACTCGTGGCACTTAGGAACATTGTTACGAGCGCAACAATGGGATTTATGTTGTGCGTTGGAAAGACAGCTCGGTAAATTTTAAAGATTCATTCTTCAATTGCTATTTTTCTAAATATTATATTTATTTTAGATCGTCACCATGATGTCAAACCAATTTTCTGATCAGCCCGTTGCTAAGGCAAAACGATTTGATCATTAGAAGAAAAAATATGTATGGCTGCCGCAACCGAACGTGATTAACAAATACAACCAAAATATGGGTGGAGTCGACTTATTCGATAATGCTATGAACAATTATCGCATTCGTATCCGTGAAAAAAAAGTGGTATTGGCCACTTTTCACAAATTCATTGGATGCCGCCATGGTGAATGCGTGGAAGTTACACTGCTTGTGCGCAAAATACGAACGTAAACTAGCTTTGAACCGATATGAATTTTACCTTGCCGTCGTCGAAGACATAGTCATTCCAATGGCTAAGGCTCGTGGTGGCCATGGAAAATCACAAGTAACTGCTTCAGAATTGGCTGTACGGATGGACCATGTTGACCATTTCACTACAAAAATGGATAAACGCTCTCGTAATGTTCAGTGTGGCGGAAAAACTGAATATGGCTGCCCAAAGTGCAATGTAAGTTTACATTCAAAGTGCTTTTTGGGTTATCATAACAATAAGCCACGCGACCAAAAAAAGCTCTCTAAAGCTAAATAAATAAATTGTATAAGTTGTTAATATAAATATAAATAAAACAGTTCAGTTTCGTACAAAGTTATATATTATGATTTTTTGGAGAAAAGTTACCACAACGGCCTAATGAGTAGAAAAGTACCCAAATCAGTGAATTGCCTATTACTCGCTTATAAATTATACGATCGGGACAAAGTGGATGTAGAGCAAAATGTAAGAAACGAAATTAAATAATCCTGTTGTGTTTTGATCCATTTCCCATTTTTCTTGTTTTCCAATGCCACTTTTTTCACCACCGGTAAATTAATGATTTTCCTAGTCTGGTACCTCTGGTACCTCTGGATGACAGAACTTTAAGGGGATCTCCAGCAGTCTCAGAAAGCTTGATTTTTTAGCTTATCATGCCTATCAAAAATATTGTGATAGTTCGTACCTACACTTTTTAGTAATTTTTTGAAAAAAACAATTGTCATGGGTATTTTTCTACCCATTAGGCAGAAATGGGTTAAGGGCCTCCGGGAGTTTTCGAAGAACAAAGGACACCATTTTAACATTTTTTTTTAAGGGGCATTTTATCTAATTTATTTTTTTGAGAATAGAATTTTTTTTTATTTTAAAAGTTACTTCATATATGTCTCAAGAATATGCAAAACAAATTTTCAAAATTCCTCCTCTAACTATACTTTTTAGCCTGTTTTGCGCGCGCTGTCAAGCGTGTTTTGTTTTTTGTATTGAACAGATGGCCTTATTATTCGCGCGCCCCTCTCCTAGCTCTTTTAAATAGCTTATATTGTATTTATTATGTATTATATTATATTATTGATACATTATATTATTGAATTTATATACGAATGAACACCGCTAAACGTCGCAGTACTGAATTAGCCAAAAAAAGAAAATCGGACCAGCAAAAAGAAAAACGTCAGGTGTAAGCAGAATATGAGCAAGCAGAACGCTTATTGTATGCAATCGGGATTGCAGATGACTGGTAAGTTAAAAAAAAATAATTTCTCATTTTTATCAAAAAAAAAAGTTTTTTCGTTTTTTTTTAGCCTCGTTTTTACTCTTTCTACTTAACATTTCTGCAAAAATACTTGACCGATTTTTATGGTTATGGTCTAGATTTTTTTTTTATTAATTTCTCTAAGCGAAAAAAAATTAAGGAATAATTTAATCATTTAAAGTACCGAAAAACTTATTTTGAAACTTTAAGCACGCTTTTCTCGAAACAGGTTTTTTAAAATCGGTGTGCAAGATTGCGCAATAACTATTAAACCGATTTACTTCAAAATTACTGAGTAATTAAAAAAATATATTTTTGAGGGTCTGACTTCGAGTTTTTTTTTTGTCCAAAAATTTTAGGCCTTTTTTTGAATTTTGATTTTTTTTTTTTTCAGATGAGGTAAAGTCGAGATATCCTGCACACCGCTATTTCAATTTTTTTTTACTGCTTCATTTACGCACGTGTGACGCGGAAGTGACGTCACGAAAAAAAAAAACAAAAATAAATTTTTTTGTTAATTTTAAAACTTATGTAAAACAATAAAAAAATATTTGCTTAAATATCTCTAAAGGTTTTTTCAGAATCCTTACTAAAAAACTCCTAAAATTTCAACAAATTTAGGTAAAATATCCCTTAAGCTCTATTTTATATTAGACTAAAACTTTTTTCACATTATTAAAGTATAGTGATATACTAGACAGACCTGTTTCGTTGGCCGCTACGCCAACTCATCAGTAGCCTTTATATGATAGCAATTGGTGAGTTGGCGTAGCGGCCAACGAAACAGGTCTGTCTAGTATGCTGTATGATTGCTACTCTATACAAAGGGTATTGTTGTGTTTGTTGGTTGTTTTCTTCAGAAAACAACACAGACCTTGAGCTCGAAAATATAACTCTTAATTAATAATTGGAAAATTATTAGAATTGTAAGCATAACATAAAAATTTATAATAAAAAAAGAGGTCGAATAAATGTACAAATAAAATTCCCTGGCAGAGCACGGCCAATGAAAAGATACGATTATTTGTGTGTGTATACACACACAATAAAAATAAACCTTAGTTTTCAAACAAAAATATTCATGACGTCACGGTTTAATATCAGCAAATTGCTGAAACTAAGACGGACAGTGAATAAGAAGAACAACAACTTGGTTAGTTGTGGTTCAACATGCCTGTGAGTAGCAAAAAAGCTTTGATCTATCTTCGAAAAAAGAGTTTACACCAAATAAGTGTGAATCTAAAATTAGAACTTTAAGCTGCTTTCGTATCATTTCTGTGTACAATGTAATTCAAAGTAATTTTCTCTAAACATTGACGAAAACAAATAAACATGAACAGCTTAGGAGATCATTGCTATCATATACGTATAAAGGCTACTGATGAGTTGGCGTAGCGGCCAACGAAACTAGTCTGCTGTATGATTGCTACTCTATACAAAGAGTATTGTTGTTGTTTGTTGGTTGTTTTCTTCAGAAAACAACACAGACCTTGAGCTCGTAAATATAACTCTTAATTAATAATTGAAAACTTATTAGAGTTATTAAATATACCATAAAAATTTTCGTTTTATTAAAGGGTTCTTGGGATTTTAATAGTTGATTTTTGAAAAAACTTAATTTTTGACGAAATGGCGTGCGTAAAAGGAAAATTTTTATTTTTTGTGCACAAAATTGAGATCGTTTTAGGTTATTAATCAAAAAGCATGTATCAGAAAAAGAAAATCGAACGATTAAACGCCCAAGTACTCTTAAATAAACCGAAAAAAATGTTTGTTTTTTTTTCAGATGAACCAGTCTGCAGATATCTTGCTCACCGCAAATTTTATGTTCTTTTGCGGAATTGCTCTATTGTACCTTATTGACAAATATTTTTTGACCAGAATTTCAGGGATAAATCTTCAATAGTTATACCATAATAATGTAAAAATCTTTTGGCTTCAAAAAAAAAATTTTTTAAATATGTGTCTTTTTTTTCTTCGAAAAACTCCCGGAGGCCCTTAAGCTAGCAACTTATTAATACTGTAGAGAGATAGGTGTCTAACGAATTAACTACCTGTTCTCAAAAACTTTCTGCTTTAAAGAAAGGGTTTATATTATATTTCATGGCAAATTCAATAATTAATTCAAATTTTAGCGTTCCTTTTCGCAGTTTTGCAAAGGCATAGCTTTACATTTAAACCGCTTGCATCGTCAGATGAGGCTGACAAAGTGGGATATTATGAATAGCATTGATGATTGTCAAAGGATTGTCAACATTTCTAAGGTTCTTAATGTTGAATTCATATATTTCTGAATTATTCGAGATTAGTCTCAACACAGTTTTATTTATATTGGAAAGATAAACACTGATTGTTTAGCATATATCTTGTTAATGGTTGTTAATGATAACTCATAGTCTTGTGAAGTGAGTTCTCTTAACACTCCTCCTAGTGCCTTTCTGATAGGAGGAATTTTTAAAGTGAACATTTTATAGCCACAAATACAACAACACAGCGAATGTGATGAGGGGTAAAATCGATGTAATGAAAGTAGGTGCCTATATAAACAACAACAGTAATTCGCCGCATTGACAGTACAGGGTTGTCCATATTTGAAGCGCCCATCTGGCAACACTGTAACTTTCCGCAGTAATGCCAAATCGACTAATGACATACCGCGTTTGAAGCGTCATTCCAAGCAAATGTTTACAATGGAACAGTACACGACACGCGAACGCTCTAAAATTGTTGAAATTTACATTCAACAAAACAAGTCAATAGTGAAAACTCAACGTGCTTTCAAAAAAATAAATAAAGTGAAAAGTGCGCCTTCCAGATTTAACGCCTCCAGAATTCTTTTTGTGGGGTTATTTGAAATAAAAGGCTTACGTCAACAAGCCAAAGACCCTAGAAGAGCTGAAAACCAACATCCGTCAAGAAATAACCGCCATTCCCATCGAAATGTTGAAGAAAACCATGGAAAATGCTGCAAAACGGGCACAAAATGTCGTAGAGGCCAATGGCGACCATTTACGAGATATCATATTCAAAAAATGATGTAAGCAAATCTACTTGAACCCAATTAAATGATATTCATGACGAACAGACAAAAAATTATGGTTTCTTTGATTTATTTAAAAATCAAATGGGCGCTTCGAATATGGACAGCCCTTGGTGGCGCTACTAAAAATTAAGAAAAACAAAAAAAATTTAAACTTTTTTTGTTTTGTTTTGATTTTTGAAGTGAAACTTTTATAGTCGCGTACAACAATACGACGAACTAGGTGGAGGCTAAGACCAATGTAACGAAATGGTTCTTATGAAAACAACAGCACAGCAATTCGCCGCACTAGTTGTATAAAAACGAAAAAATTGCTATTTCACATTTTTCATTGTTTTGCTTCCACTGAGGATTGAACACAGTGCGCTGTGATCCGTAGTTGGCTCTTCTATCCACTCTCAAACTCATCTTATATCAACAATCAGTTCATTTATTCTTTTATTTCCTTTATGAATGCATTTAGTCTTTGCATGCATAGCTATTAATAGAATGCACAAAAAGTATTGCCAGCTCTTTGTCAACTCTCGCTTCGACTCATGGCACAATAAGAGAAGGGAGATGCATGACGGGGCGGCCGTGGCGTAGTGGGTAGAGTGTATGACTCTTACGCCAGAGAACCCAGGTTCGAATCCTTCATCAGACACAGAAAGTTTTTCAATTGAATTAATTTTTCTGTTCGGCCGTCACCTCTCTGCAGACAATGGCAAACCTCAGAGAATAAAAACTGCCATGAAAAGCTTCTTGAGAACATGAGCCGTTCGGAGTCGGCGTAAAACATGTAGGTCCAGTTCTCGATCATTTGTGTGCAAATATTTCACATCACACACAACACAATCATAAGAAGCTCGGTCAAAGTCCTTTCAAGGGCTGAAATGGCCATTTCGTTTTTTTGAAGCGAAGCTTTTTACGCCCCGTTCTGTGATTTGCTTGGAGTGAAATCAGAAAAATTTTCGACAGATTTTTTCTTAGAATTTTATATGGTTTCTTTGTTTCTGTGTTTTTTACAACAAGACAATTTAATATAACAAATATAAAAAAACATCCTTTCGCCTGCCGTGGGGGGGATTCGAACCCGTAAACCATTGCTTGGAAGTTCTATACTCCATCCATTGAGCCAAATACCTCCTTTGTATTGAAGCATTGACTGAAGCTATGTTGCAGAACATACAATAATCTATTAAATTATTTGTGTGGTTTGGGTAGCTACTTAACCACTTGCTACAAGAGTTGATTAATCGATTTTTTATGGTTTGGATAGATGCTAGACCACTTGCTACAATAATCATCAGTATTGCCACTTTTCCACAATTGTAGTAAATCTAGCACTTTTTTAGTTTCAACCACTTTAAACACCCACTATTTGCAAAATCTATATATTTATATAAAAATTATTGCATTATAATTGAAATTTTAAAATTTTATTGCATGTATTTTCTTTTTATAGAAATTTTATTGCATATATTTTATTCATTATTACATTTAATATATTATTTTAGAACTGTTTTAAAAACATTATATGAGAATTATTTGCAAAAAAACTAATTCAGCGTGAAAAAACTTACTTTTTGGCATGCATCTTATGATTTGTTTTGCTGTAGGACTTCAGTCGAATTTTTCCTTAAAAAGAAAAATATATTCCAAAGTTTTTTAAAATTCACCACTCATTTTAGACTCAACCTAACACTATTTAAAATTTGCAAGTGACAACACTGGTCATCATCCTCAGTTTGCTACTGCCATCTATTAGCGCAATCAACTGTTAACATAGCTGCTGTTATATATTTAATATTAAATTAATATCAAAATTTAACAGAGTTGCTTGGATCGGTGGAAACAGTGTGGACTTATTAATCAGTGGGTTATAGGATCGATCCTCACGGTGGGCAAATTAATACTTTTTTTTTTTTGATGTGAATGCGTTTATGCTGTTGTTGGTACATGCTTTTGTTTTATTTTTGCATAGTACGAAAAAAATTAACAATTGCCCACAAGTTCGTTGAAATAACAATGACAGTAACATAAAAAGCTTCGCTTCTCTCGTGTGTCCAACGACACACCTGTGTTTTTTTTTTTTTAGATGCATGACTTAGCACACTGCTCCTAAAGGATCGATAGGTTGATATATTGTTAAAAAGGTGATTTTATTACCTTTCCAATGAGTTCTTTAAATACGTATTATGTGTGTTTGTTTTTCTGCTAGAAACAATAGCATGAATCAACATCGTGAAATACTTCTTAACCCCTTAGCTCCCAAAAAGGAGCAGCGCCGACTTAAATTTCAACATATTTTTGATCGTAAGAAAATTACAAATCAAGCCTCATCTTTAGTTTTTGTTGTCATTTTCATGAAACCTATCGATCCTTTAGGAGCAGTGTGTTAGAGCCGAGTGTCAGAACTGTCAAACAAAAAAACACAGAACAACACTGAGTGGAGACGCAGTTTGCCAAATGACGAAAAATCATTGCATTGGTTTTGACAATTCTGACACTGTGAAAGAAAGCATGATCAGTACTATTACTGCGTGGTCACGCTCAAACGTTTTATAAAAAACGTTTTCACTCTTTTGTTACCTTTTTATAAACAAAAACGTTGCTTTTTTTTTGTTACATGTCTATAAACATGTAAACGTGTTCTTTGAAATTTTTCTCTCAATAAAAAGTCTGGGTACAAGTTCTTCCATTACCAACTGAGTTACCGGACTACCTACTCTACTTTTAAATAAATTAAAAAAATTTGCTGCATAAGTTTGACTTGCAGAATATTCTTTAATGCGTCTTTCTTGTATTCATCAATAACAGACTTGCTGAATATTCTTTAACTCGTCTGCATTGGCTTCGGCAACATTAAAAAGAAAACAAACAGAACAAGCAAACAACGACAACAATAGAACACGCGATAACCGATAACTCTTATCTCTTGATTTCTTGTAGCAATTTAAGTAACGCGTCCGGCTTGTGTTCGTTCATTAAAAAATTTGTGGAAAATTCTTGAACCTTTCTGATTTGTGTTCGTTAATGTTTTCCCAACAAAGGCTTATATTTCGGTGTAATTTTTTCGTTGAGTCACAATATACTATATCATTTTAAGAACGTAGTGTATTAATGAACTGCAAGACTGATATATCAAAGAATACAAATGGGAAATAATCTGATCCGAAAAACCATATAATATAAAATCAATGAATATATAACAATGGAAAACAATTTTCTTCATATTTTTCTGTTTGTTTGTTGACGAAACTTCTACAACGATTCAGTAATATATTGATGCACGAAAAACCTCAACATTTCTGTATTGCTTTCGTGGGAACTTTATATGGGATTTTCAATGAAATGTATGGCCGAATCAGAATGTTTCGTCACAGATGAAGAAAAGTCGATCATGATTCGTTTATCAGTTCTTTTAGACTTAGACTACTGGGAAATATCGTCGCAAAGGCAACATAAAAAAACGATGCAAGTCTTGTACCGAAAAACGCATCAACATTTTTAACTGTATGGGCACGATAGCATAAGGTCAGTGCTTCTGACCACGAAGCAAAGGTTTAGTGGTCCTTGCTACAGTTAAAATGTTGTGCTTTTTTAAATTAAGAATATTTATCCACCAACGCGCACTGCGTAAAATATAAGCTTCTTTTTAAAAAAGGAAGATCAAGCTCGAGAATGAGCCAAATCGGATGAAAACCACGCCTACCTCCCATACAAAGAGACTTTATTTTAACCGTACAATCTCTTCAAAATCCACAAACATTTATGAAATGCCTTGAAATTTGACATGTATGCTTTGATATTCAATATAAATCCTGACAATGAAATTTGGAAAAATCGGATAAAAACCACATCCACCTCCCATACAAAGTAGCTTTATATTAACCGTAAAATCCCTTAAAAATCTGCTTAAATTGCGAAAATGTCTTGGAATTTTGCACATAGGTTTTTATATATATTATAGACTATGACTATGGTATTTGGTAAAATCGGATGAAAACCACGCCTACCTCCCATGCAAAATGGCTTTATTTAAAACGTTAAACGCTTAAAAATCTGCAAAAATTACATTAATGTCTTGAAATTATACAAACTTTGATATTTAACATAAGCCACTCATTGATATTTGGCAAAATCGGATAAAAACCACGCCTACCTTCAATACAATATGACGTCATCAAAAATTGAAAAACTTTCGTAAATATATAATACTGAATGACATCGTGTCTGTATGTACCCAGGATCCGCCCACGTCGTTTATAAAACCCATACATACAGCCATGGACACATAAATAGCACAAATGTCAACTTATTTTTTAAACGTTTCGTTTGAACCTAATAATGCATTCATTAACTGTAGTTATAATTTTTTGAGACTCCAGTGTGGCGTTGTTTAAAACTCCGAGAGAGATGTACTGTTACTTATTTGCTCAGGCCATATCTTTCTGTATAGGCATGTACGATCTGCTGTGTTCATATAAATAGCACACATGTTAGTAGGTGAATAAAAGTTAACTAAATCGGATGTTTGTAGAAATCTTAGAGTTTTATTCAGTTAATTTCGCCGATTCTAAATAAAATGGGACGTGGCAAACATTGCACCCCGGAAAAAAAGTCTATAATTCACGAACTAAGTCGGAAGGCAAAAAAACATCTGATATAGCGGATATTCTCAAAATTTCGCGAAAAATGGTCTATAATGCACTCAAGCTGGTTAAATGGTTCAAATAATTTCGAGAACAAGTCGCGCAATCCTAGACCACGTAAAACCCCCACTTCTATTGATAGACTTATAGTTCGCAAAAGAAAGGATGATCCTTTCAAGTCAGCAAAGCAAATTATGAGGGAAGTAAATGAAGAAAATAACCTTAATGTTTCAAGAGAACTAGTATCTAGGAGACTACATGAAGCTAATCTTTATGGACGCATTAACCGAAGAAAGCCGCTGTTAACAAAAAAAAATTTAAAGGATCGTTTAGCGTTTGCAAGGGCCCATGTGAATAAAGAAGACCAATTTTGGAAGAACGTGCTCTGGACTGACGAAACTAAATTTAATATTGTTGATCCAGATAAAAAACTTTTGTTCAGCGCCCCAAACGCCAAGAGTTGAATCCGAAAAAAATCATTAAAGTATGGATGAGGAAATTTAATGGCTTGGGGACCTTTTTCCTGGCACGGCGTTGGGCCAATTTTTCGTATACCAGGAATAATGGATAAAAACATGTATTTAGCTATTCTAAATAACCAGATGGAACCATTTGCATTTGAGAACATGCCTATTAGGTAGACTTTTATGCACAATAATGATCCAAAACACGCAGAAAAGGTTGTAATTGATTGGCTACAAAAGGAAAAAATATATATTTTGAATTGGCCGGCTCAAAGCCCAGACCTCAATCTCATAGAAAATTTATGGAATGATGTAAAGGTCAGTATAAGCAACCAAAATGTTCGAAATTAAAATGAGTTATGTAGTGGAATTGAAAAGGCTTGGTACTCTATTCCGAAGGATAGGGTCCAGAAGCTTGTGGAGAATATGGGACGAAGATGTCGGGCTGTTTTGGGCAATTCGGAATACAGTACCAAGTACTAGTAAGCATATTTGTAAGCTTATTGTAAAATAAAAATTAATCACTATGTTTTTTTTTCACAAACCAAATTGTGCTATTTATACGTCCACCTCAGCTTAGGAGCAATTTCAGATTTTTCATTAATTTTCTAATTTTTTAAGTCGTAATTACAAAGTTACTACTGGTTTTAAGGTTTTAATGTTTAAACTCAAATACCATGAAATAAATTCTTGTTTTCCTCTATGCATTTTATTTAAATTTATGTGAAACACCCTTACTGTATTTTTGTGCTATTTATGTGTCCACGGCCGTATATTCTTCGGTAAAATGTGGAGTCTTTATACTAGAAAAGTGGGTGTGGAATTTTACTTTGCTTACAAATTACTCTATGTGGCAGCTAAGGGTTAAATTAAGCGTATGACACAAATATTTTTGCAGATTACACATAAACATTTTATAGACGTCTAAAGACGTCGGATATACTTCAGTACGGCCTTGGGGGGATATTTTAGCTTCGGTACCATGCCGAAACTCCATTCCTTACTAGTTACAATTTTACTGACAGTGTTTGTTCTTTTTTAAGAAAACTTTAAAATGAATTATATAAATATAACCCGAATTATAATCAATTAAGGATTATTTTGGTTAAGCAATAAATTTTTTTTTCATCAATCCTATGAAATAAATTGAAAGATGTTTTCCGGTTCGTTCGTACAAGGGAGGCAATGATGCAATGGTAGCACGTTCAACTTGCAGCCGAATTGTACGCGGTTCGATGCGAGTACAAAAAGAAAAAATTCATTATTCCCGACACAGGTTTTTCGAAATTTTTTTTTTTTTTTAATATATATAAATAAAAATATAATTAACAAAACAATAAAACAGCAAGAACTGTCGTATGTGCTATGAGGGGCCATCCTGGGTACTACTTAAATCATCCTCTTGATAACCAACTGTGTCACAAAAGTAAAACAGGTGCGTCGTTGGACACATGATTGAAGCGAAGCTTTTTCGCAGTTGCATAGATTTGATAGCTTAATAAGTTTTTCTTTTTAATAAATTAACTTTTAAATTCAAAAATTTAAAATAACATAAAATAAATTACATATATACAGAAAACATATTGACTGCTTATTTTTTATTGTTGAATGTCAAATTTCCACGCCAATTACATATACGGGCATTTAATGCCAGCGACTCTCCATTTTAACTCTCCACACATGGTTGTGAACTTGGCTGCACTGACTCCATAGAGTGTAAATTATTATCTAGAGATTGCATCAACTCTGCTAAATCTCTGGCATGTGTTAACAGAGGTTAACAGAGTTTTTCTTCTTCACGTTTTTAAGTAAAATAACTCTGTTAACACATGCCAGAGATGTAGCAGAGTTGATGCAATCTCTAGATAATAATTTACACTCTATGCTGACTCATGCATGCATTTGTTAATTCCATATTTATTGATATCTATTTTTTTTGACACTTAAAAACGCACTTGTCAACGCACTTGTCATAGAGTGTAAATTATTATTTAGAGATTGCATCAACTCTGCTTAATCTCTGGCATGTGTTAACAGAGTTATTTCACTTAAAAACATGAAGAAAAAACTGTTAACCTTTGTTATTATATGCCAGAGATTTAGCAGAGTTGATGCAATCTCTAGATAATAATTTATACTCTATGCACTTGTGGGCATTGCTAATTTTCATCGTACCAACAGCATAGAGTGTAAATTATTATCTAGAGATTGCATCAACTCTGCTAAATCTCTGGCATGTGTTAACAGAGTTTTTTACTTAAAAACGTGAAGGAAAAAACTCTGTTAACCTCTGTTTTTTACTTAAAAACGTGAAGTAAAAAACTCTGTTAAACTCTGTTAACACATGCCAGAGATTTAGCAAAGTTGATGCAATCTCTAGATAATAATTTACACTCTATGCTGACTCATGCATGCATTTGTTAATTCCATATTTATTGATATCTATTTTTTTGACACTTAAAAACGCACTTGTCAACGCACTTGTCATAGAGTGTAAATTATTATTTAGAGATTGCATCAACTCTGCTTAATCTCTGGCATGTGTTAACAGAGTTATTTCACTTAAAAACATGAAGAAAAAACTGTTAACCTTTGTTATTATATGCCAGAGATTTAGCAGAGTTGATGCAATCTCTAGATAATAATTTATACTCTATGCACTTGTGGGCATTGCTAATTTTCATCGTACCAACAGCATAGAGTGTAAATTATTATCTAGAGATTGCATCAACTCTGCTAAATCTCTGGCATGTGTTAACAGAGTTTTTTACTTAAAAACGTGAAGGAAAAAACTCTGTTAACCTCTGTTTTTTACTTAAAAACGTGAAGTAAAAAACTCTGTTAAACTCTGTTAACACATGCCAGAGATTTAGCAGAGTTGATGCAATCTCTAGATAATAATTTACACTCTATGCCAACAGCACCACAAACGCATTCACAATACAAACAAACCGATGCTGGAGACACCTTGTGGCAAATAAAAGCAAATTTTTGATAGTTGTAGCATAGCAAATACACAATCCTCTATCTATTGATAGATGGTGGCGATCTACTGCAGCATAGCTTCTGTTATAATTAGCATTGAATTAACAACTGTTTCTAACAAGTCTTTGTGGCCTAGTGGATTGTGCGTTGGACTCTCGTTTAAGAGGACTTGGGTTCGATCCCCACGGGCAGGCCATCAAATATTTTTAGTATTTAATATTAAAGTATTAAATTTTCTTGTTGTAATAGGCACTAGCAACAAAGAAACCATCTAATTTCCAAGAAAAAATCTGTCGAAAATTTTTCAGATTTCACTCCAAGCAGAACGAGGAGTAAAAAGCTTTGCTTCAAAAATGGCGATCGAACTCTATACGTGAAAATTGAAATTTTTCAGTAATTGTCAATAAACAAAAAGAACAATTGATATTTCCCATGATATCGAAAAAAAGACAGATCTTGAACTAATATTGGTATGAAGGCAGACTGCTTTTTAACCATTTGGTTGCACTGAAGAAGGGAATGTTGATAAAATAAATTAGCAATCTCCCAGAAATTCCATTTTTGGGTAAAAGTTTCACTTCGACCGTGCGTGGCGGCCACACACATTTATTTTTCTTTTTTATGCTACATCAAGAAAATTCATGTAACTTTAATATAATTGCAAAACTATACAAAACACAATTGTCTTGATGTCAACTTATTGTAAATGTAAAACTGGTTATTTAGAGTTAAGTCAATTAAAATAATAATATTAACAACAGCTACTAGTAGTGCATATTCAATCGAATCGATACCAATTCTTGGATGTTACAAACACACACAAAACATTGTCAGAATGAATTTCCTGAAGGATAGGTAGCAATCATACAATTTTAAAAATGTTTTGCCCCCATTCGCTTAACATGCATAACAACGATATAAATTTTTAAGAATTTAATTTCAAAATCATTGTTGCTTATCAATCTAATTCATAAAGCAAATCGATCCTATTATTTCGAACTGTCACTTCCATATGAATTCTACACATCAGACATCAGAGTGAGTGAGTACTTATAATAAATTCCGCTTTCAAAACATGCACATGAAATAGCAAAAAGGAAATTTAAAAAGTCAACTGGAGTAAAGGAAAAGTTTTTTCTTAGAGATTTATAGATTTAGAGAAAACAGGTAGACTATTTCAATGACTACGACTACGTTATTTGCAAAAACGTGAATAAATAACATATCTGAGGCTAGAGCATATATATTTTCGTAGGTAATGTCTCAATAAGCGTATCTATCTAGAACCATTTAGAATAGTATCTAATTTTCAGACTAAAGTAAAAGAACTTAGTTTGAACTGATTATGTGTTATAACTACACTGTGCATGGATCGGGCACATTTTTTGTTGCCAAACAAGCATGAGACATAACATTTCAGGATAATTTGAAGACGCTTAATTAAATAGTGCTTGCCGTTTTTTAATAATTCGGTCCACTTTCGAGAAATTTTCATTACAAAGTCAAGTGCATGTCAATGCAGTTTTTGTTAGAAAAACTTTTTTTATTAGCTTTAGCGACTTCATGCCTTCAGGTGAAACATTGACATTTACCTGGGAAATAATTTCGTAGAACAGTTCAACGCTCAAAACCAAACCATTAAGGTCCAAATTGTCCCCATAATTTAAAAAAGCCGCTGATTCACACAAAAGCTGTGTTTTAAAAAAAAAATTAAGCTGTTTTAAGCAATAATGTTCCCCTAAAACAATAGCGCAAAATAAACTAACAATTTAACACAAAGATGGTTTAGCAGAAGCTGTGTCTATTAGATTTTCAAAGTTAATGGACTGCAGAAGCCACAGAAGATTACTGATGAGTTGGTGTAGCGACCAACGAAACAGCTACCTAGTCTGCTGGTGGTTTGATTTGTAAAGAATATTGTTGTTGTGGCGATCTGTTGCTTCATGAATTACTTGGCATAAAGCTCTCAAATGTAATTCTTAAACATTTATATTTTCATGAAATTTCAAAAATATAAATACAAAGTAAGCAATTTTATGGGTTGGCCTTACAAATATTAAAATAAATTTTTTTTCATATATGTTTTTGTTGTTTTTATTTTTTCAAAAAAACTTTTCTGTTTCCTCTGCTTCTTCTTGTAAGTTCCAACAAATGTCTCCTAACAGAGCATCTACTTTTAAACCACTAGTTCGTGACTGGCTGTCTCCTGATTGAAACGTTCGCCATGCTCATTGAACTCCGTTGGTGATTTTTGACCGAATGTTGACCGAGTTGTTTGATTGTTGAGATTCCACTTGTGTCAATAGAAAAAGTTTTGCTACCACCTCTTCATATAAAACTGGGAATTTTTAAAAATTTTATCAAATCATTGAGTTCGGAAGGAAATGCGTCCAACAAACAACGTAGAACTTTTCAGCCAGTTCCGGGGAAATAACTCCCCCTTCGAGCTAAGAGCCGTCAGTTAATATGTTTATGGCGACCTCCATATAGTGAGGCCTATATCTACATTCCTGTTGTGTAGGAATGCACACATTATAGTTTTTGACAAAGATGACCTCTGGTACACAGTACTCTGTGTTGGGAGGGATAGTGGTCTACGCCAGTATGTCCATGTGTACATTACCAGCCTCGGGTCAGGAAAGAGACTTCCTTAGCCTCAAAGCTGTGATGGCAGCATATTCCATAGAAATTAGATCTAAGGCAGGTAAGTGCAGGATGACGCTTAAGACATCCGTATGTGTAGGCAATTACTCCATAGAGTAGAATTGAGCGGACGATAATTGAGTGTTAATCCCTACACTCAAAAAACTGATTGTTTGATTTTTATTACTTACTTACTTACTTACTTAGGTGGCCGTGACAACCCGTGTCCGGATTTCGACCGACCTCATCAGCTCTCGCCAGGCGCCTCTGCTTTGCGCGCGCATTCTCCAATCGGATACACCAAGTGCGGTTAGGGCTTCCTCAGCCTAGTCCATCCATCGGAGGCATGGTCTCCCTCGTCGTCGTTGACCAGCGACCCTCGCTCCGAGCACCTTTTTCGCTGGAGCTTCGTCGTTCATACGATGGACATGACCCAGCCAGCGTAGTCGCTGCACAGTTATACGCCGAACTACGTCAATGTCTCCGTAGAGCTCATACAGCTCGTGGTTCATTCGGATGCGATAGTCATCGCCGACTCGAACAGGACCGAAGATTTTGCGAAGAACTTTTCTCTCGAACACCCCCAGAGCGGCTGCGTCAGTTTGCGAAACTACCCATGCCTCAGCGCCATAAAGCAGCACAGGTAGAACGAGCGTCTTGTAGAGTGTTAGTTTTGTCGATCGAGAGAGGGCTCTGGAACTTAGTTGCTTACTGAGCCCGTAGTAGCACCTATTAGCAATTATTGTTCTTCGCTTTATCTCCAGGCTGATTTCGTTGTTAGTATTAATGGCGGTGCCAAGGTATACAAACTCCTTGACTACTTCAAAGTTATAGCTGCCGGATGAAACGTGGGAGTCTAAACGCCGAGCTCCCTTGTTTGTAGACAGCATATACTTTGTTTTACCCTCATTTATCGTTAAACCCACTTTGGCTGATTCCTTTTCGATAGCGGCGAAAGCAGCGGTAACATCTCTCTTGGTTCTGCCAACAATATCAATATCATCAGCGTAAGCAAGGAGCTTACGGACACCTTTATAGAAAATGGTGCCATTACGATGCACACCGGCCTTTCGTACGATCCCCTCCATGATGATGTTGAAGAGATCGCAAGACAGTGGATCGCCTTGCCTGAAACCTCTTTCGGTATTGAAGGTTTCGGAGAGGTCATTTCCTACCTTGACGGAGCTGCGTGTGTTGCTCAACGTCATTCTGCAAAGTCTAATCAACTTTGCAGGTATACCGAACTCAGACATTGTTGCGTATAGGCAATCCCTTCTCGGGCTATCGAACGCAGCTTTAAAGTCGACAAAGAGATGGTGTGTGTCAAATTGATTTTCGTGGGTTTTCTCCAGGATTTGTCGTAGCGTGAAAATCTGGTCTATGGTGGACTTACCAGGTCGAAAGCCACACTGATAAGGTCCAATCAGTGTTTTTGTAATTGGCTTTAATCTTTCACACAGTACGCTTATGCGTATGAGAACCTTATATGCGATGGAAATAAGACTGATACCTCTATAACTTGCGCAGATTGTAGGGTCTCCTTTCTTAAGTATAGGGCACAGTACACTGAGGTTCCAATCGTCGGGCATGCTTTCTGCTAGCCATATTTTGCTGATGAGCTGATGCATGCGCTTTATCAATTCATCGCCGCCGGTTTTAAACAATTCAGCTGACAGGCCGTCAGCACCCGCTGCTTTATTGTTTTTGAGTCGTTGGATAGCAACTCGAACCTCTTCATGGCTAGGTGGTGATACTTCCACTCCGTCATCGTCGATTGGTGGCACTGCACTGTGCTCTCGATGGGCGGCATTGGTGAAATCGTCGCCATTAAGTAAATTGGAGAAGTGCTGTCTCCACAATCTAAGCACACACTGTGTATCCGTATTCAGATCTCCATTTTCGTCTCTACAAGTGGATGCTCCGGGCTTGAAACCTTGGGTTAGACGCTTAACCTGTTGATAGAATTTTCGTGCATCCTTCTTGCCCTGGTATACCTCTAGTTCCTCACGCTCACGCTTTTCCTGCTCTCTTTTCTTGCGTCTGAAAAGGCGCCTCTCTTCCTTTCTCTTTTCGCGGTAGTTTTCTCGCACGGCTCGCGTTGCAGCTGACTGCAGCGTTTTTCTATAAGCGGCGTTTTTTACTGCAGTCGCAATGCGACACTCCTGATCATACCATTGGTTCCGAGGTTGCGGGCGCCGGAAACCAATGACTTCTTCAGCGGCAGCGCGCATGGAGTGGGATATATGCGCCCAAAGTCCGCCGGCGTCGTCGAGTCCAGAGGTTGGTTGGTTGAGCTTAACCGAGAGTTGAGCGGAGTAGGCTTCGGCAGTCCGTTGTAATTGCAGCTTAGCGACATCTAGCTTTCGTTGCATTCCTGTGCGTATGTTCTTTGCATTGCATAATCGCATGCGGATCTTGGCTGCAACAAGATAATGGTCGGAGTCAATGTTGACCCCCCGAAATGTACGCACATCTAGAACACTAGAGGCATGCCTTCCGTCGATTACAATATGATCAATTTGGTTTCTCGTTTTTTGATCAGGGGACAGCCAGGTGGCCTTGTGGATGTCGAGGTGCTTAAATCTGGTGCTACTAACTACCATGTTTCGTGCCGCGGCGAAGTCGATCAGTCTTAGACCGTTGTTTGTGGAGGTCTCGTGAAGACTGAACTGACCGACAGTGGGGCCAAAGATGCCTTCCCTTCCGACTTTCGCATTAAAATCGCCGAGGACTATTTTCACGTCATGGACCGGAAGGTGGTCATATACGTCCTCAAGACTAGCGTAGAAAGCGTCCTTGACGGCTTCGTCCTTTTCCTCCGTCGGGGCGTGCGCGCAAATAAGGCTTATGTAGAAAAATTTTGCCTTGATGCGGATCGTGGCCAATCTTTCGTTCACAGGTGTGAACCGGGAAACAAGGTGGCGTAGTTTCCGGCTAACGACGGATCCACATCCGAATTCGCGCTTCTCCGCATGGCAGCTGTAGTAGATATCGCAGTGTGCTTGTTTAGAGCAGCCTTGCCCTTTCCATCGCATTTCCTGGATGGCGGTGATGTCAGATTGTATTGTTTTGAGGGCTTTGATTTTTATTATTAAGAAATAAAAAGATGCTAAAAATAAATGTTTGATGATTACAAGTAGTAATAATTGTGTATTCGAAATAGTTCCACTTTGATTCAGACCTATGCGTACTATAATTTTTAATTCATTCAATTGAAATATTAAATTTTTAAAAGCAAATACTATGAATTTTTCAATAAAACACAACAAGAAAATTAATTCAATGTACTGTTCTTGAAGACTTCAATGTTTTATGGTAAATAATTCTATTACTTAGCAAAAGCGGTCTTGATCAGTGGCGACGTAACATGAGTTGGCACACGGGGTGGTTTTCTATTGAGCACCTCCAAAAATAAAACTGCAAATACTGAACGTATTTACGTGACTTTATCATGCTAAAATATTCGATCACATTATTAAATTTACTTTTGTATGATTTGATTATTTCTTCAAATATGCTTAGTTCTATTTAGAAAATGGAAATTTAATTTTTTAATTTATTTTTATCCCTCACTTTACGCTTTTATTTTAAGCACAACCGACTTCTGCGAGAATAATTGGGTTGTTCGGAAAGTAATTCCGTTTTTTCCAGCAGAGGACTATATTGAATTTTTTTACAACCAACTTCATATTTAAGCCGCATAATCATATGTATTTTGACAGATGGCAAGCAAAGCTTGCTTGTGAAAAAATGTGATTGATTCTCCTCAGTAGCTTTTGGTTAATAGCCTTTTAAATATGGAAAGTGAAAAACAGCATTTTCGGCATATTTTACTTTCTTACTAAAGAAAAGGTAAAAATGCTGTTGAAGAAAAAAAAAAAAAATTTTTCTGATGTAAAGGGAGAAGATGTGTTTAGTGTGCAAGTGCCAAAACTGGTTTGCAAAATTTCGATCCAATTTTGATATCGAATATGCACCACGTTCTGGAAGGCCAGCTGAAGCTGATTAAAGACACAACAAAAGCATTAATTGATGTAAGCCGAATAACAGGCCATAAGATCGCAGAGCACTTTTTACTTTGGAGCCATCTATAACTCATACAAATTATGGAAATTATTTTTTTTCCGATCTTAAAAACCATGTACAGGATGTACACATTTAAAGAAAAAATGTTTGTTAATATTCAATAAAGGGCCCAAGTTATATACTTTAGAAAATTGCTTACTTTTTCCCTTTCCGAATCTGTTATGATGCCTTAATAGTTTTTTCTTTATAATAAATATATAAAAAATTAAAAAATTTAAAAAAACACAATGAATTAAAAAACACACATCAATAAATGTTTTTACATTTCGTTATTTCGAACTTGTTCCGTATATTAGAATAGATATTCTTTTTTGCTTGCGTACATCACAAAAGAAAATTGAATATCAAATTATTAAAAAACAATTCTTCACCCGCCGTGGGGATCGAACCCGTACCCACTGATTAAGAGTTCATTACACTATCCACCAATCCAATAAGACATTGTTACGCATGGCTGTTGATTCAATATAAAGTAAAACATAAGCAATATTGCTGCATAGCAGCATAATCTATTAATAAATGGATGACTGTGTATTGACTATCCTACAAAAACTAAGACATATTGGCTTCTACTTGCTACAAGAAGTCACCAGCATCGGTGTTTTCCCTCGCGCAGTCACATCAAAAAAACGTGTAGGTATTCTACTTTTATTATTTATTATTGTTAATTCTTTTATTAGCAAGAAAAGATTGTAGAGATTTCAAATGTCAAAAATATTGAGGTTAAATCTGATGAGCTATGAGCTAGCCTTAATGCAGCTTTTCACCGTCAGGAAAATGGTGTGTGCCCACAAACGCACCGATGCTGGTGACATCTTTTGGCAAGTAGGAGCAAATTTTTTTTAGTTTAGTAAAGCCAAAACACAATCCTCTATCTATTGAAAGATTGCGACGATCTACATAGAGTGTAAATTATTATCTAGAGATTGCATCAACTCTGCTAAATCTCTGGCATGTGTTAACAGAGTTATTTCACTTAAAAACATGAAAAAAAAAAACTCCGTTAACCTCTGTTAACACATGCCAGAGATTTAGCAGAGTTCATGCAATCTCTACATAATAATTTATACTCTATGCGATCTATTGCAACATAGCTTCTGCTATACTTAACATGGAATCAACAACTCATTCTAGCAAAGCTTTGTGGCCTGGTGAATAGTGTATACGTAGGGTGCCTTTTATATTTCGGGATTTGGCAACCCTGGTGTTGCAATCTGTCAACTGAAAGCTCTATCGCAAAGTTTGACATTTGTTGGCTTATACGTACTCAGAACGTTTTGACATACGAGCGCTATTTGTGTTGTTTATAGTAACTTAAAAGATTCATCTCGGTCTAAAAATGGAATTAAATCGTGAACATTTTCGTGCGATTATTTTTTACAACTTTCGACGTGAATTAACACAGCAACAGTGCATGGATGAACTTAATTCAATTTTTGGCGATGAAGCTCCATCAAGGGCCAGTGTTTATCGATGGTATGGTGAATTCAATCGTGGTCGTAGTTCACTCCAAGACGAATTTCGTGAAGGTCGTCCGAAATCAGCTGTTGTTCCGAAAACCATTGATGCTGTGCGCGAACTGATATTGCAAGATCGTCATGTTACCTATCGTGAGATTGAGGCAACCTTAGGCATAAGTGGGACCAGCATACATTCAATATTGCATAAACATTTGACTGTCAAAAAAATTTGTTCGCGTTGGATCCCACACAATTTGTCAATCGCTCAAAAAAAGGCTCGTGTCGATTGGTCGAAGGAAATGCTCAAAAAATACGATCGCGGTGCTTCGAAACAAGTCTATGACATCGTGACAGGTGATGAATCGTGGATTTACGCGTATGAGCCCGAAAGTAAACAGCAGTCGACTGTATGGGTGTTTCAAGATGAGCCAAATCCAACAAAAGTTGTTCGCGCACGAAGCACTTCCAAGCAAATGGTCGCCTGTTTTTTCGGAAAATATGGACATGTCGCAACCGTACCACTAGAACAACGCAGAACAGTCAACTCTGAGTGGTACACAACCATTTGTTTGCTAGTTGTCTTCCAAGAAATCAGGAAAACCAACCGCCGAAGACGGATCACTCTTCACCACGACAATGCGAGCTCTCACACATCGGCTCAAACAACTGCATTTTTGAGCACCCAAAACATCGATTTGATGGGTCATCCGCCGTATAGTCCTGACTTGGCACCGAATGACTTCTTTTTATTCCCAACCGTGAGGAATAAACTGCGTGGACAACGATTTTCGACGCCCGAAGAAGCGGTTGCGGCATTCAGAATGAATGTTTTTGAGATACCTCAATCAGAGTGGCAAAAGTGCTTCGACAATTGGTTCAAACGCATGCAAAAGTGATAGATCTTAATGGAGAATATTTTGAAAAACAATAAAGTGATTTTCGATGATTAATATTTGTTTTTGTTCTCTAATCCCGAAATATAAAAGGCACCCCTCGTATAGTGGCCTGGTGGATAATTTTCTCGTAATAAAAGCAAGCAAAAAAAAAACCATCAATTTCTTAAAAAAAATCTGTAGAAAATTTTTCAGATTTCACTCAAGCAAATCACAGAACGAGGCGTAAAAAGCTTCGCTTCAATAAAACTTGCCTGAGCTCGGAGTTTCACCGCGGAATTCTTTACTGATAATCTGCTTGCTTGGACCGCAAGACTACCAAAGCAAATTTTTTGCCGGCAAATTAGGTGCTTATATGAATTGATTTCAGTCGAAGAAAACAACAAAAAACATTTTAACTGTTTGTCATAAACATTATATGTTTCCGTCATTTGTTCCTTATGACAAACACTCCCTTTTTTGAGAATATGTTTGTCTTCGGGATGCGTTCCTTAGTCTGCTCATTCCAGCGGAGTTTCTTCAAGGACTACTCCCAAAAATTTGGCGCTGTTACTGAAATTTAGCTTGACGTTGTTAAGATTCGGGGACTGTAATAAAGGGATTTTGCATCTATTTTTGTACGATAAAAAGAAATGTCCAAAATTAAACTGGTAAAGTAACTTTATTAAAAAGGATAACTGCTAATTTCAGATAATTTTATCTGGACCACCAGACAACACATGGCAATAGTTGATCACACTCAAGCAAGCTACGATGAATATTCATGGAAATTCTACCGCGAATAATGAACGTAAAGCTGTTTACGCTAAATTTTAACCAAATCTAATAAATTTCAAATGCAAAAATATTCACCCTCAAAATTATACCAGAAAGAAGTGTAGAAGGTAGACCATATTAATAATTCAAATGATGTAGCGAAACAAAAAGGAAAACGAAACACACAACATACACATCAAAACCAAGCGTGGTAACCTACTTTGATGTTAAGATTTTAACCTTTTTGGTACATTTATATTTCATGTACCTACAAACGATAGAGTGAAGCAGATAAAACAAAATAACCCAAACACTTCCATACACATACACACACACACACACACACAGCTACAGACACATTACAGCTAGACTTACAAATAGTAGGTAAACAAGATAATAAAAATGGCTGAATGTTCAAAGGAGTTCGTGTTAAGCCAGAACAGTTCCGGCAACTCAAATGCAACACTTATTGATTGGCCATTTGTTGCTCCAAATATCAGTGTGTGTGTGTAACAAGAGTGTATCTGTGGGCAGGAAAATTTGTGTGTGTGTTGTTGAAGTGCATTCGGCGGCGCACATTCACTGAAACACGCCAACAAATTGAAATAAAAATAATAATAACAACATTAGCAACAACAAAAACAATCAGCAATAACAACAACAAGCACACAAACCAGATCAACATTGAATAGGAAGGTTTCAGATGTAAGTGAAACGGTTATAAATCGTCTGAAACACGTGTTCAACACTGCGCGTGCCTCCACTGCAATTACGTTCAAAAACAACAACGAGGACAGCAACAGCAACTGGCAGATAAGCAAAACAGTTTGAAAATGTCTTGCACAGCAACTACAACAACAATGTTAGCACAAAAAGTACGACATTTCCCCGCTATTGCAGGAGGTAAGCTTCGGTAACATATGTTTGCACCAGACTAGCCAGGTGACGGAATTTTTCCCAAATTTCGGGACTTTTCGTCTAAAACGGGATGACGGGGAAAATGTAGAGCTAGTCACAAGTCAAAATTTAATTTAACCACCTTATCGAACGAAAATATACCTTCTCTAAGCTTAAATTCATTTAAATAAGTATGAATTCGTAGATGACATGATAGTCTTTAAGCTTTATATATTTTTATAGAACTAATCTTTTTTCAAAAAATAAAATTGTCATTGTTTTCACTTCGCACATTTTTCTAACATGTTATTTCTCAATTCAAATAGTATACTATTAAAATATAGATAGAATATAGATCTCTTGAATATTTTTTTTCATTTTTCGAATCAACTCTTAGAAATAGTCCAGGCATTTTGCTTAAGAGAGGAAAAAAAAATTGATCCGATATTTTCTGTGCTTTTAAAAAACTCACAGTCTCATTCTGTGACAAAAAAAGTGACAAAAATTGGCACACATAATCTAGAAAGTAACAAGGAGTGACATTTTTTTTTCTGTGTTGAATAAAGTTTTCATTTAATTTTTTATAAAACTATTTTGTAAAAAGTAAAAAAATTCAAAAACAAATTCAACATGATATAAGAGTTGGGTCGTTCCGAACATGTATAGTTCATGGAACTATGTTCACTCCCGGACATAGTTCCAATCGTTCCTTCTGTACGATTTGAGCATGTCCAAACAGTTCCGATTGAACTGAAATTTTTTTCTAATGAGCAAGACAAGCCGACATCTCTTTCGCACTTACCGCACACACATTTCTGCTTAGACGAATTATTTGAGCGACGACAAGTAAAATGAATTTGTGATGGAGAATGAATGAAATACAAATACAAATACGTAAGAAAGAGAACAATCATGAAATGATACTTAGCATGCTTTTGTTACCTTTCCTCTAATACAGAGAGTTGTCGGAACTGATAGCTCTGCGGACATGCTTATGATGTTATAAAATAAACATGTCCGCGGAACTATCAGATAATTTTTATATTTTTTTTTCTACTATTTCGTTACTTAATAGTTGAAGTATATGCAATTTTTTAGCAAATTTTAAAAGTTTCTTTTTTGAATAAATTATAAATATTTTCCTTAAATTCTTTATTTTGAAATAAAAACACTAAAAAAAACACAAAAAATTGTGTTCCATTTGGCTTAAGACTAGTCAAAGCATTGTGTTGAAATTATACTTGGAGTATTACAGATTTCCTCTACAGTTCAACAAACAACCAGCTCAAACAGATAAATAAAGAATAAATAAAGGAACTAGATAGCTTTGCGGACATGTTTTCATGAAAAAGTTCCGCTCTATAACGATCAACAAACAAGCAGCTCAAGCAGATCAAATAAACAAAGAAACTAGATAGTTCCGAGGGCATGTTAAAATGAACTTGTTCCGCTCTCTAAAGGAAACGTTCCATGTCCGTTCCGTCTCCGGAACTGTTTAGCACAAAACTATCATGATGATATTGAGAAAAAAATGCAACCACGAGCATACATTTTTGCTCATTCTCAAACTTTAGGTGATATTTCCTTGCGTTCGGTGAAAAATACTGGACATCAAATGATTGCTACCGAATTTAAAAACACACTTGTTAGTGACACACAAAAAATATTTGAAGATTTATAAAAATTGTTAAGAAATTGGTGTAAATACAGAATTTTGAAGTATCCATAATAATTAAATGAGTATACATAAAATAATATTATATTTCTTTGCACAGACACCTACGATTGTTAGGCTGATTCTAAATATTTTGTCCGAATATTTAGATGAAATCCGCTGAAGTTTACTCTTTATTAATTGCGTTAAGGTACGTACGCATTTGCTTTTTATGTACATATTGTTCTTTATATATTAATATTAATTTACTTAAATTGTTTTTATTAATAAATTCACAAAACAGGGAAAAGCTGAGAAATGAAAACTTAAAAACGGGGAGAAAACAATATATATTGTTGTACAAATTATATTGTATGCAAAAATCATCTAGTAGATGATTTATGCTACAGATTAAATGCAGATCTCAGAACTATTTCCAAGTGCGCATTTGATAACGATCTTTGTTTGAATGCTCAAAAATCGTACATTCTCCCAATTTCTAAGAACAAGATCGACTACTTTCAAATCCCTTCGATATTTTTAAATGACAAGAGTCTACAAATGGTTGTTAAGTTTAAAAACTTAGGATTTTATGTAAATTCTAAGTTTTCCAGTTCTGATCATATAAATAATGTTGTTAAACGCGTTTATTTCACTCTACGTTGCCTACGGTTGTCCTCACAATTAATTCCCATCGAGACTAAGAAACAACTTGCTTTTCAAGAAATAGTCCCGCTTATTACTTCCTCCGAACTATTCTATAATAATCTTGACTCACTCTCTACACATAAGATTCAAGTTTCTTTTAATAATGTGACTAGATATGTGTTTGAACTCAGGCGCTTTAAGCACGTGCCAGAAAAAATTAAAGAAATCTTAGGATGTAATATAATTAACTACTTAAACGCAAGGAATTGCTTATTTTTACACAAATTAATAAACCAAAAGACACCATCCTACCTCTATAATAAATTACGTTCTACACCTAAAAAAATGTGAAGTATAAATAATAAACTTTTTCGGGTTTAATTAAAGAACTAGGCTGGAATTTTAATATTACTCCGAAAAGTGTTATGAATAGTTTTTAATAGTTAATATAACATTTTTTCTGAAGAGTATAAGAGTGGGATAGACATGTTAATGTAACTCTGTGCGTGTTAGGTGAGCATTCGTTAGCAAAAAGCTATTTAAATCGGCATGCAGTGTTGACTATAAGCACAAAAAGTGAAAATGGATGCAGAGTGCGACATTTTTGAAGAGGTCGAATTTCTGGACGTGAGCGCCAATTCTGTTGCTGACGATTCGCTAGAGGCTCTATTGGCAACGTGGGAAATGCCCCCATTTATCTTGGATCAGTGCGAAAGTAAGTTTTAATGAAAAACAATTGAAAAAAATTATGAAAATATAAAACACAAATGATATAAACTTCTACTTCCTTTTATGTAGGATACAAACTTACAAAGTCCCATCTTCAAAGGCTGCAAAACGAAGACATAAGCACACTAATTCCAGATGAGCATTTAGCTCTTCGGATTGAGTTTAAGCACGCTCTACAATTGTGGAAACAGGTAACAGGTAAATCGAACATAATAAGTTAATGGCGTCTACAATTAGCGCTTCATTTTTTTCCATACATTTGGCGGCCATCCTTATATATAAAGTCATATATAATTATAGTTATAAGTGTTTTTATAAACAAATTGAAAATAAATAAAACAAATATAAAAATAGTTTTTAAAATTTTTTTTGCTGCGAAGTATTATGGGGTGTGAATGTTAATCCGCAGCGGTGTAAGGCTAACTCTTTTTTTCTTTGTGTTTCGACTTCAACACTTTCTACTCTGCTGAAGTGTATGCCATAGTATTTTCGTGGTTGACTGGAACCCATAGCGTAAAGTTGTTAATATTACTCCGCATCAGTTTAAGGGTTACTCTTATTTTCTTTGGGTTTCGACTTTAACTCTTTCTACTCTGCTGAAGTGTTAGCCTTACTATTTTCGTGATTGACTGAGAACCATAACGTAAAAGTGTTAGCATGACGCCGTTTCTTTATGACTATAACTCTTCATTTTTTGGGTGTAGTGTTTCTAATCGAACTGGCAATCTTATTATACCGAAATTTGAGACCTTGCATTCAAAACGGTTATTCTTCATCATATAGCACCATATAGCATCAAATCAATTGTAAATTCGAATAACTTTAAGCAATCCCTTATGTTCTACTATTCAAACATCTAAACTCTATTCCTTCTGCATACTTTCTTTTTAATTTGACTATGCTAATCACTTTGTTGTCTTAACTTATGACAAACTCTTTTTTTCGTTAAATATTTAATGCTTTTATGGGCTTAATATTAAATTTAATTAAATTATAAGTTATTAAGAATTATTATTTTTTATTAATTATTAATATTAACTTATTACAATTAGTATTAGTTGTACTGCTTAAAGATCTATTTGTATCTTATTGTACTTATAAGTGTCTGAATAAATTGAAATTGAAATGGAAAAAGGGGAATTTTCTTCACCGACACCTGGCAACACTAGTTTGCACACTTCGCATAAAGACGAATTTCAACTTAAACTTCGTTAGAAATCACGTATACGATATCAGCCACAATATTAGCCCCAACAACAGTTGCTAGCGTCCTTTTCGTCCTCGTTTCAACATATCATGCTAAAGCTGCTGCTGCTGATGTTGCGGCCTTCTGCTGCTGCTGCTGTTGCTAGTTGTGGTTGGCAACTCAGATTCGTGTACTTCGCATTCGATGACGGCCAGCAGCAGCAATCAGTCCACGGTCGCAGGCTGGGCTTAAAGCACACGTAGCGCTCGGTGAAAACCGTTAGAAATAGAAACAGAAAAGACACTTTATTTTCTCTTGTATTGTGTGCCCAACAAACACAGTGAGAGTGTCTGACAGATAGACGGAAAGACCGAAGTGTTGGTGATTGCCTGTAAGTGAGTTAAGTTTGTGTGTGTGCCAGAGTATGTACGTTTATTTGAGTGTGTGTGATCGCGCGCGTTCATGAAAATTTAATCAAAGCTAAGAGTAATGTTATAACTCAGTATCTTGAAGTATTTATGCTAACTTTCTGTCAGACGCTGCTGCATCTTTCAGCATTACTCGTCACATCAAATAATTATTATTAATATTATGCATAAGTGGAAATAGGAAAGCATTAAATTTTGACTGATTCAGCGCATTTTTATTTGAACTTAAAAGCAAAAACCTTGACGTTTTGTGTTGTTGCCGCACCGTCTTTGCAGGAAAGCCGAAACAAAAAAAAATTTAAGGTAAGAAAAGTGTTTAATCTTTATATTGCATATTTACATTGACAAAAAAAAAACGGTGAAATTTAAAAAATATAAAGATGTAGGTACTAAATATATGATGATGGTAAACAAATAAAATCATAGCTTTACGGATAATTTTTTTAAGCAAAATATTTGTGAAATAACAAAACTTCATTTTGCAAAGTTATAGGTAAAAAAATTCAAATTCAAATTTCATTAAAAACAAATCATACGTTTTACAATTATAGTAGAGCAATATGGAATTGACCAACTGGTATCTTTACCATAAGACGCAATACTTGGTGCAGTCTTGCCAGTTATGGCGATATCTCGCCAAATTTACGGTTTTTGCTTTGTCGAGATGATAAATTAGCGATTTCAATATTTTTATTTTTTGAATTTATTTCTTTATTCATATATTAGTACATAAGAAATGGTTATTCTTTTGCGTAAAATAAAATAGTATATTTTATATCTAAAACAAGCATAAAATCATAATGGAAAAGAAACAAAGAGTTATTAATTTATATTTAAAAATGACTTAATTTAAATTCTAAAACTATTTTATTAAACTAATAAAATCAACACGAACTTATATCTAATTTGAGTGGAGTAATAAAGAAAAAAAGGGTTAAATGTAAAAGGGAGAGAAAGTAAAAGGAAACGAGAATTTAAGAAAAATGTGCAGATATTAAATGCTTGAAGTTTTGTGCATTTGAAATAGATTTAAGATATCTCGGTAAGGAGTTCCACAGTCTAATGGCGCTTATGAAAACAAGTCTTGAGGAGTTTAAATATTTAAATCGAGGAATTACTAGATTTAAGCTTCTATATGATAAACTAAACTAAAGTTTAGGATATTGATAGTTTGGAGTTTTTGAGTGTATCAGCTTATGCAGGAATATACAATAGTTGCTTTTAAATAATGTTCTATATTGCATCCTAGAATACGATTGCTTAGACCGGCAACATGGCTGAATCTTCTGAGTCCATACACATAACGGACCGCATAGTTTAACGCTTCTTGCAGTTTATGTAACGAATGTGAATCTAGATTACTTTGGATTGGATTTGGAATGTATTCCAATATTTTTCCTAAAAAGAGTCGAAATACAGTGAGTGTCACTTAAAATCGTACAGTTAGTGCAGCCTGACACTTCATTTAATTATTCCTAAATAAAAAATTGTTTCTATGCAAGTTTTTATGGGAAAGTATGTTAATATTTTAATCATATGCTGAAAAATTTACAAAAGCCTTTTTATATTTTTTTCAAAGAATAGCAGCAACTTGAAACGAGCGAAAGAGTGGTGTCACTTAAAATCGTACAGCTGATCAGTTTGTTTCAATTTCTGCGAAAAACTTGATTTTCGCTATTACGCGAGATAGATACAGTTACACACATTGTTTTCTAAGATGTCCAAAGATTTTTTTGAAATTTTCTTGCCACAACTTAAAACGTTAAGCAAACACCTATTGCATAACGTAAATTGAAGATTTGTCACCATAAAATAGGAAAGAGTTCCGCAGAAATTTCAGAAATGATTAACATGAGTCGCAGCACCATTGAGTATATCATAAAAAGGCACGAAAAAATTAATCGCAATTCAAATAAAGTCAAAACTCGGCCCAATAAGAAGCTAACTGCCAGCGACTAATAATAGTAATACTGAAAAAAGTTGGTGATTCAACGAACAGAAGGGTTAGGGTAGGTTAATCTGGCCGCCTCCTGGCGAAGGATCACATAGACCAATTTTGGTCCTTAGTGGTACCGGCTGTGAGGAGCCTTTATGGAGTTGGTAAAAGTCGATAAAGATTTGCGCTGAATTCACGAATCTAAGGAGGATTTCTAGAGAGATTTTGGCAACATGTTTTAGTGTCGGAAACGTCGGTGGCCCTAAGTATTTCAGTCTCGATCTAAGTAGAGCGGAGCATGTGCATAGTAGGTGTTTCAGGGTTTCGGCCGTGCCTAGTACCTTGCACTTCCTACAGTTGTCATCCGTTGTGATGCCCATCTTCTTCGCTTGAGCTGCCACCATGCAGTGACCCGTGAGGACACTCACCAGTGTATTGCATTCTCTGCGAGTTCGTGCCAGGATGAACAGAGTCCGTTTATTGCATCGTGTATCACACATGATTTTTGAGATTCTGCATGTTGTCGTATCCGTCCATCTACAACCACTGCTTGTGGGGCCCTATATTCGACGTTTCTGTACAGCTCTTGTAGTAGGATACGTACAAGCTGTATGGACTCTGATCCCAGCCCGGCGCCGTCCTTTGCCAGTCTATCCGCCTTTTCATTTCCGTCAATGCCCCGGTGACATAGGACCCAGTAGATGCGCACTCTCTTTGAAGCACATAGTGCATCTAGTGCTTCCCTGCTTGCCAGGGCATTTGTAAACCTGATGGTAGCGGAGCACATGGCTGTCTACAATGATGTTATCATTGGAATGATGTGTGTTAATGTTAAGGGCCGTCTCCGCGGCCTTTCTTATGGCGAACACTTCCGCCTGGAAGATGCTGCAGTGGTCCGGCAGTTTATAGGGCTAACTTATCGCTGGTTCTGCACAGTAAACTGCCGCTCCCACTCCTGTGAGCAGTTTAGAGCCGTCAGTGAATATGTTGACGACCCGCTGTGCTTGTTCTATGCTGTAGCACCAGTCGTTCGGTCCTAGGCGTATTGATATTCTTGAGTCTATTATTGTGCGAGGTATCATGTAGTCCGTGCTACTGGATAAATCCTTGCTGATAGTACAATGCCCAAGCCTTCGTTTGTGCATGTTATTTGCCGCCATAAGTCGCTGTGCCAACGAACAGAAAAGTAGTTTGAAAAAATTATTTCCATGGCAGCATTGAAAGTAACAAGCCATATATTAATAAGCGCAATATACGTAAACGACTGGATTTCGTGCAAGAGTATCAATCTAAGCCGCAGTACTTCTGGAATAACGTTATTTTTCACGAATGAATCAAAATATAACATTTTTTTATCAGATGGCAAGCAAACAGTGTGGAGAAAACCAAATAAAGACATAAATGCTTCTAATTTATGCTCGACTGTGAAACATTGAGGTAGGTCCGTGATGGTGTGAGGCTGCAAGCCAAAACACGAAGTCGGTAAATTGGTTCTTATTGATCCAATATAGCTATATGAACATGCTTACAGAAAATTTGATTCCATGTGTTGAAAAAATGGGAATCCGAAGATATTTTAAGCCTTATGCCGGCAACGGTCCTTAACACAACTCATTGAATGCCGTGAACGGCAGAACGTGTCTACTCCATAATTCTCCAAAAGTCATTTATACGCCCGCCCAATCACCGGACATAAATATCATCGAGTATCTTTGGCATCATCTTGAAAACCAAATACAGGCACATCCAAATTCTAACAAAGCTGAACTCAAGAGGCTCTCAAAGCAGAATGGGGCAATATAAACTTCCAAGCACGCAAAAGCTCAGTCAATTCTATGCCAATAAGTCTGAAAGATCTTGCTTACAAAAAAAGGGGCCCAATGAAGTACTAAACTATTTAATTTTTTTTATTTTTTTAACTATTTTTTGCAATTACAGCATACTGTACGATTTTAAGTAACTGAAGAATATTATAGTCGTGGACATGAAATGTCTTTTTTTTAATAAATGTTATTCATATTGAAATTTTAAGCACAGAAATCAAGTAAAAACACAACTGATTTTAATTTATTTTTTGCCTCTTACAACTAGCTTTCCTGCAACAAGTTATCTTTATTTGTAATGTGTACGATTTTAAGTGACACTCAATGTAGTTTTATTTACGTTATTCCATAGTAGCATCAAGGCTGATCATGCTCTACTTCTCGCTATCTTAATTGTATTTTGTATTTTTTTTAGTGCAAGAATTGACAAATAAGATGAATTCTTTTGAATGCCACATTGGTGAGGAAAACAACAACAAATAGCATAAATTGCAAAATTTCATCTAAGATACATATTAAAATTATACAATTTTTTAACAATTATGCATTTAAGAACAAATAAAAACTTAAATTAAGTAAAGAAAAAAATATAATTATTATAAATATATTAAAAAGTAAGACATGTCATTAAATCAGTAAGCTAGATAAGAGAAAAAGATAGAAAAATATTGTTTTAAAAAAGAAAAGTATAGGAAATTGGTAGGTATATTTAGGAACATTGTTCCTTAAAGGAATGCTTAAAGTAATTGCGATTAGAAATATTTTTAATGTTGATAGGAAAGAATTCCACGACCAAATTGCGCTCACAAAAAATATTCTACTGGAGTCAATGAAATTAAATATAGGGATTAAAAGATTCAAGTTAGTGCTTGATCTGCAAAAAGAGAGTTTTTCAAACAAATAACTAGGGCTGTGCGTATAAATAAAACTATGCAAGAAAATTCAACTTATAGCTTCTAGATGGTTTAATAGGCCCCGTCAAAGTAATTGCTTCGAAAAGATTGATATGGGCATTTCCATGGTGGCGTACTTAACGCTCGTACACCTTTCATGTTACTAAAAATGAAGAAAAGCAAAGAAAAGTTTAAAATTTGCCTGTCTTGTTTTCACTTTTGTATAGTACTTAAGTAGCACTATAGTTAGTGTAAGAGATGGAATCGAACGAAACTATGGTCCAAATATTTGGAAAATGGATTTGAATTATAATAGTTTATTTTTCAAGTTTTCAAATAAGAAACCATTTTTCGTTTTTTTTTTTACGTTACCTAAATTCCCATTGTTATGCAATTGGCTAATTAAATAATTGGATAATTTATTAGTTTATTACACTCAGAAAAATATTAACTTTGACATTAACAGTCGGTCGCTGTTATTTTCAAACATTGTTCATTTGAGAGAGTTCCGTTCAAGTTAACATTTTTCTTCGTTAAATTTATCTGTTGATATATTTCTAGTTTGACAAGTTATGGTTCTTCTTTATTCTTTTAAATATTTCTAGCGCTAGAAAAGAAAAAGCTGTTTGACAACACAGTCGTAAACCATTTTGTCTCCCTTTTTCATTATCGAAGAGCATGCTTTGCGTTATTTGTTTGAAAATTTTTGATTCGTTTCAATCATGAAATTCGTTTCAACTGACATAGTTGTCAAAAGTGGGCATTTATAGCCAAAAAAAGGTGATGTCAAATAACGGTGTTGCTTTCTTTAACATGAAAAGAAATTTTTCTTAGGAGAAGCAATATTATTTTTCAAAACGGCACAATCTAAAGATTCGGCTTATTAATTAAGTTTTACATAGTTTTAAAAAGAAAATAAGAGATATATAAGGGATATATATTAACCCTTTAATATGATTTTATTGAACCAGATAAGTTTTATGAATAACCGAATGTGTAGTCTTACGCAATTTTTTTTCGCAGAAATAGGTATATCTCAGTAAAAATTACGCTAGGGCACTAAAAATTACACTAATTAACGGTTCATAACCAGTTGACCGGAAGGTTACAATGGAAATATTAAAAATGGATCGCGACTCGATCTTAAAATTATCACAAACCATCGAATAAACCATCAGCAAAGATAAAAGACAGAAAAACAAAAATGAAGTATATATTGATTGATTGTGATTTTTCTTATATGTACGATGTAGTTTTTTTATATATACGATGTGATTTTTTTATGCATATATACGAAGTGGAATTAAAACAAAAATTAATTTTGATAAAGAGTTTAAAAAAGAATAAATAAATTTTGACAAATAAAGTATTTGAAAAACCAAAAATAAATTTTGACAAATAAAGAGTTAAAAAAAAAGACACAGTATCGATAGTATCGCAAGTGTGGACGTGGAATTTTTGTTTGATATATTTATTAATGAATTTGATGTTTTTGTTCACTTTTATGATGCTTAAAAATAAATATAATTCAATCTTTTGTTTAATAAATTGAAATAAATATTTTGGAATTATATGAATTTATTATATATATATTATATTTTAAATTATGTTGCAAATTTAGATTTTAACAAACAAAATATATTTTTAATATGTTATTTATATATATAATAAGTTCAATAAATAAATCGAATTTATTATATTTTAAAAATAAATGAAGTTTTTAATAGCATAACCACCATGCCAGCCTCTATCTCCATATATGTAAACCTGCATTGTAGTAATATAATTTTTTGTATTATTTATGTAATATTTATTGTATTAATCTTGCTGAAGATTAACAAAAACAATAACAAAATAAAAAAACCAAAGAAATATATGTATGCAAATATTTCATACATACGTATGAATTACGTATACAACAACACAATCAGTACTGAACAATATTTGTAAAACGATTTTTTATTTATATAATAGTTTATAAATAGTAGCGCTGAGTTTCTTAAATACCAAACATAAATATAATGAACTATGCATCGCTTCTTCCTATTGCAATGTGTTATTTTCTTATGCATCAGGCGGGCAAAGCGACGCTACCCTAACTGATTAGAGTCTGCCAACAGACTGAAAGCTTCTTAGCGGCGCACAGTGTTTCGAATGGACTAGTTAGACGGAGATAAATCTGTAACTCGGGTTTGAGGGCACGGGAACTTAGGCAGGTTTCAGGAAATTTGGAATTTAGGCTAATGAGTGGCATATCTTTCAGCCATGAAAATTTCATGCCGAAAGTTCATGTGGAATCGAAGTTACAAAAATTTGTATGGGGAAAACAAAACAGAACTTTTTGCTTGTTTCTATCACGATTTTTGCACTTTCTTTGAAATGGTTTAACTCCTGAACCAAGAGCTGCACAAACACCGTAGAACACATGTTGTAAGCGTTATAGTATGTATAAGTTTCTTAGCACACCAGCTAATATTCTATCCATTATTGTATATACCTTACACTTTTTTTTATACTTAAAACAAAATTTATTTTTAAAAATATTAAAAAAAAAATAGCTTTGTCTCTGCCTTAAGATGTTTATATTCATAAGGGTATGATGTCTATTTTTATGATAAAAAAGTATAGGCTTCTTGTGATTTCACATTATATTTATTTTGAATATTTTCGTGCGGTACTAAATTGCAACCTCCTTGGAAATCGCATATTAAATTGTTTGTTCTGTATGACAAGCTGCTGTTATGCAATTTACCACAGTCAGAAAGAGCAACTAAGAATTATACTAATGAATTTTGTATTTACAAAAATATTTGGCATTTTTAACCGAACCAGTGAGAGGAAAAATGGTTTATATAAAAATCAATTATTGCACGCTGAAAAATAATAGGCCTTCCCAAACATAATTTGCAGGAAGTACAATATGTTTCTGCATGTTTCTTGGAAACAAGTAAACATAATTGGTTCCACATATAATATGATTAATTAATGCAATTTTTCTTTAAATATATATTTGCATCTTAACATTATTTAGCACTTGTTGTTTGAATTTAAAAACAATAAAATTTGATTTAAAGAAAAAATATTTTCTTAAAAGAAATTAACACTTTTAGTCTATTACTATTTGTTTGCTTGGAAATATAATTTAGTCAAGAATAACATTAAATATTCACAGACAAATATATATGGAGAATACATAATTTAATTGCAGTCAAGCAATTATTTTCGAAACGATAATTAAGAACAACATAATATATTTACCGATGATTACACTTTATTTACTTGGAAATATATTTTAGCAAAAGAAATGCCAAAAGTTTTTCACTGTGATTACAAAATATTTGCTTAGAAGCAATTGTTGATTTGAAGCAAACAAAATATGTTTAGAAAACAGTAAATAAGTTTTTCTCGGATTTAATTATGTTGAGAAGTAACCATATTATGTTATTATGTTATGTTATTATGCGGAGCACCCACTTTGCCAGCGAAGCACCCGCTTTATTAGCAAAGTTGCTTCAAAACTCACCTATTTTATTAATTTGAAAACACAAACACTTTTAATTTAAACAAACAATTTCAGAAACACCTTTCACAAGAGCTAAACTTTTCAACACGTTTGGCGCGGCTGCTTGAAACTTAAAATGACGCCAAGACTTGGCAACTGTTAAAAGCAAGCGCATAAAGCAACAAGGTTTCCGCTATTTTTCGTGCAAGTGCAAAAGAAACAGAATATGTATGTCTAGGCAAAACACATAAAAGAACACAAGAAAGAAATTTGCAGAGTTCTGTTCTTTTTGAGTTTAACAGTGATGCAAATATATTTTTATTGGGTAGAAACACACAATTCTATTTTGTCACAAGCATATTAATGTAGACTTTAGTTTTTTAGCTAAGGCAATTATATTAATGTTTGACACAACAAATATCTTCTTATATCGAAAAATAATGCTATTGAAGGAAAGTTCTTAATCATTATGTGGTTCCCTCTGAATATTTTGTTTTTGAAACCAAACATATATAAACATATTTTTTCTCTGCGTGTGGCTGTGTGTTTGTTCTATGGGGGTTGCTACGCCCACTTGTCTGATTGCGTTTTAATTTTGAAAACTGTTTATTAGTCATATTATTGGACGTTAAACTGTGATTTCGTTGTTGTAGCTTTTTTCATTTCGAAGATATAGCGCAAACTGAGTTTAAGTTGTATGGGCGCTGCCAAGCCCTCTAGTCCAATATTTTTGAAGTAATTTTTTTGTAACTTTTCTATACCTTAAAATGGAAAACTAAAAAAAAATCAACAAAATAATTTTCTCTGCCTAACTTGTATGAAACGCAGCACTGTTCGGCGCATGCATTTATATACGGGTGAAATTCATAAAACGATTCTATTCAACAAACAACACGATGTTGCGTTCGAGATTTCGGCACGAACTAAAGCAACAAGCATAAGAACGTCAGCAGCAACTGAATCATCAATGCATTTTTCTCATACAAAAATGTTAATTTTTCTTCTTTTCTTTTGCTATCTTATGGCTTTGGCATAAATTTTAGCTGATATTTTGGTATAAATTTTAACTTTGTACGATGAATATAAAAGGATGTAAGTATCCCTAAAGTATACCCCAAGAAACGTTAGCATGACCTTGGAAAAAATTGTGAAAATACCCCCATACAAACCATGCTGTTAGAAGTATTTCTACGTCAAAATTGTTGACAGATAAATACTTACAGTCAATGGCCATACATACTGTAAAAACAGTTAATTCAACAAAAAATTATCAACAGTTGATCAACTGTTATTTTGACAGTTTCGTCTGTTGGATGGGATCGAACAGTGAAATCAGTTGTTTCAAACCGTGAATTGTGTGATTTCACAGCATTATTTTCCCTCAGTGTAGTAAGAAACAAATTTAATAAATATATTTTTCTTTTCTTGCCTCAACCATTTTTCATTATGCTTACTCACTGTCTTCAATATTTACTAAAACAAAAACGTTTACGAAACATTTACTAAAAAGAAAACCAAAATTTGTGAAACAATGTAGAGGATTTGATCATCATGGTATCTTTTAATTTTTGGGTCACGGCTTACTTTTCTGGGAAATTGCGATTAAATTGTCAAAATCAATGCAAATAATTTTCTGTCAGTTGGCAAACCGAGTCCCTGAGTTTCTGTCACTTGGCAAACCGAGAAGAAATTTTTCGTCTCTAATTCTTAATTCATTAAGCATCACTGCAATCGAAATATAAAACATAAAATTAGTCTTTTGTTAGCTGCTCTAAGCCGCCACCTGGAAACCAGTTTTCCTATCATACTTTTCGTAATTTTACAATCAGGTGAAAAATACGTATTTTTTGTTTGCAAATTAAACATACAAAATATTCAAATTTATGCAAATTTTTTTTACACAAAAAGTATGTATATATAAATTCAATTTATTCATATTTACATAAAATTTACGATTTTTGGTATTAAAATTACTCACTTTTTGTTGAATTGTACACACAAATTTACACAGTTTCTGTTGAATCATTACGAATTAACCCTTGCTTGGGCACTGCCCACTACGAAGATATTTTGAGTTCTAGATTACTGATATTCAGTAAATCTACCATTTTTGTGTACTATCGAGAGATAAAACAAAATTAATATTAATTAATATGGAAATTACTGAATATCAAAGATGTAGAAATTTGGCACGACTCGCAATGAAGTGTCAAAATACGAGTGCGAGCAGTAAAACAAAAACTCATCGAAGAGTACTTCAGATTTGCCAACTATGTTCGTTTTGAAAAAAAAATGCTTTAACTTGGCAGCATTTTAAGATCAGAAATAGAGCCAGGAAAAGAGCTGGCTCTAATTTTTGTTTTTGCATTCTGACTTACTTTATACCAAACATTCAGTTTCATTTTTAAATCATCAAAATCTCCTTCGAAATGATCTTAATAAAATCCAATTAGTTTTTCAAAAGCTCCTAAAGCGCCGTTTTGTATGGAACACTATTTTGTAGCGCCAGGAAATAGTGTTGAAATGAATAGTGGAAATAGATGTTTTAAAAATCTTAACTCTTAGGTTTGAGATATATGAAATGTTTGTCAAAAAATTTTGACAGAGACAGTCAAATCAATTTTTATTTTGTTGCCTTTATGCTTACAAGGAAAGGTCCCCAGGTGTCACTCGCCGATTTCAATGATTTTCGGATATGTGGCAGAGGACGAAAATCTAAGGTTGACATATTTTTTTATACGTGCTCAATCGATGGTTTAGGGTTTCAAAATGGCGTTTTAAAATCAGCTTAAATTTCGTTTTTTCGCCATAATTTAACTATTTTCTTAAGAAACATACACATATTTGGTATCAAATGAAAGGTATTGAGAAGGCGTACATGATGACATCTAATTTGTAGAAGGAAGTTTTGTTGTTATTTTGATGTTGAGACTTTGAACAGTATTTAGTCGATATCATGAAGAGCCCGTACTCGAAACTGTTCCTTTTCACTTATGTTTAATTTCAGCTAATTCTAAAAGTTGCCTTTTATTGCTTTTTTTAACCTTTACTTTATTATATTAAAATTTTCTTTATTAGAAAATGCACAAATTTTCTTAAAAATAAAATATATTGTTATTATGGGTATCAAATATTTAGTTTTTTCTCGAACTTTCTGTATGTTATCTACACATAAACCTTACTTTACACTTTACATCAAAGTTACTGTAACCAACCTTCTTTTCTGTATCCTCATGGTCTGAAAATATATTTTTAGTAATAACTTTTGATTGGAAAGAAAGATTGAGTTTTTTTTAAAACAAATTATTTTTTAAGCTGGGCTATTTAAAAAAAAAAAAATATATAAAAATAACATTTTTAATAAAAAAAATTTCATCAACCAATTTAATTTAAACCACTAGTTTCATTTGTTTTTAGCTCTGTTCACATTGTCAAATTTTTTACCAAATTGTTGGTCAAACACAATAGAACAACGTGAAATTTTCATAATAAAAAATCTTATAATAAATACAATATAACGTGTTCTATTTTTTTTATACCAAACAGAGACCTGCAGCGAATCGTTTTTTTACGATTAGAAATCACTCGTCAAAAACCGAGTTCGAGTGCGAGCGGTTGCGCACAACAACAACCACTTTTACGCGAAGCATTCTCATAACAGCGATGAGCAACGAGTGCCGCTGCTGTCACTCATCGCTCACTAGAAAGACTGCTGAATTCTAAGCATATTATTCTAAGCACCCTCAATGACTCTGGAGTTATTGAATGATTTGCGTGCACTTCAGTATTGGCGTGCGTTTTCCTTGTTTTACTTTTGTTTTGTGTTTTACGTGTTGATTAAGATAAATAGCCAGCTTCTAAGTTGGGAATCGCTAGTTCAAAGAATTAAATTGTAGCAAACTAACTTTATACTGTATGTCATAAGGAAAGCGGCAATCCAAAATGAAGAGGATTGCCGCTTTTAAAAGCTGTAATAGTGTATATTACTTCCGTTTATTTTAATAGAATGTTAATTACAAATGTCATATAAATGGTAATTAAACCTGCCCGTTAACTCAAGTTGCTTTTGTTGAAAATATGTTAATATGTAAATCAATAATTTTTTATGTATGTATTTATATTTTAAGAACTTTTGTATCAATTTTTAAATTAGTATTTTTTTAAATAATATTTAAACTGATTTTTATTGTTTTTCGTCAATTTTAAAACAATTTTGTGTTTTATTTTAATAAGTCTTAAAAAATTTCTCCAAAAATTTTTAATATTTTTTTTTTCAATATTTTCACAATTTTTCACTAATTTCTATCAGTAATATTGAATTTTTTTTTGTTATTAAGTATATGCATTTAAATATTTTTTTAATACTTTTTTTAAGATTTATTTTCATACATTTGTCGAGTCCGCTAGTATTATATGTATATAATAATATATTTGTATATTATATGTATAATAAAATATGTCAGCGGTAATACTGCATGCGATTTCCCTTAATGACTCTAGAATCATTGAAATCATTGAGCGGCATTCTTATGAGCGATGAGTGAAAGCGGTGGCACTCGTCGCTCATCGCTGTTATGAGAATGCTTCGCGTGGAAGTGGCTGGGATGATATTTGGGGGCTTTTAGGGCTTTTTTGGGCCCTTTTTCATTTCAAAAGCCCCGAGGCCCTTCTTATTCATTTTAGGCCCTTTTGGAAAATTCTACCGAAAAAAAAATCTGAATTTTTTAAAAGAAAAGCTTACTGGTTAATGTATATGATTTCAATATGCCAAAGAAAAATCGCCGAAAAAATAAAATGAAAATCCCCCAAACGAAAAGAATAACAAATTTTTACACAATAAAAATGAAAAAATGTTCAAAATTTTTTGGAAAAATGTTCCAAAATGCAATTCAGCGGCGTTGTTGTGCTTGACAAAAATAAAATGAAACAACCAATATCCGCCGTCACGAAGGGTATAATTTTTCGGGTATTATTTCCGTGATCAAGATTCAATATCAGATTATCAAAGTATAAAAGAACAGATTCGAGTAGTAAATTAATATTCCCCTGTAAAAATATCTGCAAAGATTTCATTAATTTTATTTGTTTTTTGATGTAATTCATGAACAAGGGGTCATGAACATTATGTACGGATAAGGTCCAGATGGTGTTTTTTTATGATAAAATGATTTGCTCTTTTAAGGAATAATGTTTTTTACCTTCCGTACAAGGGCGAACCATTTTATCGTAACGAATTTGATATTTCTTAACTTTTCGGTAAGCAAAAATTCTGGCGTTTTTTTATTTTTAAGTTGGCAAAAATGCCCGATTTTTTCGGTCCTAAATTCTAAGCATATTTTTCGTACCTTTTCCTTTTCAAGTATTTGCAACAAAGATCCTAATTTTATTGGTACAAACACCCGAAAAAAATGCCATTATCGGTAAAAATTTCGGTCATTGTTTTTCGTAGAATTAAGCCCGATTTTGTATGGAAAATTTCGGGTTTTTTTGTAATTTTTTTTCGTTTGTAATTTCTGGAAGCCAATTGTAAGCTATCTTTGATTTATTTCGTAAATAGAAATATCTGGAAAAAGAAAAAAATTATCTTTTAGCGATCATGAAAAGGTAAGAAAACCGCGGGGGAGAGAGGTGACGGATAGTCCTCGACCGATTTTAGTTAATTATTTGAAATTTTTAAAAAACATGATGATCGAGTGATAAAAATAAAAAAGAGCTATAATTACCATTTCACTAGTAGTCAATGTGAAGTATCAGTTAAAAACATAATGCGAAATTGCATCCAATAAAGTTGGTGATTTTTGTATAAAAAAAGAACCCTCAGCAAAAAGCGAAATTTCGTTAAAAAATGTGCAAAATTGTCCAATTTTTTCGGTGATTTTTCTTTTGAATTTCTCATTCATTTTTTATTTCATTTACCCCAATTTTTGATGAAAAATGTTGGGTTATTTTTCATTTCATTTCTTATGCTAATTTTTATTGTTTGTATTTTATGTAAAGGCGATATTTCCTATCGCCTTCAAAAATGGTCTCAGTAAAACAAGTTTTGTTATATACAGTCATTGTCCCATTAAGAGCATACTTTTTAGTAATTTCAACAAGTTTACTTTATTTCCCAAGTTGAGTTTAGATGAAAAGAGTGATCCCTAGGCCCGCTTCATTAATTAGACTTCTTGCAAGACTTAACAGAGAGTCTGCATTAAATTGCTTATTCATTTCTGACATTCTATGACTATTTCAAGATGGAAATATCTGGTGGGTGGTTTTTGTGGAAAAGCTTTACAATTTTTTTTTATCAAATTTAGGATTGACTTATCAGAATAATGTTTTGTTTTTGTAAAAATTTTCTTGTTGAAACACTTTATCTAAAGATTATTTTTGGCGTCTTTTTAACTTTTACAAACAAAACGTGAAATAAAATCTTTTTGAAAGAAAAACCTTAAACTATATCACTTTCACCTAAAATTTTTGATTTAAGATGGAAGTGATTTCATTTAATCATTTAAATTACAGTTCTAAATGAGTCATTATCATCATCATCATGCGTGGAGCGTGCATTTCCTGCCTTAAAATTAGTTAAAATTAGTAAAACTTGTTTCAATCGTAACCTTAGATCCACATTTGGCTTTTTATTTTTGCCTTAACTAATAAAAATCAAAACTTACCAGTTATTTAGTGCTCGAAAAAATGTCGGTTAGATTTTGCTTTTTATTTTTGCCTTTACAAATAAAAAGCAGAAATAATTATTACTTTTTGCTCAAAATTTTAAGTCAAAATATAATTATTATTGTTTGCTTTTTATTATAAAATGCATAATTGGTACCTATTAATGTTAAGCCCTATTAATGTCAGATTGGCCCTATTTTTATATGAATTTTGGCCCTTTTGCAGTAAAGCCAATATCATCCCTGGGAAGTGGTGGTTGTTGTACGCAACCGCACGCACTTGCATTCGGTTTTTGATGGATGATTTATAGGCATTCGTTCGAATCATAGACTCGTTGCAGGTCTCTGTTACCAAACTGTTAAATTAAAAAAAAAACTTAAAAAATTTAAAAAGTAAGAGTGTGATGTTACATTGGAGGGGGAGGGGGAGAGGTCAAAAATTGAGCAAAAACATATTACGTAATTAATGAACAGCCCTTATATGTAATTTTTCAATTTAGTTTTATTATGGTTTTTTTTTTTGCCAACTCAGGGTCCCAATCTGGCAAGTCCTAGATCCGCCACTGACGAGTTCTATGGCAAAAGAGCGTAATTGTAAAGAAAATATAGATAAAATGCTTAAACAATAATAATTATCAAGGCTCTATTGATTCCATCTGCTAAAATGCTGCCTGTTACTTTAATTTTCTTTCTAAATCACTTTTTTGGAAAATAGTAAAATGATTGCTCTAATTATTCTCGTGTCCACCTTGAAGAGACTAATACGATTGGATCACGCAAAGGCAAACGGAAGTGATAGAAAGCTCGATTTGGTTTTACCAGCAAAATTCATTATATCAACAAGAAATAAAGAAAATTGCAGTGTCCAGATCCAACAAACATGCATACATTCGTTAATGAAAAAGGTAAACATCCGATTTTGCGCTTTGTTTTAAACATTCTTTGCGAAATATTTGATCAAACAAAAGAAACTAAGGACATTTTTTAAATTTTTTTCGGCTGCGTATTACCTAAAATGTCCACCTTGGTTCCCCTTCAATCACTTAAAGCCTTCGGAATAGACTGCGGTATATATTTGGGACATAATCGATAAATATTTTATTTCTATTATTGATTAGGCAATTCCGTTGCTTGGTCTTCAATCCTTAACTCAGATTTTCTTTGTTTTCTTATTGTTTTTCTTCTTCAGGTAATTATATTTTTCCCAATGCACATTAATTCATGCGTAAATTCGCAGCAGTCAAAAGGATAATCATCGTCAGTTTCATGCTAAAAATAGTTAAAGTATCTGAATTTCATCAACAATTATTTTGGAACATGACGAAAACAGTGACTGGCTAAGGTTAGCGTAAAGTTGTGTGTATTGGAATTGTTATATGTAACAATGTTTATTTTCATTTTCAATCCTTCGACTGTCATGTTCAGCAATTTAGTCTAACCATTTCAAGTGGGCTAAACTCTATAGTAGACCGCAGTAAGGTGTGTGTATAGAATGTTTTTCTAGGTACACCAAACCAACGCTTGTGTAGTGTGAAAAATGTTAAAGCCAGGACAAGAAGAATTTGTGTTGGATTATTAGCTAAGGGCATTATATTTAAATTGATTTGCACCATTTGGATACTTCGTTCTATTTCAAATGGACAGCTTTTGTAGCTACGTCATTATCGCTCAATCATTCATAAGTTATTGATCATTTAAAACATAATGATGGCAACAATGGCTCGATGTGTGCAATTTTTCCTAGCCTTTTGTTCTCGTATTTGACTTATTTGTTTGGTAAGAAATATTCAGTGGGCAATTTTATATTATTGATCTCTGTGACAAGGTAAAATTGTATTTATTTTTTTATCACGTGAGCTCACTGAACTAAAATTTCTAATTAGAAAAGTTAAATTTTGTATGAAAATTTATAAATATAAAATAATTTTAGTCATTCCTTTACTCTGAAGGCCATAAATAGATTTAAAGACGCTAGAGTAGAGCTTGACTCAATTTAATATATAACAAAAAAAATATATATTTTTAGAATTGATGTAATTTTAAGACAAGAGTTCTAACGAACTAGCCAAAAATTCTATCGATTTTCAATTATTATTATTATAAGAATTATTTTTAATAAAAAAAAAAAACGAAATGGCCATTTTAGACATTGAAAGGACTTTGACCGAGCTTCTATAATCACTTGTGTTGTGTGTGTTGTGAAATGTTTGAACACAAACGATCGAGAACTTCTCAAGAAGCTTTTCATGGCAGTTTTTTTACTCTCTGACGTTTGCCATTGTCTGCAGAGAGGTGACGTTCGAACAGAAAAATTAAATCAATTGGAAAAACATTCTGCATCAGATGGGAGTTGAACCTAGGTTCTATCGCATACAAGCCACGCACCTCAACCAGTATGCCACGGCCGCCACGTGTTCCAGATAGCAATCAAATAAAATTGTAATGCCTTATAGAATAATTTGATAAGTATTCATATTTTAATGTTTTATAATTCAAAAATTTTTTTATAATATATCGAAGTTTTCGTTTTAAAACTATTTCCAGCTGAAACACTTTTGTGATTACACACATGATATAATAATTTACAAGGTAGCCTTAACAACTACATATTTTCTCTGAGTGTCAACCAACACTTGTCAAAATCAATATAAAGTTTAATTTTTCATCTGTTTTCCTCAATATAGTCTCTTTTTAGCTCGATACACTTCGTCCAACGTTCCTTCAATTTTTTTTAATCCCATCCGAAAAAAAGTCCTCAAAATAGGCCTCTGTTTCGATGATGAACTTCTCTCTGGTGGTGAATCTCTTTCTGCTAATCCACTTCTTCAGGCTTGGAAACAGAAAATAGTTTCTCCAAATTATTATTCTAAATAGTAATTCTCCAAATATGGAGAATATGCTGGATGAGGAAGCAATTCGTACTTCAATTCATGGAATTTTGTGAACGCGCGCACTTTTTTCCTCGCCAAATGGGGACGTTTCTCTTTCAAGAATCGATGAAACGGTTCAAATCGGCTGCATAGTATTCGCCATTGGTCGTTATTTTCGGTGAAAGGTTCGATGGAACCCTTCCCGCCGATAGCATCGTCTCCGCCCTTATCGTAGCTATTCGGTCGGTGAAGTCCACTGTTTCGACTGTTCCTTTGTCTCTGGTGTGTAGTGTTGTATCCATGTTTCGTCCACGGTTACTAATCGATAAAAAAAATCCTTCAAATCTTTGTTCAACATTGCCAAACACGCCTTTGAATCAGTCACACGACAGCGTTTATGGTCGAGAGTAAGCAAACGCGGCACCCATCTTGCGGAACATTTTTTCATCGGACCGCATCAGAATTCAGTAATCTGAATCATTCCAATCGAAGGTGCAGAGTCCCCATTGTATTTATCAAGCCTTTCCTTTGTTTGGCTGATAGTATTTTTTCGCAATAAATAATGCTTGATGATCACACAAAATCCACTTTTTCCATCATTTTCGCCAAAATTCACAAGATTGTCTGTTGTCAATGGCTGCCAAACACAAACTAAGTGTCGCAGCTAGCTGAAATTTTAACAGTGGTTTATTAACAGATGTTATTTGACAGGATCAAAGTTCATTAATATAGGCTAAGTCACTTGAGAGAAAAGCACTCTTTTTCCGCCTTTGCTCGAACTGTCAAAGTAGCTGTTAGCTAAAAATTGTACACATTCAGGTTTTTTTTTTTCTTGATTTCCTTTTATCCATTCTGACAGTTCGACCAAGCTTCTCTCAAGTGACTTAATCTATATTAATGAACCTTGAACAGGATCAGTGTTTCATTTAAAGTTACTACGTGGGAAATTTCATTTTTCACTGAATTATAAAGTAACGTTACCTCTCGCTATGGAAGAAGTACCTCTGAGGTGAAAGCTTCAACACGACAATGAACCCTGGTACATCTCAATGTTATGTGGAAGCTGATCAGATGCATACAAAATTTAAGTTTTGTGTTGAAGTTTTTCCACAGACCACTTTCCCGACATCAACGCAATTAAAAAATTGTGCGGAAATTGCTAACTAAAAAAAATTAACAGGACGGACTGTCACGGAAAAAGTTATTTGTATGCATCACTTCAGGTGGCTTGGCAAAACAATTCACAATACATGATTGACAACTTAACTGCATCTATAAGTAGTATGACTTAATAATATTTCTATTTCTACAAAATATTAAAAATATTGCAAATAAGTTAAGGCGGTGGTTAACTTATGTCCCACAAATACTTGATCCTCGTTTTCGTTTTTGTTGCTATACTAATTAATTGCATTAAAGAAAAAACATATTAACTTAAAAAAAAGCCTGCCAATACACAACAAAAACAATTTACTTTAATGTGTATTTTTCACATATACCTGTGCATTATTCTTTATTTTGTCATCTTAAAAATGTAGGATCTCTTGGTACAATGAGTGTGACATTGTTATCAGAAATCTAAAGTTTTGAATTTAGAAGCAACTTTTTCCTTTATCTGGCAAAAGTTTTATTAAATTTTGTGAAGTGAAATGTATAAACAACAAAACGAATTAGATGGATTTTTTATACAACAAAAAATATTCCACCGCATTCGACAGCATAAAATTGAAAAGCATGTTTTTTGGCAGTTTGGTAAAGCGTTCCCAAGTCATGAAGCAGCAAACATTATTTATATATTCTATGTTGTTTAGAATCAAAGGAAATGTATTACACATTCAGCTATATGAAGATATTCGAAAAACATTTCATGACAATCGAAGTTGAATATTTGAATAGTTTTGAAAGCATATTAATGCGTTTTATGGATTTGATAACTTACCTTGCTTATCTTTTGAACTGCAAGTAAAATAAATTTAAAAATACTTAGTAAATAATTCTAGGATAGAGTTGTTTTGAATCTGAACACCTGAAATACAGTCGTTTTGATAATTCAATTTAATAATTAAATGAATATCCCAGGGTGGCCGTGGCAAAGTGCGTGGCTGGTATGCAAAAGAACCCAGGTTCGAATTCAATTTAACATGGCATGTTTTTTTAATAGAATTAATTTTTCTGTTCGCCCATCATCTTGCTGCACACAATGGCAAGCTTCAGAGAGTAAAAACTACCATGCATATCTTCTTGAGAGCATTTAGCGATTCGGAGTCGGCATTAAACTTGTAGGTCTAGTTCTCGATCATTTGTGTTCAAACATTCAAAAAACGCACAACACAATTTATCGTAAGAAGTTCGATCAAAGCAAAGAGTATATATATCGAGGGTTTATATTCAATAATGTCTATGTACATTTTGTCGAAATGTTTTTTTGATGCCAAACTCATGACTGGCCTGGGCTGCATCTGTTGTGAAAATTTAAATTAAAAAAAACTAGTTTATTATGTATCCCGTATTTTATTATATTTTCTCTACAGAGATTACACTAGTCTACAAATTCAGGAAATTTTTTTTATCCAGAGACCTGAAATACTTTTCTAGAAGAGCTTTTTACGCTGATTCTACGTCTATACTCAGTTTTCCCCTAAAAGGTTGAATTTTCGAGAAACAGAGTGATTTGCATTTTTTAGACTTTGGTCCAGTTTTTCCATTCTAGAAACTAAATCGTTTCATATAAAGCAAAGTTGTATGTCATCTGACAAATAATTAAATAAGCTATCCAATACTCTATTTACCATTTGTGTGCCATGTTTCTTCCCTGAGATATTTAAGTCTAAAGTTCAAATTTAAAGTTTTTGGTTAAAAATCTTGAACTTTGACCGTCTTTTCCATAATGTTTTAATCTATTTTTCAAATATGTTTTAATTTGATAATTTTGTTTTACATAATTTCCTTCATTAATATGCTAATAACAATATCACAGAGTTAGGAAAAAAATTAAAAAAAATAAAAACAAGTTTCAAAGCCATATTGCTCAAACAATTTATAATATCTGAAATGAAAAAAAGAAAACTCCTAATACGCACTTAAAAAATGTATTAATTTTCCAAACAAAATGTTCTTTGGGGTTCCATATAAATTAATTGAGAAACTTGGCTTTAAAATTTGTTTTAATTTTTTTCCTAACTCTGTCATGTTGTTATTGTAAAACATTATGGAAATGTTTAGTTTCTTGAGTAGAAAAACTGGATCAAAGTCTAAAAAATGCAAATAGCCCTGTATTTCTTTTTAAAATTTTAACTTGCAAATAACTTCTAATATCTTGATGAAAAATAAAAAAGTTTATTATACTACCTCGATTAAAAATGATGTAAGTCGGTTGTACAAAACGATGTGTCATGATTTTGTTCTTGGTACCATGATAGACAAAACGAAATATACTTCCCAGATAACAATTTCACCTAAATAAGCCTTAAGTAAAGTTTTGTATTAGAAAATTATATAGAAAGCAGAATTTTAACTTCCTTGCACATTCTTTGAAACAAGTTTTATAAAAGGTCTATGCAAGTTGATATAAATCTATATAAAGTTTGATCTAAGGTTCTTATTCAAGGCTTATTCAGGAACTCGGAAACTCAGAAAAAAAAATTGTTTTTAGCAATCTGCTTTTCTACGTTTCATCATTTCATTTTATTTAGCACAGAAAACTTATCAATTTTAAGAATCTTTATATATTTACCATGTTCCAACCAGCACGAATTGAACTCGGATCCTTTGCATTGACAGTCGCACGCTCTGACCACTCGTCTATTCAGGACTTTATTCGCGCGACGTTGAAACTTAATCAGTATTTTTTTTTTTAATTCCCTTAAGAACAATTTTATAAAGCTCCTGATTGCAATTATTTCATATACGCACTTAATTTCAATCCAATAGATGGCTCCGGTAGCTTAGCGGCTTAGATAGCGAACATAGTGAACGCCGGTTCAGACAGGCAGGCAGATCAGATCAGAAAACACATTAGAGCAAAAGATATGCATGACTTGGTTTCCTTATTGCTCCAATGTGAAATCTGCCTGCCTGTCTGAACCGGCGTTCACTATGCTCGGAACTTTAAGGTGACAGTTTATCAGCAGATAGATCCAAGGTTCAGGCCCGCGTTCAGACAAAAAAAAATTTTTTTCTTTTGTTATTGAAATAGTTTTTTTTATGCTAGTGAATGTTTTTTTATTTAAATAAGGAATTTCTAATGTTATTGTTTTCACAAACTAAAACTTTGTTTATCAAAAAAAATCTAAGCTTGAGTAAAAATCTTCTTCATAAATTGTGTCATTGAATAAAGCTTTATATAAAAGGTTCTTCCTAGAAAAGCATGAATAATTACTTTTATGGAAGGCCTTTTCAAGTTGAGTATGAATAAGTTCAAATTTTAGGTGAAATTGTTATCTGGGCTTGAACGAAGTGATCATTTCATCAAGCAATGCCTAAAAGTACACTAAAGAAGCTTATTGTAGTATTGAGCATTGAAACTGAACAAGTGTATATTGCCCTCGAAACGCATTTAGGTTTTGCGAAATATTAACAAAGACGCTCAAATTCCGTCAGTTTTTTTTTTAACCGCTTACGTTAAAGTTCAATAAAAAAACCAATTTTTATTTGAAATACCTGCGACGCGCGAAGATCATATAGTACTGTTCTGCTAAAAAATAAATTTGCTGTTTCTGAAGAGATTACTTTTTAAGGGGCGTTTTGCATTTTCTGAACAATGAATGAAAGCGAACCGTCACGGTCGGGTATGTTACGCTAATCGGGCTTAAAAGAGTATGCAATGGCTTTTAGGTTGATCAATAACAACAGGGATGGCCATATATAAATGGGAAGTGGGAGGTTTAAAAACACCAAAGACAACAAAAACACCAATTAAGTACACCAAAAAAACCAACAGCGCCGACTACACCAACTACTTCAAAAACACTAAATAATATAAAACAATTGCAGCGCAGATGCAAAAAAATGTATGCAGATTGCCAATTCTTTTGATTTGAGGTTTAAATGAGGATTTTTTGAAAGAAAGCATTTTTGAAATCATAATTTAATTTAATCATTTCAAAGGATCCAAATGAAAGCACTACGAAATACAATACAACGCTTGACGGAGTTTTTTTTTTTTAGATATTTTCATATATTTGAATCTAAAGTGCATGTGTCATATTTCAGCTTCCATAAACCTTTTGTTTCATTCTTAAAATATAATAAGTAATAAGAATAAATTCGTTTACCTAACAATATTAATATAAACTCGTTTCTAAATCATAAAACTAATTCATTATTTAAGATAAACGTTATTATTTGTATACATGGATATAATGGGTCCGCCATCTAACGTTTTTTTTTCAACTAGTGCTTATTTCGTGAATGGTAACACTTAGCACATGTCTGATTTGACAGATAATTAGTTTTATCCTTCCGCTGAACGAATATGGTTGTGTATACGCTTGAACAACGCTGGGAAATATTGCGACATTACTTTGAAAATCATGGTAATGTTGCAGGATGTGTGCGAAAATTGCGTACGGATTTTGGAAGAACAGAAGCACCGTCAGCTCCGTATGTTCGTTATCTTGTGAAAAAAGTGAAAGAAACTGGCATCCTCATCGATAAACCAAAGCGTGAAAAGCTAAAAAAGGTGCGTACACCCGAGAATATTGCTGCTGTGGCAGAAAGTGTGCGTGAAGCGGCATCAACATCAATTCACCGTCGTTCTCAACAATTGACATTTCGGAGACATCATTGAGACGAATTTTGCATAAAGACCTTGGTATGACGCCATACAAAGTCCATTTGGTTCAAGAGTGGAAGCCAAGTGACCATCCAATGCATTTTCGCTTCGCTGAGTAGGCCTGCGACCGACTTACAGAAGATGCCGATTTTGCCAAAAAAATCATCTTTTCAGATGAAGCTCATTTTGATCTTGGCGGGTATGTAAACAAGCAAAATTGTCCCATTTGCGGCACAGAAAACCCGCACGCATACATTGAAAAGCCGATGCACCCAAAACGAGTCACTGTTTGGTGCGGATTTCGGTCCAAAAGGCATAATTGGGCCATTTTTCTTCGAAAATGAGCAAGGAGTGGCCGTTACAGTCAATGGCCACCGTTATCGGGCCATGTTGAACGAATTTTTGTTCACAAAAATTGAAGAGGAGGATATTGGCAACATTTGGTTTCAACAGGACGACGCTACGTGCCACACAGCCGAAGCTACACTCGATGTTTTGCGCCCTGTTTTTGAAGATCGCATTATCAGCCGCAAAGCTGATGTCGTTTGGCCACCTCGGAGTTGCGATTTGACACCGTTGGACTATTATTTGTGGAGTGCCCTCAAAGATAAGGGTTACGCCGACAAGCCAGAAATACAGCTGCACACAATCGATACTGTGCTTAAAAATTGGACCAATCGTGTAGGCTACTGTATGGCCAGCCGAGGCAGCCATTTGAATGAAATTATTTTTCATTATTAACCGGAAGGATTGTACATTCTAATAATAAAAGAAATTTGAAAAAATATTCAGTAGTTTTTTTTTTTTGCATTTTCAAAAAAAAAAAAAGTTATTTGGCGGACACTTTATATCTTAGAATTGGAAAACTAGCAGTCCTTTCCTCTATCGTGTGGTCAAAAGCACACAGATATTTTTGTTTTATCTCATATTGACTTTGCATAAGGAATTTAATGTAAAAATTAAAATAAAAAATCATTTCCAAGTCTGCGAAAATGCTTACCAATAATGCTTTAAGTCTATATAAAAAACCAGAGTCTAATATTTTTTCGTTTGTCCGTAATAACTTTTAAAAAATATAAATTTTCGCTTAAAAAATTTGACAAAAATCGACTTTTAGGGCGTCTGCACAAAAAACTTGGTAGTATTTCTCCTAAATATTTTAAAATCAGGCTAATTAGACCGTTCCTAAAGCAACTTAAAAAAAAAATTAACCAGAAGAGTTCATGAATTTAGGCATTTTGCAAATTTCAACCTCAGTGCGCTCTTCTAAAAGCGTAGAAATAGATTTGCATTTGATCAATGTTTAACCAGGTTAAATGATGTCAGAATGTTTCAATTTTAGTGGCAATGCAACATAAAATTTCCGAAAATGTACTTCCTGCTAAAGTTAGAAAAGCATAAATACGATACAGGGTGAATCAGGAACTTTAACTTCCATCGTGTTTGGGGGCCACACACATACTTTTTTTATTCCAAAAAATAAATAGTAATATTAGCTCTAAAGTATTGAATATTATCTCAAAAAATCGACAAAAGTTGAGTTTATTATAGAAATTATTTCAATCACTAGCAAAAAAAGCTCTCCACAAAATCGTCCAAGCAAAAATCTCCCAAAAAAATTAATGAAAAATCGCCCAAAACAAAAAACGAAATTTCACCCAAGAAAAAAAACCCCAGATATTTTTTTTTTTGAAAATGAAAAATCGCCCAATTTTTTGCATTGTGTTCCCACACGAAAATTGTGTTCCCTTGTATGACGAAATGAGCATTTTCAAGGCCCACTTTTTATTTTTGAAGCGAAGCTTTTTACTCCTCGTTCTGTGACCTGCTTGGAGTGAAATCTGAAAAATTTTCGACATTTTTTTCTTAGGATTTTATAGTTTCTTATTGCTTGCGTTTATTACAACAAGAAAATTAAATACTGTAATATTAAAAGTCTTTGCCTCCGTGGGGATTCGAACTCGCACCCAGTTCATCGCGAGCTATATACACTTTTCACCAGGCCACCAAGCTGTGTTAGAAACGCTTGTTGATTCATTGTTAAGTATAACAGAAGCTATGCTGCAGTAGATCTTTACAATCTATCAATAGATAGAGGGTTATATATTGGCTTATGCCAATAAGATGTCATCAGCATCGGAGTGTTTTGTTTTTTCTTGATGTGAATGCGCAAAGGAAAACTGTAGACGTTTTACCACTACAACATAAAACTCTTTATTATTAAAGAAACTTAAACAGTTATTACATTAAACACAAAGGAAGTTTATTTAAAAAATTTTAAAGTGCGGAAGCCAGCCGTTAAAAAACACGATTGCTTTTCGTCTCTCTCTTCTCTCTTTTTCGTTCATTCCAACCAATACACTAGCACTGCCATATCGATCAATGCAGTGCAGCCACAAAACACTGATGCTGGTGACATATTGTAGCAAATATAAGCAAATTTGTTGTAAAAACGAAAACAAAATTCCCATAAGAAGTACATTGAGTTCTTTGACAGCGAACAGGCAGCGGAATTCTTTTTCGCTAGGTAGTACACTGTTGAAGGAAAAAATTTGTTCAGTGCATCCAAGTTCACAACCATGTGTGGAGAGTTAAAATGGAGAGTCGCTGGCATTATATGCTCGCATGCCCGTAGCCAGAATTTACTTAAGGGGGGATTTTGATAAAAAATCTATAAGTAGATATCAGTAAAAACTAAAGGAAAGGATATGGAAATTTGTAAGCAAATCTGTTTTAAAACTATTTGTGAATATAACTGTTTTTAAATGACCAGAGATAAGAATAGTTTATTTGATATTTTTTTTACATATCAATTTTGAGTACTAAGTTTTTTTACTTTTGCCTATGGTTTGTTTAAAAAGGTCCAAATTGAGAGTTTTTAATTTTCTTTTAAAAAGTATTACTCCTAAAATTAGCACAAAAACTAAAAATTTTTCTGACAAAATTTTACTAATTCAACCATGTTACTGTGAACGGTAAAAATGGGCTAGATTTCTTACAGTTTGCTAAAATCAAAATTAAAATCAACTATAAAAAATTGAAAACATTTTTTAATAAATTCACCTGGTGAAACTGTATTCACAACTTTTATGGACATTTCACATAAACGGGAGAAAAAAATTTTAGTCTTTAGATTTGGTTTCGTTTTGGCAATCTTACGTTTTTATTGATCCCCAGCTTGTGTACAACTATTTGAACCTGTGTGAACCCTAGTTCAAGCATTCGTTAAGGGCTAAAATAATACTTTCCTCGAAAACGATTTCGACAATTTAAATAATATTTAAAAGAAAATATGTTAAGATCTTTAAAAATTTAACGGTCTCATTTCCTCATGATTCAATTCCAATAACAATTACTATGTATATTTTTTTTTTTATAAAAAGTTTTGAGCAGAGGAATCGACTCCGATAAAAGTTATTTTTAAATTTTAGACTATTTTTCAAAAACCGTAATTTGAAAACTGGTTTTTGCACAGCATCAGTATCTTATACCCAGTTTATTATATAAGATATCTCATGAAAATAAGTTCATGTTAATGTTAAAATAATTACTCAGCTGGTTAAATTTTTAAAAAATAAATGAAACAGTACCTTTTTTTGGATATGTAAGAATGTAATCGGTAGTGGATTTATATTTAAATTATTTGTAAATTAAAAAAAAAACTTTTTTGATTTTTTGAACGTCCAAAAGGTTTTTTCATTTTTATATATAATAAAAATAATATAATAAATGCCGAAGTTTAAAAAACTGTAATTGTTAATTTTTTTTATGAAAATTTGGTAATATGATTAAAAGATCATCAAATCACTATAGAATTAGACTGTATAAAATGTTTTACAAATATTTTTTCTATTGAGGACTTTTTTTCGAAAAAAATCATATTTAGATTTAAGGTGATTTTCCGAAACCTGTTATTTGGAAAAGACTTCGCACAGGGGTAAATTTTTGTGCCAAGTTGGAAATTTTAGATGTCTTATATACCAAGAAAACAACAAAATAAAATGCTCACAATTTTTAGTCATCCGCTTTACGTGGAATACCCCATAATGTGTTAAATTTCGTGGTTCATGTATTTTTTGCAATATACAGCTTATAAAAATTAAAAAAAAGTCCACTCAAATGAATGCTTTTTAAAAATTTTTGGGTCCAATAAGCTTAGATATTGCATAAAAAATGTCAATCTAATTTTCATCGATTTATAAAATTATATTCGTTTTAGGTATAATTTCATATATTTATATATTTTACTGGATATCAGGGACATTTTGAGCATTGAAACTGATTTTTTAATATACAAACTCCTTGGAGATGAATTCTAATATAATGATTATGACTTTTATAAGCAAAGTAAATTTTTCACTTGGCCAAAAATATTTTTTTTATTAATTAAGTGAAGTTTTCAAGAAAATTAACATCATTATCACAGTTTATCTTAAAAAAAAAAAATCTCATTTTGAATTTAATAGTCTCATTTGTGTTATTTCTTTATACTTTTTGCACCCTAAGGGGGGGATGAGTTTGAACACCTAAAATCCCCCCTCCCCCCCCTGTCTATGGGTCTGTTTGCCCGTGCTGTATGTAATTGGCGTGGAAATTTGACATACAACCATAAAAAAATAAGCAGTAAGTATGATTTGTGTATATATGCAATTTATTTTATGTTATTTTAAATTTTTTAATTTAAAAGTTAATTTATTAAAAAGAAGCAATTATTAAGATATCAAATCTATGTTACTGCGAAAAAGCTTCGCTTCTCTCGTATGTCCAACGACGCACCTGTGTTTTTTTTTTTAAGTCCATTTTAATTCAATTATTCATTAATTTTCATTTTTAATAATCTGATGCTTAAAAAATCTATTAAAACATTTCGTACTTAAAATACGATTATATTTAAGAACTGATTGACGTTTTTTGTCAAATATTGAAAACGAAAGATCAGCCAAAAAACGAAAAATCTCAGCAAAAATGCAAAGTCACCCAATTTTTTTTTTTTGTGTTTTTTGACATGAAAAATCACCCAAATTCGTATAAAAAAAATTAAGTGACTTTTCATTTATTTTTTTTTTTTTGCGATTTTACGGAGAGCCGCTAAAAATTGTTTCAGTTTTACACAAAAACTCTTTCGCACCTTAAACAATTCTTCTTCTTGTAATGCTATAGTGTGTTTATTATTATTCACTATCTTCAGCTTTTTTAAAATAGATCAAAAAATTAATTCAGATTCAAATTTAATCAGACTTCTTTTAAGTGTTACATTATAGAGTTAAAAGTCAATTAAATTTTATTGATTATCTCTGACCTACCTTTAGTTTCTTAGTTTCTTTTCAATACATATTGAAAAATACTCCTAATGAATAAAATTAGTAAACTTATCATCGCGAAAATGTCTCAACAAAAAGTTGCAAAAGGAGATACATACAAAGAACAGCCTTGCTACAATTTAGTCGTGATTTCATCGCATTACATTTTTTTTTTTACTTAAAAGACATAAAGTGTCAAAACAAAATAGTTTTTATGCGAAACTGAACAACATACAGCACACAAATATGCATAAATATATATATATATACAAGCATAAGTTTAGTCTAGCAAATTTTTTAACATTAAGTTGACACATCAGATTTTAAGGGACAAAAAATGGTATAAACATAAAATATGTTCACACTTCACACAAAGTTAAGCCTACAAAAAAAGGAAATAAAATGTAGTCTATAAGATGGAATAAATTGGCAATGAGTATACGCCTCGATGAACTTAAAAACATATAAGTTTAGAAAAAAATAAGTGAGTTGAAAAGCAAAGCAAGAAAATAAAAACAGAAAAAAAAAACAAAAACCGACAAATAGACAAAAATGAGTCAAAGAACAAAGCAAAGGACCACAGTAGAAATAAAATCCAATTGCACAATACAAATCCTTTGAAGATAAACAAACATTCAGACACACGCACTCTTACACTCACGCTGACAGTCGTAAAGGATAACAAGAAATGGAAAGACTCAATGAGTGCTGTTTTAAATTAAAGTGTAAAAAAGAACACAAGAAAATTCGAAACAAAGTGTTAATTTTTTTAGACATAATCATGAAAGACAACAACAACAACAACACACTCATACACGCACAATAACAACTCAGAGAAGCACGCTTTGTGCTTCATAGAAACAAGCACTAGAGCCTAAAAGCCGACTAAAAAATATTTCTACTAAACTTTTAACTCTCGTGCAACAACATGTTGTACATGAAAAGCAAAAGAAAAAAAAAATATCCCAAAAACAAAACACATGAGAATGTTGAAGCCTATATAGGGAAAGCAGCGAAAATTACATGACATGAACGAATACCAACGTCCAAATGACGTGACGTGGTGAGCAGTGAAAGCAGGAGGTGGAGTACTAGGTTTCCAAAAGATATAAATAAATAAATAAAAAGAGCTCAGGAAGTCGAGGCAGGCTGTCAGACAGTAGAAAGTAGACTGATAGCAGCAGCAGCATTTCATACAAACCGTAACGGTAACAAGGATACAGCACATCGACTACAGCAAGAATCCCATTCCAAGCATGGCCACAGAAAAAAAATAAAGACGAAAGAAAAAATACTTAAATTGCTACACATAAAATGATGGCGGAAAGAATAATATTTAGACGACATCAGTTTTGATACGTTACGCTCAAGGAAATGCTGTGAATGAATGCTTTGCGGGTCTTGCGGGCAGCGCCCTCAATAGCAGCAGCACACAACGCAGCGCATCGAACGAAACATGTATTTACAACACTCAGCGCCGATTCGCTCCTCCCTGGGGCAATAATGCATTGTTATCCGAAAACGACCAGTGGAACGGTCGAACGCACAGACGGACACAAGGTCGTTGTTGAATGGGCGTCGGTGCGTGGCCAGGCGCGAAAAACTAATCTGAAAAAATGAAAACATAAGGAAACAAGAACATTCAGAACATTGTGCTGGCTGCTACCAGTTTTATTTTTATTTTAACGTCGATTTCTCCTCCACATCCCTTCTCTTACTTGGTATCGACTTCACGCCCGACAGCTGTGATTTGTTTCGGACACACTTCTTTTCAGGTTGTTGTTGGGCTGGTGGTGTTGCTGTTGCTGATAAGGATCTTTTGCAAAGTAGGCAACATTTTTATAGTCAATTTGGGGTTCGTTCCAATTTACATCGAAATGCAAATGGATATGGGATGCAATAAAAGTGAGTGCGGTGGGAGAAGGTGAAGTTGAGGGCGTGCAAGTTCCTGGAATGATGAACTAGTACTTTGATATGCGTATTTAAAGCAGTCTCTGTTCATCAATGACCAAAACTAAGCCACTCACTAAGTGCTCTACTGGGTATGCTTAGCATGGCGTATATATGTGTTTGTATGTGTGTATTTGTGCGTATAAATGATAAAAATGATCAACGGTAATATACTGCCCCACAATTACTGCCCGCTAGACTACTGTTCTTTCATGCAATAATAAACAGCTTTAAAAAATATAGGAATTTTTAAGGAAATAAAGCATTTACACGATTTAAATGAATCACACATTTTTTGTTGCAACTTAATAAGTGTAAATTCGTTTTTAATCGTTGAGCAGTTATAGAACGATATTTTATTGTTTTTTAAATTGCTGAAACCAAATTTGAATATTTAGCTTGCGTAGGCTAGCTTTCGGAGCTTAAATCTATTCTCTTCATCAACGTTTGCACAGCACATCTATTAATTTCAGCGAAAGCTTTTGCCCAGTCATACACGAAGCTACTCACGTCTTTTGTGTGCTTTTTTTACCTAAGGAGTTCTTACTTCATTTGAGCCCAATATTTTTCAATTGGTCGAAGTTCGGGGCAGTTCGGTGGGTTCATATTCCTCGTGACCACAGAAATCTTGCTTCGCTGATACCATTCCATTGCCAATTGACCATAATGGCATGAACCCAAATCAGGCAGAAGAATGGTTTTCATCTATGGCTGTTGATGAGAGGGAGCAGATGTTTTTGGAGGCACTCTCGGCGAGACCTATCCAATCTCTTATAGCAGCAATATACTTATACCAGAGATATACTAGCCCGGTCGTACTAAGCGGGACTCCCGCCGACCACTATAGGCCTGGGCAAGCGACTTAACACAAATCGCAACTAGCACGAGATTCCCTGAAGGGGCACCCATGATAGACACACGAGCAAGGGTTCAACTAGATGAGGCCACTAGTTCAAATGAACTTTTGCAACTGGACATGACCAATTTGCACACTATTTGAAAGTGTATATATCCAACTCCATTCTTAGGAGTTTGAATCCTGAATAACTACATATGTCACATGCTCTTCTACATAGAACCCTTTTCTAAGGTCCTTATGTCGACTATATATCAGGTCTTCTCACCATTTTATTGGAAAATTAAAGGATCTTAACTGCAACCATCCTCCTTTTTTCCTGGCTTTGGGCAGGCAGTCGCATCATCCATGATGCTAACCTGGCCCATTAACATGCCACGTGAATTGACCCCAGAGATCAAGACTCACCCATTTTATTCTAGGTAGGTTCAACATAGAGATGCTAATTTATATTGGTTCTTTGAGAATGCCTCCGCTCGTTTTCACGTCTGCTGACCTCTCTACTTGATCTCGGCCGTGTAGGTATAGACAATTAGGTCTCGAGTTTTGTCACGTATTCATTGGGAACGAATAGCATTATCGTCGCAGATAAGCACCAAGACACTGACAACTGCTTGGTTCGTCTCATAAGTTCCGGCAAATACTCACGAACCCAGTGTTTCCAAAATCCATTTCTTAGGGCTTGAAGAACTCTTAATTATTTTCGCAAACACAGTAACTTCGGTTCAAAATACGCTGGGTTCTGTGTTGGATAAGCAAACTGTGAAAGGTCTCCAAGCGCGGCTTGTTTTCTTTCAGTATAATATAAAGCGATTTCTTTATACTCTGCACAAATCGTTCCCAGGCACCTCCAGCAGCGGATGGTGGATTTGATGGTGCATTAAATTTCCATTTGATTCCTAGCGGCGATAGAAATGCTGCCATCTGTTGTGGATAAAGAAAATATTTTACTCCTTTACTCTCTGCAGCTCTTTGTTAATTTCGACGAAATTGGTGCAGTTGTCACATTAAAATTTGTATTGGAACCCCACGTCTATATAAAAAATTTCGGATACACATCAGAAAGGCATCGCTAGATAAGTTGGTTGAAATTTCAAGGTGAACGACTCGTATGGTGAAACATGTGAAAAGTGGAACCCATCACTTCGCATGTCGCCTACATAATCAGACGGTCCTAATTTCCCTTAAGAGGGGTTTTGCGAAAAAATTCTATGAGTAGATATCAGTAAAAACTTAAAAGCTATGGAAATTTTTCCAAACAAATTCGTTTTATTATAAAATTATTCTTGAGTGTGCCTTTTTTTGAATAACCACGAGATGATAAGAGTTTATTATACTGTTTAATGTGTGAAGCCTGTGTGAAGCCTAGTTCAAGTTATTGTAAAAAGCCAAAATATTGCTTTCTCGAAAACAATTTCAACGATTTAAATTATATTCAAAAGGAAATATTTTCAAATATTTGAAAATTAAATTTTATAACTTCGACATTTTCTAAATTTTATAAATAAACAAAAATACTTTTAAAAGTGCTGAAAATTAAAAATTGAGCTGTTCTATTTTCTTATAAAATTAAATATCATAATTGAAAACATCGTCCAATTCCCAATAACAATCACTGTACATTTTTTTTTTTTGTATAAAATTTTTCGAGCAGAGGAATCGTCTCTGGTAAAAGTCATATTTAAATTTTAGATGATTTAAAAAACACGTAATTCAAAAACTAGTCTTTGCAGAGAATCAATATTTTATACTAAAGTTTGTGATAACTCAGTCATCAAAGTACGACTTTGTTTGAAAACCATTACTAAGCTGGATAAATTTTTAATAAGAATTAAACAGAAACTTGAAGAATTTGAGAATTTGAGAATTTATCAGTCCTGGATTTGAACATAATTTTGTATACAATAAAAAATTTAAAACAAAATGTTTGCACTTGGAAATCTTTTAACATTATAAAAAATAATTTTAAAATTGCCGAAGTTTAAAAAAATTAAATTATTAATTTTTCTTATGAGAACTAAGTAACATGATTAAAAAATCATGAAGTCCTCCTAGAATTGCATTGTGTAAAATATTTTAAAATTATTTATTTAATTGGTTTTTATTTCGACAATTAATTTCTTTATTTAAAAGTGGTTGAAAAAATTTTATTTCGAAAAAAAGCATATTTAGATTTTATGTGATTTTCCGAAGCCTAAATTTGGAATGGAATTCGCACAGTGCAAAATTTCTGTGCCAAGTTGAAGAGTTTAGATGTCTAACATACCAAGAAAGAATAAAAATTTAATTTAGATACTGTTTTGCATTTTACAGCTTTACAAAATTTATAAAAAAAAAATCTATTCAAACGAAAACTTTCTCAAAAGTTTGGGGTTCAATAAGCTTAGAAAGTGCAAGGAAATGTGAATTTAATTTTCAACAATTTACAAAATTATATTCGTTCATAATTTCATAATGGATTTTTTTAGCCAAATAGGTTAGAAATTTTGGAACAAATTTTAGTACAAATGGGCTAACATTTATGACCACACCAAAATTGTATTAAATCATAATACTTTCCGAATATTACATTTAATTTCTTATAAAAATTTGTATTAGAATTTAATGCTCAGTTCGTATTAAATTTTAATACTGTTTTGGCTTAAATTTTAATATTAAAATGTTAAAAAGTAAATTTATTTATTAACTTTACACAATAATTTATTTATTTTTTCATACTTCTAATAATTTTTTAATCATCTCCGTTTGTAGATTTCGAACTCACGTCATCACTGAAATGAAAGTAGTAAACGTTGCTTGTGCGCCATAATCAAATAAAAATGCTTCACAAAAATTGTATTATAGTATAGCTATGTTAACCGAAAAAGTAACTCTGAACCATAAGACTCTTGAATTTTAACAATCTAAACATTAAGGCGGAAAGTATTGAAATTTAATTATGCATGGCTTAAAATTCAAATATTAACAGATCATTCAATAAGTCCGTAGGATAAGTAAGAAAAACACAAAACTTTGATAAAACTCGATTATATTATTCAAAATAGTTGCCTTCGACAGCGATACAACGAGTATAGCGATTTTCATACTTTTCGATACCACTTTTATAGTACGATTTCTCTTTCTCGCCAAAATAGGCCTCAGTTTCAGTGATTTCTTCATCATTGGACTTGAATTTCTTTCCAGCAAGCATTATCTTGAGATCAGAAAACAGGAAAAAGTCGCTGGGGGCTAAATCTGAAGAATACGATGGGTGGGTAAGCCCAATTCATTCCATTTTGCCATCGTTTTCATGGATTAGTGACACGGTGCCTTGTTTTGTCGAAAGAACACTTTTTTCTTTTGCAAATGTGGCCGTTTCTTGGCGATTTCAGCCTTTAATCGATCCAAAAGTGCACAGTAATAGTCGCTGTTGATGGTGGTTACTTTTTGGAGATATTCGATGAATATTATTCCTTTCGCATCCCAAAATACAGACGCCATCACAATACAAGGCGACTGTTGGGTCTTTGCTCGCTTCGGATTCGGTTCGTCGACTGCTGTCCACTCAGCTGACTGTTTTTTAGATTCTTGTGTGAAATAGTGAAGCCATGTTTCATCCATTGTCACATATCGACGATAGAATTCGATTTTATTGCGGTTTAACAGCGCCAAACACTCCTCTGAAGCATCAATTCGTTGTTGTTTTTTGTCGACTGTGAGCTCAAGCGGCACCCACTTTGCACAGAGCTTTCTCATACCCAAATGTTCGTGAAAATGGTAAAAACACTACCATCTGATATCTTTACAATGTCAGCTAGCTCGTGCACCTTCAATTTGCGATCGTTCATAACCAATTTGTGGATTTTTTTGATGTTTTATGGAATAACAGTCTGATTTGGGCGTCCACTGCGCTCTGCAACATTTGTGCTGGTACGACCACGTTTAAATTGAGCCATCCACTTTTCTACCATTTGTCTCGATGGAGCAGAGTCCGGATAATGTTTATCAAGCCATTGTTTGGTTTCCACTGTATTTTTTTTTCATCAAAAAGCAATGCTTTATCAAAACTCAAAATTTACTTTTTTCCATTTCCACACAAAATGCTATAATTCACGAATCAGTTGTCAGATTGTTGTCAAATTTGTATACTTATCGTTTGAAGGTTGGTGCCAAATAAAAAGCACATGGAAAAAATCGAGTAACGCCATCTATGTGTCATCCTATGGACTTTTTGAACGTACTATTATATTCATCATAATATCAAATTCATTCCAAACGGTATTAAATATCATTATAATTTGAACTGTATTAAAATTTAAAACAAAATTTATTTAACAACTTTGTAATCTATTGAATAGTATTAAATGTAATACTTTTGGAAATAAAAATCGTTGTAATACTTCTCTTACATTAAAATATATTTCAGGATTTTTAACCGTGTAGGCATAATTTCAAATACATTTTCTTTTCGGATATCAGTAACTTTTCAACGAAATCCATAACTGAATATGGTTCTTTAATATAAAAACTTCCTGCGGTTAATTCAATTATACACGCAAAGACATTTTTCGTTTACCGCAACTGAAAAATTCACCGACTTTACTTCGCTTGCGACCTTTTGTTACCCAAACGAACATTCGGTTGTCTCTAACGAAAAAAAATAAACGAAAAATATCGAAAAAAAAAACGAAAAAGACACAATTTCTTAACTCATAAATTTAATATGATTTAAAAAAAATATACCTTCTTACTTCCATCGTTGGGAATGGAACCCCGACTCCGTCGATTACGAAGTTTACTGCACGCTCTATTTAGCCTGTTGCACCATAGTCTATTGTTTTTTCAGTCGGCTAATTTTCGGCTAGTGCTGCTTATTTTTTCTGTCAAAAAATAAAAAATTTTTAATTTAAAATGTTCGTTTTTGAGAAAAGAAGTTCGTTCCCTACAAACGAAGTTTTAAGTTACAACAAATAAATTGTTCATTTGCCGCAATTGAAAAATTGCACGCGTTTATGGCAAACAAAATTCATTTCCTGCAACTAAAAAATCCGTTTCCCGCAACTGTTTCCGTTTCTCGTAACTGTTGAAACTATTGCAAAAGAACTTTTTCAAGCACGATAAACGAAGTTCGTTTGCGGCAAACGTTTTTTTTCTTTGCGTGAAATGATTGCAACTTTTGTAACTGAAGTCAATCTTTCATTTAGCCAACTAATTGCTCATTGATGAAGCGAAGTTTCTTAAATTTGTGTTAAACATTTTGTAAAAACTTTTGCATCTTCAAGTAAATTTACATCTCTCAGTTTTTACAGAGAAAACATTATCTCAGTTTTTTTTTTTTAAAAAATGTCCTTTTTGATTTTATTAGTTTCATTTGTATTACTTTTTCATCCTTACTGGTCCCTAGTTTGGTTGAACCCATAAATCCACTTTGGCCACGGGCCTCGGCTTTTTCATCAGACGTGAAGACCCATCCCTTTGTTCGTTTGTCCCATCACGAAAAACTATAAATATTTGGGACTATTAAAAGCAGGCAAGTGGCTCAGGAGCACAAAATTTTTCAATTTCAGCTCGTCGGCGCTCTTATCACTTCTTTCCTTATTTATTTCGATCGGCAAATCTATTTCCTCGCTCAAAAGAAATGTTGGTCCATGTTTCCATCTGTTCTCTGCACTGTAGGTAAGGGAAATTTTGCCAGCGTAGCATCATCAGCAGGGTTCTGCTTGCCAGAGCATCACTGCTAGTTTTCGACTTTAGTTATTATATGCGATAATCAGATAGTATTCACTGTATGACGGTATTCGAATAACTCTAAAACGCTATTTTTTCAATTTTAGCCTCATGATATTTAACAATAGTTTCCTTCAGACATACAGCCACCACTGCTGCTTGTAATTCGAGTTTTGGGATCAAGTGAAAACGAAATGGAGCACATAATGTTTTTCTTGCCACAAACGCCAGCTTCACGCAACCTGCTTTAGTGAATCTCCAGTACGCCACTGCTGCCAGTGCCTCTTCCCTTGCGTCACAAAATATGTGAAGATCCACCGGTGTAGTTTCAAAATATGCACAATAACATCTCGGAATTCTAACATTTTTTACCTATTTTAACACCTGCAGCCAGTTTCTCCAGCTCTGAATTAAGTTGTCCGGTAGCTGTGTGCATGGTTACACTTCGAATTTCGCACATCAAAATATACATACATAAAAATTCCTTTTTGACAAGACGAAAACAAGGTTTATAATTTTCTGTTAGGCACATAACAATATTTTAAATTTTCAGCTCGCGTTGACACTTAAATTAAATCAAGATGGTAGTTTAAAGTTTATATTTTTAAGTTGAATTTCAAGTTTATGTATTATTATGTTGCTAAGCACGGCTAAGCAGCATAAAAATATTAAGTATTGAAATTATTTTAATTTCGATATCTTTACGAAAAACTATCGAAAACATATCGATAAATTTTACTAGCGAGAACTGGTTTGTTGGAATACTTATGGAATTCATTTGTCGCATTTTATTTCTTGAATCGCCTGTATTCAGTTAGGCATAATATTTATGTAAAATTCTTCTTCTTGTGTATAGTTCCTATTACTTTTTGAGCATAAGTTGTGTTTGGTGGAAAGGGAGAGAAGTGTAATACTTCTTCTAAACATAAAACAGCATTTAGAGCAACTATTTAGAGCACAAATTGAAATGTGTTATGAAGTTAATTTACTTATCATTGTTTAAAGTTTCTTTATAGACTACAAGCTGATTTTTCTTCCTGACACTTCAATTGTATCCCTTAAAAAAATTAATACCGCTATATTTTGTATTTTGAAGTGCTGTTTAAATAGAGGTACTTACCGCTGCTACTAACGTTAGAAAATATAGCCATTAAAATATTTAACACATTGCGTGTAATTATCTGACAGTTTTGATTCTGTTTTATTTTGTGAGCCTAAATATGTTTTGAAATTTATCATTCAAAGTGCATGTTACGCGTGATGACATAAAAAGGCACCAAGATAAGATTGGCTATGACAATTTTATAGTTAAGTTGTAAAAACTATTGAAATTCCCTGACTGAATAATTTCTGTTTGCTGTACAACCAAATATTAGTGTATTTCTTGACAGCTGATGTCAATATTATTCATTGATAAAGCATGGCTTCAGTTTGTTTAGAGGGTCGAATTCCGTGTTGCTATTAAGAGTTGTTGTTGGTTTATTGAATATACTTGAAACTTGAAACGTGTTAAAGTGGTATTTGGTATTTTGTATTTATTATTTCTCTTATTATTTTAAATTAACATGTCAAAACATACAAAAAAACAACAAATATAGAAATAATGTGAAAATACAAAATACTTTATTTTAAGTTTTAAATATTTTCATATATAAAATATGTAAGCGCTCTTGAAGTATGCTTTTTTGACAGAGTGGTTTTGAGCTAAGCAAGGTTTGACAAACCCGAATCAAAAATCGGTGCATCGGCTGTTATTTATATGTGTGTGTAAGTTTGCTAAAATAAGAATCGTACCTAACACCTTTCGCAAAGTATTCGAATTTTTCAAAAAAATACATATTATTATACCGGGAGTAAAGTTTAAAGTTTACCAGCGTCAGTTACAGATAAAATCCACTTCAATGCACCTCCATCCATGCCTTTGCGTTACTATAAAAGCTCTTTTAAATAACGCTTTGCGTATATGATCGAATAAAAACTAGCTAAGAAAGCAACAACAATGTAAATCAGAAATGCCCAGGCAGAAACTTATCTGGCCCGCGTGGCCCTTGAAACAATTTCTGAAGCCTTAGCTTCTTTAGCGACGTTATTTATATTAAACGGCAGTAAAATGAGAAGTTTACAAGCGTGAGTTGCGAATTTTTTTCTATCATCAACATTGCATTTGCTCTTATGCAAAAACAAAAACATGTACAAACAGCAACAACACAAGCCGCTCGCGACGGCCAGCACATTTTCTTACCAGCTAAAACAAACACAAATACATGCATACATAGCGTACATGCATACGCATATGCGATTGCTAAAAAATTGTTTTTGCGATCTATTTTGTTGGTGGAGTGAAAATTCGTACGCAATGAATGTTATTTTGTGTTTTTACGGTAAAGATTTTTTTAAATCTTATTTCTTGCCCATATAAGGGTGGGTAAATATTTCTTATTTTTTTTTTTTATTATTAAAAAGATCTGGCCCTCCGGCTAAATATCTCGAGCATCACTGATGTAAATTGTAAAAAAAAAACAGAATCCATTTCCAATGTCAGAATCGATTTCTGATTTCAGAATCATAATTTATTGATGAAATTCCGTAAATTACAGTAGAGTTCAAAAAAATAAATAAATATGTAAGCATAAATATATGTAAATAATGCATACACAATAAATACAACAAAACAAAGTGTAACAATTTTCGTTTCAAAAACTTATTGTTTTTATTTGTGCCGGGATTCGATCCTACTACACAAAGTTATTTTGCATAAATGCAAAGCCAATTCTTTTAACTCTAGGCTACGTCGAATGTGTAGCTAGAACAAAAGTTAATAGCAACAAAAGTGAATAGCAACAACATTCACAAAAATTTCCAGGTTGCAATACAACACAGCTCATACAATTCAAAACTGCTGTTATATTTTTTTATTGGTACTCGTACTATGAAAACATCAAACTTGTTTTAGGTATAATTTTATATGATCGACAATAATAGTCCGTGTATGTAAATTTACAGATAGTAAATATGGTATATATTTTATTGGGTCAGCAAAGTGGATACACTAAATATCCCTGGCGTATACTTTGTCGGTGGAACTTACTTACTTACTTACATATCTGGCCATAACAACCCGTGTTTAAGTAGTCGCTGCACAGTTATTCACTGAACTACGCCAATGTCTTTGTAGAGGTCATACAGCTCGTGGTTCATTTGGATGCGATCGTCATCGCCGACTCGAACAGGACCGAAGATTTTGCAAAGAACTTTTCTCTCGAACACCTCCAGAGCAGCTACATCAGTTTGCGAAACTACCCATGCCTCAGCGCCATAAAGCAGCACAGGTAGAATGAGCGTCTTGTAGAGTGTTAGCTTTGTCGATGGAGAGAGGGCTTCGGAACTTAGTTGCTTACTGAGCCCTTAGTAGCACCTTTTAGCAATTATTGTTCTTCGCTTTATCTCCAGGCTGACCTCGTTGTTGTTTTTAAGGTGCCAAGGTATACGAACTCCTTGACTACTTCAAAGTTATAGCTACCGGATGAAACGTGGGAGTCTAAACGCCGCGCTCCCTTATTTTTAGACAGCATATACTTTATTTTACCCTCATTTATCGTCAAGCCCACTTTGGCTGATTCCTATTCGATAGCGGTGAAAGCAGCAGTAACATCTCTCTTAGTTCTGCCGACATATCTGACCAACTTTGCAGGTATACCGAACTCAGACATTGCTGTGTATAGGCAATCCTTTTCGGGCTATCGAACGCAGCCAGTGTCAATTTAATTTTCATGGGTTTTTTCTTTTCACCAAGATTTGTCGTAGTGTGAAAATCTGGCCTCGCCAGGTTGAGGCAGTCAGGCATGTTACCATGCGAAGGTTCGTTCCGTGTTCCCCTAGGAAAAGTTAACATCGTTCATGAACATTTGATAAGTCGAGAACTTTAAAAAACAGTTTGTAAAAGCTTTAGATATGAATGGCGAGTGCTTTAAATATATTTCTCAATGATTTTCTGATCTTAGTACGGAAAAGTTAAGAGCAGGTGTTTTTGACGGGCCACAAATCCATACTCTTATAAACCACGATGATTTCACAAATCACATGACTCAGGTGGAACTGGAAGTATGGATAAGCTTTGTATCAGTTCCCAAAAATATTTTGGGGAATAACAAAGCTGAAAACTATGCCGAAATTGTAAACAAAATTCTACAGAATTTCCAAAAACTATTGTAGGAACCAATATGACTGTCAAAGTGAATTATTTGCAGTCATTTGAATAAATTTCCTGACAACCTGACTGATTATAATAAAGAACAAGGGGAACGATTCGACCAGGACATCAAGATTATGGAGGAAATATATCAAGGCCAGTGGGATAGCCATATGATGGCAGACTACTGCTGGAACTTGTAAAGACATTGTCCCAACAATAAATACCAAAGAAAATTCCATACAAAACGATTTTCTTAACTCGTGTTTTTTATATAAGTATTCATATTTATTTAATATTTTTTATCAAAATGGTATATCATTACAAAATTGTAAATTAAAAAATAACTTGTAAATCGGTTTTAATGATATTTGCAACATGTCTATGTTTATAAGTAAAGATAAAAAAATAGCAATTTTTGACGTTTTTGATTTTTTCTGAATTTTAAAACAACTGAAAAATAGGAATTTTGCATTAAAAAATGTTTTTTTTTTAGAAAGATCTTTCTGAATATTTTCGAAACTATCGAGCTAATAAAAAAACTGTGTAGACCTAACTTGAAGTTGATTTATCTAAGGGCTTGCAGACTTCCGAATTTTCAACCAAATGGTACAAATTCTTCTTGAGTTATGCTAACATATTGAAAAACGGTTTATCTCGTGAACCAGTCAAAGCAAATAATGTAAATTATAGGCTAAGATCTTCGTCAACATATGTACCAAAAATCACTAACAAACACCATGCCGCAGAATCAATGTGCTATTTTTTTATAGCTGTTATAAAGTTCTGTATTGAAATTTGTGTTTTGAATTTGAAAATGCACTAAGCATATATTTTTTTAAGTTTTTTTTCTGCACATCTATTTTGCAGTAACTTTCGAATAATATAAGTTTCATTTCCTTTCTTTTATAACGCACTTTAATACTTAAAAAACGTACTACAATTTTGGATGGACAAGTATTAGTATCGTATAGTCTGAAGTAGGGTGATGTGTAACACGTTCTTAATTGCTTCAATAAAAGTGCTAACAAATTTAAATTTTTATTGGTTTTAAGGCCTATCCCTTGCAGAAGAACCAATTCAAAGTGAATGCTTTCATGAAGTAGAAGTAGAAGTAGAAGTAAAAGTAGAAGTAGAAGTAGAAGTAGAAGTAGAAGTAGAAGTAGAAGTAGAAGTAGAAGTAGAAGTAGAAGTAGAAGTAGAAGTAGAAGTAGAAGTAGAAGTAGAAGTAGAAGTAGAAGTAGAAGTAGAAGTAGAAGTAGAAGTAGAAGTAGAAGTAGAAGTAGAAGTAGAAGTAGAAGTAGAAGTAGAAGTAGAAGTAGAAGTAGAAGTAGAAGTAGAAGTAGAAGTAGAAGTAGAAGTAGAAGTAGAAGTAGAAGTAGAAGTAGAAGTAGAAGTAGAAGTAGAAGTAGAAGTAGAAGTAGAAGTAGAAGTAGAAGTAGAAGTAGAAGTAGAAGTAGAAGTAGAAGTAGAAGTAGAAGTAGAAGTAGAAGTAGAAGTAGAAGTAGAAGTAGAAGTAGAAGTAGAAGTAGAAGTAGAAGTAGAAGTAGAAGTAGAAGTAGAAGTAGAAGTAGAAGTAGAAGTAGAAGTAGAAGTAGAAGTAGAAGTAGAAGTAGAAGTAGAAGTAGAAGTAGAAGTAGAAGTAGAAGTAGAAGTAGAAGTAGAAGTAGAAGTAGAAGTAGAAGTAGAAGTAGAAGTAGAAGTAGAAGTAGAAGTAGAAGTAGAAGTAGAAGTAGAAGTAGAAGTAGAAGTAGAAGTAGAAGTAGAAGTAGAAGTAGAAGTAGAAGTAGAAGTAGAAGTAGAAGTAGAAGTAGAAGTAGAAGTAGAAGTAGAAGTAGAAGTAGAAGTAGAAGTAGAAGTAGAAGTAGAAGTAGAAGTAGAAGTAGAAGTAGAAGTAGAAGTAGAAGTAGAAGTAGAAGTAGAAGTAGAAGTAGAAGTAGAAGTAGAAGTAGAAGTAGAAGTAGAAGTAGAAGTAGAAGTAGAAGTAGAAGTAGAAGTAGAAGTAGAAGTAGAAGTAGAAGTAGAAGTAGAAGTAGAAGTAGAAGTAGAAGTAGAAGTAGAAGTAGAAGTAGAAGTAGAAGTAGAAGTAGAAGTAGAAGTAGAAGTAGAAGTAGAAGTAGAAGTAGAAGTAGAAGTAGAAGTAGAAGTAGAAGTAGAAGTAGAAGTAGAAGTAGAAGTAGAAGTAGAAGTAGAAGTAGAAGTAGAAGTAGAAGTAGAAGTAGAAGTAGAAGTAGAAGTAGAAGTAGAAGTAGAAGTAGAAGTAGAAGTAGAAGTAGAAGTAGAAGTAGAAGTAGAAGTAGAAGTAGAAGTAGAAGTAGAAGTAGAAGTAGAAGTAGAAGTAGAAGTAGAAGTAGAAGTAGAAGTAGAAGTAGAAGTAGAAGTAGAAGTAGAAGTAGAAGTAGAAGTAGAAGTAGAAGTAGAAGTAGAAGTAGAAGTAGAAGTAGAAGTAGAAGTAGAAGTAGAAGTAGAAGTAGAAGTAGAAGTAGAAGTAGAAGTAGAAGTAGAAGTAGAAGTAGAAGTAGAAGTAGAAGTAGAAGTAGAAGTAGAAGTAGAAGTAGAAGTAGAAGTAGAAGTAGAAGTAGAAGTAGAAGTAGAAGTAGAAGTAGAAGTAGAAGTAGAAGTAGAAGTAGAAGTAGAAGTAGAAGTAGAAGTAGAAGTAGAAGTAGAAGTAGAAGTAGAAGTAGAAGTAGAAGTAGAAGTAGAAGTAGAAGTAGAAGTAGAAGTAGAAGTAGAAGTAGAAGTAGAAGTAGAAGTAGAAGTAGAAGTAGAAGTAGAAGTAGAAGTAGAAGTAGAAGTAGAAGTAGAAGTAGAAGTAGAAGTAGAAGTAGAAGTAGAAGTAGAAGTAGAAGTAGAAGTAGAAGTAGAAGTAGAAGTAGAAGTAGAAGTAGAAGTAGAAGTAGAAGTAGAAGTAGAAGTAGAAGTAGAAGTAGAAGTAGAAGTAGAAGTAGAAGTAGAAGTAGAAGTAGAAGTAGAAGTAGAAGTAGAAGTAGAAGTAGAAGTAGAAGTAGAAGTAGAAGTAGAAGTAGAAGTAGAAGTAGAAGTAGAAGTAGAAGTAGAAGTAGAAGTAGAAGTAGAAGTAGAAGTAGAAGTAGAAGTAGAAGTAGAAGTAGAAGTAGAAGTAGAAGTAGAAGTAGAAGTAGAAGTAGAAGTAGAAGTAGAAGTAGAAGTAGAAGTAGAAGTAGAAGTAGAAGTAGAAGTAGAAGTAGAAGTAGAAGTAGAAGTAGAAGTAGAAGTAGAAGTAGAAGTAGAAGTAGAAGTAGAAGTAGAAGTAGAAGTAGAAGTAGAAGTAGAAGTAGAAGTAGAAGTAGAAGTAGAAGTAGAAGTAGATGTAGATGTAGATGTAGATGTAGAAGTAGAAGTAGAAGTAGAAGTAGAAGAAGTAGAAGTAGAAGTAGAAGTAGAAGTAGAAGTAGAAGTAGAAATAGAAGTAGAAGTAGAAGTAGAAGTAGAAGTAGAAGTAGAAGTAGAAGTAGAAGTAGAAGTAGAAGTAGAAGTAGAAGTAGAAGTAGAAGTAGAAGTAGAAGTAGAAGTAGATGTAGAAGTAGAACAAAAATTTGAAATGCACTAGAGCCTCCAATTGCGTCGTTAATGCGTTCAAAAACGCTATGCAACTCGAAAACGATGCCACTTGAAATGGCGTTTTATATACAACATACCTCTTTTATAAAGTGAATGAAAAGATCTCAGCTTATTATGAGTTATAAGAACAATAAAAATTTCTTAAAATAATTTAATAACAACGCAGAATGAGCAATAAAGTGTATTTTGGGCCCATCAAAAAAAGTATTGATGAAATTTCCCGAAATTTTGGTGGAATAGTGTTTTTTTTTTTTTGAGTTGCGTCGATAAAAAGTTGTAACTCAAATTTAAAATATTGTATCGACGCAACTCGGAAATGACGCAACTTGAAGCTCTAGTGTATGGTTTCTTTGACCTTTTTGAAATGGGGGGTGATGCGTAACACAACAAAATGTTGGTTAAAGACCAGGAACTTAATTTTTTATGTTTATTTTGACTTTTAATGTAATAAACATTAATAACATAATAACTTAAACTGATCGTTAACTTCAATGGAATATATGGATGGCTTTATTGATTGCAAAAAAAAAATACATTTTAAATGTAAATTGATAATTCGTTAGAAATATTTATATCGAAGTGATAATTCTCACAAATAAAATGGCTCCCAAAAAATAAAAAATACGCTTGTATTTGTTGCGTAAATTTGTTCAAGTGAATTTTTGTGATTTAATAGTATTCGTAAAAAATCGCAACAAATCTTGCAAAACTCTCGATCTTCTAAGAATGACGTGCAAGAGTGTCGGTTTTGCGGACGAGCACGTGCAGCTTTCTTTGGCGTTTGTTTGGTTTTATTTTCCATTTTTTTTTTCTTGCCGCCTCTTGCAACTGTGGCGTTGTTTGACAGCTTTTCATTGACTTCCTACTAGTGATGGGCAAATTTTCGGTATCGAGTCTTTTGTAATCGATATCCACATAGTACTCGGTATTGAACTCGATACCGACGAAATACCCGATACTATTTAATTATTATTTTATTTTTAATAATTATAATAAGTGATATTATTTAATTTAATTAGTAATGTTATTTATTTTTTAGACATGGAATTCATTAATATTGTTTATGTTCCTAATTTTAACAAAGCTTTTGAACTTTTAACAAAATGAATTAAATGAAACATGATGTACCTTTGTTGAACATGGATATATATTATAAAAAGCATATTAATATGATTAATTTTTTATAAAGAAAGTATTCCTTTTAGTCTTTCATTATTGGCGGATATTTAAATAAAACTATAGGAAATTAATTTGAAAAAATTAAAAAAAAACGCTTTGAAATAGTATCAAGTAAAGAGTATCGAGTTTGCACATCACGACTTCCTACCACGATTGGATTTTGGTCTGGGCTGAATAATATGAACTGGGTCGTTATCTTTTTATGCCGTTGATATGTGATTGCATTTCAGAGTTTGACGTTGTTGCCTCTTTCAAGGCAATTGTAATGTGTAAGATGTGTTACACATCACCCCACCGTGAGTGAAATTTTTTTGTTATATTTAAAGAAAGTAAATAATACCAAATTTAACATATTCTCACTTTTAAAATCCGAAGAAAATTTGGTCAGAAACGCGAATTTTTTGTAAATTTTAAAACAACCTTTTAACAAAAATTTTTCACGCTATTTGTGGTCAAAACAAACATATCGCAGTTGTTTACACACTCATATGTTAACATTTTGTACGAAATGTCGCCGAGTTACACATCACCCCATGGTACACATTACCCCACCTCACCCTATAGATGATTGTCTTGCATTTTGTAAATTGAGTTTTCGAACTTTTGTTCTCCTAACGTCTAATCTGTCGATCAGTCAGTTGAGTTCCTAACACCAACCCTTTTTCCTCCATTATTTCAACCTTGCGGGTTAAAAAAAATCAGCAAAAAAATGTTTTCCAAAAGTAATATGGCATGCGATGAGATATAAACAAACAGCGTGAGAAGCAACACTATGTATTTGTTTGCATAACTTTTGTTTTTAATATTCTCTCGTAGAGAATACGAGATTTCCAAAAAGTTAAAGGCGGTTCTGCCAAACACCTTCAGCAAGTTGCTTGCAATCGCATTGAAAATGGTTGCAAATATGATCTAGCCATAAAGAAAATACACATAAATTTCTGAAATAAATGCACAACATAAAGTTTGATGGAGACCCAAGGTGTGATAAAGGATGCTACCGTAGCATTTGACAGTTTATTTTTAAATTACATACTTCTTATAATATAAATTTCAAAAATGTTACCCTCAATGCGCCACAAGAATTTTAACTTTAACAGAAAATTTATTTAGAGACGCATTTTTCTCATCCCATTCAAGCTCTGCTGATTGCTGCTGTGGCAACGCAAAATAGTCACAAATATTTGATTCGCCAAGGACATTAAAAAACAATTTTTTTCAACGGACTTTTAAGAGATGAAAGCATAATTTGAGTGAAATATTATCTATTTTATGGAAATTCTTGACTTGACCTACCCATTAATGTCTTCCTTTTTAGTATTTCGCATATTTTTTCTAAATTTCGCGTGACTTCAAGTAGTTCAGACACCACCCTGTCATATTTAGCACTTCAGATTTCGTATCAAAACTTTTCCAATTTCGCTAATATAACGCTACTGCAAAGCTTTTATTCAAAAAGATGGCAACTCTGCCTGCTGTTTTGCGCTGCAAGTTTTCCCCCATTACTTACGAATGGGTCTTTTTTCACATTCTTATCTTTCTACCAAAATGTTTTTCTAGCCACTTGCACGTTTTTCTTTTGTTCTACTTTTGCGTTTCTTTTGATAATTTTATCTTCTCGCTTATTGATATTCAATTTTATTTTCGTGTTAATATCCATCAAGTAGTGTCAAAATTGTTTGACCCTTAAATGCGTTTAATGACTATTTCAACATGTTGAGGGGAAAAAATAAGCTTTGATATTATTTGTTGTTTTGTTGATGTTGTGATTGAGAAAACCAACAATGATATAAAGAATGCTTATAATTATCACAGCAGAAACATGACAGTACACAAAAATAATAAGAATTAAATAATAGCAAATATTTTCACTTCATTTATGAATTCCATTTATGTATTTTTCAGTTGTGTTGCTGTTACTTGACAGATTTTCGTCTTAAATAGGAAGGTAATTGTTGTAGGGGTTGTTGTTGTTGTGGTATTTGTTACAATATTTTATACGTACTTTGGGTGAGTGCGATAGAAGCTATTAAAGCTGCTTCTTCACTTTTTTATGTGTGTGCTTGTGTGTCAACATGTTTGTTGAAGTTACGTATCTGTGTATATTTACGCTTAACTATAACATCCTGTAAACACATGCTACATTTCCGTTTCCGAAGTATTTATGCTCACACACACACACACACACTCTCATACACACAGACACACACTCTAAAACTCACGCAGTCAGTGTGACAAATATGACAGCATAATAAGTATAAATAAAATACACCCGCCCATCAAGAACGCTGCATCATTTTGTGCTATAATCTGTTTTCTAGCATTTCTCCGAAACATATTTTAAGTGTCTCAAAGAGAAGAGAAAAAAAAAAAAAAACTAAAAGTTAAAAGAAAAAAAAAACAAGCAGTAAAGTATTTATTATGTTCTAAAGATGGCAGCATCATGTTTTTAAAGAAGATTTTAAACGTTTTATCAAAGCACACAGGAAGCTGCTGAAGTCGTTTGCCGTAAGCGACGCAAATACCATCAAAACAGTAGCATTTGCTCACCCAGACGAGTTTTCTCAGCAATGGGGGAAGGTGGGGTGCATTCTTACGTTACCAGGTTGTGGCGTTAGAGCTATATAAAAAGGCTTAAGCAAAATTTAAACGTTTTCGCTCTATTAACAAAGGCATGGTAAGAGCACATTTTTCCAAGTACAAGTGTTTGTATTTGATTGCTTTACGGTAAAAAAAATCTATTCTATAAATAAAATATAAAAAAAATGTTTAAATTATTTTCTTTGATTACCTTAACAGCGTTAGAGATACATAAGACTGTAATTTTAATGACCATTATCGTTAAGGTTCTTGTAAATTTCTATACCCAAATACCTAACAGCTTTACTGGTAATTTTTTTGTGAACTTTATTGCTGACCCGCCTGAATGTCCAACCTTAAAGGCTAGTGTAAATATTTATTGCATTGAAAAATGTCAACCATGATTAAACCAAAGCCACACCTGAAATTGTATTATAACATTCCCATATTTAGTTAACTTTTATAGAAATGTAACTACAATATCATTAAAAAGCAATTAATTTCAATTTAAATCAAACTAACTTACGTTGAGGCATTTGTCATATTGCAAAATTTCAAGTTACACTTTGATGTTGCTAACCCTCCGTGTGACTAGTGTAACGATATCGTCACCCTACTTTTTTCGACATAGCTGTATCTCAAACATGTGCATTGGGCGACTGTTGGTAGCTCCTCCTTAAAATATCTTGAACCTTTGTATGAACACCTGCCAAGCCGCGTCAGTTTTGGTTTAGCCGTTTGTTCGTACTGTCAGTGCAAAGTTGGACCTACTACGAAATCGTTACAGTAGCCACAGGACGTGATTTTTTTTCCTATTTTTTGTAAGTAAAAAGTGTTGTTATTTTTGCTCCAAATGAAGTAATTTTTTCATAGTTTTGTACTTTTTTCAATGTACAAATGAATGCAACATAAAACAAGTGTATGTGACCAAAAACAAAGTGTCCGAAAAATATTTTTAATTTTTGTACAATAATATTTATTATTTTGAATAACTATATTTTTTGTAAAAATAATAAATAAAAAAATTATTAAAACAATAAAAAAATAGTATTGTTTTTCACAAAAAAAAAATCATTTTTTACCGTTCCAAATTTAATTCCGACCAGCAACCTTAACTTTTTACAAAATTTTTTTTATTTATTGTTAAAAAGGAAACTTCATCTCCAAATAACTTTTTTGAGCATTAAATGCCCCTATGGGGGGTGTTTATCCAATTAAACCTTCAAAATTTATTTACTCGAAAATAAGCCAATTTTCAGGTTGCAAAATAATTATGGTTTTTGGAACGGAGCCAAATCTGGGTAAGTTTTTTTTTAAGACATATATATGAAGCTTAAATCTCCAGAATATTTTTTCTTAATATCAATTAGGGCCGGAGATATGAATTTTGGACTAAAATTGAAAAATGCACGTTTTCGGCTGTTCCGACATTTTTCGCGCTAAACTGAGTGTAAATTTTGGCAAAAACACTTTATTTTCCTTAAATTTAAATGTTTATCTAAAACCTTAAAAAAAATTTTGACCAAAAATTATTTTTGAAGGGGCTAAAAAATGACTTTGACGATATCGTTACACTAGCCACAGCGCGTAGGTAAATACTAACTAGCCACACGGAGGGTTAAGAAAATACTTTAAATATTTTTCCCAAAAATTTTTAAAAATGATAATCTCAGTGTTTTTAGCAAATGTTAAAGATGCTTTTTTAATGACTTCAGGCGGTCTTCTCATTCAAAACCCGTTTTTTTGACCCTTTTTAAAAAAATTCTTATTTGAAAACGCAAAGCATAATTGAAAACTTTTTTATTTATTGTATTACAAAAGGTTCAAAGTAAATAAAAAAATTTTTTTTGCCTCGATACGTGGGCTGTTCAAAAAGTAATGAGACTTCAAAGTTGGTGGTGAAAAAAAAAAGGTGTCGTCACGGCGGCCACGATTCCGGGTCTCCGGAGCGTCTGAAATGAAAAAAAAAAACGGGGTTATAATCAGTATAGATGTAATTCTCGGGTGAACCTCAAGCTTAATTTTATGATTTTTTTTGACAAAATGGCGGCCATTCAAAAAAAAAATTTCAATTTCGGGTTTTTTTTTTTGTAGTTTAGTGTAAAAAGAAAATAGTAAAAAATTCTTTAAAATAATGGTCGAGGTTCACCCGAGAATGGTGACAATTCTGCGTCGATTCCATTTTGTTTCATGAAAATCGGTTCAGTTGAACTGGAGATATCATGGCCGCCAGTTCGAAAAACGTGGGTTCGAGATAAACGCGTTTAAAGTTTGAAGTAATTTTTTTGGGGAAAAAAAAAAAAAATCAAAAATGTTTAAATGCAGTTTTAAAGAGCTGACAATTTTTACTTACAAATATTAGTCGGCGATGCCAGCTCCATTCAGGCCACCTTCCTCTTTTTCGTAGAAACTGCTTTCTGCTGCCCTCTCTGCTCTGCGAGCCGTTCTGCCAGCTTTTGATGATGCCGCAGCTCGAGTCTCTGATCGGTTCAATCTGTCTTCATTGCGAGATAGTGCGTATTCGTATGCGTTTTTGCCAATCGCAATATCCATCAAACCCATAATTTTAAGTATGGGTATAAAACCGTCGTTGAAGAGGCACGTTGCAATGAAATTGGCCACTTCGATGGTGCGTGCGCCTGAGTTGATGTGTTTGGGCGAAAGTGACCAAAGAACAGAATTGTAGGACTCATTGGAATTCTGAGTTTCAGATCCAAGGCATCTTTCAAGCAAATTATCTGCCGACAGCGCTTCGTAAGCTGGTTTTATTACCTCCATCACCTTCTTGTCCATCAGACCTTGCTTCACAAAAAAGGCTGTATCTTCTAAAGTATTTCGAATTTCTAAAAATCCTTTTAGGGGCATATTCACAACTACCCAAGCTATAAATAAATGCAAAAAGTTGAAAAAAAAAAGTTCCTCAATGAGAAGACCCCCTTCAATTATTTTTTACTAACTTTAAATTACATCCACAAATCTAATCACAAATCTAATCACACGGTGTTACAAAATGGGAAAAATTCAAAAAACTTGGTTCGACACACAGTTGAGGTAGTAGGTATGGTTGAATATAAAATAACTGCGTACTTAGTTTTTTTTAATATACCCTCAAAATCGGGATTTGTGGTTTAAAAGTATGTGGTTTAAAGGTATATGTATAGTTTGGTATGAAAATCCGGTATATCTAGCTCGATTTTAAAACGTTTTAAACGATGATAGAAAGAACAAAAATAGATCTTTAAAACAGTGTACAGTTGTATTTTTATACCGAATGAATTGAAAAAGTTGCAGGTAAAATCATTTGAAAATTTCTCGTTTTTTATTAATTCCTTCAACTTTAACAATGTTTTGTTAACAAATTTTGTTTTGTAACACCACAGTTTTTGAAGGATTCTAAGAGCCTGTTAAATTTTTGCGTTCAACAAGCTATTATTTAATTCAATCGGCTGAAATACAAATGCACTATCGAATTTTTTGTAATCGTATTAAAACGCAAAAATATTGTATGAGTTTTATTTTTCCAAAAATGTTTATTTGACCATTTTCGTTTATACTATGAGCATCAAAAGTGAGTCAACACCAATTGAGTTTTTCCATCTGGTTGTTTTATGAGATTAAAATAAAAGACATATATATTCTTATAACATAAGCTCAATGGTTTATTCAATATTAACAAAATAAAAACAAAAATACAACATCATCTATCCATCTTACATTTTAGAAAAGAATTAAACAAAAACACGCCATATTTTGCGCGTCAAAAGTAAGTCAACACTTGCTTATCTCGTGATTATACCGTTAATTTCTCAGTTACTTTTACGAGTCGCTTTATTGGAAGAGAGCTTATAAGCATTTTTTTATTCAGTCCTAATTGTTATGTGCAGTGAAACAGTCAATTAGGAAAAAAAAAATATTTAGAAACATGAGAACCGAAATCTCCTTAGAAACTAAAAAAATAATTTTAGATTTGAGGAAAAATGGCAAATCTTTGCTAGAAATTTCAAAAATTGTTGGAAGGCACCACACATCTATAAAAAAAATTGCGGATAAATTTGAAAACTACAGGCAAATAGAAAACTTCAAGAGGTCTGGCCGACCAAAACGTTTAACTGAAAGAGAAGAGAAAGGAATAATTTCTTCTGTAAGAAAAAATCCTGGAACCAGCAGATTGCTAAAAACATTACAACGGAGTTTGAAAAAGCCGTAAGTGCCAGCACCGTAAGAAGAGTTTTGCATAAAAGTGGGTATTTTGGCCGAAGAAGAAGCGTAAGAAGCCTTTTATTTCAAAAGTAAACAAAACAAAATGGCTTAACTATGCAAATAAATATAAAAACAAAGATATTTCTTTTTGGAACACTGTTCTATTTACAGACGAAAGTAAATTTGAAATATTTGGTTCAGAAAAGCATAGGAAAATATGGAGGAAAAAGAATGCAGAGTATGATGAGCAAACCCTTCAAACTACAGTGAAACATGGTGGAGGCTCGGTTATGGTCTGGGGATGTTTCCCAGCTTCTGGTGTTGGAGAACTTGATTTTATTGAAACGACAATGAATGCGCAAGGCTACCTGAAAGTATTACAAGAAACGTCGCACCAAGCGTTGCTAAATTGCGTTTGCCTGGGCATTGGATATTCCAGCAAGACAATGATCCCAAGCATACTTCACGCTTGGCAAAAGAATGGCTCCTATACCGAACACCAAAACAGTTGGACCACCCCCCGCAATCCCCAGACCTCAATCCAATTGAGCATATTTGGGACTACTTGGACCGGCAAATACGAAAAACAAGAAATATAACAAGCAAAGAATTCCTTAAAACAGCGCTTCTAGAGGAGTGGAAAAAAATACCTGTGGAGCACACAAAAAAGTTGGTAGAAACGATGCCTCGAAGACTACATGACGTTATAAATATTAAATGCTGTGAAATTTAGTTTTTTTGCCTTTGAAGTAACTTTAAAAACAAGTGTTGACTTACTTTTCACGCACAAAATGTAATGTGTTTTTGTTTAACTGTACTTAAAATTTTAAGCTGCATAGATATTGTGGTGTTTTTGTTTTTATTTTGGTAATATTGAATAAACCTTTGAGTTTGTGTAATTAGAGTATGTACGTCTTTTATTTTAATCTCATAATGTGACGAGAAGCAAAAACTTTATAGGTGTTGACTCACTTTTGACGCTCATAGTATATCTTATCATTGGTCTCCCGTTTGAGTGACCAGCAATAGACTGGTTCCTGGTGAAACCTTTCTCCTTGTTCATCACTAAACTGCCCAAGGCTGTTCTATAAAAAACTTTATATGGGAGTGCAAAAAATTCATTTAAGTGAGTATTCCTAGTTGGCAAAATTTTGTTTTAGATTTTTAGATTTTTTTGCAAAAAAAAAATAGCTTGGATATTTGAGAATATCGTCCTAAAAGGGATTTTTGAAATTAGAAATACAAAATGCGATTTGCTTAATTTGGCTACTTTTTGAATGCAACGTTTTGAAGCAAAGTCATCCAGAGTCAGTTGCTGACATGAAGAAGGCTCTTTGGGCAACGTTTTTGCACAAAATCTCGACTGATAAGCTCCACGGCACCAAAACTGTCCGACCAGTGCGTCGAGCTGGTGCGCCTGGCAAAAAACGGTAGCAGAAGGGACAATCGACAGCTTCAAGCATACGTATGCACCAGTAAATCAGAGAGTCCAGGAAGCAGTCAAACCTATTTACGAAGCACCGACAGCCGATGATGTGTTTAGCAGATGCCTTGGCTCCGAAACTCAAAACAGCAAAGAATCTTTCAACGCAGTGCTGTGGTCATTCGCACCGAAGCATATGCATACCGACGCACGCACTATTGAGATAAACAATTATATTGCAACTGTCATATTTAACGAAGGCTTTTTGACAATACTTCAAATAATGAACCTAATGGACATCCCGATAAGCAACGTCACATATGATTTCGCCATGTCTCGGAACGAAGAACGTTTGAAAAGGTCCGAAGCCAGAGCTCTGGCCGCATCAAAAGAAGGTAGAACTGCCCGAAAAGCACAAAGAGCCGCTGAGTCCTCAGTTTTTGAAGAAGAGGAAGGAGTTATTTATGGGGCCGGCATTGCAGATTGATATATGTAAGTATTTCACAAAAAAAAAAAATGTTTTATTGCCTAAAATATTCTTTGAGTTTTTTCAAATTCACGTTTTTGAACTTTTCTCCGGTTCTACTGAACCAATTTTGATGAAACCAACTGCAATCGACGCAGAATTGTCGCATTTCTAAAACTGCATGCTCAAATGCCAAAAATAACTTCAAACTTAAACGCGTTTATCTCGAAACCACGATTTTCGAGCTTGCGGACCAGATTGCGCCCGTAGTTCTGAACCAATTTTGATGAAACCAAGTGCAATCGACGCAGAATTGTCACCATTCTGATTCCTACCTCAATCACAATTTTTTACATTAAACTAAAAAAAAAAAAACCCAAAACCGGTTTTTCATTTTTCAATGACGGCCATTTTGTAAAAAATAATCGCAAAATTATGATTGAGATAAGGACTAGAATTACATCTGTATTGAATCTAACACCGTTTATTTTTTCCATTTCAAATGATCCGAAGTCGAGTTATCCGGGCCGCAAGCAGCATACCTTTTTTTCGACGCCCAATTTTGAAGGCCGACAACTTTTGAACAGCCCTCGTACAAAGAAAAAAAATATTTTTATTTAATGTAATATGTTCTTATAACAATAAAAAAAAAAACAGAATTTAAATAACTCTGCGTTTTCAAAAGAAAAGTTTTTCAAAAAGGGTCCAAAAACAGCCTTCCAGTATTATTCCAGTAAGTGTGTTAGTAAAAATGTTTAGATGTATTGAGTTTTTCGAACTTGCACTTGGTTAACGCTGGGTTAACTGCTCAGAAAGTTGGGCTTACGAAGTTAGCCGAATGAAATGCTTCGAAACGAATTTCAGCAACTAGCTGTTGTTTTAGTTTTCTTTGCTTTGACTGTTTGAGTTTTTTGTCGCTCTAGTTCTTGCAGATGGAAGAAGTAGTTAATGTAGAGTTTGAACATTTTTGCTGTGCTTGCTAAACAGCTTTAATTTATTGCTGTGGCTTGCTGCTTAACAGGCCGGTTACACAGGCCAGAGACAGTGAAAGTGCGAAAGAATACGTGTACTGTTCGAATGATTCGAAGAATTTCGAACTTTCATGCTTTCATGCAAGAGGTGCTACACATGCTAGTGAAAGTTCATTAAAAAAATTTCATCGTATGCGAAGATTCTCGCTGCATTGAATCAATTTAATTTAATGATTTGTTTTTGGTTCGATAGAGGTCCCCTGTGATTGTCTGGTCCGACTTGAACAGCTCATGATACAGCACACCCTTCTGATCCCACCAAATACAGAGCATTACCTTGGCACCATGGATATTTGCCTTTGGCTGGGAAGGTCCTGGTTCTCCGGGCTTCACATATGAATGTTTGCGTTTCGGGTTGTCGTAATGGATGCATTTTTCATCCCCAGTCACGATCCAATGCAAAAATTACTTCTTTTTGTAGCGTTCAAGCAGTATTTCGGACATGCAAAATCGTCTTTCCACATCTCTCGGCTTTAAATCATATGGCACCCAATTTCCTTGCTTTTGAATGTATCCGGCTGCTTTTAAACGTTTTGAAATGACTGCTTGAGTGACTCCCAGCGAATTCGCAAGTTCTTCTTGTGTTTGGCAATAATCTTCATCGATAAATGCTTCTAATTCTTCGTCTTCAAACTTTTTTGGCTGTCCAGGACGTTCTTCGTCTTCTAAGCCAAAATCACCACATTTAAATCGTGCAAACCACTTTTGGCACGTTCACTCAGCTAGAGCATGCTCACCATAAACATCCACCAAAATACGATGACTTTCGGTAGCAGTTTGGTTCATATTAAAGTAATGAAGAAGAACTCCCCGCAAAAACACTTCTTCAGGCACAAAGTTCAACATATTTGAGTGAAAAAAAGTATTCTTGTTTACGCTTCAAATGAATGACATATACTGAAAAAGACGCACAATGGCAGTAGCTTTCTACACATGTTCGGATTATTGGAACGATGGAATAATAATCAAGTTACGCCATCTCTTAGCAAACCTTACGAAATAAGTTATAGACCCAATATTAGCTGAATGGTGACAGGATGAGATTTCAGGAATAGGTTGCCTAATATTAAAACATTTTTCACTGAACAATTCTTCGCGGCTAAAATTATGTGCTGTTGCTATTTTGAAGCCAGCAGTTCAAACACTGCTTACAACTTTTTTTCATTCATAACTGTTACGAGGCAACGGTTCGGAGTCGGCATAAAACTTGTAGGTCCAGTTCTCGATCATTTGTGGTCAAACATTTCACAACACGTACAACACAATTGATCATAATAAGCTCGGTCAAAGTCCTTTCAAGGGCTTAGATGGCCATTTCGTTTTTTTTTTTAAAAAAAACTTTTTGGAGAATAAAATTTTTAAATTTTAAAGCTGTCTTATGGCAGCCAAGAGATATCTATTCAGAGCAACTGAGTGGTCCAACCAATTAATTCTACAATAAACAATTAGTCTCAAATACTAAAACTCTTCACAAAATCAATTTTGAAATATTTAGAGGAACAAATATGCGAATCATTGAACGTAATAATCTGAGACGAAGAGCAACATGTTACTAAGTTAAGACCAAATTTATCACATTCAGCGCCATGAAAGATAAAGTTGTTCAAACACAGATCCTTCCCTGCAATATTAAAATACATCATTTTTGTTTTTCCACTCAAAATAAGTTTATGAAAGAAATTCTAAGTCGAATCTTTCTTAAACTCGACTTTAGCGTTCAATCGGTAGTAATAATAACAAAAAAGTCACTTCTAAGTTAGAAAACATCTAGTTGTGGCTCTCCTGATTCTAAGTCAATTTTAAATTGACATTTGAAACAATTGTAGTGAATATGGACGATGAAATATTTCGGGATCTAGAAATAATAAATGATGCCAGAAGCATAAGTGCAAAGAAAATCTACAAAAGCCGCTTAAACGCTTTATTCTAAAATGATGTAGAATTTAAGATAAACTACAGGTAGATATATTATATTATATAATAAGCAATTAAATAAATAAGCAATAAAGTAAACAAACAATAGCATAAGCAGACAAAAGAAGAAACTTTCTTTTATAGCGGCTTCCATTTATTTTACTTTATGTTTAAAAAATAAGCAAATAATTAAATCAGCTGTTAAGCAAACCGAACAAAGGGTACGTTCAGACATAAAATTTAAGATCAGTTCACAGTAGAAGCACTAAAGTTGACTTTTGTTAGATTTGTTTTATTACTACGAAATCTTAAAAGTAGCTTGGAATCACCTAACTAAGTTTGAGTTTGGAAGTGAGTTTTTACGTTTCTATTACTAAGGGCCAATATCTTAGTAATATTGATGCTTCTTGTTGCCGAGAAATTAATACCAAAGGAAATAAAACTATTAATGCTCTTTGTTTTTACGAGAAACGCGACACCCATCTTGCGCACAGCTTTTTCATGTCCAAATTTTCAGTGAATTTGCGACGTAAAGCACTTTTTGAAATACCTGCCATATCTGCTAGCTCGCGCTCTTTCAATCAACGGTCATCTAATGCCATTTTGTGGATTTTCTTAACCATTTCTGGCGTGGTCACCTCATTTGGTCGGCCACTGCTATGTTCGTCTTGGCTGCTCATACGGCCTCGCTTAAACTTTGCCACTCAATATTTTACTGTTGTAAACGAAAGAGCAGACTCCTCCAGAGTAGAATCTAGCTCGACTTTGATATTGGTTGGACTTAGACCTTTCAAGTGAAAGTGTATTGTATTGAGCAATTTTTTCCATGTTTACAAATTCACTGAAAGCGTTCACTAATGATGGCTGCCAAACAAATACTAAACAACGTAGCGTCTTAAAACATGAAACTTAAGCTTTATAAGGTTAGTAGTTTCTACGATAGTAATTTTTTAATGCAACAACCGCTATTTATAGGTCAAGTCGGGTACTTCTGGAACCACCTTCGTGTATGTATATTCAGGTTGAAACCAATGACTAGCAGTATATAAACGATCAAACGATTTATAATACACCAGCATTATTGCACTATATGCAGCAGTGCCATGTTAGCTATAGAGATGAAAGAGCCTCAGGGCACCACGCTCCGGGAGGCACCACGAAAGGAGCAAAAACAATTTTTTCGGTAAGAAAATTTGCCAAAAACACAAAGCTTGTGATGCCTCAAGAAACTTGGTGGCCTAAAAAGTGTGATGCTCTGAAAATTATTTCATGGTGCCCCAAAAAGTGTTTATTGAAAAAAAAAATCTTACACGCTATCGCTCGCATTTCAAGTAACTATTCTTTGCTTTTTTTTTTTGTTGCTAGTACCAATAATACGTATATCTATCGGTTTCTTCGATTCTTCAGCAAAACAAATTCTGCTATTATTTCATCCAAATCTAAAGAATCCAAAACATCATTTTCAATCGACATCAAGGCAAACGCATTCAGTTTTTCATCGGTAACACTTCACATGTGACTTAGCGCGCGCTTTTTGAGAGCTGCGGACTTAGCACTTTTACACATCATTGCCAATCAAAGAAAAAAAACTATATAAATACACAAATTTGTTTTTCAATCGATGTATTTTTTTTAAATTAATCAGTACAACTGCATTGAAATCGAATATTTCATAAAAAGCTGACTTGGCACCTTTACACATTAAGCTAACGATATGCATAAATAAATGGATTTTGCAATAAACAAATGTAATTTGTAGCTTCAACGTATAACCAGATTAACGAGCTGGTAGATTGGTAGGTAACGACGAAAAGCACACAAAACAAAACAACAAGTCGCTAAAGCAACTGACACACAAGTGCGAATTGGTACTGTAAAAATAATTAAAGTGTCGGCATTATTTTTTTTTTTCTATATGCTCTAGTGGTTTTATTCAAGAACGGCAAATATTTCTCTGAACTTAGAGCTCCCAAAAATCAGTTAAGACAAAAAAAGCATTCGAAATATGATAGCTTATCGAAAAATTTTCAATTGATTATCTCGTACTTCCCTGCTTCCTTAAAGTGCACTACATAATCCATAATTTTTGTTATTGTTTTTTAAGACTAAACCAACGCTCAGTGATGCTCCTTTTAAGGGGTTACATGACATTGGCAGTTTTTTGAAATCGTTTTTTTTTAATAATTTTGTATTTCAGTAAATATTCTTAAGATTCTAAGAAAAAAAATTCCTTCTAAGAAAAAAATTCCTACGTGTTCAAAAGTTACAGCCGGATTATTGAGAGCGCATTTTTAATTTTTCCGCTACCTACGTACGGCAGCTGGTATATACTCGTACTTGTTTTACTTGCTACCTGACTTTTGGTGGTTGTTATTTCGTACCTACTTGAAGGGTGAAGGGTGAAGCCCGAATTGCTAAACGATTGCAAAAAACTATAAGAAACAGCACAACACAAGATAACGAAGGCATACAGTACGAAGCAGGCATGGCAGATTGAAGGTAACCTTTTTTTTCTTTGGTCACAAACTTTAAACGCGCTTATCTCGAAACCATGTTTTTCGTACTGGTATTTTTTTAAACTTGATTCGCTATCGTATGACACGAGCATTTTTTCGATTTTTTATGAATTTTAAAAAAAAAAATTAAAAAAAAAGCTTGTGTCATACGATAACGAATTTTGTTAAGATTTAAAAAAGTCATTTTTTTCCAGATCGGACAATTTTTGCAACTCCCAGCGCTGCAACCACGAGGCCCCGTTTTTTTTTTATCTGCCGCCAGTTTGGAGCTCTATAAAACCATGTTGGAGTGAAAAGTATATATTTTTGAATTTTTTTTTCTTGTAATTTGTTATACAATAATAAAAAAAAATTTTGGAAAAATGTTTGTTTTTGACTGAGTTATGAATTTTTAAAAAAAGGTCTGTTTTCTATGCCGCGAATGTAATGTCCCGCTTTAAATGAGCAAGCATTGAGTTGATTCAGAAGACGGGTGATAATTAATTAGATTTGTTTTAAATTTTAACAGCTCGAAACTGCCGGGAAACACGTTTCACAATTTTACTGTGCAACCGAAAAATTAATTATCTCGGTAATGCGTTGTTTTAATGGGCAAAGAAGCAATGGTAGAGCGATGGGCTTGGAGAGTTGCCCGAGTGGACTTAGGAAACACACCACCATGGCATCAGGTCATGTATACAATTTTTCGTTTTGGCTAATGTTAAATAATAGTAAATTTTTTTCAAAAAGAGCTCTTTTATGTTTTTTTTTTAAACGAATTTTCAAAAGGAAAAGGAAAAAAAGCAGTTGATGTGATCTGTGTTGCTGAAACATGGTTTCAGCCCTCTGTTCAAGATAGTGTGTTCCGGGTAAATGGTTACAAAACTTTTCGCGCGGATCCAGAGTCACAACCAGTCAGTTGATCAGTAAATCTGACTTAAAAGATAATGTTGAATACCTTTTTATTGATATAATCTATGATTCCAAAAAACTGCTTGTTAGTAATGTCTATAGGCCACACCGTAATATAAATACTGATAATTCGTAAAATTTGAATCGTTGACAATTTAATTCCGATGTAATTTTTTCCGGTGATTTCAACACTAATTTGCTGGCTGAAACTCATTTAACTGAGGACATGTGTGCATTAGGTCTTACGTGTGTAAGCCGCACTACACCTACTCATTTCTACTCCAAATATCGAAATAGTCTGTTAGACCTTATTTTTTTGTCGGTGATAGTGAAAAAATCTTACTGTATGTCCAGTTGTCAGCTTCTGTTTTTTCCAGGCACGACCAGATCTTTCTTTGCTATGATTTTCAGCTACAAATACCACAGGAAAAAATAACGTATCGCAACTTTAAAAACATCGATTTCGATTCTCTTTGGTCAGAACTGGAACTCGTAGACTGGATGTCTATTTTTTATATGCTTTCTGTAAACGTTCAGCTGCAATTCTTACAACAGCATGTAAGCCGTTCAATCTCCCTGAGAGCGTGTTCTCGGGCAGTTTGCAGCTGTGTGGATTTAAATCAAATCTTCACCAACATTACTCCATCTTTCCACCCTCTAACTAACTAGCATCCGCCTTCCGAATTAACACACTGCTTTCGCATTTATAGTGGACATTTCTCAAGTGTTGGTTAAGTATAAAAAATATTAATAAGTAATAACCGATCAATGATCAGGAAACTATCAGCAAAAAATGTCTGTCTTCGAAAATAACTTAAAATACGTTCAACCTAAAAAAAACAAAAATAATTGCAGATCAATTAAAGAAATATTTTCCGATAATTAATACTTGGATGCAGTATAAAAACAACGCAAAACTTCTGTTCATTTAAACAATCAATGTGAAGCAGATTAAAACTATTTATAGATAGTGTGAAAATAATGAATGGCTAAATAATTTATTTTTCACTTCACCAGTTTTTTAAAAAAAATGCATGCATCACTCAGAAAACTTTTTATGTAGGAATTGCAGAAGATTGCGAAGCTAGCAAAATAAAATATTTTGAACATACAATACTGACGAAAAATATCTTGAGAGAATTGGACGAAAGTTCAATTCTTAAAGAAAAATATTTTTAATTTTTAGTTTGAATGCCTTTATTTCAAAAACTGAAACAGATACAGAAGAAATGATTGATATGTATTTAAAAATTTGTTAATTCTATTATAAAATTAATTTTTAAACATTGTAAAGTGTTTTTATGATTTTGTAGGTATTTATATAATAATTTGGGGATTGGACAAAGCGCATCACAGTGGGTCCCTTTTCGTCCCCATTGGACAAAGGATGTTACCGCTCGAAGCCCTCATACGTGAGCATGCGGCTTACATAAGCATCCTTTGTCACCCCAAGCATATTCATGTAGGTCAGTTGACCAATCTCGGCTTCGCCAATAAATGGACTTGTGGACAGAATGTTCAATCTCATGCTTGCCAACGCCGGACACTGGCACAGAATGTGGGCTGCCATTTCCGGCTCCTCTAGGCATAACCTACACGCATCTTCCTTGGTCAGAGTCATCTTCCTGAGATAGTTCATGTAGGGACCGTGTCCTGTCACCAGTACAGTAAGCCAGCTTAAAGTCCTTCGATTGTAACGGATAACTTTTGCTGCCTCACTACTAGACCACTTCACGGCCGCCTTCGATTGCCTGCAATTAACAGCGTCTTCCCACCTTGTACGGTGTTACGAGTCCGTCCATTGCTTAATAAAGCCTACCACCATGTTATCGCCTATGGCGATACGTGGCTCTGGTCCACAGAACTCTTCTGCCGATCCTTCTCTCGCTAAAGAATCAGCATTTTCATATTGTTCTATGCCAGAATGTCCTCTCAACCACTTAAGTGTGAGCTAATTTGTCTGAGCGCACCTATTGAGGTTGGTAAGACACTCTATGGCCAACCTAGAAGTGACGCCTGTACGCTGCATGCACCTAATCACCAACTGATTGTCAAGGGCAATGACAATTCTCTTGCCATTGACCCGGTCATCTATCAGGTGGTCCAGTGCATGTACCACACCAAGTATTTCCGCCTGGTACACAGACACAAACCTCCCTAACTTCAGTACACAGGATAGGCTCAATTCTTCTGAGTAAGCGCCTGCCCCGACTCTGCCATTCATCAGAGAGCCGTCTGTGAATATACTGATATCGTTACCAGCGATTTCTTCACAGACGACTCCATCTGTAATAAGTGTTTTATAACATTTTTCTGTTATTCTTACTCTCTAACTTCCGTCCATAGGCATACCCGTCTCCCTGACATCTCTATGTACAATATCATGGATGCGCATATGACCATGTAGGGCCGTTGATTCATGCCACATAGCATTTCGCAATATCCTGAGGGCTGTTAGCGCCGCCGTTTTCTTTATTTCTATTCTCCATTGCGCTTGTTGGAGTGGTGCGTATTGCACCTGTTATTCGAACACATGCCAGCCCTTAGACTCTGTGCAGTCTCATCTTAATGGTTTTCTTGTCCACCAAACCACCGAAGCATACGTGATAGCAGGTCTAACCATTTCATAGGCTCTGGGCTTAGCCCCCATTTGAGACCACAAACGCGTCTACACTGAAACAGGACCCTCTTGGCCCTTTGAATCCTATCTTCTATATGCCCTTTCCAGTTCAGTTTGCTATCAAGGGACATGTTGATTTCAGCTTCAAAAAGTCTTAGCGGTTCTGTCCTCAGACCTGCCCCTTTCTAGTAAAGAGAATATTGTCTGATTTTCCTGCGTTTACGGTAAGGCCTTGTTCTCGACACCACTCCTCCACCATTTGAAGTGCTCCCTTCATGATGTCTGCGATGGTGTCAATGAAATTACTTCAGACCACCAACGCAATGTCATCTGCATACCCTACCGTGTGTATGTCCGATCCATCCAGCTTAACCAATGTTGACACCACAATTATGTTCCACAAGGTTGGCGACAACACCCCTCCCTGGGGACATCATGTACTTACTCTACCTTTAGTATTGACTCTACCATTCTGCATGTTAACCGCCCTGTGCTTGAGCATATTGTCTACCCAATTTACTATCATTGGGCTTACATTGCGCTCTGTTAGGGCTTGACGCAGCCTTCCAAAGCATATTTGGTCGAAAGCAGCCTCGATGCCCATAAATGTGGCCATCGCAATACCTCCTGAAAACAGCTCCTTTTCAGCAACTCTTACTAATTCGTGAAGAGCACTCTGCGTAGACCTACCTGCTCTATACGCATGTTGGCATCTACTCAGGGGATTATGCATCAGCGAAGTGCTCTCTAGACAGTCAACCATCACTCTTTCCATCGTTTTGAAGAGGAAAGACGTATGGCTGATCGGTCTGAGCGACTTCGCCTCCGCATAATTCTTTTTTCTGGGCGTCGGAAGAAGACAACTTTCGCCTCTCTCCAGACTCTCGGAACGCTAAGCTAAGCTAAGCAAGTGACGAAGAATACCCCACAGTCTAAGTGCAATGAGATCTTCCCCCCACTACAACATAGCCGGAAATATACCTTCCTTCCGTGATGTTTTGTACGGAGCAAATGAGCGTATAGCACTCCTCAGTCCGTCCATAGTGATCATTCTTTCGGCTTCCAGTCTGTCAACCCTGTGCATCCCTTTCTTCAAGGGTATCCACGGGTCGTCAGACCTAAAACTTCCAGGAAAATGCACCTCCATCAGAACTTGCATCGACTCTTCTAAGTTCTCTGCAATGGTTCAATCCGTTTTTCGGACTACTCCCACTTTGGAGAATGGATATTTTGAAACCATTTTCTGAAGCCTACATGCTTCCGAAATAGTTTCCATCCTAGAGCAGAAGACCCTCAGCGACTGCCTTTTATGGTGTCGTATGAGGTTCTTCAGTTCCCTTCAGCTTCCCCACTCAGTATTGTGCGCGTTAACATAACATCCTATTATCACTTCAATGTTTCTTTCCTTACAGTACTTTACCAGGTTCTCCACCTCTTTTGAAGGTGGTTGGTCCGGAGAGTTGTAAGAAAGATACGCTGAAGCTACCATACAAGCCACCTGCACCATCCCCGATTCTCACAACGGTGAGATCTGAGGAACATAGGTGTGGCATATGTACCGCCTGGTATACCATGTCTCACCAAGATACAATTCCTCCGCCTGCCATCTGTTGCCGGTTGGTACAGCGTGGCCTTTCGCTCTGAGAGACCTTTAATTCTACTGTGAAGAATTCAAAGATCTTGGAGCATTGCTATGTCAATTCCATCCTCCTCCATGCAATGCATCATCATTGCTGATGCTGCCCTACTATGGTGTAGATTGAGCTGACACATCACAAGGTTTTTCTGGCACTGGCTATCGACTTTTGAGATTCGTCCACCAGCTTCCATCATCCTTTCTCTATGTGGAAGGCTATTAACCTTTACAGGATGTCCAGCTTGCCCATCATTAGCCGAAGAGCTAACAGCCGCTTCGGACTTGGCGTTCCCTGGCACTGCAGCTTCGACAGGACTGGCTGCATCCCTTTCGGAGTTCCATCGTCCACCAGGCCCGGAAGGTTACCTTGCCGCTTCCCGCACCCTTTCACGGCTAAATTCTTTTGGGATTCCACCGCTTCGGGACTCGTCTCCTCAGCGCTTTTTGTTGTTTTTTGGATTTCCATATAAATCCCACACGTCCACCGTAACATAGCCCCCACTATCACCGTAAGCCCATAGTTAATCACTGGTGCGGGCAGGTACCAGCCGCTAGAATACCCCCGTCTTGTTGCCTCCGACTGAAAACACTCCGATTGGACACGGGATATACCGGATTAGGGGGGTCTTTTTCAACACCCATGTCTAGATCCGTAGTGTTTTGTAAAAGTAGGGTCACCTCGTACAGGATGTGGCTCCTCACCACGTACTACCTGTCTTGATGAACGAGAGGCTGTGGCTTCCCAGAAGGATGCTATATTCGCTTCAGTCCACCCTACAGCTACTGCTGCTTGACCCAGATTTTGTAGGCAAAAAAAAATTTTAAAATATGAAATATCCAAAACACCCTGTATCTCGAAAAATATAACCATTCGCCCCAAATTACCTGATAAACATCTTTTGGTTGCTCAAATCCAAAACCGTGATATTAACATTATCTTAATTAATAGCCACGATCTTCTCTATGTGCTGCATAGTTTTTATATCCACGAAACCACGCGACAAAGTAAAATTTCTGCTATCTGGCATTTTTAATTTATATTTTCAGCAACAAACCTTTTGTCAGAGGTTTTTGTGTTTCATTTTCCGAGTAGTCATTTTGATGAGTAGAAAATTTGTTTGAAAGAATTGAGTATTCTTCCCACACTTGCAACATTGTCATGACATATATTTCGCATCATTTATTAGCGCTGTGGCAGTGTCTCTAAGGTATAAAACAATAGACAAAAAACCAAAAAGCAATAAAAAAGAAGAGCCTACAAATAAAAACCAACAATTTGAAGAGAATATTGTCAGTATTTTGGTTATAAAGAACATTTATAAAGAAATAAAAAGAATATGTAAAGAGATATAAAAAACCAAAAATATATAAAAATAGTTAGCAACAACAGCACTTTATAACAAATATGGCCTATGGCAGCACTGAAAGCAGCGCAAGCTTTTTGAATAAATAATAATTGCAATTTTTTCCTAGACAGGATGTGTGTGGGTGTGTATGTGTCCTTGTGTATTTGTGGTTGAATGTGTGTGATACCTCAGAGCGAGCGCTCTTAATTCGCATATTCGTAGCATACATTATGGCTCTGCTGTTTTTAATTAAACATTTTTTCACTGCTTGATTTCTTGCTTGCTTTATTTTGCTACATGTTTTCATTAACATTAAAATATTTGTCGAAACAATAATTACAAAATTTTACAAATATGCTTTCTAAAATATTTTAATTCAAAAGCTATCATTCGCTTAACTATCTAATTACGAGTCGCAAAAGCCCCATTGCATGCATTTAGGCATTTAAAATTTCGACATGTTGTCATTTGTTTTAAAATTTAGTTGTCAAATAATTTATTATTATTAAAATCAAAATGTTTTAAATGTCATCCGAGGATTCAACAAAGCATATGAAGAGATAATGAATATTTATAATAAGCAATAAATAACCTTTGGACTTTCAAACTTGGCTATGCAAAAAAAAACAAATTAAATATATTTCAAATAATGTATTTTTAAAATTGGCAAAAACATGCAATTCTAAAAAAGTATGAATGAATTATAGAGGAGAAAAAACTTTGCTGGCAAAATAAGGGGCTTTTTTTCTAAGAAAGGGCTGTAAACAGGTTACGTAACACTTTTTGGTGGAAATGTGATTAAACAGTTGTGACGAAGTTTGACATTGGGGGGGAGCTGGTCGAAAGTACATCACAAAAAAGTTGTTGAATTCAGTTTTCCAAATTTTAAATTTTACTATAATTTAATTTTGCTGTAAACTAGCAGACCACGGATGGTTTTTTTTTATCAATAAAGAGCGTTAACACGTTTTTCTTACTCTTTGAATGAGTGTGGAGAGAGATAGAGCGCTAAAACTTAAAATAAAAAATCCTAGACACGCTAAGGGAGTGATCAAATGAACATATTTTGATCACTCTTCTATGTGCTTATTCGCTCTCACTCTTAATGTTTTTTGGCAGTTTCTATTGAAAACAACAACAAAAGCTTTTTAAATTTTTTTAATAAATACCATTTTTGGGACACTTTTTTCGAAATCAATCCTTTTGTTAGAATTGCATATAATGAGCAGGAATTTTTCGAAGTGTTTAAAATATTTGTACTACAACGCACTCTGGTGTTCAATGAAAAACTGAGTAGATATCTCATACAAACTCACCGTACCCGAAAACTGCTATATATACCTTGGTAGGTACAAAAATGGATATATATTTTTTAACATTATCACCACCTGAGTTGATTTAGCCGTTTTGCATGTCTGTCGCCCTCAAGATTTTTGGTCGAGATTAAAAAAGCTATAAGTTTGAAAAATTATTTTCATTTCATAGCACTTTTTATTGTCGTTCTTAAGATACCAGAAACCTGAATGTAGAGCTATTCTTGATGAATTTATGATTTATCAAGTGAGAATTTTGCTCTTTTCTCCATTTTGACCGAATTTTAATGGTTCGTGAAAAATTTAAAAAATCTTGAAACTTTTTTATTAGTTTGTTTATTTTGTAAGAATTTTGTAAGTTCCAAAACTTCATGCAAAATCGAAGATGTTCTTAAATTAAAGATTTTTTGATGCGCTTTATATGAAAGGGCTGTTATGTATAAAAAAAAAAACTTAAAAGATAATTTAGCTTCTTCCTTAATTTTTATTATCAAAATCATTATAGGAAAAATTAAAGTCATAATAAAAATTTTGAAAAAAATTAACAGAGGTTTGAAAACAAAATGTGACTCAGAGTCACACTTCAGGATTAGTATTACAATGCTAGGTTCAGTCATAATCATGTCATTTTTTAATCAAATCTAAGTTAGCATAGTGTATAAGCGAGTATTTTTATCAGTATCTATAATTTATGACAGTTTTTATATGCTCTCAGGCAATTTAACAATTCTAAGGCCTTTTCCACACGAAGAAACGGTGTCCGAAGTGTCCGAACTGCAACTGAATTGCAAGCATTATTGCAACCTATGCTTTCAGATGAGCAAGTCACGCACAACGCAACATTGATCTCTCATTGAAGCTTATAATAAAATAAGCAGCGATATTTCTTTACTTCTTCTATAACAAATATAAATTTGTAAACTGCTCGCTCATTGCTGCTTCCTGTATTCAAAATAAAAAACATAAAACACAATTTTTCTGAATTTAATTGATACTTTTCTCAACTTGAAGTACCACACAATTGTTTTAAATTATCAGGAAAAACTCAAGTTGCTGATATAATTTGCAGCAAGCTGTGTTGCATAAAACTTAACGCGAACGTGCTGCCAACTAGTTGTAAAAATGTTGCTTCATCTGAAGGTTCCGGTATACTTACATGGGTTAGCAACATTTGTTAATGTTGCGTTGTTTTTCAATTGCTCCGTGTGGAAAAGGCCTAACAGTAAGGTATGCTTTAAATACTAAGAAACATTTCAGCAATTTCTTACTTTTACTTTGAATCCTTTCATAATCAGTCTTTCTATTGATAAGTTTTTTACTTCTCTTTCGATTTGCTCTTACGCATACAAATTAATTTAAATTCTCTCGCTTGACCGGAACATATCTAAAAGGTTATCTGGAGCATTTAAGCCATGCAACAAGTTCTTTCAGCACCAAACCACCATCACCACGACTATTTGGGATTAGCAAAAATAAAATAGGATGTATGTATAAAAGCATAAGCCAAAAAAAAACAACTCTATTCAAATTCTTTTGCATTCCTCTAAAATATGCAACACTTCTGGTGTAACACATTTACAATTTAACTGCTCTCTCTCGCTCTTTCTCACTTAGCTTTTCCCATTTGGCCTACCTGTAGTGGATGCATGGATGAAGCGAAAACAAGAGCAACTTTAGGGTAATCTAGCAAAAGCGATTATGTTGTCGACAGCTGTATATCATGAATTATTACAGAGTAAATCTGTTTAAATACAAGCACATACATGTACACCATGAAACATACACAATTTAATTTACTGACTCAGTTTTCTCACACATTCACTCTTCGCACCTTCCCTAGCTCTGTCTGACTTTAACACCTACTGGTTCTTCCTTAGCTCTAAGCTTAATAGAATTATGAACGTAATCTGGAAAAGGATTTCCTTGTTTGGGCCACAAAGTTGCATCATTATTAAACCGCTCAATAGCACACACATATATACACAAGCACAAGCACACATACATGTTTCTTCAGACTTTAGCTAATTCTACTTTAAATTCACAAAATCAAAATCTGAGAGAAGAACAGCAACAAAAAGCATGTGAGAAAAAAAAAGCGCAAAATTTCTAAAAAGGATAACCAGCAAAGTGGCAAGATATGTGTGTGTGTATGTGTGTATGTTTTGAATGGTTTTGTACATGTATATGATGGGTACAAATTTTCCGAAATACACTGTGCAAAGTTCAAAATATAAATGATATCCTTTTGATACACCGGGTAACAAATAAATGAACAAATGTGGGGGAAGAGCCCAGGGAAGGTCATGAGGAGACAACTCGATAAGGGAAGGTGTTGAACGCAGGACCTTTTTGGCTGCAAACGATTGTTAAATATTAAATAAAATATATGTATTAGAAATAAGCTTACAGACACAGGCACACACATACTTCAACACTAACACGCCAAGCCATAAAAGAACAAGCATACGTGGTTGCATTTGTGTTGGTGTTGTTTTTCTCATACCCTTTTTTTTCAGAAACATCCTTTGTCCTTAGTTCTCGCCTTGTTCTATGCACGTGTGCGTGCGCGTAGTTTATTAAAATAGCGTAGATAACAAACGAACGACCGAACCGCTCCGTTTGCAGTTTATTGTTATGTCTGCTGCTTGGGATGAATTTTAAATTTTAGTAAATGTTGTGTACTTGAATTAATAATTAGCAACATTTTAAGTACTAAGCAGACAAACTATAGCTAACTAACAGTATTAAAGCTCATTATTCATTTAGTCGCTCTCGATGCGTGTCTGGAATTACAAACAGAGCTGGTTTTTATTATCTCCTAACTCCCCACCCATCCTTTAATATAATAAAATGTTCATTGTTCAACATAGCCATAATCATAAAACCAACATACATAACCTATAAATTATGGCTTTTCAACATTTTAAGTATCCGTAAAATATGCTGAGTTTAAAGTTTTCACACATGCACACTGAGCTTAGTGCGGCCAAAACTTAATTTAATTTTATAGAGCTATCTGGCTTTGTACAACCCTAGACAAAGATTAAATCCTATAAAGGTCTCTAAAGCATGAAAATTAGTTTTATTTATTTCAATCTTCTTTTACAAAATCTTCAAACATTTTGTAGACCACACAAAATTTAGCTTATAAGGCTTAACTGAATAGAAACTTAAATTGTATTTTTTTGAAGAAATTATCAATAAGAATTTTCTATAAAGAGAAATAAATACGAATATGGAAAGATATGAAAACTTTCGCTTTTTTTCATCCTTTTCTTTTAGAATATCTTTTTCCTTTAATGTGACATCAGGGCCGCAATAAGCTGGTAGCAAGGGCTCACAGTGATTTTTTGTGACAAAAAATCATTTTCTAAATAGTCTGTTTCCTTATTTTAAACAAACTGTATTATAGTCAGATAACCAGATAAGAAAAAGCTACTACATTTTTTTGAAAAAGTAAACGAGTTTTTTTTTTCTTAATCACGAAACTTGTGCTATATTTTTTATAGTAGCTACATAGTAAAAATGCTTAAAATTTGACGATTTTATTGATCAAAACCTTAAGTCTAACAACGTGTTTTAAAACATATTACCCCACAAATTAAATCCCTAAAAAAACCAAAAAAAAAACCCTTTTCTAAAATTTTATATGAATTTCTCTGAAGATGTTCATTCTTAGAAGCAAGCCTGTAAGTATGCAATGTTTTAAGCAACTTCTTCCAGCATCAACTAAAGGCAAAAAGTGCCACTCAAAGTACCCTGTAGGAAAATCAACTAATTTAAAAGTAATTGATAAAGTAGTTTTTTGTCAACCACAACTAGTTGAAATTCTGACTTTTTTCCATGGAACGAACTAACTTATTTTGTATGGCGATGTCCGCTAAATAAGTCAATTGACTTTCGTCTGCATATATTTTCAACTACTTGTTAAACTAGTTATATTTAAATTATTTTTTTAATTACTTTCAAATAACCAATTGAAAACTATTACTGATGGCCTAAAGTTAATAATATTTGATGAAATAACATGGTTATAAGTATATATATAAACTTGCAATCTAATAAAACTTTGCAATTAAAACATGTCAAAATCAGAGTAGTTGCCGCCTTAATATAATTCAAAGTAAATTATCAATCACTTGTTTTTAAGTAGTATTTCAATTATTGCAATGCAATAAAAACTATTTAGAATTGAAGTGGATGACGGCTTAATATAATTCAAAGTTGATATACTGATTTATTTTAAATTAGTTTTTTAATTAGTTGTTTTTTAAAACACCTAACAAAAAAACTAATTTGCAATAAACTAGTATATGAACTACTTTGAATTATATTAAGGCGGCATCCACTTCAATTCTAAATAGTTTTTATTGCATTATATATGAAGTAATTCAAATACTACTAAAAAACAAGTGGTTGATAAACTACTTTGAATTATATTCAGGCGGCAACTACTCTGATTTTGATATGTTTTAATTGCAAATTTTTATTAGATTACAAGTTTATATATATTTCACCATGTTATTTCATCAAATATTATTAACTTTAGGCTTCAATAACATTTTGTTTCAAAAAGACATATTTTTTTATTTACGGCATTGAGCTGCAAGACAGACGTGGTAAACACACTTTAAAACTGATAAACTGCCTCAGAAACCTGTAAAACAATTAGAAATTCTTTAATATTTAAGATATTCAAATTACAAACTGGTAGTGTTTAGCAAACATTGTACAATTTGGACTCTGTATGGAAATTGATGTATTGCTTAACCATTCAGCAAACACCTCATCACTTCAGTAGTAAAGACGCACGCCTTTCCCTACGTAGCGTTGAGTCTGCTCCATCACTTCATTGGGATTGACACTTAAAAGAAGCACTAAGCAAAATATCGGTGTGTCCATCGACCATGATTGATGGTTGCAAAGCGTGGAAAATCCCGCTGACACTCTTGTTTAGCTCATATTTTGAAATGAAGCATCAAAAAGCTGGCTCGTGTTAAATAACAGGCATAGTATCCACACAATTCCGATCAATTGGATCGGAACCTAGGCGGTGGCGTGCCCGTTTTTGTAAACTGCTTCCGTGGTAGGCATGCTCACATATAAGCGCAGAGTTCCTCCAGCTTCTGGAACTATCACCCGTTGGAAACAGGAATAGTCCAATGAAGAAAGGAATAATGAAATTATATCTACCTTCGCAGCGAACTTCTGTTGCGCTCCTTGAATGTAATTACTAGATCTTTTTTGAATTAACTGGCAAAGAAGCTCGGCATGAATCACTTTTGAATTATTTTAAAATCACAAAAACACCACAAAGAACAATTTTCCATTAAAAACCTCTGGTCACTTTTAACTTTATTTACATTTTGCTTTCAGATTTTATATTTCAGAATTTATTTGTGTCGACCAGGCATAATTTTTTTGGTATGATTTATGTATTTATGTATTTTTCAAAACAGTCAAATAAATGATCTCTTTGATGTATAGAAATTTAAAATTTGTATGCTTTTAAATTCATCTTCAGTAAATAGATTTCAATTTGTTATTTTAAAGTAATTAAAAAACGAATTTAAATATAACTTATTTAATTAGTAGTAGAAAATATATGCGATTTCAATTGATTTATTTTATTGTAGTTAAAAAATAATTTAAATTCAACTAATTTAACAAGAAGTTGAAAATATATTCAGACGAAAGTCAATCGACTTATTTAGCGGACATCACCATACCATACAAAATAGTTAGTTCGTTCTAAAAAGGCAAAAAAAATGCAAAGAATTAAGTCCGTCCTACATATTTTTCTCCAATTCGTACCGTATGCGTACTCACTCACTCTAGTTATAATTTTCAATGATCAATTTAATTAAGTATCATAGAGGCATATTAAATATTAACTTACAATATTAATTAAATTGAGCGTAATAAAATCACTTTTAAAGAAAGCTAATTCCTTTAAAAGTTATGTGTAAAAATCTTTCTTCTATGTGTATAATAATACAGTACATTTCATTGTTACGAATAAATACTTACTAATACTACGTATTAGGGTGATCCTTATTTCTGTGAAAAAAAAAATTTCTTTTAATTTCAACACATTATTTGAAAATATACCATAAGAAACTACAAAATTTTTATTTCAAAATTTTTGAATGACATTTAGGGGTCGCTATCAAGGCAAATTGGTACCAATGGCAGAAAAAGTGGCCAAAACTAAAAGACGACGTCGTATCTACATGAAATCAAGTTTTTGGGGTCGATTAACACGAATCTGGAGTCAAAAATTTAAAATTCAAACTGGGGGCTCCAATATGGCCATTATGTGAAAAAACGCACGGACGCCATTTTAAACCTTTAAACCTGAGTTCCCGCACCTATAAAAAAATACGTGAACCTTAGATTTGTGTCCTCTATCACATATCCGAAGCTCAATCAAATCGGCGAAAGACACCAAGGGATGCTTTCTTGTAAGAGAGCTAAACTTTGACAGCTGGTGGTGCTGGTGATATCACAACAAAAAATTAAAACAAAAAAATGTCTTTCATATTTAGATGTATATAATCGAATAATGACATGCCCCGATGATTATTCAAAAGTCGAAAAATAAGGACCACCCTAGTACATATATTTGATTATTACGAATAAATGCTGTATTCTGTATGGCGTCATAATTCCTCCTCGTTTTCCCACATTTGCGCCTAATGTTTTCATCTCGCATTTCATAAAAGAAATTTTGTCAATAACAAATCAAATATATTTTTTTGAGCTTATACCCGGCGCGCTTCGGTGGGCCAAACGCTTATCCCCTGAAAAGTGGGCGTAGCTATAGTGAGGTCACGCCCTTACAGTATATTCGTACCGAGTTTCATTGATGTGTTGAAAGCTATACCGAAAATTTAGGGTGCTGAAAAAGTAATACACCCCTCGTCCAACGCCCATAAAATGTTACCAGTGGAACGGCTTGTGTAACTTGAAGTCGAATATCGAATTTCGAGGCTGTGCGACTTATAATGGCAAAATTAATCAATACCCACATACGTATATACATTAAAGTGGGTCAAATTTTTTTGCAGTCTGGCTCAGCAAAAATCGCAAAATACATATAATTTAAAATATCTTTTGCGAAGGTTGATACATAAGTATATCAACTCATTTATATATGATATATAAATATCTTTTACTTCAGATGAATTTAGATCTTGCAACTTTTCAATAAAGAAAACTAGATTTCTTATATTAAGTTTTTATTAAGATTCTTTCAAAGCAGTCGCTATAAATGTTGAAAAAAATTGTAGTAGAGATGGATTCTTGGGTTAGAAAATTTGGGAAGTTCTCAGCACCAGTATTCATAACAGATGTTTATGTTCATTATACAGTAGGCTGAGCCGATGCTATATGGAATTTTTTTTTTGTTTTTTCAAAACACAATAGGAACTTAAAGTTGCGTATTCTTAAGTCGTTTCAAAATAAGCTAACCCTCTTTTAATTCCATATACCTTTTGGCCCTCTGCCAGAGCTTTTATGACTGAAACTTCTCTTATTTGTACTGCCTTTCCACATAATTACAGAGGTATACAGTAATTCTATAAAATTCTGTCTGTTTGCGAACTTTTTTCTTAATACTCTTGAACCGTTTATTCCGAAAATCATCATTTCAGTTATTTACTTAAAATGAAACACAATAAACAAAATAATTAAACAAAAGAAACCACGATAGGGAAAAAATCACTCATACGCCTCGAAAACAAAACATATCGAATTCTGCAAAAACTGTGCTTTTCATGTCAATTGTTGAATTTAGTGACTCAAATTAGTTTGCTAGTTGCAAATATGGGCAAAATTTTCTTTATAAAATAACAGGCCATTCAATAAGTCCGTAGAATAAGTAAGAAAAAAAAAAATTTTTGATAAAACTTGTTTATATTATTCAACATAGTTGACTTCGAGAGCGATACAACGAGAATAGTGATTTTCCAACTTTTCAATACCACATTTATAGTACGATTTCTCTTTCTCGTCAAAAAAAAGGCCTCAGTTTCAGCGACTACTTCATCATTGGACTTGAATTTATTTCCAGCAAGCATTCTCTTGAGATCTGAAAACAGAAAAAAGTAGCTGGGGGTTACATCTGGAGAATACGGCTGGTGGGTAAGTAATTCGAAGCCCAATTCATTCAATTTTGCCATCGTTTTCATCGATTTGTGACACGGTGCATTGTCTTGGTGAAACAACACTTTTTTCTTTTGCAAATGTGGCCGTTTCTTGGCGATTTCAGCCTTCAATCGATCCAAAAGAGCACAGTAATAGCCCTTGATGGTGGTGGTTACTTTTTGGAGATTTTCGATGAATATTATTCCTTTCGCATCCCAAAATACAGACGCCATCACCTTACAAGCCGGATGTTGTGTCTTTGCTCGCTTCGGATTCGGTTCGTCGACTGCTGTCCACTCAGCTGGCTGTTTTTTAGATTCTGGTGTGTAATAGTGAAGCCATGTTTCATCCTTTGTCACATATCGACGATAGAATTCGATTTTATTGCGGTTTAAAAGCGCCAAACACTCCTCTGAAGCATCAATTCGTTGTTGTTTTTGATCGACTGTAAGCTCACGCGGCACCCACTTTGCACAGAGCTTTCGCATTGCCAAATGTTCGTGTAAAATGGTGAAAACACTACCATCTGATATCTTTACAATGTCAGCTAGCTCGTGCACCTTCAATTTGCGATCATTCATAATCAATTTATGGATTTTTTTTTTATGTTTTGTGGAAGAACAGTCTGATTTGGGCGTACACTGCACTCTGCATACTTTCTGCTGGTACGACCACGTTTAAATTCAGCAATCCACTTTTCTACCATTTATCTCGATGGAGCTGAGTCCGTATAATGTTTATCAAGCCATTGTTTAGTTTCCACTGTACTTTTTTTTCACCAGAAAGCAATGCTTTATCAAAACTCGAAATTCACTTGTTTCCATTTTTTTTTTTAATACCAATATTTGCACACAAAATGCTATAACTCACGAATAAATTGTCAGATTGTTGTCAAACTTTTAAACGTATCGTTTGAAGGTTGGTACTAAATAAAAATCATATGGAAAAAAACTATTAACGCCATCTACGTGTCATCCTATGGACTTTTTGAACTTACTGTTACCTGATCAGAATTGAAAAAAAATTTTATTATTTTATTTTAAACTACTTATTACCAAAAGTTATTTCATTTCAAAAACGGTAAGCGTATTTTTAATCAGTGAAAAATACGCAATTTTGATATCTTTTGCATATTCAAACTAAAAAAAAAAAATATCGGCCCAGCCTATCGGTGCAGATAAAGTGCGACACGCCCATTTACGTGTCACGCTGTTGATCTGTGTGACAAGCTCGACGATTTATCATTGACATTTAGTTGTTATTGTAATGACACAGTTGAATTGTTCGTTCACCACTACAAGTGATATTACATGCCTAATAGTATTCATAAAATTCGCATTCACGGCACTTAAATAATTTCAGCAGCTATTTTACCATGTGGAATGCTAACTAAAGAAGCGCAAGAAATGCGCTACAAAGGTTATCGTCGATGCCAAATAAGTAATTCTCGAAAATGTTCTAGAAAATTTACAAATGAGGAATTACGCCTACCTCCCATACAAAGTGATCTACAAAAAATTACTTTATAGAGGAAGTGGTTGCAGTTCTGGCATGATTAAGACCATTTAATATACATTATACAACCACTATAGTGACGACTGTGGCACAGTGGGTAGAATTTGTGGCCCATACGCCAGAGAACCCTGGTTCGAATACCACCTGCCACAGAAAGTTTTTTCAATTGAATTAATTTTTCTGTTTGGCCGTCACCTCTCTGCAGACACTGGCAAACCTCAGAGAGTAAAAACTGATATGAAAAGCTTCTTGAGAACATAAGCCGTTTGAAGTCGGCATAAAACATATAGGTCCAGTTTTCGATCATTTGTGTTCAAAAATTTCACAACACACACAACTCAATTGATCAGAAGAAGCTCGGTTAAAGTCCTTTCAAGGGCTGAAATGGCTATTTCGTTTTTTTATTTTTTTTTTTTGAAGCGAAGTTTTTTACGCCTCGTTCTGTGAGATGCTTGAGTGAAATCTCAAAATTACACTTTTATTTTTCGACAGCGTTTTTCTTAGAAATTGATGTTTCTTAGTTCCTTGGGTCTATTAGAAGAAAAGAGATATATTTTCATATATATAAAAAACATTTCTTCGATCTTCCTCTGGGGATTCGAACTCGCATCGTTGTGATTAGGAGATCAATACGTTATGCACTGATCTAAAAGCCTCTGCTAAGCACAGTTGTTGACTCAATATTAAATATGTATTACTAAAGCTATGTTGCAGTAGATCACAATAACCTCTTAATAGATAGAGGATTGTATATTGGCTATTCTACGTATAAATACGCACATAAAATGTTCCACCTGCTACTACCCAGTCGGCAATGGCAGTAGTAGGCCTGCTACTAGCAGGCCTTTATATGGATTTCGAAGTGCTTCCGCACTCATATCCAAGTATACTTTCTTTTTTATATGAAACGAGAAAATATTTCAGGCCTTCCACTCTCTCTGCTTTAACGAGGCCTGCTATAAGCACTTCTTTAGAATGGCTTAAAGAAGAGGTTAACCAAAACAATTAAAAAAAAAATATTTTTTTTTTTATTTCTACCTAATTGTTCTGTGATTTTATTTTATTTTACATATTTTTGTCAGATAAGAATATTTCTAAGTCATGACGTTGATTATTATTCAGAATTTTTGAACTAATATATATTTTAACTTTTAACGGAAAAGTAACCCTGATATATAAGCAGAACCAGTTTTTGTAGGAAAAATAAAATTGTTGTACTGCCCTGGGTAGCGAAAAATTAGGCCTCATAGAAGCGCTCGCAGAAGCAGCGAGGCAGTCATGTGTCTTACCGCTGAAAGTAGCAGTAAATGCATGCCTTCGTTAGAAGAGGCCTAGCTTCATTGCCTATTGGGTACTTGCTACAAGATGTCACCAGCATCGGTGTTTTAATAAAGTACAACTGAGGTATGTTGCAGCAAATTGAAAAATCTAAATATTAAAAAGGAATGCGTATTGGCTTTGCTACATATCCAGCATATTTAGCAGCTATCCAAATATAACAATAAATGTTGCTTCTACTTGCTACATACATACAAGATGTCATCAGCATCGGCAAAAATTCACAATTGCCCATAAGTGCGTTGAAATAACAAATCAATGTAGCACGGAATAAAATAAAAAAAATATTAATGAAATATAATAACATTTACTGGTGTGAATATTAACGTGTGTTGTTTAATTTACTTTATGTTAGTTAAATTTTTTTAATTTAAAAGCTATTTTATTAAAAAAAAACCAATAAATTATTAAATCTATGAAACTGCAAAAAAAATTCGCTTCTCTCGTGTGTCCAACGACGCATCTGTGTTTCTTTTATTTTTATATAACCACTATAAACAAAAACTACAACCAAAATTTCAACAACATCTCCCTACTAATAATGGAAATAATGACAACGTACGACTTTACAACATTTTGTGAATTGCCCTAATTGTTAAAATATTGTTAAGATTGAAATTTTTGAAAATCATTCCAGCGAATAAATACATTAGATTCACATTATTAGAATAAAATTTTGTCACAAAGTGGAAATTGGGGTATCATCTCACAAGGTTTGTCTCATTAAGATAATTTTTCCAACTCATACGCGTGCAAAAAAAAAAATTTTAATGTTTATTTTACTGACAAGAAAAGGTCCCCAGGTATCACTCGTCGAATTGAATGATTTTCGGATATTTGATAGAGGACCATAATCTAAGGTTGACGTATTTTTTTATATGTGCTGAATCAGTGGTTTCGTATTTCAAAATGGCGTTTCAAAATCAGCGGAAATTTTCGCCATAATTTAACTATTTTCCATGGGAACATACACATGTTTCGTATTAAGCGAAAGGTATTTGAAAGGCGCATATGATGGCATATAATTTTTAGAAAAAAGTCTTATTGTTATTTTGTTGAAAATTTGAACAGTATTTAGTCGATATCATGAAGAGCCCGTACTCGAAATTGTTTCATTTTCACTTATGTTTAGTTTCAGCTCATTTTAAAAATAAATTTGTTTTTTTGTGTTAGCTTTATATTGAAATTATTGATAGAAAATCATCTGAAATTTAAAGATAAGAGTTCCGATGTTTCACTTTCAATTCATTTTTATCAAAAAGTTCAATAAATTTACTTCATAAAAGCTATTTCAGCAAAACCGTTTGCTGTGCATTTATATTTCTAATTTTTTTTCAGAAATGATCCAAAATATTGAATTTTTCTCATAAAAATACGTAAAAATTGATTTTGTTATTATAAATTCCCTTTAAGATGGAATAATATTTATTAGCAAAAGTCGTTTCAGTATTACATAAAAATTAAGAACTTGTTGCTGCCATTAAAAATCGAGGCTTTTCCCTTTCCCTTTGATTTTTTTGATAAAATTTATTTTTTTGAAAATGTTCCTTTTATATTTTTCACAAAATACTCTAGGTTCAAAATTAATTTATTTGACAAAAATATCCGAATATTTCTATCCAATCAAAAATTTATTACTAAAAATCTATTTTCATGCCACGGGGATATGTATTAACAGACCTCATTTTGTGTTAATTATTAAATTTCTATCTAACAGTCATTAACAATCATTAGAGCTGGCTCTTGACTACTAAAGGATATGATTAAATTAATTTTACTTCATTTCCTGATATCTTGGGGCAATGCAATTAATGCATGCATAAACAAACAGACAAATATACACTGGAAATTATTAAAGGCTTTCATTAATTCGCTATATTTGGAGCAACATGTGACCAACTTTTTTTAAAATAATCATAATTTTGAAGTGCACTAATTCTAAGATTTAAAGTAATTTTATATAAAACTCAATCAATATTGTGCTCGAGTGACGAAATTTCATACAGATTGCCGAAAGAATGGCACAAAAATAAAATAAAATAAGTGAAAATGTAACTAAAATAAATTAACTAAAATTACTTTCGAACTCAATTAAAATCCACGACAATTGAGCCAATTTTTGTTTTTTTTTTTTTTTTTTTTAAGTTTAAGTATAAACGTACCATTTGTAAAAATGTAAATTCGCTACGCTATGCTACCGAATATTAAAACTAAAATTTATTACGAAATGCTAACAACATGAATGTGTTGTTAACATGATTAACATTGTTGTGCACTTTGGCTTTATTTTACCTTGTTGTTGTTGTTGTTGTTGTTTGTTGTTTTTTTTACTTTGGTTTGTTTTTGCTTACTAAGCTGGCTGTCATGCTCTAAAGTATGCTTCATGAAAAGGACCTCTTCATAACGGGAATGAATTTATAACGCAAACATTGGCACAAACACGCACATACTCAAATAACGAACACACACACACACACAGAGAAACACTCAAACGCCTACTTAAGCAACGGTTCTTCACAAATATGGGTCGCTTCTTTATTTTAACAAATTACTTTATATAATTTAATGTCCCATTTCGGTGCAAGGGGGAAATTGAAGCGAAGAGCGCATTTGCCAAAAAGGGCAGCTTTTTGACTTTAGTCGTATAGAAGAGGTAGCTTGAATGTATTTTTTGTTGTTTTAAAATACCATTCATAAGAGGCCCACATATCATTTTTATTCTGAATTTGCTACCTTTATATTGGGTCTCATGCATACAAGTGAGAAATTGCTTTTTATTTGACTTTTTGAGAAGCTACTCGTTGTCGTTAGCCAAACAAAATCTGCAACTCGTTTGTAAGATCTTGTTCATAGAGAAGGGTCTCAAGGTCTGAGTAACTACTTAAAACGAAAGACTTAGTGAGAAAGTTCTCAAAATGATATGCATAATCCTAAGATGCTCCTCGCTTGTGTGAAAATTTTCTAGTTATAGAAAATACTATAGAAAAAAACCACTATGCAACTTAATAGTCTCGGAAAATATTTTTTCTCTTATATCGATTCTAATTAAAAGGTTTTGTTACCATTTTTCAACTGGTTGAGCTATTGATTGTAAGCCTAACAAATTCATTGTTTTTTTCGCTTAACAAATTTTTTATTGATCTTGCACAGGCTTTTGTTATATTTTCATGAATAATTCCTAAAACTACATTTTAATATGATGACTCTGATATTTATAAAAGTGCTTAACAGACTATTTTCTTATTTTACTATAATTTATAGGATTGGCTGGTAGTTCAACGTAGAGTGAAAATTCAAGTTTGTTGCAAAATTTTTATATTGATAGTCTATCAGTCATGGTTGCTGTCGATTTGGTTTGTATCAATTTAATATATATAAATGATATATAAGAGAAATTTATATTGAACTAGCTGGAAAACCTGGTGCCACCGGAGGTAGTGTAGCATTCAGGTTGTGTATAATGTGTGGAACATAAAACAACCCACAACGATCAATGGGCCCAATCTCACCCACAAATGTCATTATTTCTGGCTATAAAATTTTTAATTTTAGGACTAAAGCCACAGTTCTTATAAAAAAGTGTCCCTAATCCAGTTAAAATTATTAAATAAACATTTTTTGTCAGTTGTCACTTAGATTTCACAAAACTTCCAGACTAAACTGTCTAGGGTTTGAATTTTATCACATTTACAAAAGATGTGTAAAATGTTTGAAATTGAATACGCATGGTAAGCTAAATACTTGCTGAAAAGTTTTTGATTGTTTACTTATTGTTGCAGTTATTGTTTTTTATGTAGTTTTTAAAAAAATTGCCACGACCTTCCACTTTTTGCATGGAGCTAAATATCAATACCATGCCAAATAGCATTGCCATAATATAGATATTTGCTCAAATAAAGTATCAAAATTAGATTGGCTTGCCCCCTTGTCTAATCCCGACTAATTTTCTAGTGCAAAATTTAGTTGAAGTCGGAAAAACGGTGTAGACGTAGTTCGATTAGAATTGAAGTGAAACCCTTACCCCCTCCTCCCCCTACGCGTTACCTAATCCCACCGAATTTTCTATTCTGCGGGCTGGCCCAAATACAAAAAAATGTATAAAGTTTGGTTGAAGTCGGACAAACGGTGTCAGAGAATTTGGCGATATTTTGCGATATAAAATAGATGGGCAGTAAAAGAAGGCGTAGCAACATTTATTTATATGGTGACCGCCACTTGGACTCATACCACACACAGAAAATTACATTTACTGTCGCAACCGAATTGGTGCCCTACCGGCTTAGTCGATTGTTGATAACTTTTAAAAAGTAATCACTACAACTACGTAGTTTCCCATAGCCTTGACTGTGGCATTCCGTTGTAAGCACTGCGCTCACGGTTTTCTGAACGAACCCTTTTGTCCTTTCAACTTCCATTCAGTGAAATGAACGATCTTGTAAATTGTTTTGACCTAAATTCAATTGTGTGAACGGAGAAGTAAGTCATTTTAAACTACATTCGATTCTATGAATGGACCTGTTATCTGTTTTGACTCCCACTCGGTTGTATGAACCGACTTGTCAATTATTTTGACTAAAATTTGGTTATTTTGACTAACCCATTGATCGTTTCGACATCCACACTGTTATTGAGTGTAGGTATTGATTTGTAGGTTAAACAATTTACAATATGTTCACAATAAACGTTTTACTAAAAATAAAATCAGACAAGATAAAACTGACATTTTTTTATTTTTTAAAAAATAAAATATAATCAAAAACATTACAGTACATGAATTGAACATTACAAATATAAAATAATATAGAAAAAATAGAACATTCCATTACATTGGCTGACTTCATAAACGCATTTATCATTGCATCGGTGTGTTTTTTTTTTAAATTGGTCCGAAGGTTATATATAAACTAAAACTACACATCTCTGGTGATATTTTTTCCATCCCTCTCCGCCATCTCAAGTAGTTTAAAAGTAATAGACGTTAAAAGTTAGGAAAATAGACTTAAAAACTTGTGATTTTTTTTGTTAGTTTCACTACAAAAATAAGCATTATGGGTATCAATTCCTATTCAACGAGATATTAACCATAAAATCTATGCATTACTTTTGAAGATATAACTGTTTTTCCACTCACAACGCGCAACTTTTTTATAAAAATTTTTCATGTTTCAGTTATTTCGTAAAAGGGTGAACCATCAAGTGTACATTATAGGTAAAATGCATAGTGTGCAAAATAAAAATCGCGCGGTATTTTATAAAAATTTTTCGTGTTTTGGTTATTTCGTAAAAGGGTGAACCGTCAAGTGTGCCTAATAGGTAATATACGTATGTTTTATCTTCAAAAGTAATGCACAGGTTTTTATTGTTGATAAAACAAACACTTTCAAATCGCGGCGCCCAGGAAATTGTAGTCGTGCCAAGAGTCTAAATGCATTTATGCAAAGCATTAGTGATCTTTTTTTTTAATTGTTGCTAAGCAGATTCACCGAAACTGCGAAACTGCGAAACTGAAACGTGCTTAAAAATAATAACCTAGTTGCGCAGTTTTGGTGAATCAACTAAGCACCAATTAAAAGAAAGTCACTGATGCTTTGCATGAATGCATTTAGGAACTCAGACTTTTTTTATGCATAAATAGATAGAAAACTATTTTATTTAATTTACCTAATGATTGTTCCTCTTACAAACTATTGAACAAAACGACAACCACTACAAAAATTCCGTCCGGACACGTTGAACAACTTTGAGAAATGAAATGCAAGCGTTTTGCGATCAATGTCGGCTTACACAACTTCGTGTTTTTGAACGTATGTCTGTTTCACTCGTTAAGTCGGATGGTTTGACAAACTTGCAGTTGCAAGGTTGGCTGTTGAGATTGACGCAACTTAAGGGAGCGATTGATTTAATAAAATTTAAAACTTGATTGCAGCGTAAAAATAATGCTATTGACATAACTTACAATGTGGTTGTTACAATGACTAGTATTGTTTGCTTGTCTGCAATAGCTTCAGTTAGTTATTTCAGACACATTACGTTCCTTGTGATGGCAAGAGGAGTTGAAATAAATACAATTACGCGGTCAAGCAACTAACATGTCATATTTTCAGCTCAACTGAACAAACCTTTGGAAATGAGCGGGCTGCGAAGGAACGATCATTCGCGCCAACTAACAATCAATTGTGCTTATTTCATTCCAGTTACATTAACCAAATATCAGTTGTAGCAATTTTCTTCCGATTACCGCAAATAATATCATTTGCCGCAATCTTATGCCTATAAATGAATTTTCTGAGTGCACCTACACACCAAGTTTCACTATCAAAACATACACAACTCAGGAATTGCAAAACGGTTTTATATAAAGAGAAGATTAAATTAAGTATTATTTTGAACAAAATTTGGAATTTATAGTACAAGTCCACTGTTCATCATTCTTGTGTGGCCCATTTATTAAGCATTTATTGACACGAACCCAATTGGCTTCCCAATAATTTCTTAACTATAGATTTTATTTTCCTTAAGGGGTTAGGTCACTCTAGAATTCTTGAAAAATCGATATTTTCCTTTTTTTAATAATTCCATATTACCTCAAAAATATTGTCTCAAAAAATTATGGAAGCGAAAAAAAAGGTACATGATTTTTGAATTTTAGTATAAGGCCGCCTGGTCGGCACCAGAGATTTGCACGCTGTAGCATTTTTGTGACTTACAATCATAGCGAAACCAATGCAAATAGTACGGACACCGCTTAACATATTCAACCCACCGCTTTGACTCAGAACACAAATTGATGTTGCGTTAGCCGATCACACGAATGTCAAACACTCTGATGATCTCTTATGATCCTTTCACGAACAACAAAATCAGCATAAACACCGTCTCAAATATTCACCGTCATCGCATCGACTCAGAACACAAATTGATGATGTGGTGTGAATATGAGTATGAGTACGAAAGAGCACAAAAAAATAAAGTAAATAAATAACAACAAAGACGTACATACAAATTCATTCAGTGCAAGTTGATACTTTGGCTGAATACAAACATAAGCCAGCTTTTCTAATAGAAGTCTATAAAGATATCACACCAGCCTATGAAGAGCTGGGCAGTGAAAATTTTTTAGCTCGATGCATCGGCGGTAACACACAAAACAGTAACGAAAGCTTCAACTCAACTGTGTGGGCATTGGTTTTGAAATCCATTTCGAGTGGTAAAACAGTCTTGTATGTAGCTGCGGATATTGCGGTTTGTGTGTTTAATGACGGGTTTTCTTGAATTACATTTTTAATTTTTTTCATTTCATTTCATTTCATTTATTTCTTTAAAATATTAATTAGTACAGTAAGATAACATAATATCTTTTAACGTACAACAGTGAGATTATTGATGCTAGCATTTTAATGTTATTTGAAAATTGTTTTAATTCTTTCTTTAAGTGCCCCATTGAAAGTTGTTCCACCCATGTTCATGTAGAACATTCATATTCTGTATTCATATTCTTCTAAATTTAAACTGGCAGACAAAATTCATCAGATTATATATGAATGCACTTAGTTCATTTTCGTAGAAATTGTCGATGGACTCAACGCTTCCAATGTGCTTCCCTGTTTTCCACTTAAATAATTCACCAAAACCACAAAGAACAATCATAGATTTCTTTTATTGATCCTTTTTTAATATACCCCAGTACTGCATTTTATGATTTTGACATTTAAATTCGGGAAGGTTATTCTCCTTACCTTACCTTACCTTACCTTACCTTATCTTACCTTACCTTACCTTACCTTACCTTACCTTACCTTACCTTACCTTACCTTACCTTACCTTACCTTACCTTACCTTACCTTACCTTACCTTACCTTACCTTATCTTATCTTACCTTACCTTACCTTACCTTACCTTACCTTACCTTACCTTACCTTACCTTATTATTGTGTAATGCATGATGCATTAGACCCATTGTTTTTTGTGTTGAAAAATTAATTTTGTGCCATATTTTCTTTGGTTTTTTGTGAAGTCAAAACCTTTCCCTGCCCTTCTCAACTACATTCCTGTTTGGTTCCAACTTCCAATGGTCCACAGCTGGTTTTTGTGCTAGTTTTTGACCTTACTTGTGTGTAGATATGGTTCGTGTTTTATTCTGGTTGCCCTTAATTGTATTAATTCCTACACTACACATTTTCATAGGTTTGGTCTTACCTCAAAGTCGTTTAGGTTAAGTTGCAATTCTCCCTTTCCCACGCTCCCTTTTCAACCACCCTAAAATTGGGCTTAAATTGTCATAATCTAGTTTCAAACATTTTTGCCAATCTATGCTACCGACCGAACGACTAAAAGTTGGCATCGCCAACTTTACTTCTCTTCTCTTCTCTTCATCCTTCCAACTTTTGCGTTCTTTCAGATGATGATAATAACATAGCGTACTTTCATTTTATGCTTAATAGTTCTACATTTATTGGTTTCCCTCTACCTAGATGTCTGGGGGGCATTCGCTCTGCTCATTCGTCCTTACGTTCTTTCGTTCGTTCGTTTCGCTCCACGTTCGCTCGTTAGTTCGTCAGGACTTGTCACAGGAAAATCCGCTTCCAGTAAAATGGAATTAACTGTCGCAACAACCCTTAACACAATTTTGCAATTGACTTGTCAGCAAACATTGTGATTTCCTCAATTTCGAGGTCACTTTAAAAATAGCACCTTCACTTCCGCGCCGTAGTCTCTTCGTCGGTCGCTGCCACACATTGCGACAATGTGATGATGTAGCTATGTATATTCATCCTTGGGCCTTCGTTTCGTACAGGCACACTGTTCGCACACTGTTGCGTCTGTTCTTCATATATCAATAATGCGATTTAGATCGAGGTCATGGGTTGGGTAGATGTAGGCGTAAGTGTAGATGATGTGGATTGGGGGTTGGCCGGAAATGATGACTGGGAACTGGTTTTGGATTCTAACGGCTGCTGTCGCATGATGTGTGTGACAAACTAAATACCATTGATTGATATCGGTCTCCAGTTTTTAGTTCACTACAATCTGCATACGCAACCACCCAGTTGGAATTGAGAGTCATTTGTTAAAATTAAACTTGCAAATAACATCCGTTGCTGACTCCATGCAAATGCTTGATGAATTTTCCTGATAAGGTTATGATGAATTTTCAGTTGCTCATGCTTATTTCTACTTCTTAAATAATATCTTAATTATATTAAACTACCTATTGGTACAGAAATGTATTATTATTTATTATCAATTTCCATTTACATTTGAAAAACTCTTCCTACTGGGTTTGTCAGTAAATAAAATAATAGAATACAAGCAAGAAAGCCCTATTATAATAAATTCATGCGAAATCATTAGCCAAACAAAATATATGCAGATATTTTATTAGTAGAATAAGTTACGGCAAAAACATATTATTGCAATTAAGAATGTAGATTTGACAGTTAAAAAGTAGATTTAAAATTTTTATTCTTTCAAACTCCCTTAAATTTAAGCTTATCAATGTGTATGCACATTGAAGTAGAAATTAGGTTTAAAATCACACAACTAAAAGTATAACAAATTAATATTTAAAACCAAGCATCTCACGAACATAAATGACTTCCCGTTAGCAACACATGTAAAATTTTTATGAATACAAAAATTTAGAAAAAACTTGAAAAAGGAATGATAATTTAGTAAGTGAAAATTCCAGTATTAAAGCGATTACTCACCACATGTTATAAAACGTTTACTTAATTTCAAAACTGTTCCTTAAAACTCAAATTTGTAGTTAAGGGCTTCCGGGAGTTTTTTAAAAAAAAATCGACACTTTTTGTAATTTTTTTTTTAACTGTATTTTATTTTAGACAACATTTTTTTTACATAATTAAAGTATAAATATTCAAGATTTATCCCTGACCTTGTGGTTCAAAAATATTAGTCGATAAAGTTTTTACCTTGCAATATCTGGAGGTTCATTGAAAAAAAACTTTTTTTCGGCTTAGTAAAGAGATCTTAGGCGTTTAATCGTTTGGTTTTTTTTTTATACATATTTTCTTATTTATAACCTTAAACGACCTCAATTTTGTGCACAAAAAATAAAAATTGTCTATCTACATCCGCCATTTTACAACAACAATTAAACGCCCAAAAACGCTTTACTAAGCCGAAAATAATTTTTCTTCAGATGAACCAGTCTCCAGATATCTTGCACTCCACAAATTTAAGATCTTTAGCGAAATTGCACTTTTCTGCCTTATCGACGAATATTTTTGTACCAAAATGTCAGGAATAAGTCTTGAAAAGTTATATTTTAATAATGTAAAACAAATTTTGAACTTGCAATTTAGGGCCTTATTTCATTATGAAATATTGCGCAACAGAAACGCAACAAAATAACGCCTCATTTGCTCTATTGAATTATGTTTTTAAAATTTTTTTCTCTTAAATTCAAAACCTTATTATATTTTCCCCTATATTTTTTTTTTTTTTTTTTTTTTTTTTTTTGTTAAGGATGCATTTTCAGCCAAACGTATTTATTTCCATTTGGGAGTTATTGTATTTGTTTTAAGAATTATATAATTTTGCTTGGGAGTTATTTGAATTCTTTGGGAGTTATTTTATTTCTTTTGGGAGTTACTGCATTTCTCTTGGGAGTTATTTTGTTAATTTTAGTTTTATTGGGAGTTATTTTATTGGGAGTTATTTAATTGAGACTTATTTCATTTTTGGTTTGGAGTTATTTCATTTTTCATCTGCAAGTTATTTCATTGGGGTTTATATCACTGCGCTAAAAACAACAACTTGAAAATTATTTCATACATTTTTTACATTTGAACTAAAATTATAATGAACACTTTTATGACTGACTTGCCCACAATTCTTTAAAAAGTAAAGAAAACTATTTTTTCATTTTTAAAGTAGCTGTCTTTGGCTTAAATATCAAATTGTATCCATTTACATATCGATTATCGGTTTTTTGCAGAGTTTCTTAATAGTTTCTTTGAAAACATCGTCTGATCAATGAAGATTTATCGCTGAATTTGAAGATCTTCTATAACGAAGTACAGACAAGAAAAAATTACAGACTTCTACTACGGAAACATTCTCAGTGTTTTATGACTCTTTTCTTTTTTATTGACGTTTTATGACTCTTTCCTCTGGCATTAGGAATTGTAATTGAAAAATCGTCAATTCCATTACAGGAATTGTAATTGGTAATTGAACGTTTCAATTTCTCAGGAACTGAATTGGAAAAATTCGTCAATTCCTTTACAGGAATTGTAATTAGTAATTGAACGTTTCACTTTCTGACAAATTGGTAATTGGTAATTGAGCATCTTAATTCCATAGAAATGGAATTGAAAAAAAAATCGTTAATTCCTGGAATTTTAATTCATAATTGAGCATCTCAATTCCTTAGGAATGGAATTCAACCATTACAAAAATTGTAATTGGTGTTTTGAGTTAATGAAATAGTTGTTGAAGTTCCAACCTCCAATTACAATTCCTGCAATGGAATTGATTTCTGTAATTTTAATTTTTTCCAATTCCATTCCTGAGTAATTGGAGCGTTCAATTACCAATTACAGTTTCTGTAATGGAATTGTCGATTTTTTCCAATTCCATTCCTGAGGAATTGAGATGACCAATTACCAGTTCCTTATTCCAAGGAATTGGAATTGAGGCGGAATTAATTCCAAAAGGAATTATTGCAACCCAGCTCTGCTCATTTAAGATTCCGATGTGAGCATGTTTCCCTTTCTGTAAGGACACACTTTACGAAGTTCTTATTTTTGTTTTATGTGCATTTATAATATGTGCATTTTAAAATATATGAGGTATGAGTGTTTTTATATTTTTAAAAATGCCATATTTAGGAGTTTTTTCTGACTCATTACTAACAACAAATTATTATGCTTTTGTGCTTATATAAAATAAATATTAACATTCTTTTGCATCTTTCAAGGCTCATATTTGTGAGCGTGCTTTCCTTCCTGCATGGACACACCAAACTAAGTCCGAAATATGACATTTATTTGAGTCCGAAATATGTACATTTAAGGAACTCTTTCGGAATGTTTATAAAAAATGTTTAACAATACACAGAGAAAAAAGCTTATTCAAAATTAACAAAAAATCTAATGTAATTTATAAGATGGCTTTGGCAACTTTCAGCCTCCAAAGTTCTTCATCAAATCACCTAAGTTTTAAGTATTTTGTTAGCTAAATATTTTTTAATTTTAAAAATTATGGTTTCGACAGTTTATATTAGCCTGCATGCTTAGTTCAAAAATATTTGTTGAACTATCAAAGTTAAATAGATAAACTATATACAAGAAGAAATGTAGAACATACATATACTTTAAATTAAACAATGTATAAAATAAGCATAAGTTTCTAATTACCATTCTAATTCTCTCTACTCAAGCCGGCTTAGGTGATTTTACTATTGATTTTCTTTCGGTGTGGGCTCATTCCATGAGATGTCATAAAGAAAGGTTGCATAAACATCTAAAAAAAAATTGACAAAACTTTATGTGAACCACTAGATACCCTTCATTAGAGGCCATAAAGAACAGTTATCACTTTTTTTTTTACTGTTAACCAGTGGTGCCACTCGACACACTTTCGGGTTGGACCAAAAAGCATGTTTTAAGGGCTTACGTTTTCCTTTAAATCTTTTTTTTTCCTAAATAGGTATGGTCTAAGGCTATTCATGACTGAAGCTCACAGCGCAACGCTTCAGGTCTTTTGAACCAAAGGTACGTGGATCAAATCCAAAAAAAAAAAATGTTTAAATAATTTTGAAATTATCTATACCAGCAATTTATTTTATAAATGAATTGCAAACTCTGCTATCCTCAAAAATGTTATGCTTAGTAGAATTAGTATACCTGATGGTACTCGACTCCAGCTACAAGAATATTAATAAATTGGAATGCAAAGCTCTTCCAAAAGTAAAAATATCCATTCTGTTGCAAAACCAGCTATATTTCTGGTGAGTTTGGCTGCAAGAGCTGAAATATTTTATTCCGTTGAAAAGCTTCCAACTATTACTATCAAACTATCAAATCTCACACCACGTGTTCGGATACAAAAGCAGTCATAATTTTTACCGTGTCTTCATTAGAGTTCATTCGGCAACACTTGTTTCTTTGGTCTTAACGGTTTATTACAATTTATAAAACAGTCATAACAGCAACCATGGCAAAATATTTTCAATTTGCCGAGATTCCTCTCATAGCCCACAGAATGCCATTTACAAATTTTCTTACTATTATACGTACTGAAAATGAATTCAAGGAAGAATCTAACGATAACGATAGCGTCAGCTGATTAGCACAGACTACAGAAAGCATATGGTTTAAAAAGGGTGGTACACAGGTGGTATAAGACAGTGAGACTATTCAGCAATAGGTGTCGAGGACTAAATAAATATAGAATAGTGATAACTATGCTTTGCCACTGGTTTTTTTCACGAATGTCCTCCTAACATGTTCAAAATTGTTGCATAGTTTCCCCATAGTTTGGTCAGACAGGTCATACATAGACAGTTCAATAAGAAAAGTGTCGGTTGAAAACTCTGATAGAGATATAATTTTAAATGCAATAAAGAAATTTAGTACAGTAATCTATCTGCGTGAGACTGCTATTTGTAACAAAAAGGTGTAATATAAACTCTGACTTTCAAATTTTTAAAAAATCGATGAGACCACGCCTACCTCTTCTATAAAGTGTTTATATGTAAATGGTAAAATCTCTTAAAATTCTACAAAAATTATTCGAATAACTTCAAATTTTGCAATCAAAGCGTATGATTTTAAATATGCACTCTGGGTTTTTACTTGGTAAAATCGAAAACTCACCCTACCTCCCATATAAAGTGTTGTCAATAAAATAGAAAACTATTCATAAATATCACAAAAATTAATGTATTGACTTGATGCTTTATATATAAGCTGTGAATAATTAAACTAATTTTTGATGAAAATACTTTTGCAGATTTTACTTAATATTTTAAAGACAACTTGAAACAACTATTATAAATAAATAATAGCAAATATTTATTTAATATTAATGCTATTCCTATATAAATTATAAATTATAATAGCAATAATTTTGGCCGTGAAGAGTATTTGAAATTCAACCTTTTAGAAATCCATTCCTTTTTACTATTTTTTTTTCTTCTACCAGAATTCGTTGATAGAAGTCTGAAATTTTATTATGTATTATCTAGTCCCTTTCGACTGTTTTCGCAGCAATAATCTCTAAATGTCTAAAATTCAACTTTAAAAATTTTTCATTAAGTTGACACAAACAAATTCAAACTCAGATAAGCGACTTTATTTCAATGAGTGTGAGCTTTGTGTAGTTGCATAAAACCTTTTTTAATAAGGATGTTTTTATTGATTCCATTTCCATTTAAGCTGACAGATCTTATTTTGAATCACTTATTTAAATTTGATTTAAATCATTGGCAACAAAAATAATACGTCAAAAAGGATACAAACGAGATTTTAAATTTTTTTATTTCTTATTTTCTTATCAAGGTGATAAAATTGTATCTTCAAGTAAATACAAGCTGTCAAGTATATAAAATATTGAAATTAAAGAGACGTTGCTTTAAAAATGGAAACATCTTTTCAATTTAACATGTCCAATTATTTTTTCATACACAATATTCCGCTCATAAATCAAAATATAAAGAAACAGAAAAAATATTTTAATCAATAAATTGTATTGAACACATCAAAGTCTGATGTATTGCAAAATATTTTCAACGAATAAATTACAACAGATGCATGTACGAGTTGATTATATAATGGTCAACTTGTGCCTAGCTTAATGCCATTCCATAAACTTTCGAATCCATCCGGTAGTAGTCGATATAATGCGAAGAGTACTTTGTCTGCTAAGACGTTAAACATACTATTTACAGTGTTTCTGTCATCTGTCAACTTATATAGTCCACAGCCAGCTGCCTGCAATGCTACGTCGCATTTTTAATCACGCTGTTATCATTGTCGTAGCAACGCAGACCATAAAAATGCTACAGCTCGACTACAGTCGCTCCGGTGGACTCGACTTACAGGTAAAATCTTCAGGTCAAAATAGTGGATTAAGAGCAGTCTAGAAACTGTTAAATGTTGGCTTTTACTTGTCGAACAGTATTTCTTTTTCTGACAAACATTCCAACGTTCTAATTTTTCAATTACGCTATGAAAATAACAGTTTTTTTTTCTTGCTTTTATCTACTGCGTAGTTTGGCGATGACGATGATGTATGTTCTGGTAAATCAACTTGTATTAAGGGTGGTGCTCTGACAGCCATGGTACACGCTAGGTAAGCTTGATATAGAAGTTTTCAACGCATAAGTTTTGTACACTAGAAAAAATGTTATGTTAATGTTAATGTTAATGTTAATGTTAATGTTAATGTTAATGTTAATGTTAATGTTAATGTTAATGTTAATGTTAATGTTAATGTTAATGTTAATGTTAATGTTAATGTTAATGTTAATGTTAATGTTAATGTTAATGTTAATTTTAATGTTAATGTTAATGTTAATGTTAATGTTAATGTTAATGTTAATGTTAATGTTAATGTTAATGTTAATGTTAATGTTAATGTTAATGTTAATGTTAATGTTAATGTTAATGTTAATGTTAATGTTAATGTTAATGTTAATGTTAATGTTAATGTTAATGTTAATGTTAATGTTAATGTTAATGTTAATGTTAATGTTAATGTTAATGTTAATGTTAATGTTAATGTTAATGTTAATGTTAATGTTAATGTTAATGTTAATGTTAATGTTAATGTTAATGTTAATGTTAATGTTAATGTTAATGTTAATGTTAATGTTAATGTTAATGTTAATGTTAATGTTAATGTTAATGTTAATGTTAATGTTAATGTTAATGTTAATGTTAATGTTAATGTTAATGTTAATGTTAATGTTAATGTTAATGTTAATGTTAATGTTAATGTTAATGTTAATGTTAATGTTAATGTTAATGTTAATGTTAATGTTAATGTTAATGTTAATGTTAATGTTAATGTTAATGTTAATGTTAATGTTAATGTTAATGTTAATGTTAATGTTAATGTTAATGTTAATGTTAATGTTAATGTTAATGTTAATGTTAATGTTAATGTTAATGTTAATGTTAATGTTAATGTTAATGTTAATGTTAATGTTAATGTTAATGTTAATGTTAATGTTAATGTTAATGTTAATGTTAATGTTAATGTTAATGTTAATGTTAATGTTAATGTTAATGTTAATGTTAATGTTAATGTTAATGTTAATGTTAATGTTAATGTTAATGTTAATGTTAATTTTAATGTTAATGTTAATGTTAATGTTAATGTTAATGTTAATGTTAATGTTAATGTTAATGTTAATGTTAATGTTAATGTTAATGTTAATGTTAATGTTAATGTTAATGTTAATGTTAATGTTAATGTTAATGTTAATGTTAATGTTAATGTTAATGTTAATGTTAATGTTAATGTTAATGTTAATGTTAATGTTAATGTTAATGTTAATGTTAATGTTAATGTTAATGTTAATGTTAATGTTAATGTTAATGTTAATGTTAATGTTAATGTTAATGTTAATGTTAATGTTAATGTTAATGTTAATGTTAATGTTAATGTTAATGTTAATGTTAATGTTAATGTTAATGTTAATGTTAATGTTAATGTTAATGTTAATGTTAATGTTAATGTTAATGTTAATGTTAATGTTAATGTTAATGTTAATGTTAATGTTAATGTTAATGTTAATGTTAATGTTAATGTTAATGTTAATGTTAATGTTAATGTTAATGTTAATGTTAATGTTAATGTTAATGTTAATGTTAATGTTAATGTTAATGTTAATGTTAATGTTAATGTTAATGTTAATGTTAATGTTAATGTTAATGTTAATGTTAATGTTAATGTTAATGTTAATGTTAATGTTAATGTTAATGTTAATGTTAATGTTAATGTTAATGTTAATGTTAATGTTAATGTTAATGTTAATGTTAATGTTAATGTTAATGTTAATGTTAATGTTAATGTTAATGTTAATTTTAATGTTAATGTTAATGTTAATGTTAATGTTAATGTTAATGTTAATGTTAATGTTAATGTTAATGTTAATGTTAATGTTAATGTTAATGTTAATGTTAATGTTAATGTTAATGTTAATGTTAATGTTAATGTTAATGTTAATGTTAATGTTAATGTTAATGTTAATGTTAATGTTAATGTTAATGTTAATGTTAATGTTAATGTTAATGTTAATGTTAATGTTAATGTTAATGTTAATGTTAATGTTAATGTTAATGTTAATGTTAATGTTAATGTTAATGTTAATGTTAATGTTAATGTTAATGTTAATGTTAATGTTAATGTTAATGTTAATGTTAATGTTAATGTTAATGTTAATGTTAATGTTAATGTTAATGTTAATGTTAATGTTAATGTTAATGTTAATGTTAATGTTTACACACCATCAACAATAGTGTTGAGGCTACTCCGCTCAATATTACTTTGATTCATCTATATTGATAAAATTTTTTAAATTGACCAAAACACTGCTATAGCATCCCACTTAGAATGAGTTGAAACACTTTTCAATAGTGTACACTTTGTTTGGTTTTGCTCTGAAGTGTAGAACCTTCCAAGGACAATGCATGTTGCAAGCTGCTAAAGAAACAAGCAGCTACACAGACACAACTGTTCGGCTGATTATATCAACGTTACATGTGCTTGTAACATAGTTGTAACCAAGTAGATAGTCATCCGTGCAGCCCAACAAGCCCCGTTAGTCAGTAGCTGTCACGGTTGCTACAACTGTAGCTTTAACTGTAACGACTTTAAAGCCGGAATGCCATGCCAGGCCAATTAGGTTTATTAAACATCGATGCGGTTGCCATGAACGATGCGGTGACTAACGCTATAATGTGTGCAGTAGAATTTGTATGTGTGGGTGTGTGTAAGTTTATGGGACATGATCTCGTCATCACACTAACAGTCGGTCATACCCAGTAGGTAATGTCAGATGTTCAAAGCATTACTAGCAGGCCTTTATATGGATTTCAGAGATATGTATTTCCTTTCACTCGCGCTGCTGTAAGCATGCCAGCTTGAAGCATTATTTTAGAATGGCTTAAAGAAGGGGGGAGAAACGACATTATTTAAAAAGTTTTTCTTATCTATTTTTTTATAATTATTTGATTTTATTTGACATGTTAAACCACCCTAAAGGGAACATAACTGTTTTAGTGTCTAGGTTAGCGAAAAAGTAGCCTACAGTATCCTTATTTAAGAAGCTTATCGGTACAACGAGATAAAATACGACTAGAATACATGCCTTCCTTCGAAGAGATTTAGCCTAATTGGCTATTGGGTAGTTGTTTTACATTAATGTGTGTCGGTGTTTGCTGCTTGTGCAAGACCTTGTGGCCACTTTTACTCTGGATCAGCACAAATTAACGTTATAAATATGGAGTTGCGTGCAAAAAGATTCGATATTTTTTGAAATATGATTTGCTTACATTTTTGCTTTTTTTACGATAAATTTCAAAACTTCTTTTCAGCTTGTTGCTGCACAAAGGATATTGATGTCAAAAGTGCATGAAAAAAAATAATTGCAAATTATTTTAAGCGACTCCTGCTAATTATTGCATGTCTGTGTGGTGCTTGAATTAGCGCTATACATGTACGGCTGCATGTGTGTTTGTGTATTTGCATTTCGTATCTGTGGATTCCTCATCAGCCTGTTGGCATTAACAAGCCTTGCATTATTTAATTAAGTTGCAATCGACAGAGTGTTTGCCTCAGTGCGGTGTTTATTCAGCCCACATTGCGGTCGCGTTATTTGTTTTCATAGCTGCTGCTGTTGTTGGCTTTGGCTGTTGGCTTTTGTTGTGTGCAATTTTGTATTATAAGTGGTACCATGTTGTACATAGAACTTTAAAAAAATACAAATAAATAGTTGTTAATTTGAAATTTTTCACAAAAAAATTGCGTTCAAAGTTACGAGAACTTTATTTATTTATTTTTTATTTTTAAGCATTCGTTTATTATACATTTTTTTTTTCTCAGAACTTCTGATGGCTCTGGCAACTGCCATCATCTGGAATTAAAATTAACTGGAATTGCAGGAATAAAAAATAATTGTAAGTACTGCTGTTACATTGTCAACAAGGATAGCTGGTATTTGCTTATATCGTTGGGATTTATCCATGTATTAAGGCATTGAATGATAGCTCAACATATTATTTTTTTGATTATTGCTTATTTAAACAAACAAAAAAAAAAAACATTTCTTTGAAAGCTATTATTTTTTGTATTAAATTTCCATGAATAATACATGAAGCTTCTGTTGACTTTTGTTGCTTCTTTCTGAGCATAAGCTAATAATAACTCAATTATTACTCAATTATAACTAATTTTGTCAACAAAGGATAATGTCGTAAAAGAAGACCTAGATTTCTGTATATTTCTATGGAGTGAACTTTTGTGTCGTAAACTTAATTCGAGTGATATGAATTTATTTGTCCTTTACGTTAAGGCCGGCAATACATTTAGAAGCATCTCAGAATCGAAATTTTTTTTCATTTTAAGTGTCTTAAAAACATCTCAATAATATGTAAAAAAAAATTTATAAAGATATCTAGAATATTAAGAAACTTCTAAGCTCGAAAAGAGACCCGCGCGTGAGTTCGATATAATATAAAAATCAAGTTACTACATCTGATATTAAATTATATCATTTATTTTATCTGCTCAAACCGGCGTATTTGAGAAGGGGAATTATTAAATTAAGCTTAAGTTAAAACTTATGTTTTAATTAAGTTTTGAACACTGACGTTTTCGTATTATTTGTTTCGTATAACTTTAAAGTGGTTTTCTCAAATCTACGTTTATCAAAACTGCGGGCAGCTTAGCTCAAAAACTACTTGACCGATCCTTACAATATTTAAAAGGACATTTTTTTAATAATATTGTAACCAATCTGAATGAAACTGATTTTTAAATTAGTTTTTTAAAATTTTTTTATACAAAATTTAAAACAAAAAATAAGTAAAAAACGCAATTTTTTCTTCCAAGTACTTATAAATTTTTAAAAAATACTTTTTTTAAGTTCTGTATCATTCAGATAAGAGGTATTTTCATTACGTTTTAAAATTTAAAAATTTTTTTGGCAACCTAGGAGCCGGCAAAATGTCCGCAGTGCATATATAAATGTATATTGAACCAAATTTGAAAGTTTTAAATCTCTAAACAAATTTTTTCTAATAAAAACCAGCACCTCAATCTCATTTTTTTTTTTTTACTCTCCTCTTAATGTATTGCCGGCCTTAATTTGTTATAATACGTGTATTAATACACAATTTATTAAAATTAATAATTTTTTGACGGCTGTGGCCAAACAGTTAAAAGTACTTGACCAGTATCCCAAACAACCGTGATAAGCCCGAGCTTAAGCCCCACCTGATATTGTTTTTTTTCAATTGAAATTAAAATTTCTGATCGGCCGACACCTCTATAAAGACAATGGCAAACGACAGAGAGTAAAAACGACATGCAAAGCTTCTTGAAAATATGAGCCATTTAAAGTTGACCAAAGAACTGCAACGAGTCTATGATTAGAACGAATGACTATAAATCATCCATTAAAGAGTGCCGCCACTTTCACTCATCGCTCATAAGAATGCCGCTCAATGATTCCAAATTTTTCCAGAGTCATTCCTTATAATTCTAGAGTCATTAAGGGAAAACGCATGCAGTGTTACTGCTGACATTTTATTATACATATAAAATATAAATTTATTATTATATACATATAATACTAGCGGACTCGGCCAATGTATGAAAATAAATCTTAAAATAGTATTAAAAAATATTTAAATGCATATACTTAATAAAAAAAATTTTAGATATTATTGATAGAAATAAGTGAAAAATTGTGAAAATATTATTAAAAAAAAAATTTTACAAATTTTTGGAAAAATTTTTTAAAAATTATTAAAATATTAAATAAAATTCGTTATTTATTAAAATATAAATACATACATAAAAAATTGTTGATTTACATATTAACATATTTTCAACAAAAACAACTTGGTTTAAAGGGCAGGTTTAATATTGACATGACATAACATGACATGACATTTATATCATAATTAACATTCTATTAAAATAAATGGAAGTAATATACACTATTACAGCTTTTAAAAGCGGCAATCCTGTTTACTTTGGATTGCCGCTTTCCTTACGGTATCCCTAAACATAAAGGGTCTCAGCAATTCATCATTGCAAGTGTGAAAGTGAGTTGAAAAATTGATTAAAAACAATACAATAACAACAAGGAACCACCCTGTAGGAAAATCAACTAATTAAAAAGTAGTTGATAAAGTAGTTTTTTGTCAACCACAACTAGTTGAAATTCTGACTTTTTCCCATAGAACGAACTAACATATTTTGTATGGTGATGTCCGCTAAATAAGTCAATTGACTTTCGTCTGTATATATTTTCAACTACTTGTTAAATTAGTTATATTTAAATTATTTGTTTAAGTACTTTAAAATAACCAATTGAAAACTATTACTGATGGTCTAAAGTTAATAAAATTTGATGAAATAACATGGTTAAATATATATAAACTCCTAATCTAATAAAAATTTGAAATTAAAAGATGTCAAAATCAGAGTAGTTGCCGCCTTAATATAATTCAAAGTAGTTTATCAATCTCTTGTTTTTAAGTAGTATTTCAATTACTTCATATACAATGCAATAAAAACTATTTAGAATTGCAGTGGATGCCGCCTTAATATAATTCAAAGTAGTTCATATACAAGTTTATTTTAAATTAGTTTTTTAATTAGTTGTTTTTAAAAACAAGTTAGTTTGTTCCTATAGGGTAATAATAGACAACATATAAGTAAGATAAGTTAAGTTAAAGTAAGTTTGCTACAATTTAATTCATTGAACTAGCGATCCCCGACTTAGAAGCAGGTTATTTATCTTAATCAATGGTTATTTATCTTAAAACACAAAACAAAAGTAAAACAAGGAAAACGCACTCCAGTACTGAAGTGCACTCAAATCAGGTTGCTTAGAATCATATGCTTAAAATTCAGCAGTCTTTCTAATGAGCTACGAGTGAAAGCAGCGGCACTCGTCGCTCATCGTTGTTATGAGAATGCTTCGCTTGGAAGTGGTTGTTGTTGTGCGCAACCCCACGCACTCGCACTCGGTTTTTGACGTGTGGCTTAGAATCGTAAAAACAATTCGCTGCAGGTCACTGGAGTCGGCATAAAACTTTGTAGGTCCAGTTCTAGATCATTTATGTACAAACGTTTAAAAACACGCACAATACAGTTTAATATAAGAAGCTCGGTCAAAGTCCTTTCAAGAACTGAAATGGACAATTGTCTTATAAATTCATTGTTAACTTAATCATTCCAAATATTTTGAAAACATGCTTTAGAACAAAAATATCTATATCTATACTATAATATAAAATTGAAGTGGAAATTTTTGTTTCCAGGTAAACTCCAAAAGTAATGGGTCGATTTTTATGAATAAGTTTTAAAATGTCATATTAGTGCTATAGCACAGCATAGGGGTACTTTTATTTCGAAATTTTAATAAAAAGTATTATTAAATTAAAGTATTAAGTTTTTAAAGAAATCCTCCCCGATGCCACGAATTGCTTGATCGTTTTCTTTCCACGTGTTTGTGTTGCGAGAATTTCAATAAACTCCATGCTCTTCTCTACTCTACTCTTTTTCCGCTCAGCCAGCACAGCACAACATAATAAACAGTTGAACCACACGCAAGGCGAAAAGGGAGTGCAGTGCTGATCTGCAAAACAAAAAAAAAAACCAAAAAATATTTTTTATTTCGTTTGACATGCATTGTCTTAAAGTCTGATGTCACACGGTGATCGTTTGAACGGCGTTTAAAAGTTTTTGTAAGAGGAAATAAAAACGTGTTAACGCTCTATTTTAAAAAAAAAAAACGTCCGTGGCTAAGCCGCGGACAACTTTGGCCTGCTAGTTCATATATATAAGTTTTGACTTTCAGTAATGCCAACTCCGCCAGGGGAATATCTTCGATGCAATCCTGCCTGTCCAAAGCCAGGATAAAGAAGGATGGGTATTAATAGGATTCTTAGAGGCGAAACATGCTTGCATGTAGTTGTCTTGTCCTGCCCACGTAAAAATTGCATGACTCACCAAGAGCTCGGAGTGGCGTCCATTTTGGTAGCAGGTCAAAGCTGATATTACATTGAAAAAAGCCTGCGACGGAGTAGCAATTGTCTAATAAGAACATGTTAGCACGGGTATGGTCATACCCGTCAATGATGACCTTATCTATCCACGACAAAGATACTCAAATTAAGGCAGCATAATGGAGTTGATATGGTGTCATCGACACGGATAGAACTGGTGAATAGTTACTAGGCACCCATCGTTCATGACTTGAAGGTAGCCAGTCAAGTGTAAATTAAGTCTGTTACATGGTGTCATAGACACGGGTTGAAATGATCATATTAGGTACATGGTAAGTGGATTTAAGATCTATGCCCAAGCCTTAAGTAGCCAGCCAGCCAAGCGCGATTTAGTGCTTAAACTGAGCACGGCCAAAATTCATGAGTGAATTTTTTTCTCTTCGCTGGTATGTTGTAGAGCTTCATTTGGCGGGACCGAGTTGCCCAGGTGACTATCATGGGTTGGCCCTTCGGGGAGGCTCGTACTGGCTGTGGTTGTACGTATGCTGCATAGGTCTAGATTGGCTGGCATATCCGCTCAATATGAAAGAGATTGAATGGGCGTCGTCTTTACCAGTAGATGACAATGAAGGTACGTCACTACTGGTAGTCAAACTGGTACTGCTATTAAGGGCAGTATGTAATTTATTGCATAATGTTCTTAATCAGCAGGGCACTGGGCGATGCTTTGTGTTTGTCATTCTGTGTTTTTTCCTATTGTTATCGATTAGCTATGTCCGTCCAACTTTGCCATGATCGTCTGTTTTCGATCACAATTACAGCTTTATTTTTTGAGTAATCGTAATGAAATTTCATTTAAAGGGTAGACTTGGGTCTACCACCATGGTTCTGAATCAAAACCAGAAGTTGAAGAGTGGTGTGAACCAGGCCCGTAGACAAGGGGGGGAGGGGGTTTTGGGTGTTCAAACCCCCCCTTAGGGTCCAGAAAGTATAAAAAATAAAATATAATTATTAATATGACATTTTTTATATGCGCATACAGCATATAAACAGCAACAGAAACACGCTTAAGATATCGAATAAAGTTCGATACATTCGATCGAGCCTTGTCCACCACCTGCGATTTAAGAATCTATTGCGTTGGAAAGTATTAAATGAAAGTGAGGAAAATATTTAACTTTTACAATTGTCTTAATTGTGGTTTTCTCAAATTTAATCCACTTGTGTTAGTGTTATTCTATTGATTATTTTATTGTGCCAAAATACTAAAACAATTTTACTTATATAGCTGCAGAAACCGCTATTAAAAAAGGCTAGAAAGGAGGAAAGTAAGTCTTTGTTTTTAAGGAATTTTTTTCTTTTATAAATTTCCGTCCTTATTATGGCGACTTCTTGATATTCTTTAATACTTTGATCCAATGTTACAAAATTAAATACGAGTAATTATAAAAAGAAGTTGCCACCGCCGAAGTCGAAGCGACATTAGAACTACTTTGCTGATGTACCAAATGAGTGCAGCTCTGCCAGAATGGTGTAGTGGTAAATGTGTGCGGTGTCCATTCTATATTATAATTATTTAATGGTTACGATTTTAGCTAAATCATAATAATGTAATATTGTATTTCGTTTGCAGTGTAGAAAGTGTTTAAGAATCTTTAGAGCCTCAAAAGTGTCCAGAACTGCCTTTGGAACCGGCAGTTGCCGGTGGTGGTAGTATTGACAGTAATGTTAAAACGGTCGCATAAGTAGTGTTATTAAGAATATTTCACTTTTAATGTAAATAATTCTAAGTTTGTGCGTTTTGTATGTATAATTGTAGAAGTTGTTCCAGAAACAAAAATTTCGTTTGATACAGCGGAACTGCTTTCGACTTCGGCAGTACATAAAGGTGCAAGCAACGATATTTCCAATTTTATTTCATTTCAAGTTTTTAAAACATTTAAAATCCCCCTTCCTCCCCATCCTCACACCCCCCACAACTTTTAATTTTCCTATCAGTGGTTCTCGTAATCTACGATTTAAGCAGTCTTGGTTGAACCGTTGGCATTAGTTAGCTTACTCCAAATTGAAAAACGGAGCATATTGTAAGTTTTGCGTTTTTTTTTAGCACTGACGCGGGATCTCAACAAAACTGACAAAATAAAATTGGGATAACAAAAATTTTTAAAAATAAAATTTCCAAACCTTTTGAATGTTGTCGAAAAAGTCAATTTAATTAAGAATTTTGCTAAGTGATCTGTTAAAGTTTAGGAGTTGGTTACGGATTTACGTATAAGAAAATGTTTGTCTTCTTATCGTGATAGTTTTTCTAGTAGTTCATAAGTGGCTTATAGGTAAACATTGCTTTATACAGAATTTTAACCCGATAGCAGCTTGTAGGTAAATTGTTAGAATTCTATAATAAGACGCTTACGGAAATATCGTTTCAATGGAATTTGAATTGTAGGTCATATTTGTCATACTGTTCATATACCTTTCCTTCATGCAACAATTTAGAACATGGAAGTACTTTTTACAAAGCACAACTGGCTTTTGCCATCGTTCATCTTGATTTTGATTACATCCGAAAAAGATGAACGCTCAAAATTTTTAATTAAACAATATGCAAGAATTTTACCTTGCTCTGGTAACACTACCATAGGAATAAATTAAACCAGAATTTAGCAGCGGATGCTGGCGCAAATATTAGGAAAGTGTGGTGATAAGTGAAGGAGTGCAATTGATATTTGAAATGCATTTCTAGAAGGTCTATGGGCGAGTACTGCTTAAATGGTTGTGCATCCTTAAGAATACATAGGGATAGCAAAGTCACAGAGGATGATGTATTGTCAGAATTGGTAAAAAAAAAGAGAAGACTTAATACAAACATATAAAAATAAATAAAAGTAAGTTTTATACTAAATTCCTTTTATTCATCGATATCAGAAAATTTCGATATATTTTTTTTACGAAACCCCCCCCCCTTGGGTAAATCCTGGCTACGGGCCTGGTGTGAACCATATTCTTCGACTCCTAAACGAGTTCGTGTTCAAAAATCTGCAAAGAAGGTTCAGGTTCATGGCATCAGTTTTTTGGGATGAAAAAAGGATTTTGTTGTTGATTTATCTACAAGCTGGTAAAGCAATTAATTCTGAATATTTGATCCTTTTGGATCAGCTCGATGCAAAGATTCGTGAAAAAGACCCGGTTTGCAGAAGAAAAAAGTAATTTTTCATCAGGACAACGTACCTGCTCACAAGAGTCAAAAAACGATCGCTAAAATTAGTGAATTAAAGTATGAATTGTTGAAACATCCACCCTATTTGTCAGATCTAACTCCCTCTGACTTTAGGCTGTTCTCACATCTCAAAAAATGCATGCATGGAAAACGATTTTCATCAAACGAAGAGGTGATAGCAGCGACAGAAGGGTTTTTTGGAGACCTTAGACCTTTTGGAGAAATCAGAGAACAGTTGGAACAAGTGTATTGAGCTTCTGGGAGAATACACTGAATAATAAAAAGCATTTCAAGCCATAAAATGATGTTTTTTTATTTCTATTGTAGAAACTTATTGAACAACCTGTAACTTATTATTGTGCATAAATTTTTTTTTTTTTTAAACTATGGTCTCTTTTAATTTAGTATTTTTCCCCATTCACCGCACTGTGCACCGTATAAAGGCTCTTAACTTAATTTTTTTAAGGCTCTTAACGTTTAGTTGGATGGAAACTTTCATCTCCTAATTTTATTTTTGCAGCTGCTTTGTATATGTTTTGTATTATTAATCCTGAAAAATTATTATTTTTTTTTAGTGAAGCACTTTCTACTTTTATGTTAAATACTGTTCAGTTCCATTTTAAGTCACATTTAAAGCACCTTTCATTTCTCTTTTCTTTCATGGCTTATGTTTTCTTTAATTTCTTCTTTTTTTTTTTCTTTTTATCTCTATTTGTTTCTTTTTCAGTGTTCTATTTTGATACTAGCCCCACTTGACTTTATCATCCACATTTAAAAAATTCTATTTAATTGAAAAGCATTCAGTGTAAGTAACGGTGCGCCAACAAAAGGACAAACACCAATAACTACCCTGTAGGAAAATCAACTAATTAAAAAGTAGTTGATAAAGTAGTTTTTTGTCAACCACAACTAGTTGAAATTCTGACTTTTTTCCATAGAACGAACTAACATATTTTGTATGGTGATGTCCGCTAAATAAGTCAATTGACTTTCGTCTGCATATATTTTCAACTACTTGTTAAACTAGTTAAACTTAAACTATTTTTTTAATTACTTTAAAATAACCAATTGAAATCTATTTAATATTCCACTTACTGAAGATGAATTTAAAAGCATAAAAATTTTAAATTTCTGTACATCAAAGAGATCATTTATTTGACTGTTTTGAAAAATACATAAATACATAAATCATGCCAAAAAATCATGCCTGGTCGACACAAATAAATTCTGAAACATAAAATCTGAAAGCAAAATGTAAACAAAGTTAAAAGTGATCAGAGTTTTTTAATGGAAAATTGTGAAATGTCGTTTTTTGTGTTGTTTTAATTGATTTTAAAATAATTCAAAAGTGATTCATGCCAAACTTCATTGCCAGTTAATTCAAAAAAGAACTAGTAATTACATTCAAGGAGCGCAACAGAAGTACGCTGCGATGGTAGATATTATTTCATTATTGCTTTCTTCATTGGACTATTTCTGCTTCCAACAGGTGATAGTTCCAGAAGCTGGAGGAACTCTGCGCTTATATGTGAGCATGCCTACCACGGAAGCAGTTTACAAAAACGGGCACGCCACCGCCTGGGTACATGAGCGAAGGTGCCGATCCAATTGATCGGAATTGTGTGGATACTGCGCCTGTCATTTAACACGAGCCAGCTTTTTGATGCTTCATTGCAAAATATGAGCTAAACAAGCTTTGCCTTAATATAATTCAAAGTAGTTTATCAACCACTTGTTTTTAAGTAGTATTTCAATTACTTCATATATAATGCAATAAAAACTATGTAGAATTGAAGTGGATGCTGCCATAATATAATTCTAAGTAGTTCATATACTAGTTTATTTTAAATTAGTTTTTTAATTAGTTGCTTTTAAAAACAAGTTAGTTTGTTCCTATAGGGTAGGTACTGCTTGAAATACTGAGGTGTTTTTTGTTTTTGTTGCGGTCAAAAAATTATTTGCAGAAATAAAGATTATTTCTGCAAAAATTTGCAGTTGCAGTTGCAGCGGCTGGTGCAGCCAGGAATATTCATAAGGTTTTTAAATACAATTTTTTTTATTTATAATATTTATAATATATATTTTATTTATAAAAACCAGTGGCGACTGGTTCGAATGAAACAGTACCAAGACACTGTTGAAATTTATATCATCTGTTATAAAACAGAAAACTTAGAATACTTCAAAAAATCCGTCAAAAATGTATTAAAATAGGTTTTACTTATATCAAAACTGCAGGCTGGACAAAAAAAAAACCAATATACAATTTCATGACACAAAAACATAAGTTATCAGCTTAAAAAAAAAACAATCGTTAAATAAATTTTCAAAAATTAAGTTTAAGTTTTTCAAAAATTTACAGTAGTTATGCCATACATAGTTTTTTCCGTATCCTTAACAATTCGAATGTTTTTATGAGTCTATTTTGAAATTCACAATGGATATATTAACACTTGAAAAGTATATTATCCTCGTACTATCCCGATGACTTTGATAAGGAAAACTCAATCATGATGATGATGACGATGAATTATAATAAATCATAGTGAATTGAGATTTGCTTCATTGAAATTTTCCATAATCACTGTTGCCAACTTGGTGCTTTTTCCACCAAATTTGGTGTATTTTAAAATATCTGGAGTATTTTTTGTGTTTTTTTTTTTAAATTTCGGTGGCACCAAATGTGACTTAGCTTAAAAATATACACTGAAGTAATATTTTTTTGTTTTCTAAAAAGCACCAACATTGTTCTATCAACAGTATTCGATAAAAAAGAAATTTTTCGTTGCTTTCAAAAATAAATGCAACCATGTGGCATAAATCGACATTGATATTTTGATCATCTATTTCAATATTTTCTTCCGCTAAAACTGCCTGTCATTGCGTCATATTTAGAAAAGGTAAAATTATACATTTTATAAAAAAAAACTTATAAAAATTTGTTTTATTAGTGTGTATGGTTTGCACAAACCTGTTAAAGAACTATTTTTAAAAATTTAGGCAATTACCAATTCAGAATTTAATTTAATTTACAGATATACGACAACATAAATAATTTTATGCTTGGGACTCGTTTAATAAGATTTTTTTAATGTATTTATATTAATGGGCTTTTGATCAAATTTTTTATTATTTCGTAACTGTAAAATGAATTCTTTCTTAGATATCACAATAAATTTTATTTTTTTAATATAATTTGTTGTTTAACATTTTTAAAAGTCTTGAAATCTGGTGCATTTTTGACGAAAAAGCGCATTTTGTTCGCCTCTTTGGCGGGTTTTAGAATTGAAAAGCTGGCAACCTATCCATAATCAGGGAGTTCAGTGAATTTACGTATAGTTCGAAGCATTCCTGCGGGGAGGGGGGCTTGTACCTCCAAAACTCTCCTCGTGCGCACAGGACAGTCCCTATCCCGTTCGTGAAAATTAAGAGAAATAAGTTATCAGTATAGAGCAGTATCGACCATATCTGGCTCACGAGCGAAGAGCTTTGCAAGCAATGCATACGTACATAAATGCTTGCGCTGCTAAAAAGCCTTCAGTCTGCAGGCAGACTTTAATCAGCAAAGGTAACGTCGCTTTGTCAGCTTGATACACACAGAAAATAAGGCGTTAAGACGAAGAAGCGATGCGTTGTTCTTTATATTATTTTACATTTGATATTTCAAAAACACAGCGCTACTTCATATAAACAATCATTGTTGTCATAGTTTGCTAGCTAATTATAATCCAATTTTATATGAATATATTTTGTTTGTTTAGGTAAATTTTGTCTGTAATAGGCTGGTGACGAAAAAAAAGTTTAATGAAATTTATAAATAGTTTCATAAATATTTATTATAAAGCAATAAATTACTTGCAGTTTAGTTCTCGTAAATTAATTATGGCTTTTTGTACATAAAGCTTTCAGGAAGGTTTCAAAATGCGTTTGGTCATCGCTGGCATAGAGTCAACGAAAGTTTCTGTCAAGGTTTTTTCTTTGAGTGTACAACTTGTTTTCACTTATATTTTCAAAGAAAAGACATAATTAAAAGCCGTTCATTTTGTAAGATTTTACCAGATATTGTATATACCAACCACATAAAAAGAGAAGACCTCAAACATTTTTGATTATGAAATTAAATTAAATTCTTTTAAGTAAACATTTTAGAAAGCGTGTATTTCTTGTGTTGGTATACACATGTGGACAAAAACAAAAGGTTTGAAAATAAAATTGTTGGCTATATGAGAAAAAAAAAAATCTGCGTTCGATCTTCGGCTGTAGTCGAATGGCCTGATCGAACAAATTTGCATTTGGTATTATAACGTGCTTTCGATCAGCTAATCTTCATCAGCTAATCTTCATATTGAAAACTAACTACACTTTGAAAATAAGAGCAAAATAGTTATGCCTGCAGCAGAATTATGGTTCGACGAAGAGGATGAAAACTTGGCAGAACTGGCTAGAAGTAGAAAACGATTGAGCGACGCTCCCAACCCTTTTGAAATGAATTCCGCCGCGTAAGTGCAGCCTTTCACAACATTTAGAAAATTTGTTGACAGATTTCTACAGAACTTCCGATTGCCAAGGAGGCGTTTGTGGGCTTGATGACAACTGCAGGCGAACTGCCAAACCAATGCGCACGAGCAAGATCAACTCAAAGCGTATCAAAATTGGCAAAAGTTCTGCAATTTGTTGCTCACCACCTTTGACTTGCATAAAGTTTACAAAAACAGTTAAAAATTAGTTTGTAATCGTCAAAAAGCAAAAAGCAATCATAAATTTGGAATTCGAAAATTCGATGAACAACGAAAATTTCGACAGGGTTGCACTGCTGATAATAAGAATGTGACATTCGATATTCGCTGTTCGATAACCTGCGAAGATCGAACGTCGAATCGTCTTTGGCAGACAATTCCAAGAAAACTGTTCATCCTGCGGGTGTAAACATTTTTCCACTGAATACTGCGATCTTGTAGCTCATCTAATTTATGGTATTTTAGACAGTTTAAGATAAGTTGGTCTTATTACTGATTACAATCAAAGAGGTTTTGAAAGAAATATTCACCATAAAAAATAATATAGTTGTCCAAACAACTCAAAACTTTGTAGAGCAGCTTTGCTTTAGGACGCCTGATGATTACAAAAAAAAAAAAAAAACAAATCTCCATAACTAAAAATAATTCGACGTTTCGACGCACTGTTATTTTAAATTTTAATGTTCAATTTTATTATAAATATATGGAAGGCTGCACCAAAAGAATGGTCACTTTTCCACACATTCAAAATCTTGGTCTAAGCTTTAATCTGATAATTGGAATCATACATTTTTTAATATTAGAATTGAAGCTTTTCAAAAGATTACAATTTTCTTAATAAAACGTGAAATACAATATAATACATGTAAGAATACTCTAAGAATGCTGCGTTCGGTTCTTCTGTATGTTTGCCATTTCTAGTTACATGAGACTAAACAGACGTTTACAAAACGTTAATCGTAAAAATAAAAAAAAATCTGGATGCAATTCTATTCGCCATCTTTCATTTTTTATTTTATATATATTTCGCTACTGATTTACAGTCTAACAGGTGTTGATCCTCTTGGAAGAAGCGAAAAAAAAAATCGAATGTCTCTAGGGGGAGATTTAACGTAAAGTTTGCATCAAATTATTCTTTACCGATAACTAATTTTTTACACGAAAAGTTTGGCTTGCACATAAATAACAATCCAAACGAATCAACAACAAAATCTGGAACTTCAGTAGATGCAAATTTTTTACGTTATCTCGAAAATTTTGAATTATCTCATATTGATGTTAGTTATCACCAGGGCTGGCAAAAATATGCATGAAAAATTGATTTTAAGCGCTCAAAAAAGCTCGATAAATAAACAAAATATGCTCTTAAATATGCTATATCAATGAAAAGCTTAACTTCAATTTTTATCTTTGTATTACTAATATCGTTATTTCAGTTTAAAACTTTATACTTTTTACATTAATATAAAATGCCCTTGTCATTAAAAAACGTTGAAAAATTGGAAAAGCTCCTTTTGACATCTATAGAAATACTTGGGCAATATTTGGACAAGCCTAATTCTGTTGGGAAGCACTTCGCTACATCTTCAATCCTAGTTGTGGAACCACAAAGTATGTAATATATATTTTATATTGTTGTATACTCAGGATTTCTAGCCAACACTTTCCGCCGCAGATAAACACTTCCCAGTAGTTCCGTTCTTAAGGAAATCGTAAGAGAATCATGCGTGATTTTTCCGATTCATGGACAAAACATGCTGATTCGGCCATACATTTCATTGACGAAAATCTCATATGAATGTTCCAAATTCGGGGAAGTTTCGTTAACAAACAAAAGACAGAAATGTGAAAAAAATATTTTTTCTCTTTTCTTTTTTTATTTATTCTTTGATTTTATTTTATTCTTTGATTTTTCTATTTTATTTTATTTTATTTTATTGTAAATGTTTTCTCTTTGGATCACATTATCTGAATCTGTAATCTTTGAAATATCAGTCATTCAGACCATTAGTATACCACGTTAACAAAATGATATATATTTCAACTTTTGACGAAAAAATTACCCCGAAATATATGCTAAAATTAAGCTTTATAGTGAAATGAAGTCAGAAAGAAGACAGAAAGTTGAAGAATTTTCGAGAAATTTTTTAATGAACGAAAACAAGACAGAAAGTTGAAAAATTCTGACAAATTTTTAATGAACAAAGAAAACAGACGCGTTTAAGAATATTCTGCAAGCCTGGCTTATGCAGCAAATTTCTTTAAGAAATTACCAAAGATAAATTCATCCATGAGACTACTCCCGAGACTACTGGGTTTTGTCTGTTATATGCAACTCACAATATTGACAAAACAATATAGAATTGTCGCAGCGCAAGATTTTAGGAAACTGAGCAACAACTTGAAATTCTTTTCTTTTTGGCATTTCAAAAGGCTTATAAAAAAATCGTTTTCCGCTAAATGTACAATAATGTTGCCATATATGAAAATATATGCACAAATGTCAAATATATGCATAACCTACCAAAATTGCCAGATATATGCAAAATAAGCATTTCCAAGCATTTACTTAGAATTGCCAGCCCTGGTTATCACAAACGATTAATGTAGTTTTTTCAATTGAAGCACAAATCAATTGGAGGGCAAATATTGAATTAATGGAATATTATTAAGGATTTTGTGTTGCATTCTTTTGAGATGCCCTCTCTTCCTCTCTCTCTATCTCTCTATCTCTCTCTCTCTCTTTCTTTATCTCTTTTTCTTTGTTTCTTACATTTAAATCTTTCTTATTCTAGAAGAGAAAGAGTGTATGCAAAGATGAAGTTTTACTTCATTACTGTATTCACGCTATACTGTTTTTTTTTACTGTGTACGTTTATACATGTGTGGCAACTGTGACATACTGGTTGAGTTACGTGGCTTGTATGCGATGGAACCGAGGTTCGAGTGCCATCTGATAGAGAAAGTTTTTTCAATTGAATTAATTTTTCTGTTCGGCCCTCACCTCTCTGGAGACAATGGCAAACCTCAGAAAGTAAAAACTGCCATGAAAAGCTTCTTAAGGACATAAGCCGTTCGGAGTCGGCTAAAGGTCAAGCTTGTAGGTCAAGTTCTCGATCATTTGTTTTCAAACATTTCATAACACACACAACACAAGTGAGCATAAGAAGCTGGGTCAAAGTCCTTTCAAGCGCTGAAATGGCCATGTCGCTTTTTTTACGTGTATACGTAAGAAACACATAGTGATCTTTATCACTAATCTCTATCCATTAGTGTTTTTCTATCTCTATCTCTTTTCATGTTTTTTGTGTACCCTAGTTAAATAGCTTCTTTATTTTCCTAAGCATCCCCGTCCAAAATCCACACCTTTTTGTCATCAAACTATAATGACTTCATTATAATTAAAAACTTTAAACTTATTGCCTGCTGTGAATTCTATCAACAGGTTTCAACTAGCTCAAGCTTAATTAAATGGTGGTTGCTCAGCTTTTTTAATGCGCCATTGAGAGTTTGAGAGAGCCACATGTCGAAACTATTGAGCTTTAAACAAAAGTTTTACACTCAAAACACAAACAACACGGGCAAAGCGACAAAAACAACAACAGGCACAACAACAGCATTACTTCACAAATTAAGAGCGATAACAATTCTTTGAAACTTTTCAAAGTAAACAAGAAAGCGACGACAATACAGCCACGACAGCCAGCAGAAACTTTAAGAAACTCATCAACATTACAATACACATAAACATAGACACAGGCACCAGACAACAGTGGCAAAAGTAGCAAGAGAAAAAAACGGAAATTATAATTAAACTTTGTAACAGTCTAGTAGAGCGCTGTTGAGTGACAATTTTGGCTGCCATTAAAAATGATTAATAGCAATATTAGCTAAATCGAATTCATAAAAACAGACAACAACTACCGACAGATAGCTTATCTGCAGACACGACGAAAACTGTGTATAAAGAAACGGTAGAAAAAAAAGTGCTGTTGCTATTGCTGAGCCGCACTATGGTTTATTTTCCGGAAAAAATCTGTTTTTTAACTTGTAAAATATCAATATCTAAGAAAGCTTTTCATCGGCGAAATAAAGCCTGTTTTTATTACAAAATTCACCAAAGTTTAACAATTTTAGATTTTAAAAAGTTCCAAACTTTTGCCCTAAATTGAATTCGGTTATTCCGAATCTTACATCTTACGATTGTTATTTATTTTGCAAAAAAGTAATTATAATAATATAAGCACTTATTTAAATATTCACATAACATACTTATTGCATAACTAAAAGCACAAAAGGATTAAACTTGCGTAAAATCCGTGTGTAAAATCCGCGTAATATCCGTTTATTGTACCAATCTATCTCACCAGGTTTATTGATGTCAACTGAAAGTTGAGAATAGGTGCGTTTTTCTGGCATAGCTATATCTGCTTAATATTGTGGCGGCCGTGGCTCAGTGGGTAGAGTACGTGGCCAATACGCCAAAGAACCATGGTTCAACTCCCACCTTACACAGAAAGTTTTTTTCAATTGAATTAATTTTTCTAATTTAACCTCAGAGAGTAAAAGGTGCCGTGAAAAGCTTCTTGAGAACATAAGCCGTTCGGAGTCGGCATTAAACTTGTAGGTCAAGTTCTCGATCATTTGGTTCAAACATTTTACAACACGCACAAAGCAATTGATCATAGGAAGCTGGGTCCTTTCAAGGGCTGAAATGGCCATTTTGTTTTTTTTTTTTTTTTTTTATTTAAAGATATTAAATAAAACCACATTTTACATCTACTTACTTAAAAAATGTGAAGAAAATTTTCTCCGAAACGCTATTTTTTGCAAATTTAAAAAGAATTTTTAAGAACTCTAATGAAATGTTTGTCTGCCTACTTCCAACACTTATGAAAACTAATTGCTGTCAAAATAAAGATATTGCAGTTGTTCATTCACTCATATGTTAACATTTTTTACAAAAAATCGCCATGTTACCACAGTTTACGAATAATAGAGAATTGTAAACAGGCTGAAGGCCTCTCGGCTATACTAAGACGACTAAAGTCAAACTTTTGCATAAACAATGAATACGGGTTATTTTTTTTAAATAACACATAACTGACTTGTGTCACAATCCGCTTACAGTACTGCATTACAATAGGATGATTGATTAAATATTCAGAAGTAATTGGTTACAACATAATTGGCTTACAACAAGCGGTTGGAAGTTTGCTCATATCATATGAGCATATCATATCATATAACAAAAGAATGATCTTATTAAATGATAAAAGTGCATTTCTAAATGCTCACAACAAATTATATTTTCATTTTATTTTTAATTATTATAATAACACTTTTTAAAGTTATTTAAATTAATAATATAAAATAAAAATCATTAAATAATTTAAATAATATAAACTTAAATATCTGCGGTTTTCTCAATTTCAATATAAAAAAGCAAATACGGATCTTGCCCATAAAACTTGTTCTTGTCTTTGATTTAAGTTTGAGTTGACAAAAGAGAATCTGATAAAATCATCAGTGTTTGTGGGAAGCCTCCAATGTTTCTTCTGATAAATTGTCCACAAAAATTAAATAAGTTTTGTAATTTATATCTTAATATATTTATTAAAGTTAAATAACACTTATGGGTAAGTCGAAATATTTTAAAACTTCACATCCATGCATTCAGACTTTGTGAACACAACTGGTCATATAATACCAAGGGTAAAGCTTTAGGTACAAGTTCCTGGTATCAACAAGAAGCATACTAAACGCATCGGTTTAAAATCCGCAATATTAATGAAAAATTATAAATGAGATCTTTGTTTATGCCAGTAATTTCCGCTAATACTTCGAAATGAAAAAAAACTTCCGTGCCGTATGTCCGTCATTAGTGGTTCCAGAACCCTGTTTTACAACGTCTATTAGCAGGCCCATTCTTTCTCTAAAATCTCTTTGAATACGGGTTTTGTTTTCAGAGAAAATTGCTTAATTATCTTCTCTTACTTGCCATCCAGCAGTGAAGCGTTGACAGTCCATATTTGTAGTTTTTTATATATGGAGGCTTAAATAAATCTGTTTTATTCATCTCAATAGGACTAGTATTGCAAATGAAGCATCTGCTTGCAGCATTTGTTTCCGTGGGAGTATTTGCAACTGATCCATCGATAATTGTACAGTGCATTTCATATGACACCTCAACATATTTTCCAGTAAATTCAACAATATCACATTCTAAGTCGCTAATTTGTTTATTTATATCGTGATTTTCTGGTGATGTCCGTGATGTCCGGTTTTCCTTTGCCATTAATATTTTGATGCATCTACAGAACAGAGTAGAGGAGGGCTTACTGTTTACCCAAATTTCCTTTTTGGATACGGAATCAATTAACCTTTATATAAAAAAAAAAACTCGTTTGTCGTAGATTAATATAGAAATGTTGACTTTTTTTACCCACTTGATTGGGACGAGTGCAACGAAAAGTATAAATTCATCGCTAAATTCCTCTGTAGAATACTTTTGTTTATATTGACTATGACCTGAACTACCATCCATACCCCATTTGCAAATAAGTGTCACTTTATCTGATGTATCTTCACAGCGCTCTAATACACTTTTGGCTGTATTACGAAAAAGTGGTTGTAATGGAACTTCTGCAGTACTTACCGAAGCTTTTTCAGCTGGTACTAAGCCTTTTTTAAAATTTTGTATCGCATACAAACTAGAAAATAAATTATTGTGATAGTCGTTGACAGTCTTGCGCAGAATATTTGAATTTTCTTTCGAAAGGTCCAAATCTAAGTAAAGTGTCAAAGCCACTTGTACTGACAGGCAATTTTGACTATTAATATTCATATCAGAATCTTATTTCCTACCGCAAGTTTTGATGCATATTGTAATTCGTCGTCAGAATAATCAGATAACAAGTTAGCCACTTTCCTTTTTTTCATTTGTTCCGATAACAAGTGGAACTTCTTCTCAAGCCTGCCGCGACTTGTGCTTGGTTGCTAAAATGTATACTTTTATTTTTACTGCGCTAATAAAACACTTTATTTTTACTTGCATACATCATCTAGATCAGGAATAACAATTGCTTTGGCACTTAACCAATTGAAATACTTTTAAATAAGATTTTTTTATTATACGTACACTCCTACCACTTTCTCTGCAATTGCAATGTAAAAAACTTAATGTTTTCATTTAGTTTTTCTTCACTGTATGGTCTTTTACAAATTTTATCCTTAACAAATGACTGTAAAAACAAATATTTATCGCGTGGATCAGCAGAAATTGAAATTAATAATAATTATTGACATTTTTAATAAAAATTCTTTGTTTTGTTTTCGCTTAAGAATAAACGGTAAACACAACAAGATTGGCATAAGAAAGCATGAGAATACCCTACATTTTAAAATAAATAGTCATTATTTATTTTCAACCTGTATTTCAATAGCAGCATTTCAACAAGCTATTACAAAAAATTTGTTCATATTCTAATTAATATTACAAAAATATAAATCAAACTGAACATTGAAATCACTGCTTAATGTACCTCTTAAAAAAAAACAAATTTTTTACAAACTAATACGTCCACCTTTTGAGCATAGAGTACAAGAAATTCATACTGATTACTTTAAAAATGCTCTAAGTCTAAATTTTTGTAAAAGTATATATTAAATGATTTAAGAGAAATACACATACTTTTTTAACTAATGATGTCGTTTATTAAAAAACAAAACATGGACTTAAGTCATTTTTGAAATAAGTGACTCATAAATATGATTGTTTACTTTTTTAGGCTGTAAAATGCTCTGCAAACGCTTTGTTAATTAGTGGAAAATATGATTTTCAGACCATGTTTCAAAATGCGATAACTCCAAAAATAAGTTGAAAAAAGTTAACAAATTTAAGAATCTGAAAGACAAATACATATATAATAATGTGTGAAAATTAAAGATATGTTTTCTGTTGTTTTTTTTTTCAAATTTGCTGTCAAAATTTGCAAATTTTTGCAAAAATATTTAAAATGTTTGTTTTTTTAGAGATTTTTTTATATTTTTATTTTCAGCTAAATTTGACACATAGAAGTCATTTATTTTTACAATATTTTGCTTGAAATATAATCAAAAATCAAAAAAATTGGTCAAAACTTGCGGTAACAGCACATTTTTTTTTTTTGCAAGATGCGCAAAATAGATTAATTTCCATTAATTAGAGGAAAAAATGATTTTTAGACCATTTTTCAAAATGCGATAACTCCAAGAATCGGTTGAAAACGGTTATCAAATTTTGGAATCTGGAAGTTAAATACATGTTTAACAATAGGTTTCAAGATGAAAGAGATGTTTTTTTATGTTTTTTTTTTTTAAATTTACTCTCAAAAATTGCAAATTTTTGGAAAATATTTAAAAGAATTTTTATTTTTAGTAAATATTTTCGTTTTATTTTCTTAAGCTAAATTGAAAACATATTAAAAGTCATTTATTTAAACGATATTTTTCTTGAAATAAAATCAAAAATCAAATGAATTTGGCTAAAATTGCGCTTACAGCAGTTTTTTCTTTGCAAGATGTGCAAAATCAAATATTCCACAACAATAAAAATACATAAAAATGGTTAATTTTTAAGGAGGTTAAGCCTGTATGATACTTAATTAAATAGATCATTGAAAATTATAACTAGAGCAGTTCAAATAGCACGAATGCTATTCAATATAATTTACTATTTAATATAAATGTATGCTGAATTGGAAGTGATGTGTGTAGCTTATATTAATTTATTTAATGCAGCTGCTCTTAAAAACACCAAATATAAAAAAGTAGCAACGTTTATCCTTTTCTTACAAAATATGTCTGTCCTGCCCACACGCCACTTGTTTTCAGATTTTAAAATTGGACAAAAAAATTAAGTATCATACGGGCATTAGTGTCTACAAAAATTGTTCAATTGCAATTAAAATTTTAAATCTTCTTAGTGAAAGTATTATCTAAAATACGGTACCTATTTTGTTAGGTTCTGTTACAACAAAAATCTTGATTTATTCCTATGGATTAAAGTACTGTGCGCCTTGAGTGCTGTTTGCGTTTTAATTGCAGCGTTAGCTCAATATACAGGGGGTTCCGCAATTGAGTGCAACTATTTACGGAGCTGAAAGGTTATGTTGAGCTGAGCAAAAAACCGTATGGGAGGGGCGGAGGGGTTTATTTTCACATTCTTAGGAGCTACAGGGTTAATAAATTACATATATCTTGTTTTGATAGCTCATTATAAAGGCAATAAAAACGCCTTTCTAACGGCATATCAACAAACCCCACCAACTTAACCGTTACCGAGTTGTGCACATGTGAAGATGAAATCAATTGATTGAAACTACCAAATATCAATTTTGAGAGCAACTTTCTCAGAATTTCACGTACGTATAATAAATGAAATTTTGTTTAAGGATCAATTTTGTAATTTACACAATTTTCTTTTCAATGACATCAAAAACATAAACATGTCTTAAAAAATTAAAACTTTGGCTGTACTAGAAAAATTATACTTAGGAGAAAACAATGACATAATCTACTGCATAACTAATTGTAATGTCATTATTTAACATTATTTTCTAATAAGTATAATTTTTTTAATACAGCCAACTTTTTTATTTTTAAAGATATGTTTATGTTTTTGCTGTTATTGAAAAGAAAAATGAATAAATTACAGAATTGATCTAAAAAAAAAATTTCATTTATTATGCAAAATTTTGAGAAATTCGCACTCAACGTTGAAATTCTGTAATTTCAACCGATTGATTTCATCTTCACACGAGCACAGCTCGGTAACGGTTAAGTTGGTGGGGTTTGTTGATATACCTATAGAAAGGTGATTTCATTGCCTTTAAGAGCTATCAAAATAAGTTCTACGTAAGTAAATTTTTCTGCTAGAAACAATAACGTGAATCAAAGTCGTGAAATATTAATTAACCTTATAGCTCCTAAGAATGTGAAAATAGACCCCCCCCCTCCCATACGATTTATTGCATAGCCCGACATGACGTTTCTGCTCTGTAAATAGTTGCACTCAATTGCGGGACACTGTATAATAATCAAGGTAGTAGTGAAAATTCGCTTAGCGAACATAACGTGTCAAAAATAGTATAAAGTAGAGGAAAAAAAACGGATGCAGTCGTCAGGACTGCCGACGGAAGCGTTAACTTTTTAGCAGTAAATGTAAAATAAAATATAGTATTGATTGAACAGAGCTGGGTTGCAATGATTCCTTTTGGAATTAATTCCATCTCAATTCCAATTCCTTGGAATAAGGAATTGGTAATTGATCATCTCAATTTCTCAGGAATGTAATTGGAAAAATTCGTCAATTCGTCAAATTCTCAGGAATGTAATTGCAAAAATTCGTCAATTACATTTCTGAGGAATTGAGGTGTCCAAGTACCAATAACAATTCCTTCAATGTAATTAACGAATTTTTCCAATTGCTTTCCTGAAGAATTGAGATGGCCAATTACCAATTCCTAATTCCAAGGAATTGGAATTGAATTGTAATGAATACTTTTCGACCCAGCTCTGCTAGCGAGGTAACACTGACGATTTTTTTTTTTTTGTTTAATTTTAAGTAATTTTTATAAAAGCTGAATTGCTGACTTTTAGTCAAAAATCAGAGCTTTGATTTCTAAGCACTACTAAAAATCCAAAAACATTAACACGTTTCAACTAATACAATTTTTATAATATTTTTTTAGATGATTAATTTACGAGCTGTCATGTTCACCCCAAAGCACATTTTTTCTGAGGCACCCACTAAAAATTCACCACAGTAGCTCCCACTTCATTTCTTCATATTTTTAAGAATAAAAACTTCCCACAATACTCTTAAAATACGATATCATTATATCCTCTATTAATATATAAATTTATATTAACCATATTCTTAAAAACAATTCATAAAAATTTAATGTTTTTTGACCGAATTAACTTTACTTCTCTTAAAATCCGAGCCCTGATCATCTCTAATTAAACTGAATACTACTTATCTTTTCATTAACATTTATAAGTTTTGAGTAAATCGAAAAGTTTTTATTATCAATTTCATAATAAATTTGAAAAAAAATTTATTAACTCAAAAGTGTGTGCATGCTTATTCTTTCAATCACAGAGCGATCGAAAAGTATTCATTACAATTCAATTGCAGTTCCTTGGAATTAGGAATTGGTAATTGGCCATCTCAATTCCTCAGGAAAGTACACCTCAATTCGTCAGAAATGTAATTGATGAATTTTTCTATTTATAATATTTATATTATAACAAACAAAAAAAAGGTTTAATATTTTTTATTTTTTTGAAAAGATAAAACTAATGCTTGTGTTAAAAATCTAGCTAAACTCTCTTATGTCTCAACTGTATCAAAAGATACACACGTTTTCTAAAAAAACTGCCTTTATTGACCACTGTGCGTCGCAGCAAATTCTTGAATGCCTTAATTATTCATTTTGGTGGTCGCAGACAGCAAACAGCTGCCAGCCGTCCAGGAAAACAAATTTAAGCAGTAATAAAAGTACTAAAGTTGGATTATTTTTTTCTTTCCTGCTCCTGTTCATGGTGACCATAGAAATATCTTGGTCCCAACTCACCCTTCCTTCCTTAGCTAGATTGTGAAATGCTGCTTGTAAAACTCATTTACAACAGCGCAAAGTAAAAAAAAAAAAAAGCGATCTAGGTAAACATAGCTATTTTCATTTACACCGAGTTTTCTTTGAGCTTGATTGCCGTGCGTTCTTTAGTAATTTTTTATAGCTCGCTTTTTTTTTCTTTAAATTTCATTCAATTCCCTAAACTAACTAGAACAAGATTGTGTGGCACACATAAACTTAATAAAAAAATATTTAAGTTCGGTTAAGAGAAAATGCCATTGTCAGCAGGGCGCTGAAGGAACATCATGATAGAAGAGCTATAGAGGAAGGAAGTGAGCAAGAATGGCGGCATTCGGTAAATATGCTTTCAAAGTCAAAATATTGTGCAACAACCTGAACTCCTACAGCTCTTTACAAAGCGTCATTCTGTTCGCATCCCACTAAAAGTATGCAACAGCAGCTCACTGGCACAAGCATAAAACCGCAGGCACGGAAAATCTTTAAGCAATATATGTAGAATGACACCAAAGAGTAGTGGAAAAAAGTCAACTAAGCGTGGCAAGTGGATGCAGAGACTGAACAGCGTGGTCCGCCCGTCCCTTCATGTTAAATAAGTTGTCCCATAATTGTGGCATCACAAAGTTTTTGTTAATAATTTCTTTATTTCTTGACAAAAAAAATAGCAAAATAGCAGCATAGAAGATGAAGACGAAGCAAAAGATAGAATAAGCAATTAATAGAAAGCTAAAAGTAGCCTGGGCAGCAAGCATAAAAGTCACGTGCGGAAAAGGACTTATTTTTCAGCGAAGCGAAAATGAAAATTATTTGATGTTGTCACTGAATAAAATTGCTCTAAATAATGTTAATGTTGCACAGTGGTCAAACAGTTGCTGATTTTACTGCAAAAAAAACAATCAACATTTTGGATAGTACGAGTTAATAAAGCAAATCATGCAATTTTAATAAGTTTTCCCTTTTTGTAAGTTGAGATCAATACTTCTGCAACAAATCCAAAAGCACTCGAGGAAGCCAGGGGCAATTATGAAGAGTTGTTTTGAATTAATACTAGTATATAATATATGTAATATTAAAAAAATTATTATTTATATAAAATGCAAAGATAAAAAATTTAATAAAACAAAATTTACAAAAAAAATTATTCCGTATGGGAGTCACAGGTGGGGAAAAGGCTGTTTGTCACCCCCAGAAGAGTTAAAATGTAAGACTGACCATCCTTCATTTTACCTTCTCTAAAGAGTCCCCCATACAAAATTAACGTTCCTAAGAAATTGGCTCCCACCATCCCATGGAGCCTCTGGAAGGTCACCCCTAACATTTTCTCCAAACTCACTCACGCTCTATCTCAAATCATATATAGGACTCCCATACAAGATGAGCTTCACACAATGGGAAAAATATGCCAAAAATGCTTTCATTTGAGTAAATTCAACAGTTGTGAAGTATAGCTGCACACACATTTTTTCACCTGTATCTTAAAAACCGGGATAAATATTATGGCTGCACATATTCGGTTTTTTCGAAGCTTCGAAGTATTCGAATATTCGCTTCGAATAGAAGCTTCGAAGCAAACTTCGGATACTGCTACTTATTTCAGTCAATTTTAAATGCGACATTGAGCGTACACAAATACACCCATACACAAAATATTAGCTTAAAGTCAATGCTGGGACTCCAAGTAAATATTCTAATAATGCACTAACTAAATTGAGAGCTAAAATTGCGTTTAAAGTTTTTGAAGCGAAGCTTTTTACTCCTCGTTCTGTGATTTGCTTGGAGTGAAATCGGAAAAATTTTCGACAGATTTTTTCTTGGAAATTTGATGGTTTCTTTGTTGCTAGTACTTATTACAACAAGAAAATTTAATTACTTTAATATTAAATACTAAAAATATTTTTCGGCCTGCCCGTGGGGATCGAACCCACGTCCTCTTAAACGAGAGTCCAATGCACTATCCACTAGGCCACAAAGGCCTGGTAGAAACAGTTGTTAATCCAATCGTAATTATAACAGAAGCTATACTGCAGTAGATCGTCACCATCTATCAATAGATAGAGGATTGTGTATTTGCTATGCTACAACTATCAAAAATTTGCTTTTATTTGCCACAAGGTGTCTTCAGCATCGGTTTGTTTGTATTGTGAATGCGTTTGTGCTGCTGTTGGTACGAAGAAAATTAGCAATGCCCACAAGTGCGTTTTTAAGTGTCAAAAAAATAGATGATATCAATAAATATGAAATTAACAAACGCATGCATGAGTCAGTGCAGCCAAGTTTACAACCATGTGTGGAGAGTTAAAATAGAGAGTCGTTGGCATTATATGCCCGTATATGTAATTGGCGTGGAAATTTGACATTCAACAATAAAAAAATAAGCAGTAAATATGTTTTCTGTATATATGTAATTTATTTTATGTTATTTTAAATTTTTGAATTTAAAAGTTAATTTATTTAAAAGAAAAAATTATTAAGCTATCAAATCTATGTAACTGCGAAAAAGCTTCGCTTCTCTCGTGTGTCCAACGACGCACCTGTGTTTTTATCATGTTCTTGCCTGTTTTCAGTTCCTGAACAAATTCCAAAAATAAGAGAATGTGTTTTAGTAATAAGGTTCAGATTTGTTTCCAACTTCTTCAGGTAACGATATATCTAGCACTTGAAAATGCCCACTTAGAAGCCACGAAAGATGCTGGTATGCACAAATACTGCTTTGCTTCTCTTGCCAACTGTGGACATTTTTTATCTCGCGACTTCCACTACTCAAGAGGATTCATATTGACATCAATTTGTGGTCCTGCCAGGTAATAGTGGAACTGTTGAAAAGTCGGAGTTGCTAATCGATTTTGGATGCAAATTAAAAAAAAAAAAATCATGGCACTACTTGATGGCCTCTCAAAAAACAAAACCTCTCAAACAAAACAAAACAAAAAAAGCCGAGTTAACTTCCTCCGCAATTTTTTCCTTAATCGCTGTTCTTTGTAGTGGCGATTCAGCTTGAAGATCTTTGTGTAGCGGATTAAAAAACGAAGCTATGTGGGAGAGCAAAACTTTTCGCGTGTCAATGGCAAACCGCAAAGACAAATCTACAGCTAACATTGTGGCGATTTCGTTTGGATTTTCATAATCTCTTACAAAGTAGTTATCAGTTATCGTTCTAATTGGCGGAACCATAGACAGCGATCCGTCAGATAGCACCGCCGATGCCACTTCGAGGGGTTTAAGAATTGGGATCACGTTCTCAAATGCACTCCAATCGTCTTCGTTAATCGCAAGCGTTTTAGCTTGGTGGTACGGAGAACTTCAGCACTTCTATTAAAATAGATCCACATCCAGGATCTAATATATGTTCTTTCGAAGTTCAAATGAAGTTTATCACACAGGTACAAACAAATTTTTAAATATTTATGAATACATACTACGAAGGTTCGAATTTTTTTACTGCCTATTATATTGAACGAATAATCAAGCTCGAAGTATTGTAACTTCGAAGTTTTCTTAATATTCTAAGATTTGAAACGAAGTTTTGAACTTCAAGCCTTCGAATACTTCGAAGTTTAAAAACATCGAATGAGAGTCATAGCCCTAGTAAATATTTACTCGACAGTATTCTTGTTCGCAAAATCGTTCAGAAAGCAGTTATCTAACTCTGAAGTATATGAATTTTGTTTTTCTTTTTTTCATGCAAAAGATAATCGGGAAGAGCAAATTAAATTTTATCAAGGTTTAGTTGGTGAAAAATCAATTTAAATAGCTAAAAGTGCTGAAAAATTATCAAACCCTCATTTAACAAACAAAAATTTATAATTTTGTTTTTAAAACAACCGATTTTCAAATTTCGAATGGGATTTTAGAGAGAACACAAGGTTTTGAGAAAAAAAATAACATCATGGTGTCTTGCCAAAAAAAAAGTCTATTTATTTGAGACTCTGAAAATTAAAAAAAGAAATGGAAAACTGATGAATGGAAAGATCAAATGAAAATCGATGAAATATTGCTTTTCAAGAATATACTTCGGTATCTTTTATGCAAAATGTAAATAGAAAGAAAAACTTCATACAAAATAATCAAAAGTAAAGTTACGATTTAACATATTCAAAGGCTCCACAATCGCTACAGTAGATTACTCTGTGATTCTCTCAGGTCAGTAGCTTGCACTTTGTGCATGGATACATAAAATATGAAAATAGTCGCAGAAAATTAAATATATAATGTTTTATTATAAATTAAGGTTATTCTAAATGAATTTCATTTATTTTAGCAAGAAAGAGAAAAATAATTTACCTACACAACACACTAACGGGAACTACAAACCTGAGTAGATATCAATCCCACACGAGACTCAAGTCTACATTTCGTCACAGTAAAGAAGAAGTCTTGCGACCTCATCCTACGCGACCTCATGGTATAGGTCGTCAGTCGACAATGTCACTAACTTAGAAACGTAGTTCAAAGTTTGCCTGTGGAAGATATCTACCATCGTTTATAGTTCTAGGAATAAAACTTATTTTATCAATCTGTAGTTCAAAAGCTATTTCATTTTTCGACCTTCAAAGAAAGGTTAGATTTTTATAAAGATATTTTATAAAATATCAATTTGAGAAGTTAGTGACTTTTTGAATAGAAGATATTTTTTTCGGCAAAAAAAAAGCGTTTTGTGTCTCAAACATAGTCTCTTTTAGACCAATACATTTAATACAGCTCTTTTCCCATTTTTTAAATTTACTCCTTTAGAATCGATTTCATATACAGACCGCGGTATGAAAATTATATAGCGAGTAAAATGATGTTGAACAAACACTCAACCGTTACGTTTTCTGTCATTCGTCTAGTGACTCTCCTCTCAAAGGTAGAAATTTCGTTTTGACTGTTATGGTGCTCGGCTTTTAGCCGCGCGACTACACCGAGAAAAAAAGCAATAGGTAAACCACCTAAGTCGGCTTGGGTGAAGAGAATTGTATGGGAATTATAAACTTATGCTTTTTAATTATAAACAAAACAAAACAAGACAAAAAACAAAGCACATACTTCGATACCTTGCCAAAAAAAATATCTGATTCACCTAAGCCCAAAATCCAAAAATACAAAATTAAAAAACAACTAGCATGGATAGCTTAAGCATAGTTTTGCGCAATTTTCTGCAAAAAAAAAACACAGCTGCGTCATTAGACACACGAGAGAAGAATAGATTTGATTATTTAATGGTTTTTTTTTTGTAATAAAATCACTTTTAAATGCAAAAATAACATGAAGTAAATTAAAAAACACACGCTAATATTCACACCAGTAAATTTTTTTACATTTCATCAACAAAAAGAAAAGAAAAAAATGTCTTTGCCCGCCGTGCGGAATCGAACCTGGGTCTTTTGGTGCCAGTCCATCGCTCTACCCATGATGAGTGCTTTGGATTTATTTTTTTTTTTGAGCTATCTTGAACACCAGAGGGCGCTGTAGTACAAATATTTTGAAAACGTTGAAAAACTCCTAAGCCGTTTATCCAATTTACATGAAAATTGGTATATAGAGGTTTTCGGATACGGTGAGTTTTCATGACTTATCAACTCTGTTATATCTTTAACACCATAGGTCGCTGTAGTACAAATATTTAAAAAAAAACGTCGAAAAATTCCAAAACTGTTCATCCGAGTTGCATGAAAATTTGTCTGTAGAGGTTTTCGAATACGGTGAGTTTTTATGACAAATCTACTTGGATCTATCTTGAACACCAGAGGGAGCTGCAGTACAAATATTTTAAAAAATGTCGAAAAACTCCTAAGCCGTTTATCCGAATACTTGTATATATTATAATACATACATATATAAACAAATATATATATATATATATATGGGCGTAGCGAGGGTGGGGCAGTTTTCCCCCCTGATATGTATATATATACAGTAGAATCTGGATATAACGACTTCGCATATAACGACTAACAATTTTTAGCGACCTCGATGTAAACTCAAGTTTGGTTTCATAGCTCAGTACTAGCAAAACATATCCGTTTAGTACGACTCCGCTATAAGCGACCATCTGCTTATAGCGACCTATTTTATAGATAATTCGTCCGTCGTTCGATAATTAGAACGACGCGAAGAGTGTCTGAAGCTCTGAAGGCTGCTGAAATGCTCGATGTGTTTATTCAAACTAATTTTGATGACGTTGTTATGAAAACTAGGATGTCGAATACTCGACAATGCTGTACGAAGTTCTTACTATCGCACAAAACTTAATCTAAAACAAACTCGAATTACATACTTTCCACGTTAGTTACTACATATTTAGTTGCATAGAATGTAGGTTCATACATTGTAACTCTTTGTGGAATGTTTAAGTAACATTAAAGTTTTATGTAATTGGTAGTTAGTGTTTAATTTACGTAAATGGAAACTTATCTAACTGTACATGTTAATACAAACAAATGTAAATCTATATATAAATAGGCTAAGAAAAGACAATTCAGTACCAATTTCGTCTGTGTTTCTCAACGGATTTTGATGATTTTTTTTTTAAATGAATCAAATTAAGCTGAAGGAGTGCACCGCATAGTTTTTAAAGAAAAATTCTAGCTGGAATACCCATCTTCGCTCGGGGGTGGTATGGCGAAAAGGTCGAGTTTCGACCACTGGCGTACTCTAGTTCGTAAATTAATTCAATGCGCCAGTTATTTGTATGCGTTACACGACTTTGGAACTCTCTACCTCCTAGCCTCAAAGGAATTAGAAACAAAACCACGTTCTAATTAGAACTTCTTACTTACTTCAATACTGTAAAAATTGCCTTACAACCGCTATATATAACTTTGGTTTTATTTTAATTTTATTTTATATAAATTTTTTTGTTGCATTACCTACCTTTTAGTTTTGCTCATATGCGTTCCATGTAATTCATCTTTATAAATGCTTCCATATACTATATATCTTACTATCTTACTATATCTTACTATCATAATAATAATAAATATACAAACAAACAAAAACAAAACACTTTCACCCACTTCCATCAATCAACTTTGCCAATTAGATGGCGCACTTCTCAAGAATTATTTTTTTTTTTTTCTGTATCAGCCTTTGATTGAGGAATTTGTAAACAAAAGTGCTATCTGTGAGTATGCATTTCAAACGTACGCACTTGTTGCTGCTGAAAAACTTGAAAAATAAAAAATAAAAACTTTAAACTCTGCGCTTGTCTATTCTCTCAATTAGTATTATGTATAATTTTACGTCTAACGCTAAAAAGCTAACGCTACCATCGGCAGTCCTGACGACTGTTTCCCGGGTTTTTTGGCTTATTTTTTTTTTAACATTCAAATGTATAAAAACATTTCTTAAAATGTACAGCTTGTTGTGACCGAACAAAAAATCATTAAATGCTGCTTATTTTTTCATTCGCTACAGAAGACTGCCCCCTTAAACTTTAATAGCTTTCTTTCTAATGAATACGTTGCGTGTTCGAGAGCGACAAAAAGAATTGTTCTTTATCTGTCACCGTTGTGTAGTATATGTGTCTGTGAATGTGAGCAGAGTCAAGGCCTTGCTTTTGTTTCAAAAAATACTATGTTTTAAGATAAATTTATTTTTGTTGAAATTTTTTTAAATAAGTCTATTAATGCTACAAATTGTCTACATATCCTCATTTTCAAGTAGAAAAAGATTTATCAATTGATATCGTCTTCAGTTACGGAACTCTTGACCTTTTTTGACTTAATTAATTGAACTATTTTTTTTTTCTTTCTCTGAAAAGCTTTATACCAATCTGTTTATTTTCAAGGCAAGTGACTTGAAAAAACTGCGATAAAATTATTATGCGTGACTTTAGCAATTCCAAAAATTCCCGGTCTTGAATTGTGTTTGCCATTTTTCGTTTACGTAACTTGATACTATATCTCAAACACATTTTCTGAAACCTACAAATTGCGTTCCAATTTATATGAACTTTGTTAAAGTCTATGATTTTTAAGCTTCAGCATCAAGACGAGTAGCTGAATTCCCAAAAATGTAAATGTAATAATCGTTGTGGTAACGGGCGTAGTATTGCAGTGCAAAGTTGATTAGACTTTGCAGAATGAGTTGAGTAACACACGCAGCTCTGTCAAGGCAGGAAATGACCTCTCCGAAACCTTTAATACCGAAAGAGGTTTCAGACAAGGCGATCCACTGTCTTGCGTTCTCTTCAACATCATCATGGAGGGGATCGTATGAAAGGCCGGTGTGCATCGTAATGGCACCATTTTCTACAAAGGTGTCCAGCTTCTTGCGTTCGCTGATAATATTGATATTGTCGGCAGAACCAAGAGAGATGTTACCGCTGCTTTCACCGCTATCGAAAAGGAATCAGCCAAAGTAAGTTTGACGATAAATGAGGGTAAATCAAAGTATATGCTGTCTACAAACAAGAGAGCGCGGCGTCTGGACTCCTACGTTTCATCCGGCAGCTATAACTTTGAAGTTTACCTTGGCACCGCCATTAATAAAAACAACGAAGTCAGCCTGAAGATAAAGCGAAGAACAATAATTGCTAATATGTAGGTGCTACTACGGGCTCAGTAAGCAACTAAGTTCCGGAGCCCTCTCTCGATCGACAAAGCTAACACTCCACAAGACGCTCGTTCTACCTGTGCTTCTTTATGGCGCTGAGGCATGGGTAGTTTCGCAAACCGACGCAGCTGCTCTGGGGGTGTTCGAGAGAAAAGTTCTTCGAAAAATCTTCGATCCTGTTCGAGTCGGCGATGACTATCGCATCCGAATGAACCACGAGCTGTATGAGCTCTACGAAGACATTGACGTAGTTCGACGTATAACTGTGCAGCGACTAGGCTGGCTGGGTCATGTCCATCGTATGGACAACGAAGCTCCAGTGAAAAGGGTGCTCGAGGCGATAGTCGCTGGTCAACGACGACGAAGGAGACCATGCCTCCGATGGATAGACCAGGCCGAGGAAGCCCTATCCGCACTTGGTGTATCCGATTGGAGAAGGCGCGCGCAAAGCAGAGGCGCCTGGCGCGAGCTGATGAAATCGGCCGAAACCCGAACACCGGTTGTTACGGCCACCTAAGTAAGTAAGTAACTGCCCCTCTAGATATCCGAAAAAGTAAGCCAATAATATACTATTGTAAAAAATTCTTTAAGTGTTGCGATTTCATAACAATGAATTTGTTTGTTCAAAAAATGTTCACTATAAACTGATGTTTCAAGTTTATAAACAATCAATTTCAAATTTTTCCATTTAAGCTATAATATACGTATAAATTAAAAAAAAAAAAAATTTATTCGTTTTTTATAGTTTCTATAACATACATTAGGCCGGGTCAATATGTTCGGAAGAAAAAAATATAGCAAACAATAAATCTACGGGCGATTATAAGAACCTTTGCCCAAAACACGATTGGTCTGAAGTCAATATCCAGCTGCCGGAAAATTCATTTAAGTTCACAAGTGGGAAAAAATATATTCTCTTACAAATGGAATTAAAACTTTTTTAAATTTTTATAAAAACTGTCCAGGGGAGTTTTTGAACGAGTTTTTTCTATTTTATTTATTTTACTTTTTCAAAGGCAACCGCTAGAGAGCGCTACAAAAGAATTTTTTGTTTTCTCTTTTTGAAAAAATTATCTATCTATCTATCTATATATCTTTATCTTCTATCTATCTATACATATATAAAATTGAAAAAAAAAAATCTGTACATTAAATATTTTTTTGAAATTCTTTTTGCGATGGACGTTTTGGATGACGCAGAGTCCAAAAATCGCGTTTTTAAAATGTTTGTCTGTCTGTCTGTCTGTCTGTCTATCTGTCTGTTAAAGCACCACACGAAAACCACTGGATGGATTTAAATGAAACTTGACATATAGGTTCCTTATATCCCTTATACATATAGGGTCATCATATAGGCTACTTTTTATTCAGTAAAAAAGGTTGGACCCGTTAGGGGGCGCTGCAATCGGGTTCCAGGCATTCTTTTTGTTAGCTTACCTCCGAAACCGTTGATACGATTTGCATGAAAATTTGTATGTAGAGGTTTTCGAATACGGTGAATTTTTATAACTTTTCTACTCTGTTCTATTTTGAACACCAGAGGGCGCTGTAGTACAAATATTTAAAAAAACTTCGAAAAACTCCTAAGCCAGTTATCCGATTTGCATGAAAATTGGTATGCAGGGATTTTCTAATACGGTGAATGTTTTGGACTTATCTATCTAGCGCTATCTTGAACACCAGAGGGCGCTGTGGTACAAATATTTTAAAAAACGTCAGAAGACTCCTAAGCCGGTTATCCAATTTGCATGAAAGTTGGTATATAGAGGTTTTCGGAAACGGTGAGTTTTTATGACTTATACACTATGTTCTATCTTGAACAAAAGAGGGCGCTGAAGTACAAATATATTAATAAAAGTTGAAAAAGTCCAAAACCGTTCATCCGATTTGCATGAAAATTTGTATGTAGAGGTTTTCAGATACCGTGAGTTTTTATGACTTATCTACTCGGTTCTATCTTGAACACCAGAGGGCGCTGTAGGTAAAATATTTTGAAAAACTCCTAAACCGTGCATCCGAACTGCATGAAAATTGGAAAATAGTGGTTTTCTGATACGGTGAATGTCTTGGACTTTTTTTTGTGCTATCTTGAAAACTAGAGGGCGCTTTAGTACAAATATTAAGAAATCGTGAAAAACTCCAAACTGCTCATCCGATTTGGATGAAAATTTGCAAATAGTTTTTTTCGAGTACGGCAAGGGTTCTGGTGCTATCTTTTTTGCCTTTTATCGAAACTAGAGGGCGCTGTTGTCCAATTTGTACATGTGTATGTTATTAAACTGTTCCTTAACGGCTGCACTGATTTTTATGACATTTTTTGTGTGTGTTTGAGTGGATCCCTAGATGGTTTAGATTCACAATTCGACCCGGTAGGTGGCGCTGCGATCGTATTTAAGGCATTTTTTTTTGTAAAGTTTATCTCCGAAACCGTTCTTCCGATTTGCATGAAAATTTTTATATTGATGTTTTCGGATACGTTGAGTTTTTTTGACTTATCTACTCTGTTCTATCTTGAACACCAGAGAGCGCTGTGTACAAATATTTTAAAAAACTTTTAATCTGTTTATCCGATTTTCATGAAAATTCATATATAAGGGTTTTCTAATATGGTGACTGTTTAGGACTTATCTTTTTTGCAGTATATCGAACACCAGAGGGCGCTGTAGTACAAATCTCTTAAGAAATCGTGAAAAAGTAGAAAGCCGCTCATCCGATTTGGATGAACAATTTTATTAAAGGATTTTCGTGTACGGCAACTGTTTTCGCGTTATCTCTTTTGCTCTGTCTCGAAGAGTAGAGAGCGCTGATGTACAATTTGTACATGTGTATGTTATTAAACTGTTCCTTAACGGCTGCACTGATTTTGATGAAATTTTTTGTGTGTGTTTAAGTGGATCCCTGGATGGTTCAGATTCGCAATTGGACCCGGTAGGTGGCGCTGCAATCGGGTTTCACGAATTTTGTTATTAAAGATTGTCTCCGAAACCATTCAACCGATTTACATTATAATTTGTATTTAAGGGTTTTCGGGTACGGTAGTTTTTATGACTTATCTATTTTGGTCTATATTGAGCACCAGAGTGCACTGCAGTACAAATGTTTTAAAAATCTCGAAAAACTCCTAGCTGTACATCCGATTTGCATGAACATTTGTACATAGGAGTTTTCGGATACGGTGGGTGTCTTGGACTTTTTTTTCTGCGCTATCTTAAACACCGGATGGTGCTGCATTACAAATCATTTAAATAATCGCGAAACACTCAAAAGCCGCTCATCCGATTTAGAAAAAATGTGTATATCGGAAATATAGAATTTGATTATCGAGTATGGAAAGGGCTTTGGTGCTATTTTTTTATTCTATCTCGAAAACCAGAGGGCTCTGTTCTACAAATACCACAAAAAACTTAAAACAATTCATCCGCTAAGTATGATTTTTATAAGTGGTTTTCGGGTGCGGAGAGTCTTGTGGCGCTATGTATTTTGCCACATCTTGAACCCCAGAGGGCGGTGTGCTACAAAATAGAGTAAGGCGTAGCAAAGCGCTAAGGGTGATAAATATATTCTTTTCTTCTTTATGTGTATTTATATTCCACTTTCTTTTTTCGCAAATCAGGACAGCTGATGCCGAATTCTGTGGCATTTGAGTACGCATCAACACATGTGCAAGTCAGTTGCGTCGTAAGTTGGCGTTGTTTTGACATTGCAATTTCTATTTTGAATGCTTATTAAATATTTGTCCAGTTTCCTCGCGTATTGCCAAAAATTTGTTTTTGCTCTGATTTTTTTTTTTTTCAAAAATGTGCAATCTATCGAATACAATATCAAACTTGAAAATATATTTTTGCAAGTGATCGGCGGCACGCACACACAAATCACGATTTCCCTAACTTTTTCCCATAATTTTCAGAAGTTGAAGCTACATTTTGCTCATTTCGCCGAAGTTACCGGTTTGAAAGATGCACACAAAATTCCTTCTAAAGGAATCAAAATTCCTTCAAAATTCCTTTTAACTTTGTGAAAAGTTTTTTCAAATCGACGAATGAAATCGAAAATTATTTAAATCAACTCCCGAGTTAAGCCGGGTATTCAGCTAGTTTTAAATAAAAATGTAAAATTTATGGAATGAAGTTAAATAATTGAATTAAAGAAATAAAAGTAAGGAAAAATTAAAAAAATAAAGAAAAATGTAGTGGTTTCAATAATACGCAAACTAATAATATTCTACCCTTAAAAAATGTGGCTTGTATTAAACAAATATGGGTTGTGACCACACTATAGATTAAGCAGTGCCAAGAAGTATGCAACGTATTTGTTACGTACATATTACTTACGCCATAATTTAAAAAAACCCCCGGGGGTTGTGCATTGGGTTGTGCATTAATGTTCTGCACCAGAGAACAGCTTCAGCGCATTCAAATGGCGTTTCGAATGTTTCGTCAATATACGAGCTACGCATATGCCTTCTGCATTAAAATTAACTAGTGATAACGCCCCTAAAATCGGGTGTACTTCCCTACTTCGCTTTGGAAATCATACTTTCTCATTCATATTACAGCGAGCTCGTGTCTTAAGTCTTTTTGCCATTTTTCCAACTTTAAACGCTCATATCTGCTCAATGCTACCACTTATCAAAAATCTAATAATTTGCTGCATACCTACAGACCATGATCTTTCAAATGATATATCAGGTGTTGCTGTAGCATTTGTAAATTTGCTGGAATAAGGGGACCCTTACCGGAATAAATATATAGAAGAAGATAGAAGAAGATGTGCGAATACATGTACCAATCGCTGTGGTTACGAATGCCATAGAGTTCGAGCGCCTGTGATTACGAATGCCTACGAAAAATGAATGGCCAAAAAAGCATGACTTGAGCAACATTCGCTATGAGCGAAACTTCATGCTTTTATGTCCATTCGCTCCAAGAAAAATTGCAATAGTATAAAAGAAGATTTTAATTTGATTGATTATTTATTTTGTTTGTTAAAATTCTATTCTCAAATTCAGAGAAAAATTCTGTTTTTTTGGTTGAAGTTTATTTATATAAATTTGAGTTATTATGCAATAAATAAATAAATATGCTAACTTTCATATCACTACAGCTAGTAATACAATTTTTGTAACTACATATTGGCTCAGTAGCTACAATTATTTGCATTATTTTAGGCATCTCGAATTTCGAATATTTCGAGTACCCGAGCTACCAGGGTAGTTCGAATTACCCAAGAAGTTTCAGGTATTTAGCTTCGGATAGGTTAAAAGTTTTAAGCTTATTTATTTCGGTTTGTTTTAAATTTTTATCCTTGTGTTGCATTTTGTGAAAATTTTGGAATAGGAAGAATGCGAAGGGAAAGGAAACAAATAACTTGAGGCGATTTTTAATAAAAAAAGAGACTTTGCCTTGTTGGTAGCTTCTTAGGTTGCGAACATAGTGAACTCCAATTCAGATAGGCAGGCAGATCAGAAAACACATTAGAACAAAAGAGATGCATGACTTGGTATCTTTATTGGTTCAATGTGAAAATTTGATCTGATCTGATCAGAAACAAGCGTTTACTATGTTCGCAACCTTAAAAAATTACGCATGTTTTTTGTTTTCTTTCCTTTCACCTCTGTCCGGCTCTTTATCACACTCTTCCCACTTCAAAAGTTTTACAAAACACAACAAAACACAAAAAAAAAAAGTAAAAACAAGCAGAAACCAGTCACAAGTATCAACAGCGCAAAATAAACGCGCTTTCACTACCAGATTAAAACATCAGAAAAATCTAAACTACCCGGGTAGCTCGAAAGTTAAAAAATCCTCATCTCTTCTAACATATATTTTTTAGAAATTTCAAGAAAAAATATTTTTATTTTTGTTTCTTTATCCATATACTAAGCTACTACAAGTACTTTTTAAGTTTATTTTGTTTCTGTTATGAAGATTTTTTTACTAATCAATATTTTAAAAAACAAAATATTGTATTGATTGTTAACTGAAAAAATCTTAAACTGAACCTTAATTGAACTGAATCTTAACTCTAAAATTATAAGTTTTATTAAAAATTAATTGAAAAATAAATGATTATATAAAATATTGAACTGGTGAGTTGAATAAAAATATACTCATATAAATTTAAAATAAATAAATAATAATTTTGAATCTTCTTCTTCTTCTTGAATGTTTATTGAAAACAGAACAGTAATTTGTTTACCAATACGCTGCTAGAAAACGGCAGTGAAGTACCAAAACAAAAACTCATGCAGCAGCAGACACTCGAGCTGCGGCAGACACTCGAGCTTTAAGCAAATTTTCCGAATGTCTGCATTCTCTGAATGGTGACTTTGTTTCGCTTCGCAATCGTGAAAAGCTGTGCTTAGCAGCAATCGTTGTTTACGAACTCAAGCACCATGCATGCATTAATTTTTATGCGCGATTGTGGCTGACGGCGAATGTTATTCGAGTGGCAAGTAATCACGAATCGTCTTATGCTAATCTTTTTTCTGCACTTTAAAATTTGATTTTTTTTGTATCAGTTACATCTTTTTAATGTAATTTTCAGCGTCCTCTATACAAAAGCCAGAAAATTATTTTCAAAAACAAAAATTTTAAAGTACTTTTTATGTACAATAAGCTGTATAAATTTGAAAAAATTATAACTTCTTATATCTAAAAAATTTTTTTGAAAAAATCTGTTTTTTTTTTTTTTTTTTGTTGTTACACGTCTATTATGCCTTAAAGAAAAAATATTTTACAAATCAAATTAAATTGTTTGCCAATCAAACTTCAGACTTTTTTAAAACTTTTAATTTAAGTCAAGCCAAGAAAAAACTTAATTTTAGGCTTTTATTATAATTTTTTAATGCAATCATTAAAAAGGTAGCCATTGATGCAATCATTTTTGTAAGTTCAAAATGAGTTGAAGTCATACTTTTCCAAAGTGGTTTAACTGTTTGACCTATACAAAGTGTATAATAAAACGTATATAAATGTGAAATACATCTCACTTACTGAAAAAATATCGTGTTTTTTTACAAAGAAACTAAGCCATGAAAATAATGTGAAAATTCCAATATTTATCCATTTCTTTATGCCTTTTGTTCACGAACATTCCTTTTATTTGTCTTTAGAATCAATTGGAAAAAAATTTTAATTAAAATGCTTTTATTTAACTTAGTGAAAGGCCATAACTAAGACATTCTTTGTCTAAGAAAAATTCTTTATTCGGAAAAGAAAACTGAGTCAGAATGAGTGCAGTCTCCTGCTCCTGAATGCTGCCACCACTCGCTTCCAAGCTTTCAACTGAAGTTTCTAATGAAATAGAGTATGCATCCGTTTCAACATAGCACTTATTGTTTGTATGTTTTTGTATTTATGTATACGTCACGATTAGTTTGTAATTTAATTTCATTTAAATTTACTGGCACAAGATCCATTTTTATTTAAAAGTTTTTTTTTTTTTTTGAGTTCTATAGCCGACAACAATAAAAAAGATGTGAAATCTGAACGATAAATCAATGAACTTTAATTCTATAAATATTCTATAAATTAATTCTGATAAAATTTTTTGAAAATTAACTATTTTTGATGATATACTAACTACTAACTTCTACTACAGTTTTTTTCTACCATTTCTGGCGTAGACATTTAATAAAGGGTGATTCATTTAGAACTTTTTTTAACGTAAAAAACTAAAATTTAAAACACTTAAACACACGTGACACCTGCAAAAGAAATTTTTTTAATGGTTTAAAATGCGAATAAGTTGATTAAAAACTGAGATATAATTTTTAAAAATTACACGTATATTTTAAGGTAAAAACACTATGCAAAAAAATCACATTTTTTTTTTTTTTTATTTTTTAATCACGTATGTGGCGAAATATGTGGAAATCTTTTAAAAAACTTGAAAAAAAATCATTGCGGGCCTGATAAAATAAAAACTACTCAACTGATCGTACTGAAATTTTAATATGTTTTTTTAAACTTGCAAATGCATGGAATGAAATACGAACAGAAAGATCGGTAATATAGTTTTTGAGTTTTTGGTCGATTTTGGCCCCCAAAAATTGGCCATTTTCGAAAAAACGCCGCCATTTTGTTATTTCTCGAAACTTTTTCTTATAGTTCATTCCATGGCGGTTTTGATGCTGATTAAGACCCCGCCGCAACAACGCCCACAGTGATTTTTTGATGTGTTTTTAAAACTAGTAAGGATAGAGATTCGGCAGGGTATCGAAGCTAAAATACCCCCCGCGGCCATATTGAAGTATATTCGCAGTTTTTAGCCACGACATGCACGATGACATTCAGTTTTATATATTAACGAAAGTTTTCCTATTTTGATGACGTCACTTTGTATGGGAGGTAGGCATGGTTTTGATCCGATTTTGCCATATATCATAGAGATGGTTCATATTATATATCAAACCTAATGTGCAAAGTTTCAAGACATTTTATTAATTTTTGTGGACAATTAAGAGATTTTACGTTTAAAATAAAGCCAATTTGTATGGGAGGTATGCGTGGTTTCCATTCGATTTTGCCAAATATCATAGTGGTGGTCTATATTATATATCAAAGACTATATACAAAATTTCAAGACATTTCTTTAATTTGGGCAGATTTTTAAGCGATTTTACTTTTAAAATAAAGCCACTTTGTAAGGGAGGTAGGCGTGGTTTTCCTCCGATTTTTCCAAATTTCATAGCCATATAGATTAAGACTGAAGAGCAAAGCTCACCTACCAAATTTAAAGGCATTTTTTTAATTTTTGTGGATTTTAAAGACATTTTACGGTTAATATAAAGTCACTTTGTATGGGAGGTAGGCGTGGTTTCCATCGGATTTGGCCCATTTTCGAATTTGATCTTCCTTTTTTAAAAATAGACTTATATTTTGATATATTTGAATAAACTATAATCGTGTCGACAGACGGACAAACGGACAGACAGGCGGACACACGGAAATCGACTCAGGAGATGATGCTGATCAAAAATATATATACGTTTTTATACCCGCCACGCCTGCTTCTTGGCGTTACAAACGGAATGACAAAGTTAATATACCCCTTACGCAGTACGCATTGGGGTATAAAAATTCCAGTAGCCATATATAGGCATTTCCGTGGTGGTGCACATAACGATCATACGACTTTAATGAGTGAAAAAAGAATGCAAAATCTAACTTACAAGTTCCTTATTTAGATTTTCCAATAGCTTACTAAGCACACTATACAAGGTGTAAAACATAAGAGTTGTAAAAAGTTCGGCTCTTAGATAGAAGCCACCAAAACTGATACTTTACGTGACAAAAAAACAGAAGTGGTTTTTGACTTGGATCACAAAAATAGTAAAATTCTGTAAATTGACAAGAGTTTTTGTATAAAACTTTTTTTAGAAGGATTTGAAATAGTATAAGTTTATTTTCAAAGTAATCAAATTTAAAAAATTTTCTCGTTTTTTTTTTAAATTGGTCTTAGTATGAAACGTTACGTGACATTTTTTCCATTGTAATTCATTTGGGTAATTAAGCAATAAGGTAATTAAGTAATTATGTAATTTAGTTATTAAAAACCAAATTTAATATATTCTGCCTCTCCTTGCCTCAACAATGTTTCAATATTTTTAGCCTTCCAATAATACTAAAACAAAAACGCTTACGAAATATTTACAAAAAAGAAAAATTACATTTGTGAAACAGTGCAGACGATTTGATCATCATGGTAAATGAATTTATATTTAAATTGCTTAAATCAACAAAATATAAATGTTTTTCTAAGATAATATCATTAAATCATAAGTGTTTAGTAACTTTTAATTTTCGTGTCACGGTGGACTTTTCGGCGGAAATGCCCATATGTGATTAAAAAAATTAAAAAAAAATTTTTTGTGTAGTGTTTTACCTCAAAATATATGTGTAATTTTCAAAATGATATTTTATTTTTTATTGAACTTAAATTGAGGCAAAACTCTCGCATGAGGGGTATTTGAAAGTTATGGGGTCTTAATTTTTCCATTTCTTTTGCAATTCAGACATATTTTTTATGCAGAAAATTGATGTTTGTTAAATTACCTCATGATAAAGTCTCCTCGGTCAACCAAATATGGCGCTTTTTCGGAGAAACTTTTATATCCTAATATATAAAAAGCAAGTACGCTTCTCTGCACCCCATATCGCTCAAACTGTAATTATTTTTTGCGATTAGCCTGAAAGTAAGCACAGAAAATTCATTTGATACTTATCAGTGACAGGCTTACCTCTTCTGTATGTGCAAACTTTCAGGCTGAACATTTTTTAGAACAGTAATTACAGTTTAGCGTTAATGCAACAACAAAGTCAGCCTGGAGATAAAGCTAAAGCGAATAAAGCGAACAATAATTGCTAATAGGTGCAATTACGGGCTCAGTAAGCAACTAAGTTCCAGAGCCCTCTCCCGATCGACAAAACTAACACTCCACAAGACGCTCGTTCTACCTGTGCTTCTTTATGGCGTTGAGGCATGGGTAGTTTCGCAAACCGACGCAGCTGCTCTGGCGGTGTTCGAGAGAAAAGTTCTTCGCAAAATCATCAGTCCTGTTCGAGTCGGCGATGACTATCGCATCCGAATGAACCACGAGCTATATTAGCTCTACGAAGACATTGACGTAGTTCGGCGAATAATAGGCCGAACACAATGTGCGCGACGAACGGCAGGCAGCATGTCTCCACTCTGTCGTTGTAGAGAAATGTTGAGCGACTTGATTATAATAAACGCGACAGCAGCAAACTGCAGCTGCTCTTCAACTATTTGTTTATCTAAGTCCATACTGCAATAGAAGAATTATACTACATATTAAATTCTTTATGTTATAATTTATGAACTTACCTTCAAAACTTTAACTCAAAAAACTTCTTTTACAAAGTAAAAAAAAAGATCCGAGCACTTCAACAGCCAAACAATAGTAAACAAAAAACCATGGTTGCATTCAGCCGACTCAACAGTTGCTGTTTAGAATAACAACACTGAGCTAAAAAAATAAATACATTCAATTTAATTTTAATTTATTAAGAACCTATTTAGTAACCAACATTTATTGATTTTTGAAAAAAGATTTAAAAAACAAATAAATTTAACAAATTTAAATTTTTAATTTTAAAAATTTGTCGAAGTTTCGCAAATTGTTTGTCTGCTTCATCAGGGCGTTTTTTATAGTTTTATAGTTAATAAAAGGCACCCTGATGAAGCAGACAAACAATCTGAGAAACTTCGACCAATTTTTAAAATTAAAAATTTGAATTTAAAAAAAAAAAAACAATTAATTTTGTTTACTAAATAACGCCGTAATAAATGAAAATAATTAAAACGTAACCATAAAATAAAAAAACTGAAATATAATCAAAACGGAAGGCAAATCTGGCACTATACAATTTAATTTTATTTTCAAAGAAGTGAATAAGTGAATGACGAAATAAGAATCCATTCAATGAATGCAAAACTCATTCATAAATAAAAATGTTATTTCACATTAAGTTCTAAAAAATTCATTAATTATTCGTTTTATTTATATCAATCAACGAATAAAGAAATCAATAATGAATAAGAACTTAGTAAAGAATAACAAATTAATAATAAATAACAAACTGATAATGAAAAACAAATGAATAATGAATAAAAATGAATAATATATAAAAAATGAATTATTAATATGAAATGAATAGCTAATTAAATATGAATAATGGATAAAAAATGAATAATTGAAAATTTTGCAATTCTTTGTGAAATTCATTCTTTGTGTATAGTATTAAAATGAATAAAAAATTTATTCATTATTCATTTTTTATTCATTATTCACTTGTTATTCATTATTAATTTCTTACTCATTATTCATTTTTTAATCATTATCCACTTTTTAATCATTATTAATTTTTTAAACAAATGATTAATTTTTTATTCAATGCTTCGGTGCAAATGATTAATATTTTCATTCATGGCTGCGGTGCAAATGAATTCAAAATTAATAATGAATAACGAATGAATAGTGAATAAAAATTAATAACGAATAAAAAAGAAGAATTGAAAATTCTGAAATTATTTGTGAATTGCATTCTTTGTGAATAGCATTCATATGATTAAAAAAGTCATTCATTATGAATTTGCTGAATGCTACCAGTAATAACAAATGTAAACAATGGCAGAAACTTGCTTTTGCTGCCTGTCAAATTAAAATTAAATTGAAGCTGACGGCAACGGCTGGCGGCAATGTTGCGCGACAAGTCTCCAAAATTCATCCCATAAGAAATACATGTAAATGAAAAGTGACAATTGGCGCTTGCCGCTCGTCGCGCGTGTTGTGTTCGGGCTATAACTGTGCAGCGACTAGGCTGGCTGGGTCATGTCTATCGTATGGACAACGAAGCTCCAGAGAAAAAGATGCTCGAGGCGAGGGTCGTTGGTCAACGATGACGAGGGAGACCATGCCTCCGATGGATGACTCAGGCCGAGGAAGCCCTAACCGCACTTGGTGTATCCGATTATAGAAGACGAGCGCAAAGTACAGGCGCTTGGCGAGAGCTGATGAGGTTGGCCGAAACCCGAACACGGGTTGATACGGCCACCTAAGTAAGTAAGAAAGTTAATGCCACCAACCCGTCGCACAGCGTACATTTTTCGATTTTAGGATGACATTTCGACTTTTTTCAAAAACTATAAAAGCTAGAGTAATCAAATTGTGCACCAATACTTCTTGTGTTAAAACATTCTTTTTGTCAAAAAAAAAAAAATTTAGGAAAACTACAACGCCTACCACCCATACGAAGTAACAATTTTCAATAGCAAAAATCTCACTCATTTTTAACTTAAACTTAAACATAAGAAATAAAATACATTTTTTTAAATAACAATAAAACACCATGCCAAAAATAATTAAGATCGGAGAACTTTTATATATTCCTCCCACACAACAAGACAATATCAAGGCACTTTTTTGATGATATTTCACATGTTCGTTTATTTACTTGTGTGCATGCTAAATATATATAATATTAAAAACGATTTTAATACTGTGCTATTTTCTGTTTATTTTGAATCAGAACTATCACTCAGACTACGTAATAGTACTACGACAATTTGGTTTTTTAAAGTTAATTAAATTATAGGCAATTAAAAAAAAAATATTATATATTTAACAAAGTATCACTGCATTCAATTAATTGTATACCACTGACTATAACTGTGTAAATAAATGCAAAACCAGCTGTAGCTTTCTTGTTTTCAGTTCTTTGGATAACACATATTACTACCTTGTTTTTGCAATAAAGTTTGACAAGAAAACAATGTCTAAAAATAGAATATGGTTCAAAGCTAATGCATGTGTTAAATAAATTGGGACAAAAATTACACCTCGCTTGGTTGAGAATAAAACCACTTTTCATGTTATTGAAAAAAAAGAGCAAAAAAACATAAAAGGTATTATTTTAAAAATATTTTTATTTGCCTGCATCTGGATTCGAACTCAGCTTCTCGAAACTTCTCAATATAGCAAAAACGTCTTTGCACTCTCAGCCAAAGTCATTTTTGACTTTGTTGTACGAGAGTTGCTCCCAGTAGGTTAACTTTTATTTAAAACAAGTTTCACTGTTATATTTTTAAATAATTTTTTTATTAAAGCAGCCCTTATTGCTTATTTGTGTTGTGTTATTTTTGAAGTGAAACTTTCATAGCCGCGTATACAACAATATGACAAGCTAGATCGGAGGTAAAACCAATGTAACGAAATGGTTCTTATGAAAACAACAACACATCAATTCTCCGCACTGGTTGTATAAAAACGAAAAAATTTCTTTTTAAACTTTTTTGACATTTTGGCTTCCACTGAGGATTGTACACAGTACGCTGTGATCCGTAGTTGACTGTTCTACCAACTGGGCCACGGAGACATATCTATTTGAGTAGCTCATACTTATGTTTAATTATACAACCGGTAGTTCTTTTCTTTCTTTTATGATTGAATTGAGTCTTTCGTTCAATACTCTGATCGTACATAACTTTCTAAAAATTTGAATCTGAACGTAGTTTTTTCAGAACACTAGCATACTCTTAGGCATTTCTCAAATTATATTTTGATAAAATCAGAAAGCAATTTTCGAAGTAGGCCTTGCATTGATTGATTTGGAAACAACACATGCTGCAGTATTATCGAATGCAACTTTGAATCTAAAATTTGTTTTATTCTTAGATCTGTGAGTTTTCATATAAATACCATATCTTTCATATAATTCAAATGCAGTTTCTAACACACATTTATATCGAAATTACAAAATAACCCTGTAGGAAAATCAACTAATTTAAAAGTAGTTGATAAAGTAGTTTTTTGTCATCCACAACTAGTTGAAATTCTGACTTTTTTTCCATAGAACGAACTAACTTATTTTGTATGGTGATGTCCGCTAAATAAGTCAATTGACTGTCGTCTGCATATATTTTCAACTACTTGTTAAATTAGTTACATTTAAATTATTTTTTTAATTGCTTTAAAATAACCAATTGAAAACTATTACTGATGGCCAAAAGTTAATAATATTTGATGAAATAACATGGTTAAATATATATAAGCTTGTAATCTAATAAAAATTTTCAATTAAAACATGCCAACATCAGAGTAGTTGCCGCCTTAATATAATTCAAAGTAGTTTATCAATCACTGGTTTTTAAGTAGTATTTCAATTACTTCATATATTGAAGTGGATGCCGCCTTAATATAATTAAAAGTAGTTCATATACTGGTTTATTTTAAACTAGTTTTTTAATTAGTTGTTTTTAAAAACAAGTTAGTTTGTTCCTAAAGGGAATCGCATGATGCAGTGGTATTTAAACACACAACCTAATGGTTACAAGTTCTTCCATTATCAACCTACTCAGCTTTTAAATAAATCAAAGAAACTTGCTGCATAAGTCTGACTTACAGAATATTCTTTATTGCGTCTGGCTTGTATTCGTCAATAACAGACTTGCAGAATATTCTTTAACTCATATGCATTGCTTTCGTTAACATTAAAAAAAAAACAAACTGAACAAGGAAACAACGAAAACAGTACAAGACGCGATAACCGATTTATCAAAACTCAATTTGAGAAATGCGAAAATGAGAAAATTCTTCAACCTTTCTGCTTTGTGTTCGTTCATGTTTTCCCTACAAAGACTTATATTTCGGGATAATTTTTTCGTTTTAAGTTACAATATATCACTTTAAAAACTGATATATTTTGGCTGATTATGAAAGATTGCAAATCGGGAATAATCTGAGAACCAAAGAATATATAAAAATGGAAAACAATTTTTTTCATATTTCTGCCTTATTTGTTGACGAAACTTCCGCAACATTTCTGTATTGCGTTCGTGGGAATTTTATATGGGATTTTCGTCAAAGAAATGTATGGCCGAATCAGCATGTTTCGTCAAAGATGATGAAAAATCGTTAATGATTCGTTTATCAATTCCTTAAGACTTGGACTACTGGGAAATACACTCGCAAATGCAACACAAAATACGATGCATGTCTTGTACCAAAAAACGCATCAACATTTTTAACTGTGTTGGCACGGGAATATAAACCTAAACAAGTATGCGCGGTAGCATAAAGTCCGTGCTTCTGACCACGAAGCAAAGATTTGGTGATGCCTTCTGCAGTTGAAATTTTGTGCATTTTATTAATTAAAAATATTAACAATTATATAGGCTGTTTCAGTTTTTTTTTTTTTTTTAAATTATGATAAATGAACCAATTACAAGATCTTTGTGTTTATATAACGAATTATCTTTAAAACATGTTTTTGATTTCTCAATATCAAAATCTTCATTCAAAAATTTTGTTACTAGCTTTTTTTAGTTACTTGTAAGTTTTATGCCTCTCTTATTTGTCATTTATATTTTATTGTTTTGTTTTATGTTTATTTATTATAACAAAATGTATTACTATCTCTAGTCTGTAAGGAATTGTATCCATAGACTCAATAAACTAAACTAAACTAAACTAAACTAAACTAAATTGAAAATAAATTATGTAAATAAAGCCCGAGTTAATATCAATTAACGATTATTTTGGATAAACAATAATTTTTTTTTATCATCAATCAAAGACAGTTCTTGAACTAATACTGGTGTGAAAGCAGACTGCTTGTTTACCATTTGGTTGCACTGATGGAGGGAATGTTAATAAAATAAACTAGCAATCTTCCCTGAAATTCCATTTTTGGGTAAAAGTTTCATTTCTACCATGCGTGGCGGCCACACACATCTTTTTATAAGCTTTTATTTAACTTGCTTCGTTCGTATGTATGTATGTATGTCCGCAAATCTTGCAAACAATTTTTCGACAGCTTGTGGGTCTCCGATTAAGCTAAATTTTAGCATACATGTGTAAGCCCGGTGACAATGCAATATTATGAAAAAAAATGTGCCACACCCCCTTTTACCGCCCACAAATCAATAAAATTTTTGAAGCGAAGCTTTTTACTCCTCGTTCTGTGATTTGCTTGGAGTGAAATCTGAAAAATTTTCGACAGATTTTTTATTGGAAATTTAATGGCTTCTTTGTTGCTAGCGCTTATAACAACAAGAAAATTTAATACTTTAATATTAAATACTAAAAAATTTGTTGGCCCGCCCGTGGGGATCGAACCCGTGTCCTCTTAAATGAGAGTCAAATATACTATCCACCAGGCCACAAGGACTTGTAAGAAATAGTTGTTAATTCAATATAAATTATAAAAGAAGCTATGCTGCAGTAGATCGTCGCCATCTATCAATAGATAGAGGATTGTGTATTTGCTATGCTAAAACAACAAAAATTTGCTTTTATTTGCCACAAGGTGTCTCCAGCATCGGTGTTTTTGTATTGTGAATGCATTTGTGGTGTTGTTGGTACAAGGAAAATTAGCAATGCCCACAAGTGCGTTTTTAAGTGCCAAAAAAAATAGAGGATATCAATAAATATGGAATTGCATACGCATGCATGACATCGTTCTTTAATATATATTTTTGAAGCGTAGCTTTTTACTCCTCGTTCTGTGATTTGCCTCGAGTGAAATCTGGAAAATTTTCAACAGATTTTTCCGCTAGGTAGTACGCTGTTGAAGGAAAAAATTTGTTCAGTGCAGCCAAGTTCACAACCATGTGTGGAGAGTTAAAATGGAGAGTCGCTGGCATTATATGCCCGTATATGTAATTGGCGTAGAAATTTGACATTCAACAATAAAAAAGTAAGCAGTAAATATGTTTTCTGTATATATATGGAGTCTATGTTGTTATTTTAATTTTTTTTGAATTTAAAAGTTTATTTATTAAAAAGAAAAAATTATTAGGCTATTAAAACTATGTAACTGCGAAAAAACTTCGCTTCTCTCGTGTGTCCAACGACGCACCTGTGTTTTAAATTTATATACGTCCCTAGAACTTAGCTATTTACGTACGCTTATAGCTAAGCGTACGTATTATGATGGGTAACCAAGGGAGAGGTTCTTCTGAATCTAGAATATACCTACTATAAACATCTATGACAAATGTCAATGAAATTTATTTTTTTCTTTTTAGTTCACGTTTTGGTTTTAAATAAAAGCTTATTTTTTAAAATTTTTTTTTTTATATTTATTTTTGAAGCGAAGCTTTTTACTCCTAGTTCTGTGATTTGCTTGGAGTGAAATCTGAAAAATTTTCGACAGATTTTTTCCTGGAAATTTGATGGTTTCTTTGTTGCTAGCGCTTATTACAGCAAGAAAATTTAATTCTTTAATATTAAATACTAAAAATATTTTGTGGCCGCCCGTGGGGATCGAACCCGCGTTCTCTTAAATGAGAATCCAACACTCTATCCACCAGGCCACAAAGAAGCAGTTGTTAATTTAATATTAATTCTAACAGAAGCTATGCTGCAGTAGATCGTCACCATCTATCAATAGATAGAGGATTGTGTAGTTGCTATGCTACAACTATCAAAAATTTGCTTTTATTTGCCACAAGGTGTCTCCAGCATCGGTGTGTTTGTATTGTGAATGCGTTTGTGGTGTTGTTGGCACGAAGAAAATTAGCAATGCCCACAAGTGCGTTCACAAGTGCGTTTTTAAGTGTCAAAAAAATAGATGATATCAATAAATATGGGATTCACAAACGCATGCATGACATCGGCAAGGTATCTAAAATGTTTGTTAAATTCTGTTTCGTGTGCGTTCTTTAATATATATTTTTGAAGCGAAGCTTTTTACTCCTCGTTCTGTGATTTGCTTGGAGTGAAATCTAAAAAATTTTCGACGGATTTCTTCGCTAGGTAGTACGCTGTTGAAGGAAAAAATTTGTTCAGTGCAGCCAAGTTCACAACCATGTGTGGAGAATTGGCGTGGAAATTTGACATTCAACAATAAAAAAATAAGCAGTAAATATGTTTTCTGTATATATGTAATTTATTTTATGTTATTTTAAATTTTTGTGTTTAAAAATTAATATATTAAAAAGAAAAAATTATTAAGCTATCAAATCTATGTAACTGCGAAAAAGTTACACTTCGCTTCTCTCGTGTGTCCAACGACACACATGTGTTTTGTTTTTTTTTTTTTTTTGCTTTATTTCATTTTAGAGCGATTCATTATAAAATTTTTTCGGCTTAGTAAGGAGTTCTTGGGCGTTTACGTTATACTTTAATAAGGTAAATACAAAAAATTGGTCTAAAATAAAAAACAGCTTAAAAAAAATTAAGAAGTGGGTAAAAAAGTAAAATGAGATAAATTATGCTTTTCCATTAATTAACTTCGATTTGGTAAAAAGCTATAGCTAATTGTCCCTACTTTATTAATCTGTGAAAAAATTACCCAAAAAATCCTTTTTTGGATATTGTTAATATTCAACCATACTAAAAAACTGATTTTAAATTTTAGCGTCAGCTTTTTAATTAAGTAACAGCTGTAACCTCTGCTAAGCTTATGCTAAAAAAATTTTTAGAACTGGTACTAATTAGAGCCAGCACTAAATAATTTTCTTGGTAAGGCTGTTTGTATCATACAGAGTTGCTAAGGAGTAAAATGTTGATTATGTTTGCAACACTATTATTGGGAATTCTGTCAACTGTATAAACCTAGCGCGTGTCTTTTATAGAGAGCTTGGAAAGAACTTATTTCTTATATAGAAATAACGCAAATAGATACGCAATATTTTGTGTATTTCTTCTTTGAACAGATGCAAGTGGCATGTCCAGTAGTCACACAAAAATATGTACAAGTTGTTTTCCCAACCTGAAATATGACTTTATAATTTCAATACTTCCTAGAAGTAATAACAGACATATGGTGCACTATTTAAACATGTTTAAATAGTTAAAGCGATCATTTTATGCTTTCGAGACAATTTTAGAATATGTTATGTCCAAGTAGTCACGAAAAATCCTGATTTTTTTTTTTCAATGCTGTAGTTTATAGCTTAACTTACTTTTCTAGCCAAAATCGAAATAGCTAAAGCTTCTTTATGTCTTACTTGAGTGTTAAATGGCTGAATGCATTGATTGTTTAAGAATAATGCAGCAAAATTAAAGAGGAACTTTGTGAAAAATTAAGAAAGATAAGATATGAAAAATAGTTCAAGAACAGCAAAGAGTGGAATCGAACGACGAAGCCACGAAGAGAGAGAATAAAAAACAGAAAAAAATGTATAATACACTAATTCTCAGTAAGGTCTTCAATGTGATGTGAAACAAAAAGGCTTAAGTTATAAAGAAAAATGTGATTGCATAATTTTTGATGCTGCTATCTTGATACACTTGATAGTATTTCCTTTATTGTTGTAATTATAGAAATGTGGAAACTTCCAAGGACACGCTTCATGGACGCGGCGGTCATGGCAAATGAGAATGTGGTTGCTGTGCAAATGCTGAGCTTGACAGCCGAGGTGCTACTAGTAACACAGCGTTCATACAGACCAATGGAGTATTTTCAATGTACGTAAGGCCAGTAGCAGCAACAAGTTTAACAGCCACTTTATAACAGATGATGCATTCTGATGTTTACTGTTTGACTTCGTTTTCAGTTTTTGTTGTTTTGTCGCACACACAGCTGATTTTGGCATACGGCGGTCGACGCTACTGAGAAAATAGGTAGTTGTCAAGGCTACCTTGTAGTATCATGATTGTGAGCAAAACGGGAATGCTTAGGCCAAGTATAATCGCAAAAACCGATTTAGGTACTCCAAGTTCTTGAAAATATCAAAATGAAATAGAGGAAGACGAAAAAATAAAAGTCATGACATTAAATTCGGCTTGGGGCAATGAAGCAGAGTTTTTTGCCACATACGGAATGTATGTGTCTTATGTCCTATTATAAAAATCTTGAGAGTCCACATTTTACCAATTTGGAGGAAAAGTCAACATCTTCTTTGAATAATGGAGTAAGAGTTAATTTTTTTTCGTAGCTTATGGTAGCTTATGGTAGCCGTTTGACGTCTGACAGCATAAAATATAAAGAACTACATTAATTGGGTTAAAAGCAGTTATAAATCTGAATAAAACAATTTATTATTTCCACATATTTTTGGATTGTCCCGCAAGTCACAAAGACCTGTTCCAGTAGTCACAATTGTAATACTTTTTTTTACAAACGTAGCATACTAATTCTTATTTAAAATGAAATTTAACTTTTAGTATATGTTGTACAACACAGAAGAAGCTGACTTAAATATTATTTAAATGGTTTGGCTGAAATTCTCCTTTGCGGGAAGAAAGGTATATGAGTGGGATTTATAGTGTACCAGTAGTCACATTCATTAAAAATACTCTTAATAATAACACAAAACATAGAAACTCTTTTGATTTTTTTTTTAAGGAATATTATACTATAGTAATTTATCTCTGTTTTAAAATATATTTTACTGATGTATAAGTTATGATGACATCATTATAACTCATTGTTGATCAAATGACTCAGTAGTCACAATGGAATTCCCCAAAGGTGTCTTTTTTTTCTTTGAAAAAATACCGGAGGCCCTTAATGGTCGATAACTTCTTTTAAATTAAATAATAACAAACTCTGATGCTTACAACTTGTACACAGAAAATATTTTGATTGGCACAACTAATCAAAAAGTAAATTAAAATTGCACCAACCTAGGAAAAGAGATTAATTTTACTGAACATAATTGCCACTTTCAATTTTACTGTAAAAATAGTGAAACTAAAGCCAAAAATAGTTATTTACCTATGAAAATAGTTGAGTAACAGTCTTACAGTAGCTCTACCGCATAAGTTATTTGATAACAATTTTTACAGGGCATTTTCTAATAAAAATAGCACTGCGCTACTTATACTGAATTTTAACAGTGCGCAAAAATTTATTGACTTAAGCGCGATGATAGAGCACTGAACTCCTAACCGTGAGATGACGTGTTCAAACCCTTCAGTTGCAACTTTTTTTTTGTTATTTTTATTTTTATAATTACATTTTAATTTAATTTAAACATTAATTTTTCACACTTAAATTAAATATGATTTGAAAAAATTCACACTTTCTTACTTCCATCGTTGGGATTCGAAACCCGGACCGCGTCGATATCTGGTTTACTGCGCGCTCTGCTTAACCTGTTGCACCACAATCTATTGTATTTTCAGTTGGCTAATATTCGTGTAGTTGTACGAAAAAACGAAAAAATAGTAAATGTGCAACATCAATTGTACTGACGGTAAATTGACCTCAAATATCGTTTTTATACGATATAAAATAACGAGATTTTTTTTTTGTGTGTTGCTATATTAAATCCTTTATGAATGTGAGTTAAAAAATTTAAACAAAAGTAACAAATTTATCGCTTTCCATTGTGGCATTACCATTTTAACAGTTAGAAAAATGTCAAAATGCATGGCGTCTATGCTAAAATTTTTCGTAAGTAAACATCAAGTTGTTACAGATATAAAAGCTACAATTTATTGTCGGTACCTTTAGTATCTCAATAGTTGCAAAAATAACAAATTTCAAGGGTAAGATGCTACTATTTATCGCTGGTAAAATTAACGATGGTACAGAAATAAATGCAACAATTTTTGATAGTTTCAATTACTGCTAAAAACTGTCAATAAAAACCAAAAAATTGCGTGTTTAAAAAGTAATAATTTATTTTTAGTATCCTTAATTCCTGAAATATTTAGAGAGATATCAACAAAATGCAAGTGAACAATCCTACTTCTCATTTTGTAGAGCTAACTACAGAAATAGTTACAAAGCCGCAACAATTTACATTGATAGTTAAACTAACAATTTAATTCCATAAATCTAACTGTTAAAAGAGGTTAAAATTAAATTTTTACAACAACAATTTGCATTGGTTGTCAATTCACTGCAAAGGTGGTTAAAATTACCTATAGTTTTTTCTTCCGGTGTAGTGATTTTTATTAACCGAGTAAAAAATAATTAGTTCCATTCAATTTTTTATTCGCCACAGTAGATTCCCGCCTTAATTGAACACATTTTTGCTTTCAATAAATTTAGACACTTTTAGCTATGAGCGTTGTGAAAGTCCTATCAGATTCTGCAGAACTAGCTACTTTCCTAAAAGTGAGCCTTTAATGGTGTATGGCGAATGTGATAACAATCAAAAATAATCGTAAAGTGTGTGTTAATTTTGATTTTAAAAAAAGTAACGCGTGTTAACTAAGATGCAAGTTTATTGCAACATTATGGATGTGGCGTATTTGCATTTTCATTTGAACTGCATTCAAATCGCTCATACGCAGTGGTGTCTGTATTCGAATCGCTCATACGCAGTGGTGTCCACACTCGTTGCTATGGAAAGCGATATGGAAGTTGATATTCATTAATACACACTCAAATTTTTGCTGTTGACTTCACTGAAAAGCCGTAGACAATAAACAAAAATTCATTGCTCATAGAAAAATTCTTTTCATAGCACAAACTTTTAATAAAAATCAAAAAGAGTTAAAAAAACAAGTTCCACAGCCGGTTTTAAATACAGTTTTTCTATAGAAAAAGTTGTAAACAGGATCATTCAAACATGGAAAATACCTACACATGCACACACGTACACAGCAATACACACAGACACACACTTAGCGTTACAAACAAACTCAAAAGATTTCCACAGCGGAAAGAAAACAATAAAAGTTTGTTTTTTTTCAGCTAAGCTATATATGCAACAGAAATTCGTGCATATACCAGATTTATGCTGCCATTAGTTCCACTTACTTTATTTTATCTCTTCGTACACACATACATTCTTCCATACATAGCAGCAGCAGCAAAGGAAACCTCATTCACCTGAATGTCAATAACAATTTAGGCATCACCCTGCAGCAATGCAACCTTTCAAACTTGCTGTGGTACACCCTGTGCCACACCTTTCTGCATATGCTGACTTTTATAGACGTCAGTGATTGCTTTCCGCACACTGCTCGTGGAGGCGGTGATATGCAACCAAAATCCTGAGCTGCAGCAGATGATTTCTTTCTTTTTTTTTTAGTTCACGATATTTATTTTCTTCTGTTTTACATCTCAGTTCAGGTCTCACATCAGTTTCAATGACGTGGAATCGGAATCAAACGAAAACGAAAAACAATAAAAAATGCATCGTAGCTTTTGATGTTGTTGCTGTGTTACATAATACTCATTATTAATGCTTAATAATAATAAAATGCTCTTAGAAAAATCAAACGCACACATTCGCTCATATAACGACACTTTCAACTGTTTAGCTTGGCATTGCGTCGCTTTTATGGCATTTAAAATGAAAACCTTTCAGCTTAAATCTCTGCCCACCCTTAAATTGTCACGCCTGGGTGCACCCACCTGACTAGAGCGACACCAACGTCAGCACACACACTCTGGAACATACACTCCCATCACTGTGTGTATGTAAAAAATGCAGGCAACATCCCACTAAGCCAAACGGATTCGTTTTGAATTCGAAACGTGTCCGCATTCTCGGATATTTTACTATCTAAGGAATTTCGTTAATGCTTCGTTTTCTTATTTGCTTTCGGGAGAAAGCCACTATTCATTAATGAATCGTTAACTTAAAAAAAAAATAGTCGTTAATGGCTCGTTAATTTAAAATGAATCTTTTATGAATGTTAATTTACAAATAGAAACGATGGGTAATATTTAAAAAACGAATCGTTTTCAATTGGCCAAAATATGAAAAAATTTCTTTCTTATATTTGTTTAACTACAGAACAAAATCCAAATTTCAAACGAAATGCAAACAAAATTTAAAAAAGATTTACTTTCGAGATTTTTTATAACCAATGAGAAGTCTTAAATTAATTAAATTGACGAAAAAACAAAACTAAAATAGGAATAATTTTCGAGGTATTTGTTGTTGAATAAAAAAAAAAAATAAAAAAAAAAACGAAATGGCGAATTCAGCTCTTGAAAGGACTTTGACCGAGCTCCTTATGATCAATTGTGCTTGTGCATGTTGTAAAATGTTTTAACACACAAGTGACCGAGAACTGGACCTACATGTTTTATGCCGACTCCGAACGGCTTATGCTCTCAAGATGCTTTTCATGGCAGTTTGTTTACCCTCTGAGGCTTACCATTGTCTGCAGAGAGGTGACGGCCGAACAGAAAAATGAATTCACTTGAAAAAACTTTCTGTGTCAGGTGGGAATCAAACCAAGGTTCTCTGGCGTATAAGCACACACTCTACCCACTACGCCATGGTCACCACGCAGTTGTTGAATATGTGCTGCTTAATTTGCGTAAGTATAAAATCAAGCATTCGCGGATTCGGGTTCGCAACCCCACTTGGACCAAAAAAACATTCTTTGTTTTTTTATATAATATTTAGGTTTTTTTTTTCTAAGTTAGACTTTGAAAGTTTTTAAAATTCACTAATAAGACGTATTCATAACAGCGAACTAAAAAAAAATACTTTTTCAGAAAAAGACAGTTTTGATAGACCGTTAGTTTTTTGTTTAAAAAAAGACACCGTTTCGATATTGTCGTGAGTTTTCCTTTTAAAAAAAGCACAGTTTATAGTATCGTAAGTGTGTAGGTAGAATATTTTTATTGAAATATTTAGTGATGAATTTATTGTGCGTGTTCATTTTTATGTTGGTTAAAAAAAACCAACCAGCCAAAAATAAATACAATGCAATGATATAGAAATTTTGAAACAATACGAATTTATTATTTTTCCCACAGTGAAGAACTTATATGTATTTAAATTTGATTGATAAAATATAATTAATTTAATATAATATGAAATAAATATAATAATAACATCATAAATAGTTCGTTATGATTTCTTATTATATTAGAAAAAATAAATGTTGTTTTACATATTTAGGCTTGCGTAGTAGATATATAATTTTTTGTAGCTACATACTGGCTCTATAGGTACATACATCTGTCTTATATATTGTATTAAGATTATATTGCTAATAATCAACAAAACCAATAAGAAACGACAAAACCGAAAAAAACTTTCACATACGTAACAATAACAACAACACAAGCAGTTACTGAGAAATATTCGTAAAACAATTCGTTTCAACAAACGACATGATGTTGCGTTCGTGATTTTTACACGAATCAAACCAATAACCATAACAATAACATAAACAGCTACTGAAGCATTTTATGCATAATTTTTTTTAAACGAAAATGTGAATTTTTCTTCTTAGATTTTGCTTTTTTTGTGATTTTACTAAAGAAGTGACAAAATCCATAAATAACTGTTTCATTAGCCTTGCTAATGATATTTTAACATATATTTTATCTTCGTCCAATCAATAGTAAAGGCTGTAGGTAAGCCCCAAAAAGTGAACAAAAACTTTGCATATGCTTAAAAAAAAATTTGCGAAAAAGACCCGTTTCGTTTCGAATTCGAAACTGATCCGACGACGTTTTGGTGTTCATTGGGATGTTAAAATGAGAATGAGCTCCTTTGTATGTGCGCGAATAGGTGTGGGTGTGTGTCTCAGTGTGTGTGCTTACAGCCATGAAAGTGTTACTATTATTGTTATTACTAGCGCTCTCGATATTTTTTTCTAGCTTTGTTCAGATACCCGGGTAACCGGGCACCTGGGTACTCGATACCACAAAAAAAGCCCAGGTATATCGATAGCCCGGATATTCGGATATTACCCAGGTATTTTAATAATCAATCGAAAGATCGAAACCCTCCGGGTTTTAGAACTTTTTAAGCTTTTATTTAGAATGGGAGCTTTTTAAGACGTGCTTTTGTTGCGCGGTTTCTGCTTGTGACTGCTTTTATTTGTATTCAGTTTTTTTTCATGTTGGTTTTTGTGAAATTTTTTAAGTAGGAACATTTTGGTGAAGAGCGGAAAAGAAGTGAAGGGAAAGAAATAAAAGAACTTGCGTTAATTTTTAAAAAAAGAGACATAATAAGCAGTCTATGACAAAAAGTGCTCACTCTACAGTATGTGATAGCCTCTCAACAAGATATACATTTTCTCATTATTTTTAAATGCTCTTTTAAATTAAACCAAATCAATGCAAAAAACAACGAACACACCAAATATAAAGAAATAACTGCATCCGATGTGGTTTTTTTGCTCTGATTTGAAGCAGAGAAACCTTTTAAGCCCAAAACAATAACAACATACATTTTTTTATGGGCAAGTTGTTGTTTTTTCGTTAATTTTATATTCGTTTTATGCTCTTTACTTATTTTTTTTCATTGTCTAATCATTTTCAAAAATAGAAATAAAAAAAAAAACCGACTACAAAATCACTACAAAGTAAAAAATAATTTTAAAATAAGTTTTCCTAAAATAAGTTTTTTAATTTCTTGGTCATACTTGATAATTTATTTAAACATTTTATTGCATTGGAAAACTTATTATTATTTTATTATAAATAAAATTTTTTCTAATATGTTTTATTATCATAAATATATTAACTTTTTTATGAATACAAAAGCTTTTAAGGTCGGCGCTAATATAATCAGACTTTTAATCATAAGATAAAATCTTCAATCTTCTTTTAATTCATAAAGAAATTAATGTATTTATGATAATAAAAAATATAAGAAAAAATTATATAATAAGTTTTTCAATGTAATAATATGTTTAAATAAATTATCAAATAAGACCAAGAAATTAAAAGGAAAACTTATTTTAAAATTATTTTTTACTATGTAGTGATTTTGTAGTCGGTTTGTTTTTAAAGTTTTTATTTCTTTCTTTTTAGAGAATATGCTAAATTTTCGAAAAAAGTGTATAAGCTACGAAAATAGAATTGTTCTTAAAAAATTTGTTCTATTAAATTGTGAAAGTTTGTTGGTTATTTGAAATATCTGTCTGTTAACTTTAAATTAGATGTCACGTGTCTTAAGATAATTATATCCATTCTTGTAACGAGTTTTATTATCCTAGTGTCAATATTATTCGAGATATAGTGTTTTCTAATATTTCCACGCCCCTTTGTTAAATAAACGCCCACTTTCTTGAGCGTTATTTGTAATAATTGTGCCTACCCCTGTACTTCATTTCAGTACCCCAACGTCAATATTAACAGAGATTTGTCGAATAACGCCTACTTTATTGACCGTAATTTTTAATAGATCTGCCTACCCCTGTACTACAATAAATTTCAGTGCCCTAGTGTAAATATTATTTGAGATACACTCTTTTTCTAATATTGCCACGCCCATTTGGCAAATAACGCCCATTTTATTGACCGTAATTTATATTAACTGTGTCTACCCCTACACTAAATTGCAGTACCCTAGTGTCTATATTATTCGAGATACAGTGTTTTTCTAATATTGCCACGCCTATTTGTCGAATAACGTCCATTTTCTTGACGGTAGTTTCAAATAATTGTGCCTACCCCTACACTGAATTGCAGTACCCTAGTGTCAATATTATTCGAGATACAGTAGTATCTAGTATTGCCACACCCATTTCTCGAATACCGCCCACTTTTTTACGGGCACCTCTGTGTTTATGATATCTATCTGTTCACCAAAAATTATGGCAATTAGGCATGTTGCTTAGGAGTTGTCGATCTACATATACTAAAAAAAAAAAAAAAAAAACAAAATAGAGAAACCGAACAACTTGAGAACCTCCTCCTTTTTGAAGTCGGTTAATACCCAAGAATTCAGTCCAACACTGAGCATTTTAATATTTCTTTATATGCTTGCTTTGCTAAAACGCTCGTTTTTCTTGTTTTCGTTATGCTTTATCCTAATTTGTTCTTGCTTTCTCTGCAGTTTATGTTTAAATGCTGTTAAAGATGAAAGTTGAATAGAGTGAGAATGTGAACCACACACAAATGTTTTACAAACATACTCGTGCAGCACTTTAGTTTATATTGTTATTGTATGTACATGCGTTTGTTTTTGAATAACAGCGTAGACAAAATCGATGATGTTATTTTTTCCTAATAGCTCCACTAACAATACTATGGCCAATAACAAAATTGTAAAATCTGGGTATGGTCCAGGTACCCGAAACACACAAAAGTACCCTAAGCTAACCGAAACTACCCGGGTACTTGGGTATAGCCCGGGTACTCGAAATACCAGATAATCGAGTGCTCTAGTTGTGGCTGTTGTTTTAACATCTACCAAAGCTAATCGTAAACAAAAAACAATATAAATTTGAATGTTTATTTGTGGCAGCCGGGGCGCAGTGGGTAGAGTGTGTGGCCCATACGCCAGAGAGCCCAGGTTCGAGTCCCACCTGGCACAGATTCAATTTTTTCAATTGAATTTATTTTTCTGTTTAGCCGTCACCTCTCTGTAGACAAAGGCAAACCTCAGAGAGTGAAAAGACTGACATGTAAAGCTTCTTGAGAACATAAGCCGTTCGGAGCATAAAGCATAAAGCTGGTACGTCCAGTTCTCGATCATTTGTGTACAAACATTTCACACACGCAGAGAAAAAATATGTTTATATATGTTTGGTTTCAAAATCAAAATATTCAAAAACAAAATATTCATTTGCATTATTTTTCGATATAAGAAGATATTAGTTGTGTCCAACATTAATATAATTGCCTTAGCTAAAAAACTAACGTCTGCATTAAAATGCTTGTGACAAAATAAAATTGTGTATATCTACCCAATAAAAATATATTTGCATCACTGTTAAACTCAAAAAGAACAGATCTCTGCAAATTTAAAACAAACAGAACTCCTTTCTTTTATGTGTTTCACCTACACATACATATATCTGTGTCTTTTGCACTTGCACGAAAAATAGCAGAAACCTTGTTGCTTTATGCGCTTGCTTTTAACAGTTGCCAAGTCTTGGCGTCATTTCGCGCCAAACGTGTTGAAAAGTTTAGCTCTTGTGAAAAGTGTTTCTAAAAATGTTTGTTTAAATTAAAAGTGTTTGTGTTTTCAAATTATTAAAATAAAACACAAAATAAAAGAAAAATAAGGCGGTTCAGCAGTAAAAATAGGTGAGTTTTGAAGCAACTTTGCTGATAAAGCGGGTGCTTCGCTGACAAAGTGGGTGCTCCAACCATATTATGTTTTCTCCAACTAGAAAATGTGTGCTTATAAAAATTATTTTAGTGTCAGATAAACATAATATGGTTACTTCTCAACATAATTAAATCCGATAAAAATGTATTAACTGTTTTCTAAACATATTTTGTTTGCTTCAAACCAACAATTACTTCTAAGCAAATATTTTGTAATCACAGTGAAAAACTTTTGGCATTTCTTTTACTAAAATATGTTTCCAAGTAAATATAGTGTAATCATCGGTAAATATTTTATATTGTTCTTAATTATCGTTTTGAAAATAATTGCTTGACTGGCAATTAAATTAAGTATTCTCCAATTAACATATATTTGTCCGTAAATATTTGACGTTATTCTTGACTAAATTATATTTCCAAGCAAACAAATAGTAATAGACTAAAAGTGTTCTCAGTCCATATGTATATATATATATATGAAAACATATTTTGTTTTGAAAAAACAAATTATATTGTTTTTAAATTCAAACAACAAGTGCTAAGGTACAATTGAATAATGTTAAGATGCAAATACATATATAAAGAAAAATTGCATTCATTAATCATGTTATATGTGGAACCAATTATGATTACCTATTTCCAAGAAACATGCTAAAACATATTATACTTCCTGCAAATTATGTTTGGGAAGGCCTAATATTTTTCAGAGTGCAACACACACAACACAATTGATCATAAGAAGTTCGGTCAAAGTCCTTTCAAGGGCTGAAATGACCATTTTGTTTTTTTTTTTTATTCGGGCTTTTAGCTGAAAAGTGACACACATACACACTCACATAAATATGGTGTCATTCCTTTAAGCGATTTTAATAGTTTTACAAATTGGTTTTGAAAAATAAACTTTTGATCAATTGCATTTGAAATTAAAAACAAACACATTTTTTAATTTTAATATATAAACTTAATCTAAATTATTTTAATTTTTTTAAACTTAATAATAAATTATTTAAATTTTATTTTGTTTTAATTTGTTTGCATATAATAAAAAAATAAAGAGATTTTTTGTAATTAATTTTTAATGTTCACAAGAAAGTTTCATCAATGATCATGATACAATGCTATTAAGATAACATATTCCCTGCTAAAAAAATTAATTCTACAGTGCATCTACCTCATCACAGAGTGCAGTTGTTTGTTGTGCTTAAATTTTATAGGAAATTGAGGCCCTTATTATAAATTACAACTCAACTAAGTTGATTAGATTTAACTAATTTTTTTTTCGTATAACGTATTACATACATTTCAGTTGAACGATGTAGTTTGCCCTAATCTTTTAAGAATTTTCAAACTATATCGTTGAACTGAAATGTGTGTAATACATTATACGAAAAAAATTTAATTTAATCTACTCAACAGCATTAATTTGCTTATAAATATTAAAAAACTTGGATATTAAATTTATATGCAGTGAAATGTATGGAAAATGTTGCTTGAAACACAGTTAAATTAGTAAAGAAAAAGATATACGCAAGCTTGGAAACTTTTTGTAAAAACTATAACAAATATAAAACTAAAAAAATGTTACACTTTCTGCTGATCGACAGTGTGACTTGTATATTTCTGTGCCAGGAAAGTTTCTGGTTTGATTTAACCAATGTTTTCACAAAGTTTTATGAAGAACTTCAACTTCATTGATTAAACTTCATTGTTAAAAATTGAAGGAAAACATGTTGCGTCATTTAATAAAGAATCAGTGCTTTATTATGTAAAAGTATTATATGTGACTCGAGTAATTGTTTTTGTAATTTTTCTTACTCTCAATTTTGAACTCTCAAGGTTTTCTTTGATTTCGGATACGAATTTTAAACTACATCCTGTCTTGGAAAAACAAAGTTTTATCTTTTTCATCACAATCAACTTGCTTTGTTTGTTCTAAATAAAACTTTAAATTATTTTTTTTGATAGTAAGCTGGCTGTCATTATTGCATGTCTTAAATATTTTCAGCAGCAACTTATGTTTGTGTAGCAACTTTTTATTGCAACTTATTTGGCAAATCATCTGGCTTAAAATCGTTCATGTAAATGACGCTAATTTGAATCTTAAGATTAAAATTATTGTTGCGGTAACAAAAACGTTTTAATTGCTTTTATAAAGGTGCATTTGACTGAAACACGTAAAAACTAATTGCGCCCACTTTTGAGTCATTGTATTTGTTACAATTTTTTGCTGCGCATCTCATTTAAGTTTAATGCTCTTTCTTTTTATTTGATACTAGCTTATACCCGGCGCGCTTCGCTGCGCTCAGCGCTTATCCCCTAAAAGAGGGCGTAGCTTTAGTGAAGCCATGCTTTTATAGTAAGTTCTTACCGAGTTTTATTAATGTGTGACTTATTTCGAAAGCTATACCGAAAATTTTGGGTGCGGAAAAAGTACCACGCCCCTCGTCCAACACCCATAAAATGTTACCTGTGCAACGGCATGTGTAAATCTAGGTCGAATACTGAATTCCGAGGCTTTGCGACCTATAATTACAAAACTGTTCGAAATCGAAAATTTTAGGTGTATTTACGATCGGCAACAGACTTCACAGGAACCCTCTCAACGCTTTGGTATAAAAATTGGCTTAGCGGTTTCGAAGCCTTTACGTGATATACACATATACCCACATACGTATATACATTAAGTCGCCTCACGCTCTTTAGAAAAAAATTTGTTCAGTCTCGTTCTTCAAAATAATCCATGGCTTATGTTATGATGATCAACAAAATATTGCGACTAAAAATATTGGCTGGTATGGCAGTTAGAAAAAAACAAACGGTCAGAAATAAGAGTAATGGAAAAAATTTTGCATCAAAAAATCTTATATTTCCGTTGGACCAAAGATAATGCGGATTTTTTGGATTGTTTTAACTTTATTCATATTATTTTCACTAAAATTCAAACGAATCTTTTCCTAAACTAATTTTAGTCAAATAAATTGTACAATGTAAAAAATGTGTACATTTTTTTGTAATTTCATTCAATTTAGCAATTCACTTTACACTTTATTTTATCATCCATAGATAATTTATTTGACTAAAAGTAAAATGGCAAAACAAAAAAAAAATTTAATTTGCATTTTAGTGAAAATAATACAAAAAAAAAAGTTAAAAAATTTAAATTTATAGAGTAGAGTAAAAATTTAAAATTTATTAGTGCAGATTGGAAGAACTTTTTAATTACTATTATTTCTGACCGTTTGTTATTTTTAACTACCGCGCCAGTAAATATTTTTATAAAAAACTCGATTTTTACAGAATATTTCAAACCATTCCGTGGCATACTGGTTGACGTGCGAAGCTTGTATACCATAGAACCCAGGTTTGAATTCTATCTGACACAGAAAGTTTTTTCAATTGAATTAATTTTTCTGTTCGGCCGCCATCTCTATGCAGACAATGGCAAACCTCAGAGAGTAAAAACTGGCATGAAAAGCTTCTTGAGAACATAAGCCGTTCGGAGTCGGCATAAGCCTTGTAGATCCAGTTCTCGATCATTTGTGTTCAAACATTTCACAACACGCACGCATAAGAAGCTCGGTCAAAGTCTGAAATGGCCATTTCCTTTTCCTTTTTGTTTTTTTTTTTTTTTTATTTCAAACCATTCCAGCTCACGGATGACTATCGCTACAGTCGAAATATTTGGGGAATCATCATAACATAAAGCATTATTTTGAGGAACCGACCCGAACACCTTTTTTTTGTGAGCAGCCTTAGTATACATACATACATTTTTTACAGATAGATAGATGAGCAGAAAAAGTAGGTATGGCAACATTTATATATAAAGTGACCGCCACTTGGTCCCATTGCACCTATATACCAAGTTCCACTATCAAAACGCGTACAGCTCAGAAATTACAATGATTTTTTAAAAGTCGTCTTAAATAAAGTGTGACACGCCCATTTTTTAAGAGTTCTGGCAGTATCCATATGAACTAATCTACCAAGTTTTAGTCTTTTACTGTAAAAAAAGTCTGATATATATCCTTTTTATGGATTTGTGGGCATTGAAAGTAGGCGTGGCAACATTTATATATAAAGTGAGCGCCAATTTCACCCATAGCACCTACATACCAAGTTTGTCTATCAAAACGTTCACATCTCAGGAATTAAAATTATTTCTAACCGATAGCCCAGGCAGCTAACTTAGTTATAATTTTTAAATTGTAATGAACTATAGGACATTAATACATAAGTAAATAAATAAATTAAATAAAATTATTTCTGAAAAGTGGGCACAGATATAGTCCTACCATGCACAATTTTTGCAAAGCTGTCGAGAGTAAGCGTATGAAATTAAAAACCATATTTTAGTATTTAACGATGAGAATCGTCTGATTTATAGAAGTTCTATTAATTTGTGGGTAAAAAGAAACCAAGTGGCGGCCGTGGCGTAGCGGGTAGAGTGTGTGGCCCATACGCGAGGGAACCCTGGTCCGAATCCCACCTGACACGGAAAGTTTTTCGATTGAATTAATTTTTCTGTTCGGCCGTCATCTCTCTGCAGACAATGGCAAACCTCAGAGAATAAAAACTGCCATGAAAAGCTTCTTGAGAACGTAAGCCGTTCGGAGTCGGCATAAAACATGTAGGTCCAGTTCTCGATCAATTGTGTTCAAACATTCCACAACACTCACAACACAATTGATCATAAGAAGCTCGGTCAAAGTACTTTCAAGGACTGAAATTGGCCATTTCGTTATGTTTTTTTTGTGGGTGGTACAAGTGGGCGTGGCAAATTTTATATATATATATTGACTGCCACTTAGAGCACCTGCATATCAAGTGTTACTATCAAACGTGTGCAACTCAGGAAAAAGCATGATTTCGAAAAAGTTGGCGTAGATATGGTGCGACTACGCCCATTTTTAAACAGTTGCCGACAGTGACCATATGAACTAAATTACCAAATCTTAGTCTTCTACGGCAAAAGCCGTCTGATATAAAGCATTTTTACTGATTTGTGGGCGGTAAAAGTAGGCGTGACAACGTTTATATTTACAAAGTGACTGCCACTTGCACCCATAGCACCTGCATAAGAAGATTGGCTATGCAGTCTAAAGTGGGCGTAGATATAGTGCGGCCATGCCCATTTTATATACATTGACCGACAGTAACCATATGAACTAAATTACCAAATCTTAGTCATCTACGGCAAGAGCCGTCTGATATAAACCATTTTTACTGATTTGTGGGCGGTAAAAGGGGGCGTGACAACATTTTTATTTACATAATGACTGCCAGTTGCACCCAGAGCACCTGCATACCAAGATTGGCTATGAAAACGTGTACAACTCAGGAATAAGCATGATTTCGATAAAGTGGGCGTAGATATAGTGCGGCCATGCCCATTTTTTATACATTGGCCGACAGTAACCATACGATCTAAATTACCAAATCGTAGTCTTCTACGGCAAAATCCGTCTGATATAAAGCATTTTTACTGATTTGTGGGCGGTAAAAGTGGGCGTGACAACGTTTATATTTACATAGTGACTGCCACTTAGATCCATAGCACCTGCATACTAAGATTCACTATCAAAACGTGTACAACTCAAGAATACGCATGATTCCGATAAAGTGGGCGTAGATATAGTTCGGCCACGCCCATTTTTTGTATATTGGCGGAGAGTAATCATATAAATTAAATTATCAAATCTTAGCCTTCTATGGCAAGAGCCGTCTGATATAAAGCATTTTTACTTATTTGTGGGCGGTAAAAGTGGGCGTGACAACGTTTATATTTACATAGTGACTGCCACTTGTATGCATAGCACCTGCATATCAAGATTCACTATCAAAACTTGAACATTTTAGGAATTAAAATAATTGCTGAAAAGTGGGCGTAGATATAGTGTGACCACGCCCATTTCTTGTACAGTCACCGAAAGTAACCATCTGAACAAAATAACCAAATTTAAGTTTTATATGATTAAAACCGTCTGATATATAGCAATTTTTTTGGTTTGTGGGCGATAGAGCCAATTTGGGTTGTATGGGAGGTACCACGCCCCCTTGCCCAATCAACACCAAACTTCACAGGAACACTTCCCGAATGTTGCTTCAGTATCCCTCAAAATTTCATAGAGTTTGGTTCGGTGGTTTTGGAGTCTATACGTGATATACACACATATCCACATACCCACATACCCACATACCCACATACCCACATACCCACATACCCACATACCCACATACCCACATACATACATTCATTTTTATATATATAGAAGAAGATTAAATACTTTTATAATTTAATAATTTTTATAATTTCATATTCAATTTTTATCCAACTGTTTCAAAATTTTTACCACCAAAAATGCACAAATGTTAAAGCAAAACAAACTACGAACTCTGTGCTGACGTCACGAAAACAGCTGACTTTATGAGTAAAAACTAACGGATCTGCGGACTTCGTATGTAATATATTTTCATTGGATCATGGTTGAAAATTGTGTTGTATTGAAAGCTACAAAACTACACTTCCAGCCATTAGTTGTATTTTATTAGTATTTCAGAAGCACTGGTGGTCGTATATGCACGGCAAGCATCACAATCAATTAAGCGATATTGCATTTTTTCGATTCGCCTATTTGGTGCGTAGTATTATCTCAGCATGAATGCTTTCATACAGATCTCAATTTGTACCATTTTTGAAGTAAAATTTATGAATTTGCTTAAGCACTGTTAACACCAGTAATGTTAATGTCAGCAATGCTAACATCAGCAATATAATATCATTAGTACTGTTAGTAACATCACTGCTAATATTAGCACTGTTAATGTCTGCATTTCCGATTCAGCTACCAGGCAAGCAGAAAACATAGCACAATGTTTTTGTGTTTTTTATGGGGAATCTCAGAACAGTAGTAGATAGGGGGTAGGTGTGTTCAGAAGAAATATTGAAAGGCATAAAATAATAAGACTAGCTTAAATATTTCACCACTCTAGGGGTCGATTTGGGAGAGATATGAGCTATAATCGGCAGTATTTGAGCTTTTTGTATTGGGACCCCCAGAAGGGTGGCAAATAGGAGATAGGTTTGTTCTGAAGATATTTTTAAGGGCAAAAAAATTATAGGACCAGTTCATATATTTAACCTCTCTAGAGGTCGATCCCTAATACTACAGCTCTCAAAAGTTTAATATGTGAAGCTGTGGCAACCTCACAAGAAGTTGTTACAACATTCAATAATGAGAGGAATTTGGTTTTTATAGCTGAATTATAGAGACTGTGACAATTTTTTTTATAGGAACAGTTCATACATCTGACCCCTCTAAGGCTCAATTCGAGAGAGATATGAACAATAGTCGACAGTTTTTGTTTTTTTTGTATTGAGACCCTCGGAAGGATGGCAGATTGGGGGTAGGTGTGTTCAGAAGAAATATTGAAAGGCATAAAATAATAAGACTAGCTTAAATATTTCACCACTCTAGGGGTCGATTTGGGAGAGATATGAGCTATAATCGGCAGTATTTGAGCTTTTTGTATTGGGACCTCCAGAAGGGTGGCAAATAGGAGATAGGTTTGTTCTGAAGATACTTTTAAGGGCAAAAAATAATAGGACCAGTTCATATATTTAACCTCTCTAGAGGTCGATCCCTAAGACTACAGCTCTCAAAAAGTTTAATATGTGAAGCTGTGGCAACCTCACAAGAAGTTGTTACAACATTCAATGATGAGAGGAATTTGGTTTTTATAGCTGAATTATAGAGACTGTGACAATTTTTTTTATAGGAACAGTTCATACATCTGACCCCTCTAAGGGTCAATTCGAGAGAGATATGTACAATAGTCGACAGTTTTTGATTTTTTTTGTATTGAGACCCTCGGAAGGATGGCAGATTGGGGGTAGGTGTGTTCAGAAGAAATATTGAAGGGCATAAAATAATAAGACTAGCTTAAATATTTCACCACTCTAGGGGTCGATTTGGGAGAGATATGAGCTATAATCGGCAGTATTTGAGCTTTTTGTATTGGGACCTCCAGAAGGGTGGCAAATAGGAGATAGATTTGTTCTGAAGATATTTTTAAGGGCAAAAAATAATAGGACCAGTTCAAATATTTAACCTCTCTAGAGGTCGATCCCTAATACTACAGCTCTCAAAAAGTTTAATATGTGAAGCTGTGGCAACCTCACAAGAAGTTGTTACAACATTCAATGATGAGAGGAATTTGGTTTTTATAGCTGAATTATAGAGACTGTGACAATTTTTTTTTGCGTCTTTTAAATCGTGATGTCGACTTTGTCAGAACTTCTTCTACTAAGACTATTGAACCTCTGATTTCGAGGATAGGTTATAGCCAATTTTATTATTTCGTTTACTTAATAAGGATTTAATAAGGATTTTTTAAAAATTTTTGACGCCAAATTACGCATTACAGCGCTGTTTGTATGGGGAGTATTTTCACAAATGTTTTCAAGGCCATGCTAACGTTTTTGGGGGACACTTTAGGGTATACGTATAGCCTTTAATATTTATCGTAAAAAGATAAAATTTATGCCAAATAATCACTCATATTGTCAATAAAACGAGTACATATATTTGGATTTTATCACTTCTTTAATAAGGCCACAATATAACAAAAGGAAAGAAGAAAAGTTAACATTTTGTATGAGAAAAATGCATTGATTATTCAGTTGCTGCTGACGTTCTTATGCTTGTTGCTTTAGTTCGTGCCGAAATCTCGAACGCAACGTTTTGTTGTTTGTTGAATAGAATCGTTTTATGAATTTTTCTCAGCTTTACAAGCAATGCATACGTTTATAAATGCTTGCATCGCTAAAAAACTTTCAGTCTACTGTCAGACTCCAATCAGTTATGGTGGAGGTCGCTTTATCCGCCTGATACACACAGAAATAAGACGTTGCAGTACAAAGAAGCGATGCATAGTTCATTATATTAGTTTATATTTGGTATTTAAAAAACGCAGCGCTACTACATATAAACCACATATTGTTTAGTAACTGCTTGTGTTGTTGTAAATAATACGTATGTATGAAATATTTGCATATATATATTATATATATATATCTTTCGCTTTTATAGTTTGTTATTATTTTTGTTTATCTTCAGCAAGATTAATACAATAAACAATACATAAATAATATAAAATATTATATTACTACTATACAGGTTTGCATATACCGAGGCTGGAGACTGGTATGGTAGTTATGCTATTAAAAACTTAATTTCTTTTTAAAATATCATAATGAATTCGAATTATTTATTGAACTAATTTTATATAAATTACATATTCAAAATATATTTTGTTTGTTAAAATTTAAATTTTCAGCAAAATTTCAAATATATATAAGTTCCTTACTGCAGGACAAAAAAAAAATAAAAATTCATATTATTCTGAAATATTTATTTCAATTTATTAAACAAAAGATTTAATTATATTTATTTTTAACCAAATATACAAATGAACAAGAACAACAAATTCATCAACAAATACATCAAACATAAAATTCTACGTTCACATTACGATACTATCGAAACTTCTTTTTTTTTTATTTAAATTAAAATTATTATATAACAAATTAACAAAAGTTTTATTATTCAAATAAGTTTTCGTATTAAGTTACCAATATAAATTGTTTACATTCTATGTTCTTATTTTCTGGCAAACCTGGTGCAATCGAGAGTGAGTTCTTTGACCTTGATGTCACCCGTTTAATTGACGTCTTATCAAAGTTTTTTTGTACTTACTGCATTTTTTTTTTTTATTTCACTTCGTTTTATAAAATTATAAATAATTATCTCAAATTTTTTTCACTTTTTGAACAAGAACTCTGCAAAGTCAAAACGTGAACTTCTCTATTTGTAGTTTTAGTAACCTTAGCAAAAGCGTGGACACCGTTTTGAGGATAATATAGCCGAATTGAAGTTACTCGAGGCGCAACAATTGAACAGAAGTTGTAATAGCCACAATACACAATATGTATCACAACTGTAACCAAAGCTGTTATTTTCGAAAGACTCAGAGAAATTATTCGGTTTTTTTTTTTGTGATAATTCCAGCTACAATTACGGTTATTAGTGCTCTCATAAAGTTCTTTTTGCAACTTCTTTTTGTATATTATAACTCTAATATGGCTATTAAAGTCTCAACTTTTCCATGGCAGCCGTATATTAAATTCAATAATTCCCTGAGTGTATCCTACAGGACCAAATGTAACTAGTCCGCAACTTTAAGGTAGTTATTTACAAAGTAACATTCATTTACTTGAAAAATTATCGAAAACTAGTGAGTTGAGCGGTCACGAAACAGAGTTTCAGTGTTGTAGTAAGGAGCCAAACAAAAGTATTAGCGTTGGATCAATTTCCTTTTCCTGTGTTTTGCTTCACAAAAAAGGTGTACAAAGTTATTTAATCCAATTAAGCACTTTTTTGATTAAATAACTGTATGAAAAAAAAAAGAAAATATAAGAACACAAACGTATTAACGGCCAACCAAAGTAGACGAGACGTAACGATAGCGATTGCACGAACGTCTGCACGCGTTAATTCGACTTTGATATTTATCCAAAATTAGGCGTTATCGAACGCAACGCAATTTTGCACCCTTCCTCTTCGACGCTTTGTGCCATATGGCCAGCTAAAAATCAATCAGACTAAAATCAGATTAAAGTCGAGTCAAAATATTTTTTGGCATGACTAAAAATTTTCTATTTTTAAAAAACTATTTAAAATGTAGTTGTTTTACTTCTCACTAGTAAGTAGAGTGAAAGTAACCAAGTATAGCCTAATTTTCTGTAAAATGATTTCTTGTTGGTTTTTGAAAAAACCATGATTTGGTAGCAGAAAAATATATGGGAATCAGTGTTTTTTTTTTGATGAAAAAGAGACGTTAAAATTGCTGCCATTTAGCGAATTCTCAACCGATGTCAATGTTATTGGATTCAATGGAAAGGCCTTTTATAGTGCAGGTTAGTTCCGTGCAAAAACAAATATCCTCCATGGCAGATTATTTAAATAAAATGAAAAGAAAGATATATTTCTTGGAGATATGTACAAAAATTCCAAGAAGTGGCTTTGCTCCACGCTCCGTTTGGTACTTTTTCGGATTTCTTTTTGCACAGTCTTGTTTTACTATAAATTCTACTGAATATAAGTGGATTTTGTTTTCCGTTTCCGATAAGGCAAATGAGTGCAAAATGTAACTGTATGTCGACGCAACAAAATTCGAAGACATAATTTTTAAAAATCAATTAAAAAAAAGTTGTGATGATATTGAGAGGTCAAACTTAATGCGTTGAACTCGCAAAACGTTCCTCTTTGAGAATTTCTACAAGTTGTTCTTGTAATTTTTTTGCGGTCACACTGTGTAATAAAATATATAAATTTTACGAGGGGTAGTATTTATTTTTGTTTGTTGGAACAAAAGACTTTTTAATTTTTGAAAGCTTGTTTTGCTTAAAGCTGATGATTGTTAGCACCTTTTATTTTTCTTGTTTTTGAATACTCAATACTAAAAATAAACTGTTGATCTTTTCTTTCAATGTAGTGAAAAATTTCTGTGTTCCACTACCATTAGTGCAGGTATTTGTTTTTTTTTTGCACTATTCATTTGAGTGGAAAATAAGTTGTTCTAAGCTGTAGAATTTTTTTTTTTCCACTATTCTTAAATGAATTTTAGGCAAAATTTTTTCACTGTCAATATCACTAACGTATAGTGAAGCTATTTACAACTCATCATTCATATTTTTCAACTCATCAGTAAACACCAAAAAAAGTAGTGAATACTTTTGCACTATCAGTACATGTTAGCTGAAACTGAAAATTGAATTCACTAAATCTCTGAAAAGTAGACTAAGCCTTTTGATTTTTTTTTTTTTCTTATTTTTACTCAATCAACTTCATTTAACGTCATCCTCAACTTCAATCAAGTATGCTTTGGATTTAAAACTTTTTTCCAGTTCTGCTGAAGTCGATATAAATATTCTGCTTGAAATCAGAGAAGGAATGATGTCGTCACACACATTATAAAATTATCAAGGTAGTAGTGACTGCAGGCTATTTTCTCATAAGTGGTGATCATAGATTTTTGCATGTATATTTTACCTTTTTATTATTCTTTTCAATTTTTTCGTTCTACATATATATTATATTATTTTAGACAAGCTATGTTTGCTAAGAGAATTGTTACTACTACTTAGATAATTGTATCATGGAAGCATATGTTGGATTGTTTGAACGTTCAAAAAACTGTTCCGTTACTTGTTGGATGGCATGTTAAATCCTTTGACAGGAGCAATTGAGCTTTGAATATCTTATTAAGTTTCTATTTTTTCCATTATCAGTTTGTTTGCTGAAGTTGTAGAAATCGGTTGCCTTAGTATGATTTTATTTTTAATCCAAATATGAAACAATATTTTCGCTATATTTGTAGATATAAAAATGTATACACAAATGTGCTATGAAAATGTAAATGAAAAAGTAAGCTTTTTGGATTCATCATATGTTTTTTTTTTTTAATTTTGCAACGATAATCGGCAGCAATACATAATCGACTATTAATGCCTTAATTTAAACATTGTTTATATGTATATTTCAGGTCTTTGGGAACCAGCCCCACCCTGTAGAAAAGTCTGGCTATGCCCATGGTTGTTGGGGTAGTATAAACCAGTCAATCGATCATATAAAGGGTGATTTTTTAAGAGCTTGATAACTTTTTTTTAAAAAAAAACGCATAAAATTTGCAAAATCTCATCGGTTCTTTATTTGAAACGTTAGATTGGTCCATGACATTTACTTTTTGAAGATAATTTCATTTAAATGTTGACCGCGGCTGCGTCTTAGGTGGTCCATTCGGAAAGTCCAATTTTGGGCAACTTTTTCGAGCATTTCGGCCGGAATAGCCCGAATTTCTTCGGAAATGTTGTCTTCCAAAGCTGGAATAGTTGCTGGCTTATTTCTGTAGACTTTAGACTTGACGTAGCCCCACAAAAAATAGTCTAAAGGCGTCAAATCGCATGATCTTGGTGGCCAACTTACCGGTCCATTTCTTGAGATTAATTGTTCTCCGAAGTTTTCCCTCAAAATGGCCATAGAATCGCGAGCTGTGTGGCATGTAGCGCCATCTTGTTGAAACCACATGTCAACCAAGTTCAGTTCTTCCATTTTTGGCAACAAAAAGTTGGCCATTTTGAGGGAAAACTTCGGAGAACAATTAATCTCAAGAAATGGACCGGTAAGTTGGCCACCAAGATCATGCGATTTGACGCCTTTAGACTATTTTTTGTGGGGCTACGTCAAGTCTAAAGTCTACAGAAATAAGCCAGCAACTATTCCAGCTTTGGAAGACAACATTTCCGAAGAAATTCGGGCTATTCCGGCCGAAATGCTCGAAAAAGTTGCCCAAAATTGGACTTTCCGAATGGACCACCTAAGACGCAGCCGCGGTCAACATTTAAATGAAATTATCTTCAAAAAGTAAATGTCATGGACCAATCTAACGTTTCAAATAAAGAACCGATGAGATTTTGCAAATTTTATGCGTTTTTTTTAAAAAAAAAGTTATCAAGCTCTTAAAAAATCACCCTTTAGTAGGTTGTATCGTGAGTACTGTTGATTTTGTGGCCATTTTAAAGAAAAAATAACTAGTTATTATCGAAGAAAATAGTTTATTGTTCAAACACTTGTGGTTTGTTTTGAAAGTAGTCTGTAATCAGCTTAAAGTTGGTTGAAGTTCCTTCAGGGTACTTACAGAAATTCCAGTCAAATATTTTTATTTCTTTCTTGGGTTAACATAGGCCTATTATATCCTTTTTGTTATATAATGAAATGATTGAAATATGAATAATTTGATGGTACAATTAATTTTGAAAATTTAAAAAAAAAACGGTTACTTCATAGCTTTAAGTTTTCACACAGTCAGGCAGACCACCACTGCTTATTTTTTATCAAAACAGTTTTAACATCCTCCTCCATTACAATTTGCTGACAAGCTTAAAGCTTATTTCACCTACTCTGTGACAATTAAGATCTGTAATGAACTTATACTAATCGATATGATTTAAAATTTAACTAAAATCATATATGATTTAAATTTTGAAATTAAGCCAATAAAATCACTTATACGACACGCTGAACACATTTACACATTCAAAACACGAAACACTTTAATTAAAACGGAAAAACCTTTCAGAAGCAGTTTATTTTCCATTTTTTATGTTTTTTTTTTTTTTATTTGCACTTTCTGCTTTTAACAATTTGCTGCATCCCCTTTCTGGTCATTATCCGACTTATTTTAGTTTTACATACTATTATGCAACAACAAAGTAAACAAACTGAAAAAAAAATCTTTGTTAAACTAAAATCTTTCCTCTTCTATGTTTTATTTTTTTTCAAACATGCACATGTGTTAGTTTAGCCATGCAGAAGCAAATATATTAAAATACTACTACATTAAGCTATGTATGTATATATGTGTTATAAGCTGGTGTTGTTCGTGCTGCTGGTTTGTTTGCTTGTTGCTGTGGTTGCTGTTGTTGTTGCTCCTGTTGTGCTAAGCTGGCAGCCTAAGTGTCAATGAGTTTTCAAGCAGATTCAGTTCAGCTTCATTTACGTACGGAATACACTGCGATTTCATGTTGAATGCAAAACGAGATACAACCACAGTAACAACAGCAAAAACAACAACAACAAAAACAATAGTTTTAAACTAGCAGCAAACAAACAAACAACCGAGCAAAGCTGATTATTTGTTTGTTTTGAGTTTTACTCGAGCAAACAATGGCAAGCAAGAACAAGCACAGAAGGAGTTAAAACAAAGTGCAAAGCATAAAAAGGGTGGAAAAATACAAACAAAAAAATAACAAAAAAAACAAGTACACCAAAAAGTACACAAGTTTCTAAAAAAACAAAATAGCCAGGCAATAACACACAGGGTGAGCTTGTGTGTGCTTGTGTTACAACAGCAACAATGATAAGAGCAACAATATCAGCAATAGCAGCAATTAAAGCTATAACAACAACCGCAAGTGAAGCGGCGACTACGGTATTAAAGTAGCCTCAACACATGCAAGTGTTTCACTTTCAGTACTGAATGTTTGTGTTGGTGTTGGTACTGTTCTTGGTGTTTACCCTGTAGGAACAGTTTGTCAACCACAACTAGTTGAAATTCTGACTTTTTTCCATAGAACGAACTAACATATTTTGTATGGTGATGTCCGCTAAATAAGTCAATTGACTTTCGTCTGCATATATTTTCAACTACTTCTTAAATTAGTTAAATTTAAATTATATTTTTAATTTCTTTAAAATAACCAATTGTAAACTATTTAATATTCCACTTACTGAAGATGAATTTAAAAGCATAAACATTTTAAGTTTCTATACATCAAAGAGATCATTTATTTGACTGTTTTGAAAAATACATAAATACATAAATCATGCCAAAAAATCATGCCTGGTCGACACAAATAAATTCTGAAACATAAAATCTGAAAGCAAAATGTAAACAAAGTTAAAAGTGATCAGAGTTTTTTAATGGAAAATTGTGAAATGTCGTTTTTTGTGTTGTTTTAATTGATTTTAAAATAATTCAAAAGTGATTCATGCCAAACTTCATTGCCAGTTAATTCAAAAAAGAACTAGTAATTACATTCAAGGAGCGCAACAGAAGTACGCTGCGATGGTAGATATTATTTCATTATTCCTTTCTTCATTGGACTATTTCTGCTTCCAACAGGTGATAGTTCCAGAAGCTGGAGGAACTCTGCGCTTATATGTCAGCATGCCTACCACGGAAGCAGTTTACAAAAACGGGCACGCCACCGCCTGGGTACATGAGCGAAGGTGCCGATCCAATTGATCGGAATTGTGTGGATACTGCGCCTGTTATTTAACGCGAGCCAGCTTTTTGATGCTTCATTTCAAAATATGAGCTAAACAAGAGTGTCAGCGGGATTTTCCACGCTTTGCAACCATCAATCATGGTCGATGGACACACCAATATTTTGCTTAGTGCTTCTTTTAAGTGTCAATCGCAATGAAGTGATGAAACAGACTCGACGCTACGTAGGGAAAGGCGTGCGTCTTTACTACTGAAGTGATAAGGTGTACAGTGTCCAAATTGTGGAATGTTTGCTAAATACTACCAGTTTCTAATTTGAATATCTTAAAAAAATTTTTAATCGTTTACAGGGTTTTGAGGCAGTTTATCAGTTTTAAAGTGTGTTTAACACGTCTGTCTTGCAGCCCAATGCCGTAAATAAAAAAATATGTCTTTTTAAAACAAAATTTTAGTGAAGCCTAAAGTTAATAATACTTAATGAAATTACATGGTTAAATATATATAAACTTGTAATCTAATAAATTAAATAATAAATTAATAAATAAATTTAATTTGCAATTAAAACATGTCAAAATCAGAGTAGTTGCCGCCTTAATATAATTCAAAGTAGTTTATCAACCACTTGTTTTTAAGTAGTATTTCAATTACTTCATATATAATGCAATAAAAACTATTTTGAATTAAAGTGGATGCCGCCTCAATATAACTCAAAGTACTTCATATACTAGTTTATTTTAAACTAGTTTTTTAATTAGTTGTTTTTAAAAACAAGTTAGTTTGTTCCTTTAGGGTATGTTTGGGGAAACTCACACACACACACACACACACACTCACAAATTCAGCATAGAACACGTTTACTGCTGTGTGTGCGTGCTAGTCAAACACTTTACCAAGCCATATAAGAAAGTAAAAAAAAATAAGTCACCTCTTTTCGGGTATTATCAGAGTCCCGAACCAAAACAAATGGCCAACAAAAAAAAAAAGTGCAATCACATAAAACTTTTTTGGCCTCACACATTGTTTTATTTTTTATTATTGTTGTTGTTTTGCCTTGCTAATCAGGGCCGAACTAAGAAGGGCCAACATAAGTGAGTAGCCTCAAACGCCGCTCTTTTTAAGCAAGCTTAAAATACTTCATACTTCTTTAAATTCTTTTAAAATAAAAAAATCGTTTTTCTCTAAACCTGTACTACAAGTTCTTTCAAGTTTGAGTGTCTGCTTCTCTGTCAGATCTCTTTTGACAGATGTAAAGTAGACAAATCACTAAATTGAGTTCAATTTCGCTCGAGAACCCTATAAAAATAATTAACATCCGCTACGAAAATGGTGCATTCGTGAAAAGTTAATCAACAAAATTGAGTCGACTGGCTCGGTACAAGACATAGATATAAGCCCCAGTATAGGCTCGTTCCACACATTTAAACGAAAATATCGCTGCAATAAGGGAAAGCGCATATGGCGAATTTTGGCTCTTTAGCCTTACAAGGTTCAGTTGGCCCAAGAATCGAGGCCAAACGACCATCAGAAAAGTCTCAAATTCGTTAAATTCATCCGAGAACAACCGGATGATTTTGCAAAATCTTCTTAGAAGAAGAAAATTTCCAATTTGGGCGCCTTTACATTCCTCTCGTGTTGCTGTTTGGTGAGCATTTTGGTCTGGTGGTTTTATTGGGTTTTTTTTTTCGAAAATAAAGGTGAAGGTGTCATTCGGCCGAAAAAGTGGTCTGGAAACGTCGCTTATACAACAAGATATGTAAAGAAGGGAAAAACTTTTCAAGGTGAATTTTTTATACTCCGACTTGTTAAATATTGATATGCTTGACTTATTTCAAAATTGATTGGTAAGTTTTTCCAAAATGAACGTTTTTTCATACGATTTAAAACGATAGGAACAATTTTAGGTTATGATTGGTGTCCGACCAAAACTGAAATTTTGGCCGAAACCGTAGTTTGGCCTGAAACTGAATATTTATATAAAAATAAAAATATTCTTTTAGTTACATTTTTTAATTTAAAGTAAGCAGAAAACACAACATTTCAATTAATGTTGTCAACATATCGAGTTTTTTGTCGTATGTCATATAAAATGTGAGATTTTGCATGAGATTTTGTTTCAGTTTCAGTCGTATTTAGGCCGAACAGTCGTAACTGACAAAAATAGCCGAAACTGACCGAAACCAAAACCGGAACTTAATATTCGATCCGGGACTAGTTATGACATAGAATGTATTTTTGTTGATTGAATGTTGAATCATAGTTGCCAACTTTGTGGGAAAAATAACTTTTGTGGTATTTTATAATTGCTGTGAGAAAAGGGAATTCCCATGGTATTTTTCAATTCGACGTGGTATTTTGTAATTCCCGTACGATTTTATTCCACACATTTTTTTTTATTTTATGGCCTAAAAGCCCTTCCAAAGTGTGACTGTGTGTTACGACCTTCCGGAATTTTCAAGTGCGACGAATACAAAATATAGTTTTTTGTGGCACAAAAGAAATTTTGACAGTACAATAAAATTTGGTTTGATTTTCTTTCCACAAGTATTAATACTCGGTGGGATAATGTAAGGCATCTCTAAGTTTAACAAACATTTTGATACTATATTTTACTAACATTCTATTTAATCACTAAATATAATAACGTTATTCACTGCATTTGTTAAGTCCTGCTACACTTCACAAATTTGTTAAGTAGTGTCAAACATTTTGTATGGGTATACAGATTGTTCAATAAGTTTCTAGAATCAAACGTAGATAGCGGTAGTATGTCCGGCATTTTATTTTACTAAAAATGGTACTACCTTCTTATGAACATGCGTAGAGTGTCCTGCAGAGCTCACAACTCAGTATATATTACAGCTGCTATAAGTAGACTTGTCACAGTGTTTTTCAATATGGAAAAAATCAAGTATAGTGCAGCGATTAAATTTTTATTTTTGAAAGGTGTAAGACCAAAAAAAAATCCTTGAACAATTATCTGAAGTGTATAACGACTCTTCACCTTCACTTGCAATAGTGTATAACTGGGTTCATAAGTTTAAACGTGGTCGTAAAAGTCTTAAAGACGATCTACGTCAAGGACGTTCAAAAAGTGTATCAACACCACAAATCATAGCAAAAATATAGGACATGCAACCGTAGATATCTCATTAGGCAGTGTGAGCCACTTTCTTTTCAAAATTTGCAGCGTTTAAAAGGGATAAAAAGGATTTTATACGCTGATTCATCACTATGGATGAATCTTGGGTCTACCACCATGATCCTGAATCAAAACAACAAGCTAAACAGTGGTGTGAACCAAAGATCTGCACGAAGAACTTTGCTTCATAACGCACTGCCCTTCTTCACTACTTCGTTATGTTTTCACAACTATTCGCATTCCTCAAAAAATTGTGTTTGCTTAAGCCTGTATGATACTTAATTAAATTGATCATTGAAAATTATAACTAGAGCAATTCAAATAGCACGAATGCATGGATTCAATTGGTGTGAGTGAGTACGCATATGGTACGAATTGGAGAAAAATTTGTAGGACGGTCTGTATTTCCATTGCAATTTTTTTTTTTTTGCCGTTTCTTTCAATTCGTTCTTCGTTAAGGTTCGATCAAATATTTACTGTGCTGTTAATAATTAATTTGACAATTTTAAAGTAAACAAAACTATTAAATATAAATGTATGCTGAATGGGAAGTGATGTGTGTAGCTAATATTAATTTATTTAATGCAGCTGCTCTTAAAAACACCAGATATAAAAAAGTTACAACGTTTATCCTTTTCTTGCAAAATATGTCTGTCCTGCCCACGCGCCACTTGATTTCAGATTTTAAAATTGGACAAAAAAATTAAGTATCATACGGGCTTAAGCTTAATTATTTTTTTGGGTTTTGAATTGCTGGCTTAAAAATAGTAACAGCACAAAAATTTTTGCTTTGCTTACATATTTTTCAGCAAAATAAAAAACTTCGTTTTGAAATACTTACTCGACAAGTCGTACCCAACTAAGCAAAAGCAAAGCGTAACACAGAGGGCGAAACGGCCAATCTAGCGGCGTTTAATTCAATTTTGAAATATTTAATTGCGCCAATTTTTATTTACTAATCGTTTGCTAATACCCTAATAAGCTTATTGACATATTTAGTTTTTGTTAAAAAGCTTTTTGTGAAAAGCTGTGAGCTTTCAAACTTGACATATGTTTTGGCAGCTGCAATACAATATTTTCCCGCTTTTTTGAGGAGTGCATTGTTTTGGCTGCAAAATATTTTTTATTTTATTAAATTCTTCTCTTATAATTTTTATTTCAAGAAAAAGGTATGTATAAAATAAAATAAATGTCAGTGATCTGTGTTTACATGTAAGTTATTAAAAAATCGTAGCCAAAGTGAATTATTGTGATGACTTATCTCTAGTAGCTTACATTAGTCTTTTGTGGAGTGCAACTGTTCGTATTCGATCATTTCCGTGGTAGTTTTGTATTTTTTTGTTAATATGAGTCCTTGTGATTGTGTGTCTAAAAAATGTTTTGCAGGTTCCTGCAGGTTTTTAATATATTCCACTTTTAAGGTTCAATGTCGGATGTCAAACGAACACTGTTTTTAATATGGTGCAATGAAGGTGTGCCTAGGAAAAGATTTTCGGCGGTAGAGACTTATATATTTGATAATGTCATTGATAAATCTAAATATAGCAAAGAGCAGTGTCATGAAATCGGCAGAAGATTAAGAAATTTTAACTATAAATTATTTGCGAAGTGGAAAGAAAGTAATAGGGTTAGGGTGGACTTTGAACACAGAAACAAGCAATGGTTGGATGGACCGCTTTTGTTAGTGGATGAAAAAACTTCTACCAATGTTGGACGCCCCGTTAAAAGCTTCTCGGATTGCACAACCAAAAACCAAGTTTCAGTAGTCTTTACAGGGCTGGAAAGAGAACTGCATCTCAGGTTTTATCAGTGTTGGATTCGGATGCAGACACTACGGCAAAAATTAAAAAAAGCCTATAATCTGACTTCCAGGTTCCTATAAAATATACACCTGAAGAAGCCTTGTCACTTTTTATTAATGGTAATTACACAAAATTCACTTACAAGCTGATGCAGGCCGGTGCCAAAGCTCGAAACGCTAACATTTATCCCACTTATGATGTTTTGCGGTCAGCTAAAGAGAAATGTTATCCAAGTCGAGTGTTGGCGACAGAATATTTTGCTGAAGTGGCTCTACAAAGCTTGGTTGATCACACAGTTACAAGGATCATTGAAGCAGACGCCGAACTATTTCAAAACATTCCTTCTGGCAGCAATGAAAAATTAGTTGCAGTTTAGAAATGGGGTTGTGATGGCAGCAGTGGTCATTCAACCTACCGGCAAAGGTATAGCGATCCCGAAAAGACAATGATCGACGAAAATTTATTTACGGTTTGCATTGTGCCATTGCAAATTCAACTGGGATCGAGTATAGTCTGGAAAAATTCTCGGCCTTCTTCAACTCGCTTTTGTAGGCCAATTAAAATTATGTGCCAGAAGGAAACTGCTGACGTTGTTCGTACCGAGGTTGAAAACGTGAAATCCCAAATATCACTAATCTCACCAACTTTTCTGGGCACTCTACAAATAAACCATCAATTTCACTTAACCATGATTGACGGAAAAGTTTTTACAGCGATTGCCAAATCATCATCACAAATATGCGCAATTTGCAAAGCTACTCCCAAAGTAATGAACGATCTCAATTTTATTAAAAAACTTCCCGTGGATGAGAATTTGTATGAGTATGGCATGTCTACTCTACATGCTTGGATCCGCCTTTTTGAGTGCATTATTCATATTGCCTACAGAGTTACATTAAAAAAGTGGCAGGTCCGCAGTTTAGATAAAGATATCGTGGACGAAAGGAAGAAAGCTATTCAAAGCGAACTAAGGCAGAAAATGTCGTTGCTAGTGGACATTCCAATGGCTGGTGGCGGAAATACGAATAATGGCAACACAGCCAGACGGTTTTTTCTACAACCAACTTTAGCTTCGCAAATAACAGGCGTTAGTGAAGCTATTATCAGAAGATTTGGGGTAGTTTTACGATGTATGTCTTGCGGGTATGCAGTTAATTCAGAATCTTTTCGCCAATACGCATACGAAACAGCCGAATTGTTTGTGAATGAATACATGCCAAGTTCCGTTCACAAAATATTAATACACGGAGCTGATATAATTAATAGTGTTGCCCTGCCAATTGGTATGATGTCCGAGGAAGCATTGGAGGCTAGGAATAAAGATGTCCGAAATTTCCGCCTGAATCACACACGCAAAGATTCGCGACAGCATACAATGGAGGACTTGATGCATGCACTCCTGATTTCATCAGATCCTTTAATTTCAAAATCGTCGAAGACTACTTCCAAAAATTCAAAAAAATATATTTTACTAGATAGAGAGCTAATAAATCTTCTTTCAGACACTGATTTGCAGCCTTCAGTGTCCGACAGTGACAGCTCAGATTATGAATAGCTTTGCTATAATAATATGTTATCACATTCTTACCATGAAAAGTATTAAAAAAAAAATAAAATTAGAAAATAAATAAATAATACAAATGTACATTTTTTTAGTGATCTGGTCATTTTAGCGTGTATGGGAGGAGGGTGTGTTCTTAGCCGGATCACGCCTATTTTTCGTACACAATTTAGATTTGATAACACATACACACATACCAAATTTTATTTTGTGGCTCATATATTAGCCATTTTATAACCATTTTATGAATTTTACTATAGTGGGTTGCTTTAGGAGGTGGGCGTGTCCATGTTCAGATGTCAAAAATATTCAATACTACATACCCTTGGGTCTACACAAACATCAGTACCAAGCTTCATCCAATTATATAAACTCCTTCTCTCGCTAATGTACCCACTTGCTCAGGTTAAGGGTCTAAAAAGTGTCAATTTCAAACCCACATTAAAACCATATTTAGATGTCAATTTTTAAAACGCCGATATACGTGTAATTTTTTTTTTGTCTCTTCTACCATGATCTTTTTACAATATATAATAAAAATATGAAAAATGTTAAATTTGACATACCTTGTTTCTTGGTTGAATAGGCGGGGAGAAAAAGTCGCACAACAACAACAACAAAAATTGTAGAAATTAATAAATTCACAAATTTGTGTATCACATGTTCATTAACTCCCATGCCAAATTTCATTTTGATACCTTTGTTAGTTTTCGAGTTATTAATTAAATACCGCTAAACTAGCCATTTCGCCCACTGTGCGTAAGTACAAAAAACACAGGTGCGTCGTTGGACACACGAGAGAAGCGAAGCTTTTTCGCAGTTACATAGATTTGATAGCTTAATGATTTTTTCTATTTAATAAATTAACTTTTAAATTCAAAAATTTTAAATAACATAAAATAAATTACATATATACACAAGACATACTGCTTACTTTTTATTTTTGACTGTCAAATTTCCACGCCAATTGCATATACGGGCATATAATGCCAGCGACTCTCCATTTTAACTCTCCACACATAGTTGTGAACTTGGCTGCACTGAAGAAATTTTTTCCAGCGGACTGCCTAGCGAAAAAAAATCCCGTTGCCTATTCGTTGTCAAAAAACTCAATGTACTTCTTAAGAGAACTTTGTGTTCGTTTTTACAACAAATTTGCTTCTACTTGCTACAAGATGTCACCAGAATCGGTGTTTTGTGGCTGCACTGCATTGATCGATATGGCAGTTCTAGTGTATTGGTTGGAATGAACGAAAAAGAGAGAAGAAAATGAATAGAGAGACGAAAAGCATTCGTGTTTTTTTACGGCTGGCTTCCGTACTTTATCATTTTTTTAATAAACTTACTTTGGATTTAATGTAATAATTGTTTAAATTTCTTAAATAATACAGAGTTTTATATTGTAGTGGTAACATGTCTACAGTTTTCCTTTGCGCGTTCACATCAAGAAAAAACAAAACACACTGATCCTGGTGACATCTTATTGGCATAAGACAATACATAATCCACTATCTTTTAATAGATTGTTAACACTGAATCAACAAGCGTTTCTAATATAGCTTGAAGGCCTGGTGTTAGTGCATAGAACTCGTGATCAACTGGATGCGAGTTCGAATCCCCACGGGGGCAAAGTAATATTTTTAATTTTCTTGTTGTAATAAACGAAATCAATAAGAAACCATAAAATTCTAAGAAAAAATCTGTCGAAAATTTTTCAGATTTCACTCCAAGCAAATCACAGAACGAGGAGTAAAAAGCTTCGCTTCAAAAACAAATAAAAGATCATTTTGCTTCAGCCAACTGCGCAGAAGGTTCTGCTTACGAAGTTAGCCGAATGAAATGCTTCGAGACGAATTGCAGCAACTGTTTTTTCGTTTTCTTTGCTTTGGCTTCACTTTATTGTCGCTCTAGTTCTTGAAGTGGAAAATCGAAAATGTTTGCTCTGCTTGATGAGTAAGCAATCAGATCTAGCTGTCGTTTGCTGCTTCAGTCAGTTAGTTTTTTTAAGTTCTCTCATGATAATAGTTGATAATTATGGCATCGCATATAGGGAAAAAAATCATTAAAAACTATATGAACGCTTAGTATGACTCAAGCTTCAAAAAAATAAATGACTGAAGCAGCAATCCACAGCAATAAGTTATCGCGAGTGCATTCGATTGCGCACAACAACAACCACTTCCACGCGAAGCATTCTCATAACAGCAATGAGCGACGAGTGCCGCTGCTTTCACTCATCGCTCACTAGAAAGACTGCTGAATTCTAAGCATATGATTCTAAGCACTTTTTTAGCGGCACTCGTCGCTCATCGCTGTTATGAGGATGCTTCGCGTGAAAGTGGTGGTTGTTGTATGCAACCGCACGTACTCGCATTCGGTTTTTAATGGATGATTTATAGTCATTCGTTCGAATCATAAACTCGTTGTAGTTCTCTACAGCTTAATAATGATCATACAATTAATAAAATCCATTAATTCACATCAGAATGAATTTAATTTAAAATGTGGTAATTTTTAATTTTTGGTGTGGGTAAAGGTAGTTTTTGTGATAATATTGGTTGGCAGCTATGTGTTGAATTAGCGAATATTTAAACATTCTTTTTAGAATTTGTAGCAAAGTAAACAAGTTTTTTATTATTTCTTAAAATAATGTTAGATTGTATCTTACGTTTGACGTTTTGTTTTTTATTTTACCCGGAATGTTTTTTTTTTTAGGCATCACTGTTATCATCAAAGATCCATAATGTGTTGACATATATTTGGTTTGTTTTTTTACTCAGCTGCTTAATAACACTGAAAACAAATATATTAAATCACCAGGTTTTTATGCTTATCTGCGGAAGTCGTGTTTTAAAAGAGTTTTAAAAATAGATAACTGGAAAGGCAAAAAAGCAACTGAAACCAGACAAAAATGAGTGGAAATTCATGGCGAAGGTGTGATTACAGAAAGAAAATGTCAGAAGTGGTTTGCTTGTTTCTGTGATGGAAATTTTTCAATCACCTCTTTCTGCTAGGACCTCGAAGGTTGACGACGACCATATCGAGACGCTAGTGGAGATAAGGAAAAATTCGAGAGTCAGAGACATAGAGCAAGTGCTCTAAATTTATCCTTTGTATGTATGTGCGGTCATTTAAAGTCCGCTGATTTTATCAATGTGGTGGCCGTGGCGCAGTGGGTAGAGTGTGTGGCCCATACGCCATAGAACCCTCGTTCAATTCCCACCTAGCACAGAAAGTTTTTTCAATTAAATTCATTTTTCTGTTTGGCCGTCACCTCACTGCAAATCTCAGAGAGTAAAACTGTCATGAAAAGCTTCTTAAGAACATAAGCTGTATTATCGAAAAATCCCAAAAAAATAGAAAAAGCGTGATATCTCGAAGAAGAGAGAAAGCTCATCTTGCTTTAATGGATGCCACTTTAAATTTAAAAAAAAACAGTAAAATTTTCCCTGTATCGGCTATTTCCAGTGAACATTTCCTGCTTTTTCCTGTTCCCGTACCCAAAAAATTCGCAAAAGAGAGCGAAAATGAGAAATCCTGTCCTTTTCAAATGTTTCTATTTTCTGCTACACAAGTTTGGCGAAGCAAAATTCGCAACAATTAGCAATCTGCCATATTTTGACAGATAATGCTAAAATATTGCATCAGCCAATGCCAGCTGATGATAAAATTTAATAAAAGAAATAATTAAATGTAAAAAGTGTTCGCCAGGCACATTTAAAAGGATGCAAAGTGAAAAGCAGTGTTTGATAATGAAAATAACTTATTTTCTTTTGCAATTTTCTTTACTTGTTGCGTTTCTTTACTCTGCAAATTTTACAACTTGCGAATTTCTTCAAAAAAAGTACGGGAACACACCTTTTATTTTCCCCCAGCTCCGACTGCAGTATGCTGGTGCTCGGTGCTAGCATGCCGGTGCACGGGGATTTCTGTTCTAACTTTTTGCATGTGTTTGCTTTTGAGTGCACAGCACACTGCATAGAGCTCCGTACTGGGGCTTTTGGGTGCGCATTCCGAACCCTGCTGGACAGCATCAACTAAGCGACAATATAGCGCGATCAAGCATTTCAACACAAAAAATGAAAATTTGCTAAGTTTTCTATGCTGAAATTCACGCAAAATAAACAATCATTACAAACAGTTTTCAAATAAAAATTATGCAGTTTTTACCTTATATTTTGATATAGATACAATTGATAATAAAAATTTCTTTTTTCATATACTTGATTGGCACAAATTTTTTCTCAAAAAATAATAATATTATCAATCACAAATGTCAAATTGTCAAGCCACCAAGAATATCTCAATTGGTGAGTTTCATGACATACATAAACACTTGTTTTCTATCGTTAAAGTTTAGCAGAGTGATTGAGCATGACGTCACTACCAGTAGAGAATTTCTCAACTGAGTTACATGAACGCACCACTGATCGATTGAATCAGACGCATGATTGTTACAGTGTTGATTACGTATGAATAATTTTATCTTATGTGAGTTTTACAGTTCTCTGGTAAAAGTCTTTTCAAGAGCTAAAATGGTAATTTGCTTTTTTTTATCAAAAAATTGGATGTCTTGGACCAGAACGAATTGAAAGAAATTCACAAAGTCTACCGAGTTGACATTTGTGATCGGCTCGTTACCTACTTACTTAGGTGGCCGTAACAACCCGTGTCCGGATTTCAACCGACCTCATCAGCTCTCGCCAGGCGCCCCTGCTTTGCGCGCGCCTTCTCCAATCGGATACACAAAGTGCGGTTAGGGCTTCCTCAGCCTGGTCCATCCATCGGAGGCATGGTCTCCCTCGTCGTCGTTGACCAGCGACCCTCGCCTCGAGCACCTTTTTCGCTGGAGCTTCGTTGTCCATACGATGGACATGACCCAGCCAACGTAGTCGCTGCACATTTATACGCCGAACTACGTCAATGTCTTCGTTGAGCTCATACAGCTCGTGGTTCATTCGGATGCGATAGTCATCGCCAACTAGACCAGGACCGAAGATATTGCGAAGAACTTTTCTCTCGAACACCTCCAGAGCGGCTGCGTCAGTTTGCGAAACTACCCAACTATAACTAGTGTCTCCTTTCTTAAGTATAGAGCACAGTACACTGAGGTTCCAATCGTCGGGCATGCTTTCTGCTAGCCATATTTTGCTGATGAGCTGATGCATGCGCCTTATCAATTCATCGCCGCCGGTTTTAAACAATTCAGCTGACAGGCCGTCAGCACCCGCTGCTTTATTGTTTTTGAGTCGTTGGATAGCAACTCGAACCTCTTCATGGCTAGGTGGTGGTACTTCCACTCCGTCATCGTCGATTGGTGGCACTGAACTGCGCTCTCGATGGGCGGCATTGGTGGAATCATCGCCAGTAAGTAAATTGGAGAAGTGCTGTCTCCACAATCTAAGCACACACTGTGTATCCGTATTCAGATCTCCATTTTCGTCTCTGCAAGTGGACGCTCCGGGCTTGAAACCTTGGGTTAGACGCTTAACCTGTTGATAGAATTTTCGTGCATCCTTCTTGCCCTGGTATACCTCTAATTCCTCACGCTCACGCTTTTCCTGCTCTCTTTTCTTGCGTCTGAAAAGACGCCTCTCTTCCGGCGTGATCGGCTCATGAAACGTGAAAAAACGACCCATTTCTCAAGCGTGTTATTACGGCTGACGAGAAGTGAATTGTCTAGAACAATTTCAACAGAGAAATGAACTGGTCCAAAAAAGATGAAGCGGGGGATTGGCAAGCAAATGCAGAAATTCACCAGAAGAAGGTTATGCTCTCATTCTGGAATTGGAAGGCACCTGTTACCTATGAGCTACTCCGACAGAATACAATCATAAATTCTGAAGCCTTCTGTAAACTATTACATAAATTGAGGTATGTCATGCAACAGAAGCGTCAATTAAAAGAGGATGGTCTTATTCCATGGTAACGCCAGGCCTCATATGAGTTTGGTGACTCGCCAAAAACATAACTCGAGTTCGGATCGCATGTTTGGGCCATCCACCCTTTAGTACACTCTCGTCTACGGATTGCCATATGATTCGCTCATTACAAACTGAACATTACTGAATAGTTAAACCTTTAATAATTAGGGTATTATTAAACAGTACCTTGATAAGTTCTTTGCAGAGAAATGTGGCGGCTTGTAACTGCGCGGGATAATAAAGCTACCACAGTGACGGGATAAGGTGGTCGAAGAAAATGGCGAATATATATTTGATACATTGATTTAAATTGTAAAATAAATACGCATAAGCTGTAAATAAAAAATGGTACTGACTTTTAGTACAACCCGTTATTTGAAGCAAAAAATCAGTTTTTGTGAAAAACAACAAAAGCATGAAGACAACAGTAAGCTTCTCAAGCAAGAATTCGCATTATGTAAAGTGGGCTCAAATGATATATTAAGATATATAAAATCTGCTCTCTTTATGCTTGCCAAACTATTAAACTTCCATCTTAGATTTCTGTCTATTTTGGCATTATCTGTTAGGAATTGTCTCAACCTTTCCATAAATTATGTTAAGAACATTATTTTGTGTACCCTGGTGAATAGATCTATTTTTATTTCAAACATAGGTATACCTTCAAGACCAAAGTATTTAATCCTATACTCGAATTTTATACAATTTTCTTTCAAAACCATGGTCGTAGCCAGTATGTAAGCCAGGAAGGGGGAAAAGGAATATATTCTTTTTTTTTTTAATTGGTAAGAATATTGATTAAATTTAAAGTTAAAAAAGTTTGTTGTTTGATTTGTAAAAAGTTTATTTAACTGCAAAAATTTTATTTGAAGTTGAAAAACTTATATTTCAAGTTAAAAATCAGTATAGCTATAATTTTTAAAGACTATTTTTCAACGGGCAAATATGTTATTTTCAAACCGCAGCACTTTCTTCATCATTGGACTTGAATTTCTTTCCAGGAAGCATTCTCTTGAGATTTGAAAACAGGGAAAAGTCGCTGGGGGCTAAATCTGGAGAATACGGTGGGTGGGTAAGTAATTCGAAGCCGAATTCATTTAATTTTGCCATGATTTTCATCGATTTGTGACACGGTGCATTGTCTTGGGGAAGCAACATTTTTTCTTTTGCAAATGTGGCCGTTTCTTGGCGATTTCAGACTTCAATCGATCCAAAAGTGCACAGTAATAGTCGCTGTTGATGGTGATTCCTTTTTGGAGATAGTCGATGAATATTATTCCTTTCGCATCCCAAAATACACACACCATCACCTTACAAGCAGACTGTTGGGTCTTTACTCGCTTTGGATTCGGTTCGTCGACTGCTGTCCACTCAGCTGACTGTTTTTTGGATTCGATCCATCAATTCGTTGCTGTTTTTGGTTGACTGTGAGCTCACGCGGCACCCACTTTGCACAGAGCTTTTGCATAGCCAAATGTTCGTGTAATTTGTAACCAATTTGTGGATTTTTTTGATGTTTTGTGGAATAACAGTCTGATTTGGGCGTCCACTGCGCTCTGCATCATTTGTGCTGGTACGACCACATTTAAATTCAGCAATCCACTTTTCTACAATTTGTTTCGATGGAGCAGAGTCCGGATAATGTTTATGAAGCCATTTTTTGGTTTCCACTGTATTTTTTTTCATCAAAAAGCAATGCTTTATCAAAACCCGAAATTCACTTTTTTCCATTTTTTTTTTCTCAATAACAACAGTTGCAGACAAAATGCTATAACTCACAAATCAACTGTCAGATTGTTGTCAAATTTCTATACGTATCGTTTGAAGGTTGGTACTAAATCAAAATCATATGGAAAAATTCTAGTAACGCCATCTATGTGTCATCCCATGGACTTTTTGAACGTACTGTAATTTTAGTGTTTTAATATATTGTTTGAATTTATAATTGATTATATTTTTTATTGTCGTAAACTTGTCTCAGACTACAATACCAAAGACATTAACTATACAACTGTAGAAAAATTTATATCTGTAAATTGTTTGCCACAAATTCAATTTTAAAAATAATGTGACAATCATTTATTTCTAGGAACTTTTTGAGATCATGTCGAACAAAATTTTTTTCTTCATAAAATAATTGTTGCCTGTAAGCAAAAACACTTCAACCCAACATTTTGTGTTCAAACTCGCTTAATTTTTTATTAAATTACACAAAAAATTATTATTCAAATAACAATTATTTGAACGCATGTCGATGATATGATGTGGAAGAACAATTATATCGATCAATTATGCCAGATGAATACATGAAGACAAAAAAATGCGTATTTTCTGTTACCGAAATTAAATTAAAAATTAAGCGAAATAAGAATTCAATCAATTTCCAACAAATCAACTTTAAACAATATCTTCTTCAAGAATCTAGTCAAAAACTTTACATACGTTAGTTAAAACGTTACGTTAATAGCAAAATACAAGGAGGCGGCAAAAAGATATTTCTTCTGCCGGCCCTGTTTTCCACGCTCGCTCTTAAAAGTTCCCAAGTCAACATATGCTGGTGAAAACCTTGTGGGTATCATTCCATATTTTTTTTTAACTGAAGCTGACAGCAGAAACCAAGCATCGTTGGAGCAGGTCAACTACGTGCAGCTAGCTGTTTATTACGTGCTGCTGCTGCTGTCTGGCACTAGCAACACAGCTCATATCAATATGTTGAATCTTAACAAAGTTATTGTTATTGTATTTTTTTTTTAGCTGTTGTTGTTATTGTGACTTTTTCAGTCATTTTCATTAATTAATTGTTTGTTAATCGCTGCTCATGGCCGAACGCCTGACTGCCTGAATGACTGCAACGTTAACATTTTTTTTTATTCAATCCTTGCTTGCGTGGCTGGCATGCTTTTGTCCTGTATTTTTTTTTATATTTTAATACTTTTTTTATAATAAAATGCGGCAGCTCTTTACAAAAAATATGGCAGCTGCTACCTTTGTAGTGCTTTGCCTGCATTGTGTTATTTTTTTATTATTATTCAAGGTGATTTTAGAACATGCCTTTTTTTTATTTACTTATGTATTTATAAAGCCAACAAAAAACCTGAGCAAGCCTTTTTCGAGTCAAGCGGAGTCTAGATTTTGACATAAATAAAGACTAAAACTTTTTAAGCATCAATCCCGCACCTTATATAAAAATGTAAGCATTCTCCTCTTTTATGAATAGATACTCAAAATCGTTTTGCCTTCCTTCCTGACTTCAAACACTTATTTATATTCAGCTTGGCACAGGTTGCTTTTGTTGTTGTAATCGCAACTATCAACACCACTGCTTCGCTGCAGATTTGATAAGCTTTTGTGATCCTTTTTTTCAAACTGCTTCATTTTTACAGATTAAAATTTTCATTGTTATTAAAGTAAAAGAGTAAGAAAAAAAATTCAAACTGTTTTGTGGTTACATCAAACAATGCAGTCTCCAAGCCCTATCCATTGTAACAAAAAAAAAACCTAACCATCCCGATAAAATTTTTACTCTCAACATCCTTACATTAAACTGTACTTTGTGGTCAGCTTTGTGTGGCTTATCGATACCCAGTAGGGAAGGAATCATTACTGAACTAGTTACAAGATGATTACTTGGTAATGGAAGGTAGTTCCCTGCGGGATTACAACACACAAATATAAGGCATTATTTTAATACGGGCTTGTCATAGGCGGTAATGTGTGATGCTTACATCCAGTATTACTTATAAGTCAGAGGCAAACTAATTACTTACAGTATTACCAATAAGTCAGAGTATAAGACAGAGGTCAACTACTTACGACTAGTATTACCTATAAGTTAAAGTGTAACTTATTATCTAACATATTACCTATAAGACAAAGGAAAACTTATTATTTAGTTTATTACCTGCAGTATTACTTATAAAAAGAGTACTCGTTCCTTTATTTTAATTCAACCCAATAGCAACGATGATGCCATATGGCGTCACTAAGTATGATTCCAAAGAACTAACGGTAGCACACATCTGTATAAATTTTTTTTAAACCAATAAATAAGTCGTGTAGAAAAAGGTTGAGTCCACTAAGTTCTCCTCTTTTTTTCTCAGTTTATTATCACGTGTCGACAGAACAGAGGCTGAAAGTCAAGTGTGTTTTCATAAAGTCAAAAAAATTGCAAAATGGCTCATAGAAAAAAGTTAATATTATAGATTTTTGTTTTCTTTAATCATATTGTGTAAAAAGTATATATGTTCTGAAAGTACTCACATTGGACTACAATTTTGTATTTTTAGTACGTTAAATTTTTTGTCAGTTCTTTATATATATATATTTTTAATTTGTTGATGTCATTTGGCATCATCGATCGTGGGCCTTATATACACTGCACGTATTTTCCTCTATGTACATGGTTTTTTATTTTTGGTTTTTTAGCATGAAACTTTATAGAATTGCAGACATTTAAAAATTAATTTTGTGGAAGATAATATAGTAGAGCAATTAGCTGGTATTTTTATACAGCCTGCTGGTGCAGCTTATGCTTCAGCGGAAGATAATGCTGACGAAGAAGAAGGTGGCAATATTATGGACTAACATCATAACCAGTTGCATCAAGATGCTCAAGTCGATCTTGTTGGCAATAAAACTTTATTCGACCATAGCGCTGATGATGAACAAACTAAGAAGTTGTTGCAGAGGTGCCACCACAACCAGCGGCTCAACCTGGGCAGTATATTGGTACGATCATAGATGCACCACAAAATTCAACAGTTCCGAATGTGAAACAAAAATGCAAATGGTCAAAAACCTCGACTGAGACCTTTTTACCCATGAAGCAACTAAGATAGTGACAGTTCTTTTGGCGATCATAGGTTGTCAAAAATGGTACAAGTAGAAAACGAAATAAGTTAAAAAAAACACTGGTGCGTCTTTGGACACACAAGAGAAGCGAAGTTTCATACACACAGAGGAAACATACAGCCTTACTATAAAACTGATATTAAATTTTAGCGCCAGCTTTTTAATTTAGTAGCAGCTGTAGCCTCTGCGAAGCTTATGCTAAAAACCTTTTTAGAACTGGCACTAATTAGAGCCTAAATAATATTTTTGGCTCAATGATATGCAATCGCAATAATGCAATCGCATTATTTTGCCATCAGGCAATTTATGCTAGAGCTTGTGTGTTCTGTTGAAGGCCTTTTGCTAAAATGGGCTGCCGTAGATTTAGGGCAATATTAAGAAAGGAACTTGGGTATCATAACCTTAGGTAAGTTATAAAGGGTGATTTTTTAAGAGCTTGATAACTTTTTTTTTAAAAAAAAGGCATAAAATTTGCAAAATCTCATCGGTTCTTTATTTGAAACGTTAGATTGGTCCATGACATTTACTTTTTGAAGATAATTTCATTTAAATGTTGACCGCGGCTGCGTCTTAGGTGGTCCATTCGGAAAGTCCAATTTTGAAAGACAAATTTTGTTCAGCGATGAGGCTCATTTCTGGTTGAATGGCTACGTAAATAAGCAAAATTGCCAAAATTGCATTTGGAGTGAAGAGCAACCAGAAGCCGTTCAAGAACTGGCCATGCATCCCGAAAAATGCACTGTTTGGTGTGGTTTGTACGCTGGTGGAATCATTGGACCATATTTTTTCAAAGATGCTGTTGGACGCAACGTTACGGTGAATGGCGATCGCTATCGTTCAATGCTAACAAACTTTTTGTTGCCAAAAATGGAAGAACTGAACTTGGTTGACATGTGGTTTCAACAAGATGGCGCTACATGCCACACAGCTCGCGATTCTATGGCCATTTTGAGGGAAAACTTCGGAGAACAATTAATCTCAAGAAATGGACCGGTAAGTTGGCCACCAAGATCATGCGATTTGACGCCTTTAGACTATTTTTTGTGGGGCTACGTCAAGTCTAAAGTCTACAGAAATAAGCCAGCAACTATTCCAGCTTTGGAAGACAACATTTCCGAAGAAATTCGGGCTATTCCGGCCGAAATGCTCGAAAAAGTTGCCCAAAATTGGACTTTCCGAATGGACCACCTAAGACGCAGCCGCGGTCAACATTTAAATAAAATTATCTTCAAAAAGTAAATGTCATGGACCAATCTAACGTTTCAAATAAAGAACCGATGAGATTTTGCAAATTTTATGCGTTTTTTTTAAAAAAAAAGTTATCAAGCTCTTAAAAAATCACCCTTTACTTATACTAGTGAAGATTTCCTAAGGTCTTTGCAACAAGCGCTTGCGTTGTTCTCTTAGGATTTGTTTGTTTTTTTCATCTTTTCAGCTTTCTTTTTATACAAACTCAATTTTTATTTCATATCAACTCATCAGTAATCTTGCGTTGTTCCCGCTGTTGTACACTAAGCAGTTTTATGTTCTACATGTTTCGTCAGTGTAACGAATAAATTGCTGCGAAATACATACACGTTAGTACAAATGATAAGAAAAGGAAAGCAAATAATGACCGCGTATGACAGAAAGAGTAGCAATGACAGAAAATATTGTAAGAACCCCGATTTGCTTTTGCCCAAGTATCTTTGGCATTTTATACAATGTTGGCATGACCAAGTTGACAAAAAACTTATGAAATTTGCACAAATTTCTTAGGCTTCATACAAAAATAGTTACCCAAGTCATTTTAGGCAAAACGTCGTAGGTATTTTTCTGTGTGTAGATTTGTTAATTTAATGGTTCTTTTTTTTAAACTTAAATTCAAAAATTTAAAGCAACATTAAATAAATTAAAAAAACACGCTAATATTCACACCAGTAAATTTTATTACATTCCATTATTATTTTATTTAGTTTATTACATGTTACAGTCATTGTTAAAACAAAAGCATTTACCAACAACAGCACAAGCGAATTCACATAAAAAAAAAAAATATTATTTCGCCCACCATGAGGGTCGATCCCACGGCCCATTGATTAATAAACCTACACTCTTTCCACCGAGCCAAACAACTCTGTTAAATTTTGCTGTTGATTTAATATTAAATATATAACTGCAGCTATGTTAACAGTTGTTAACAGTTGGCACAACCAAATTGAGGATGATGACCAGTGTTGTCACTTGCAAATTCTAGGTAGTGGTAGGTTGAGTCTAAAATGAGTGGTGAGTTTTAAGAAACGTTAGAATATATTTTTCTTCTTAAGGAAAAATTCGACTGAAGTCCTACAGCAAAACAAATCACAAGTCACCTTTTCCCCACACGGCAATTTTTCTTGCCAGCAAGTTTTCAATTCCCTTTTGAACTTGCCATTTGCCTTGCCACACAGCAAGCTTTCTTGCGCAATTCTGATTTTAGTTTGAAGAAAGCGCTAGAACTGTTTAAAGAAATATTAATAAAGTTTGAGGTAGTTTTAGTACATAGTTAATATTATATTCTTATGCATTCACTGTTTTATTCAATGTCCATTTCATTGAAATATTACAACATTAATTTACAACCCATGTTTTCTTATATGAATACTTTGTCCGCTAATACGCAGCCATCTTAACTTGACGAATCAGAATAAAACGAAACAGCAAAGAAACAATAGCACAAAAGAAAACTTGCCGGTACGAGCAAGTCTGTACTCGTCCCCTCTCGTCATGTTCCGAGCGCTCAAAAACTCGACTTGCCGGCAAGAAAAATTGCCGTGTGGAAAGGGGTCTAAGAAGTGTACCATGAAGCTGAATTAGTTTTATTGCAAATATTTCTCATATAATGTTCTTAAAACAGCAATAAAATAAAATATTATATGTAATAAAATTACTAAAATTTTAATTATAATGCAGTAATTTTTATATAAATATATTAAAAAGTGATAGATTTTAAAAAATTCAAATAGTGGTAGAAACCAAAAAAGTGCTAGATTTATCACAATTGTGGAAATGTGGCAATACTGATGATTCTTGTAGCAAGTAGTTAAGCAGCTACCCAAACCATAAAAATCATTTAAGGGGTTACATGACATTGGCAGTTTTTTGAAATCGAGTTTTTTTTAATAATTTTGTATTTTAGTAAATATTCTTAAGATTCTAAGAAAAAAAATTCCTACGGGTTCAAATGTTACAGCCGGATTAGTGAGATTTTAATTTTTGCGCTACCTACGTACGGCAGCTGGTATATACTTGTTTTACTTGCTACCTGACTTTTGGTGGTTGTTATTTCGTACCTACTTGAAGGGTGAAGGGTGAAGCCCGAATTGCTAAACGATTGCAAAAAACTATAAGAAACAGCACAACACAAGATAAGGAAGGCATACAGTACGAACCAGGCATGGCGGATTGAAGGTAACCTTTTTTTTCTTTGTTCACAAACTTTGAACGCGTTTATCTCGAAACCATGTTTTTCGTAATGGTTGCGGCACTAGCGGGTTCATTTTTTGACGAAATTTTTTTTTGTATTATTTTAAACTTGATTCGCTATCGTATGACACGAGCTTTTTTTTTAAATTTTTTTTTTATTTTTTATGTATTTTCTAAGTCAATATTTTTTTCGAAAAAACAAACTTTCAAATTTGGAACATCACCAAAAATTTAAAAAAATTTAAAAAAAAAGCTCGTGTCATACGATAACCAATTTTGTTAAGATTTAAAAAAGTCATTTTTTTCCAGATCGGACAATTTTTGCAACTCCCTGCGCTGCATCCACGAGGCCCCGTTTTTTTCTCTACCGCCAGTTTGGAGCCATGTTGGAGTGAAAAATATATTTTTTTGAATTTTTTTTCTTATAATTTGTTCAATTCTCTACAATAATAAAAAAAAATTTGGAAAAATGCTTGTTTTTGACTGAGTTATGAATTTTTAAAAACAAGGTCTGTTTTCTCTGCCGCGAATGTCATGTCCCGCCTTGTGTAGAACTCGTGTAGCAAGTGGCTTAGCAGTTACCCAAACCACACAAATACATTAATATATTATTGGATGTGCTGCAACATAGCTTCAATTGCACTCAATACTGAATCAATGCTTCTGTGCAAAGAAGGCGTTTGGCTCAATAGATAGAGTATAGAACTCCAATCGGAGGTTGACGGGTGCAAATCCCCACGGCAGGCGGAGAAATGTGATATTTGATATATTAAATTGTCTTGTTGTAAAAAACGCAGAAACAAAGAAACCTTATAAAATTCTAAGAAAAAATCTGTCGAAAATTTTTCAGATTTCACTCCAAGCAAATCAAAGAACGAGGCGTAAAAACCTTCGCTTCAAAAAACAGAAAAGTAAAATATACAAGCAAATAGCAACCTATGATCGGAGTTTGTGTGAATATAGTCTATAGATCGATTTTTGCTCATAGAAAGCTGCATTTATTTTGCGTCAAAAGAAGATTTCATTTCAAATGACAAAATGTGAAAATTACTGTCACTTACTGATAAACTGAACCGAATGAAATTGGAATCATAAGAGAAATACGTATTCCATTAAATTACCGCACTGAGATCAAAAGCTATAATGACCAAAAGCAAATCGTGAAACAATAAATAACGCAATGATGAATAATCTCGGCGTTTGCATAACGAAATGAACTAATAATGACTGCCTTGCTGTGGCATCAACAGTTTATGCACTCAATCTTGTTTCAAAGGCAAGTTGGTTGAAAAAACACGTGTTTTCGACAGACCATTTTCTGTAAAATGTTACAACCGGACATGGATGAAAATATCGGTTACTATCGCATATGCTATCACAAATTCCATTTTTAAAATTTGTCATATTAGGAGTATTTTCAGAAATTCAAAATAAGATTTACTGGTGGTCCATTTTTAAATGGGACCTATTTTCCTATTTTCAATTCTAAGTTTTTTACGCTTTTTATGCATTCTCATTTATTTTTATTAATAAGAGATATATAAAAAACAAAATCTTATTGATATTAAAAAGCTCTCTTTTACTTGAAAGCTTTGTAACGTCGACGGCCGATGATGCCATATGGCATCACCTGATTCTGGTCGACTTATAGCATGTTCACACAGAGAGTTTAGTTTGAGTTTAGTTTGAGTTTAGTTTGAGTTTAGTTTGAGTTCAATTTAAGCTGTTCACACAGAGATGTGTCAACAGAATTCAGTTTAGTTGAGTTTGATATTTCGCAGAAAAAATCGTTCAATACTCTCTCTAAAATTTACATCTGAAAGTAGCTTTTTTTCAGAACATTAGCATACTTTTAGGCATTTCTCAAATTGAGTTTTGATAAACCCTGAAAGCAAACTGAGTTCAGTTAAGTTCAGGGGCGGATCCAGAAAAATATTTCGGGGGCATTACTGTTAAAAAATATTAATGTACGCTATATATGTATCGTCGTTGGGCTTGCAATACCGCATATCAGCCGCTTGCACATACACACACACGGTATTAGTAAAATTCTACAGAAGTGCAGAAAATCTGCTTTCTTTTAAACTATTGAATGGATTTTCTTTATTATTAAATCAGCATTTAATGGAAAATTCACCCTATATTAATTAAATCAAATAGAATTAAAATCCAAATTTATGTTTTGGCCTTTTTGCAATATACGCGGTATTGCAAGTGGCTGATATGCAGTATTGCACGCCCAACGACGATATGCATAGTATATTTATAAAATATGTAATCAGTAAATCAAATAAACTGTGTTTTAGTAAGCGTATTTTGCTTTTTTGTTGTTTTGCACGCGTAAATAAAAGTAGCCCTTGGGCGTGTTTTTTGTGTCTCGTATTTTATTCCCTGTCTACAGCATATATAACAGCGTTGCAAAATTATTGAATAAGTCACACACGTTGCAGTCACACACTGAGGTGCTCACAATTACAAAAATAACAAATGCTATAAATACGCTTTGTTAATATACGATTAAACTGTGAATAGTCCAATTGTGCAATGATATTATTTTTTTTTTTTTGCTTTTTCGATATAATACCGAATACATTTTCGCACGTTACCACCAACACTTTATTTTTACCAACACTTTAATAAAAAATTGAATTTTTTGGAAACTAATTCACATTTTTCAAGGTCACCACTACTATTTTTTTGGCGTGTTGAAAACATGGTCGTATTGAGGCATTTATTTTCAATTCATTATTAAAATTTTGCATTGAAAAATGAATGCTTACTATTTTTAACGAATTTTTCAAAAAACTCCATACACGTATGGAAATAAATAAATAAATTTTTTCATACAAACACTTTCAAACTAAAAGTGAGATTTTTAGTATTTTTTTTACTTCTTACTGTATTCTTAAATTTTTCAGGTAATATACCTCCTACGGCTATTTTTTTATCAAGAAATAAAATAAATAAATAAAAAATAAATAAAAAGTTATATAAATTTGAAGCATAATTAACAGTTTTCGGGGGTATATTACTAGCTTAAAAATTATAAAATACTATAAGAAGTACAAAAAAAAACTCAAAAATTACATTATTGATTAAAAATTAAAGTGTTTTTTTATTACATAAATAATTGTGTAGGCAGTTTTCGTAAAATTCGTTTAAAATATTAAGCATTATTTCTTCGACAAACAATTTTGAGAATGCATTAAGAATGAATGCCTCAACACGATGATGTTTTAAAAACTCCAAAAAAAATAGTCGTGCTGAACTTGAAAAATGTGAATGAAATTTTAAGTGGTCAAAAAAATTTAAATTTTTCTGTAATGTGTTGGTAAGAAACTGCACATTTATTAAATGTGAAATGTGAAAAAGATCTATTAATAAAAAAATCCTGAACATTTTTTTGTAGGACTTAAAGTTTTGAAGATAAGTTGTTTTCCTACAAGTCCAAATGACAAATTTTGACTTTTTTTTTAATTTCCCATTGTGTAAAAATTACAAAAAAAAAAATTAATAATAAATATATAATCTTTCTATTTTTTAAATACTATTGACGTGCAAAATTTGAAAAAAATCGGTATCGTCAAAATCACTTTTTGGACAAAAACGTCCGATTTGACATGGAATCACCGATGTTTGACTATTTACAGCAGGGCGCGATATCGCAAAGAACATAAAACAACAGGAACAGAACTCAGGTGTGAATATTTAAAATAAATTATTAAAAAATCGATGTTTTTCTTTTAAGTACCCTAAGACCATATAATAGACACTAGTGATTCACATTTAAATTCAAGTTCTTCGAGAATTTCGAAGGGGGGTTTGAACCCCCAAAATCCCCCTGAATCCGCGCCTGGTTGAGCTAAATCCAGCAAAATTGTACAGGAAACTCTAGAGTTTATAATGACTTCAGCGACAAAACTCAACTTTGTACTGGAAACTCAAGCTAAACTCTCTGTGTGAACATGCTATTAGTGAACCAATTTAAAAATTTCTTCCATATTCATGACCAGGAGGTCAAAATTAGCCAATTTGTGAATTTTCGTCACAAAATTCCAAAAAATCTTGCGCTGTCTCTAAAGGGTTATTTATATATAGTGTACTAACTGAATACCCGGCATTACTTAAAAGTTAATACAAATAATAATATTAATACAAACAAAACTCATTCGTAGACTTAAAAATTTTTTTTCATAAACCTTAGAAGGGATGTGTTGGCTAACTATAAAACAGGTAACTTCGGCGGAATGAGCAAAATAGTAGTACACGATTCAACATCTAAAAGATAATCGCGTGCTGATAGCTACCAAAAGTATATATTAGAATTTCAGTAGGAAATAGAATTTTAGTAGAAATAGAAAATTTTAAAGAGAAAATGAGTTTTATACATTTAGATAGAACAGAAACAATTAATTTTCTTTCAAACTGAAACACCTTCTGTCATATGAATGGGAATCAAAAATGCAATTTTGAATTAAAATAATTTTTTCTAAATAATCAACCTTTGCGACATTTTTTGAGAAAACATTAAATATTGTTCAAAAAATCATTGCATTCATTGCATTAATCCTTTTGTGATAAACCGGCGGTACTTTTTTTAAATTGCAATAATTAATGCTGATAGAAAAATGCCTGTTGTAAGCTGTTCGTTAGAGATTGACAAAAGTAGCAAAGGACATATTTGTAGATATTTTAATGGTTTTTGACCATTTTTCTTCGCATTTTTCCCCGAATAAGCCATATTTTATAAGAGACCTTTTTCTTACTGGATAAAAAGCAAATAACCACTGAAAATAGAAATTGAAATGTCAAAATAACGCCAACCGACGACGCAACTAACTTGCGCATCTGTTAATGCGTACGTCAAATACCACAGAACTCGAAATTTACAAATTTTTACTTTTTAATGTAAAACTATTCGTAGTGATCATATATTTTGTAAACATCTTCTTTAAGTTAAAAAAAAAACTTTTGTCTCATTGCTTTGTATGGAGTTCCGTCCCGTGCTTCACCTACAAATTTAAAAATTTTGAGTTGTGACTGTTTTGTATTTAGTGTGCTATATGGGCAAGTCCCAGCGTGTCGGGCGTTTCATTCGGACGCGCCTTTTAAAAATTATTCATACGATCCAGAGATATATTTGGGATAACTATATATTATCGACAGTGGCGGCCTTGGCGTAGTGGGTAGAGTGTGTGACTCTTACGCCAGAGAACTCAGGTTCGAATCCTCCATCTGACACAGAAAAATTAATTCAATTGAAAAAATTTTCGGCCGTCACCTCTTTGCAGACAGTGGCAAACCTCAGAGAGTAAGAACTGCCATGAAAAGCTTCTTGAGAACATAAGCCGTTCGAAGTCGGCGTAAAACATGTAGGTCCAGTTCTCGAGCATTCGTGTGCAAACATCACACACAACACAATTGATCATAAGAAGCTCGGTCAATGTCCTTTCAAGGGCTGAGATGGCCATTTCGTTTTTTTTTTATATATTATCGAAAAGCCATTTATTGGTATAGAAAAAAAAAAGAAGTGTGCGTGTCAGTTCCGACGCGCGACTAGAGTTTACTCCTCTAGATCGATTTCCTTGGAGCTTGAAATGTATATAAACGGTAAAAGGAGTGAATAAAGGCATCTCTCATATTACTAAAAGGATTGTTTACATAAACTCATTATGAGATAAATTGATGAATTTCATTTATAGTAAAGTCATTTTTAAATACTGTAATATTAGGTTTGTGGTAATAGTGAAAACAGCGCAGCAATCATTGTACCATATCTAGTCGTTCCCAGTGTTCTACCAGAAACTACATTTAAATTCACTTCTTCTTTCAAAAATTGTATTAAGCGCAATCCTTCATCTGTATGATGAAACAATTAAAAATTTCCTTAAATTTTTCATATTTTTCTATTTGGGATCAATTTGTGTACATATTTTGTATTCAAAGTCCCGTTATGTCATAGCGATAAAAATTCTAGCTAGTTCTTAATCCAGCAAGTTTTATTTAATTGAAATCGGTTAAAAATTCGTCGAGTTATTCTATTTAAAGTATTTCTACTTCACTACAAAATCACCAAAATAACTATGTTTTGCTTGTTCTTACTTGCGAAAAACTCAGTTAAGTCAAAACAGCATGAAAAACAACGAATTTTTAATTAATTTTAATAAAATAAAACTTGTTTGATTTATAATTAACCAAGCTTAATTATCATTTATAATAAAAGCGCACTTTAATACAAACTACTCGTATGAGCAACGGCTGCGATGCGCACATATTGAAACACACACAATATTTTTGTTGTCCTATGGCAAGCTGAACATAAAAAGAGAAGATGGAGAGCAACATGGAGTTTATTGAAACTCTTGCAAGCACAAGCTGTCACAAAAAGAAAACGACCAAACAATGCGTGACATCGGGGATGATTTAATATAAATTTTTACATTTTAATTAAATATACTTACTATTGATACTTCAAATGGAAAATACCCCTTTGCTGTGCTCTAGCACAAGTACAATATTCTAAAACTTATTTCATAAAAATCAGCCCAGTACTTTTGGAGTTTTACAAAAATTTGCAATTCAATTTTATATAATAGCAGATTGCTGTGTTTATTTTGTTGGTATTTCTTTGTTGTTGGTTTTTTGCTGTGCAACGCTGACTGCGTAACGCCTGATTTTTTAGGTAACGCTCGATTTCACTCACTATAAAATTTCATACCGCGGGCAATATATGAAATCGATTCTAAAGGAGCAAACTCCAAAAATAAACAATTTTTATTCAAATAAAATTTATAAAAAAATTTTTATTTTAAACATGCGTTCCGACGTTTCACGAAATGGAAGTCATTTTGTGGGACTAAATTCATACTATGCCTATTGTAGATTTGCAAATTTGTCAGACGTATACAAAAAGTCTGAAGACAGTATTTTTTATAAATTTAACAAGTTTTCGGAAAAGTCATGCTTTATTATGGAAAAGAGGTAAGGTTTGACAACTTTTTTTTTCCAAATTTTTTTTTATTCTTGTTTCTGAAAGTACAACATCTGAAAAATATTGTATATAATTTTTAGGTCATTCGGAGCAAAACTAACAAAGTTACAGTATGTTGAATGGCCGTACCTCTAACTTAGTTTTGCGTGCCTTTTAGCTATCTGCGCTGAGCGGCGAGCGGCAACTGTTTCGGTCTCTATTGTATTACTTCTATCCCCTCTTTTCGTCTTCATATCTTCAGGAAAATAAAATGTGTAACGTACATTGTATCCTTCGATGTAGAATATACAGGGTGTCCCGCAATTGAGTGCAACTATTTACGGAGCTGAAAGGTTATGTCGAGCTGAGCAAAAAATCGTACGGGAGGGGGGGGGGTCTATTTTCACATTATTTGGAGCTACAGGGTTAATTAATATTTCACGACTTTGATTCTCGTTATTGTTTCTAGCAGAAGAACTAACTAACATAAAACTTATTTTGTTAGCTCATTTTAAAGGCAATGAGCTTTGGCAACCTTTCTAAAGGTATATCAACAAACAACACCAACTTAAGCGTTACCGAGCTGTGCTCGTGTGAACATGAAATCAATCGATTGAAACCACCAAATTTCAATTTTGAGTGCAAATTTCTCAGAATTTCGCGTAATAAATATGCTGTAGTCAGAATCTGTCTGCGGAGGAAGGATCTGAGATACTTTTGCAAATAAGACAGTCTAATGTACATACATTAAAAAAAAAAAAAAAGAAACCAACGAACTTGAAAACGGTTAAGTCGGTTAAAACTAACAATCAATGGAAGCATGTTCCAAAATAAAATAATGAAGTTAAAATTTGTAGTTGTATGAATCTTAACTTGTGTATCTAATTAACTTATTGCTGGTATTTACATAACTATATAAGTATAACCATTGTAACTGCGAATAGGCTTTGCTTCTCTCGAGTGTCCAACGACGCACCTACCCCCCCCCTCCCCCCCTCATCTAGTAGAATCCGTTGGTAGAAATCTGCAATTCTTTCTGTGTTGCACTGTGTTATAGGTATGGTTGTATTTCATTAACAAATCAGCTTCGCATTACAATTGCAAATACTTAGTATAAAGATATTCATTGGATTCGAATAAGTCTCGAGATTGGAGTTTTTCCGTTTCCGTTTTCCGTACATTGAACTCTCTAGTAAATGCCAACAACAGCTTACTTCATTGCGTTTATTTTAAAATCTGCTTACTTTTTATGTGTTGCTTATATGGAGACGAATCACTATGCTGCGGTTTCATAACCATCGAAAAAAAAAAATGCCAGGCTGAGGAAATCAGAAGAAGAATGTTTAAAAAAAAAATGTAAATGTCAAGTTTTCTTAATATTTGTTGTGGGGGAAAAATAGTTTATGGCTTTGATCTGGCTTATGGCTTACGTGCATTGAATCCCAGCCGCAACTTGACCACACAAATTCATTCATCCGTTCATACCAAACATCCAAAGAACAGCGGTTGCAACATATTGACTTTAAACCTTTTTGTTTATATAATATCTTTATTCTGAGACCACAAGACTCATATGTAGACAAGTTATATAGAAAGTCCTGCTATTTTTGGCCACTTCATCAATAGTAAGATTGATTCTTAAACGTAACCACAATGAGGATATTAGTGTGCGTGCTCAGGTGGGTGTGTGTGTTGGGGTGAGTGTGAAATATGCAAATGGAAAACCCATTTCGGTTTTAATTAGTTTCTTAATTTATTCGTTTGACCTGCAGTTCGAGGCAAAACTGTGGTTAAGAGGCTTAAGGGTTTTTTTTTTTTTGTTTTAGTACATTTGGTGAAAATCGCTTACAGAAGAGTGATGTCATTTCTGCAATTCAATAGCTATTGAATTTCAATATATCAATGCATTCAATTCACTTTTATCAAAAAATCGCACTAGAAAAAAGACTTTAAATTGAACTGCTTTTAAATGAAGGCACCTGAGGGCAGGAAAAAAGATAGAAAAGACGGAATGGATTAGTGCGAGGCAAAAATCATTTGAACTTCAGGCTATAAATCAATTTTCTATGAAAATTTCAACTGCGCAACTGAGCAACTGCGTGTCATCCACATGACGATAGATGTTAGTTAGAATGTATGGCCGGAAACGGAAATGCAAAGCTGCAGGCAGCAACAGTTGCAGCAGCAATGTTCAAGCAATCGAAAGGCAAAATTTAATTTTAAAACTTCAGAATTCAATTTTCAAAATTAAGTTTATTTATGCAAAAGTGCATCAGCAAAATAGCAAGAACAAAAACAACAACAACATCGACAAATGTATCGAGGACACGCAACAGGCAGCACCTTGACTGTAGCAAAGTATTTTAAGCCACTTTCAATAGTTGTTGTTGTTTGTCAAGCTACAGCTAATGTAATAAAGTAAATTTGCAACATATATGAACTCATGCAAGTGCCTACCTTGAACAGTAGCAGTTTGAAGAGTGCAAATATACAGATAATTAAAACCACATTTCATTAACACAAACTGCACCACTAACTAGAAGATCACGACCCTGGCATTCAGTGTATGCATCACCGCAAGTGATAGCTATCAATATTCACCCACCCAAATTTCGTCGTCTTTGTTATATGTTTTGGCAGATATATCTATACAAATATATCTATCAATACACAGCCACAAGAAGATACTTCACATTATTTGTGGTTTGTTTGTGTGCAAGTTCAAGTAACATAATTAAGAGGTGCACAAAGGGAATAATAACAGCAGCATGTGATATTAAGTGCTGGCATAAGTTATGGAATTTAAGTTTGAATTTAATTAATTATAATTAAATTTAATTTCAAAGTACGGCCTTTCTTGCGCTAATTGATTTATCGATTGATTTGAAAAATATGTTTAAAGCATCACATATACCTATAAATTAGTTAATTTGAAAATTCTATAATACCTTGCTACCAAACTAGGATACCAAACTAATCACAACCAAATCTAATGCAATGTTAAATTTTTCAGTTCTTTTTTTAAAAGTGAAATGGGTGAAAAATTACAAAAAACACGTATACATGTTTATAAACATGTAACAAAAAAGTGAAACTTTTTTTTATGAACATGTAACAAAAAAATGAAACATTTTTGTTTCTAAACATGTAAAACACTTGTGAAAAGTTTTTGTTTATAAAAATGTAACAGAAAAGTGACACGCTTTGAATATAAGCGCTGCCTAACAGGGACAACGCTTTTACTGGTGCGCTGGTACGCTTTTACTGGATGGCGGATAGAATTGCCAACTCGATTTTTTTGTATTTTTGCAAATCCTTGTAATTTTAAAAGTCTGACCACGGATGTGATTTCGAATCTGTTATCACAGTTTCAAAATTCAAGATGGTGGATAGGATTGCCACATAAATTTTTACCACAAAACTGCCAGCTAATAAGTTTTATATGAATTTTAAACATTTTTTTAGAGTTTACAGGGTCGCTGATTTCGAATCTAATATCTGAATTTTTAAAATTCATAATAGGATTGGCGGATAGGGCTGCCACCTAAGTTTTTATCACAGGATTGCCACCAAATAAATTGAATTTTCAAGATTTTTAAGCATCATCTAATAGCTTAAGAGGGTCGCTGATTTCGAATCTGATGTCAGAATTTTAAAATTCAAGATGGCGGATAGGTTTGCCACCTAAACTGTTTTCATTTTTACAAATTCGGTGCTGGGGCGAACACTAGGTAAAAATGGGTCGCTGAATCCGAATCCGTTTTCAGAATTTAAAAATAATGTAATTTTTTTACAATAGGTGACACCTAACAAAATCTGTTTTTGAGATTATTAAACATCATCTAACAGTTTTAAGGGTCGTTAAATTTAAATCTGATGTCAGAATTTAAAATTCAAGATGGCGGAAAGGGTAACCACTTATATTCTTTTATTGTTTCGAATTCGGTGCTGGGGCGAACACTAGGCTAAAATGAGTCCTGCCTGCTTTTCGTCTGTGCTTGCAAGCAACGCTAACCACATCCCCGTTTAAGTCGGCCTCGCGTCAGCGTTTCAAAACATCTCAGTGCAACTAATTTCTTTCGCATACCATATGCTTGGATTCTGCTCACCTCGCAACAGAATCAAATATCGCAGTCGAACCTTGCGATTGTCTGCCCTCGAAAATTCTTCAGATTCTGTTCGCTGACAGAACTCGCAACAGAACTCGGTTGTTTACACAAGTGGCTTTTGCAAAATCATTTATTTCCCTGACTGCAAAACTTCTGCTAGCTGCGCCATCTGACCTCTGCCCGATATAGCTTTCAACCTTTGTTGCTGTACATAAGATGCTTCACATATGTGGCACTTAAGCCACCGCCAGCAAATGTCATAAGAACCGATCACCTGTCATAAGAACCGATTACCCGTCATAAAAACCTATTAAATGCCATAAGAACTGATCAAGTGTCATAAGAACCGATTACTCGTCACAAGATTACCCGTCATAAGGAACCGAATACCCGTTACATGCAACCACATTCGACTACATACGCTGTCCTTTTTGACTTGGCTGACTACATACGCTGTGTATTTTGTAAATTATATTAAGAACTATCATAAGAAATTGTTCAATAAAAACTAAAAATATAATTTATATAACGGCTTATGTTCTCAAGAAGCTTTTCATGGCAGTTTTTTTTTTCTCTGAAACTCACTATTGTCTGCAGAGAGGTGACGACCGAACTGAAAAAGTAATTAACTGATAAACTTTCTGTATCAGGTGGGAATTGAACCAGGGTTCTATAACAAATGGACCATGCACTTTACCGCACTTTTTCTAAGCCACGTCCGCCACGATTTGAATTGGTAATCAGTTGTAAATATCGTGTCCACCTCGGTAGGTTATTAATCTGCAGAGCTTCAATTAAAATTTTCACAGAATTTTAAGAAAGTAATGCAAAAACGTATTCCATTGTTTTTAAATAAGAACTTTCGATAAGACATGTGGAAAATCTTAAAACTGCCTGAAAATATTTTTGATTTATATTTATATATTTATCCAATTATATACTAATCCAGTTTATATATTTATTAAAAAATATGTTCTTTTCGTTCTACCAAAAGCTTGAATAAAAGCATTTACAAACAAATATTTATTTAAGTGTTTAATAATAAAAAATAACTTTATGACTTTATTTTCTTAAATAAGAGGGCCGGTCATATCAGCATAGGTTTCACCCTAGGTATCGGTAAAGGCAAAGCCTAAGTATCGATTGAGCCATGACATCGGTTTTTAAAAAACTTTTCGCTGCACTTAATAATCCTGCATAAGTTTCACTTTGAACACCGAGAAAATTGAACGACTTAAGATCAAAGAAAAAAAGTTCTTGTAAAACTGTAAGCAAAATATATTTACCACAATGAAAAAATCGTTACAATAATGATTTATCCTTTAACTATGCAAGTGATGCATTATTGAAACAAAAGACTAAAGTTCTTTGAAGCTTTATCAATGAAACAATCTTTGCCGTGAAGATAAAATATTTACTATAACGATTTAATTCTTTGTTAACAAGGATTTAAAAAAAGTATGTCAAATCAACAACTTTTCCTTGTTTTTTTGAGAGTAAGCTACATTGTTCAAAGACAAGGTCGGTTGCTTTAAAAAATGTTTTCTTCAAAATCATATCTGTATACGAAGAATAATAAAATCGTGTGCGAGTGCTAACATTGAATTGTAATTGTATAAAACACACGTTAATATTCACTTCAGTAAATTTTATTACATTTCATTTAATATCTCTTATTTAATGTCTTTGCCCACCGTGCGGAATTGAAATTGGAATTTTTGGGTGCCAGTCCATCGCTTTACCCACTGATCTAAACAGCCTTGCTACTGTTTGCTGACATAACTGCAGCTATGTTAACAGATGCTGTATTAAAAGATGCTATACAACTAAAATCTATTAATAGATTATTGTGTTATGCTGCAGCATAGCTTCAGTAGTAATTAAGTAGTGTAGTGACTTCTCAATCAGTGGGTGTGGGTACGAATCCCCACGGCAGGCGAAGGAAAGATTTTTAATTTGATATTTAATTAAATTCAATTTAATATTCTTGTTATAATAAACGCAAGCAGAAAAGAGATGCCGAGTGAAGCCATTAATTTCATGAAGCCATCTACTTAGAATCAAGGATCTAACATTCTGCGTCTTTGCCGTAACGAATAAAAATCTTTGTGAAAAAGTCCATTTTCTTTACTTTTACGACTTTTCCATGCTTTTTTAAAGACGTACGTCTTTGCCACAAGAATTTAAGTTTTGATGGAGATGTTTGAGCTCCGAAACCTCTCGTAGCTACGTGCTTGATTTAAATTTTTTGTACGCTTATCTGTCGATTTATTTTCTGGAGCTGCTTCTCCGATGTAGCAGTCACTGCAAGCTAATAAATGTAATCAGGTTGTGTAGTCAGTGTTGCCACTTTTTCAAACCCAAATTCCTCAAAAATTCCTCAAATTTAAATAAATTTTTTCAAAAAAAATTGTGCAACGATACTTTAACTAAATAAAAATTTAAGATACGATAGGTAAAGTATTAGTAGGTTAGTACGATAGGTTAGGTTAGGGAATTATGTGCTAGTTTTTAAAACTTATTTATAGGCATACACGCTGCATTATTGCATATTTCCTCCAATTGTTTTCTTTATTTAACTGGTTTGCGCCCTTGTCACAGCTCTTCGACTGCGGTGGTAAAGATAATTGACGGCTTTAGGGTTTCGTATGATTTGGGTCACTTAACTTTACTCCGCTTTACCATTATATTTTATGTAGAAAACTTGCGCAAAACTTCATTTTCTGTGACGCTGCCCTGCGTCTCTTAAAGAGTTATCTCGCTGATAGGTCTCAAAGGGTCAAAGTTGGCATAAATGTTTCGGCGCTTAAAAGTATCACTAGTGGAGTACCACAAGGGTCAGTACTTGGCCCATTGTTATTCACAATGTTTACCAACGATATCTTCAGCATGTGTAACCACGTAAAGATGCATGCGTATGCTGATGACCTTCAGTTGTATATCTCTAGGCCAATCGTTTTATTAGAGGATCTCTGTATTAAGGTTAATGAGGATTTAAGTAAAATAGCTGAATGGGCGCAGGTAAGTTTGCTCAGGTTAAACACTTTAAAAGTTAGAAGTTTTGATCACGTTGCTATCTTCTTAAAGCAATTATTTGAATGAGGTCTTCTGAATCATCGAGAAGCTCGAAACAGTCTTTTCTTGCATAAGATTATCCATTCACAGTGTCCTAGTTACTTGTACGAAAAACTCTCTTTTAGTATATCAAGTAGAAACTTAAATCTTTTAATACCTAGGTACAATTTCATTAACTCCAGCAGATTGTTCTTCGTGAGCGCAATCAGATCGTGAAATTCTTTACCAACTAACATTCAATTTGTTTCAAATAGTAACACCTTTAAGCATTTAGTTTATGAGCACTTTTCCTAAATTTAAATTTTGCTTTTTTTCTTTTTTCTTTTTCCTTTATCTGTCTTCTTCTTCTAAACAACATCTTATTACCTCCTTTAGTATTTCGGTATAACCTTAATATTGCTATTTACATGATTTTTATACTAATTCCGTTTTTAAGTTATATAAATTTAATATTGTACTTTATCTGTATGTTATTATTATTCTATTGTAATTTCCATTTTCAATGAGGCATTCAAAAGAGTAATCTTATTTGTCAACAATTAGGCTCAATGAATACAAATACAAAAATACAAATACAAAACCCTTTAACGCCCAGAAGGACACTTTTTCGATGAATCTTTCGGCATAAAAATTTGAACGCAAAGTCCGAAAATATTTTAGAAATACCTTTCGAGTATGCTCTACTCTATGCAATAGTTAAAAAACTCGAAAATGTGATTTCAAATTTAAAAAGAGAAAATTTCGGATGATTTATTTTCTTTTTTAATAAAATTTTACTGTGGGAAAGAAATTTCTTTTACAGTCGGAAACATCTTTAAATTTTCTAAATGTAGTTGATTTTTTTTTCCTAAGATGTTTCTCTAAAAATTTCAGCTATATTTTTCCATGATGACCCTAGAAATATTTAAAAAAAAGGAGATATTTTTCTCATATGATAAGCCTTTTATTATGGAGTCGACTAAGCAGAATAAAATTTTTGATCAAGTAAATTATGTAAGAAAAATAGTAATTTATTTATTTCGGCTTTCTGGTAATTAAATGTTTAATATTTCATTCAGGGTAGTAATGAAAAAAATTAGAAATTGTAAGTCTTCCATTTTGGGCCGCCATTGTGAGAGGAAAAAATCGTAGTCAAAATATTAGCAAGATTTGAAAAATTAACACATTCTTACCGCCTTTAATTGTGTTTCTGACGCTAAAAAAAAAATGTTTAAAACTGTTCAAATCACCAACAAAACTGACATTTTTTAATTGTTAATTATAAATTGAAAATCAAATTTTTGACAATTTTTAACTATTGTATCGTGTGAAGCACCCTCAAAAATAATAGGAATAGGTATTTTCTAAAATATTTTCCCGGCTTATCGTTATTTTTCTGCTTAAAATTTTAAACAAAAACTGTCATTATGGGCGTTAACGAGCAAAATATAAGAAATGGTTACAATTATCAAATTCCTCAAAATTTCCTCAAAATAAAATTCATCAAAAATTACTCACAGCCAAAGTAAATTCCTCACGTTTTGAGGAATTCCTCACAAAGTGGCAACACTGCGTGTAGTACAGGTTAAATCTGCTCAAGAGAATAACTAATTATTTGTTCTCTGTTCTCTTTCCATACTGTTCCATCTGTTCGCTTTCTGAGCTTGCGTGCTACGCGTTTTTTCAGGTTTTTCTTTGAGTACTTCATAAACTACACGAATATTCAGGTATGTAACTAGAATAAATGTTAATATGTTCGTTTTTATAAGGTGATAATAAGCTTTTTTGTTATTCTTTAATGCGAAGGCATTTTGATTTTGGATAGGCACGCGTGTAAACGTATTTATTAAAGAAAAAATACATTAATAGTCTCTCGCATAACAAGAGACTAATACAAAAAGTTCAGCCTGAAGGTATGCACGAATGTACATAAAAGGCAAGCATGTCACTGATCAAGTATCAACTGAAGTTTCTGTGCATACTTTCAGGCTGATCGCAAAAAATAATTACAGTTTGAGCGATATCGGGCGCAGAGCAGCGTGCTTGCCTTTTATTGCCTTTTATTAGGATTCGCTACCTGCTGGTGTAGTAAAACAACGTCTTCTTACTCTTGTCGTTTCTTATTCGTGCATAAAACAAAGAGAGTGTAAGAGCAAGTATGAGCACAGTAGAAAAGCGATTTAGGAAACTTTTTTATTCTATAGCAAGCGAATATATTCCTGTTGGCGAAAAAGCATACTCATGCAGGGCTCTAATTTGCAACTTTCTAGTTGGATAAAATTATTTTATATGAATTAGCTTGCATTTTACAGCTATTGTATCAAACTAATTGGTGTTGTGGCAAACAGCCATCTGATTTATATTCCTTGTACCAACGTTAATCAGAAACAAAACCCTTTTTTCCATTTCACATTCATTAATATTTCACTAATGATTAAAATCTATTTGAAATTCTCATGATGCATTAGCCGGGAACCACCTTTTCTCAATATAAACCTGCAGCGAATTAATCGATAGTGTTTTTATGAGTATCTATAAAAAACTATAACACAACCAAATGTGTTTTATTATGGTTTTTACTGAACGCATCATAAACTGACAAATTATAATAGACCAAATTTCCCACTTAACTATGACCTCATTTGAGCTGGAAATGTTAAAATCAGTGTATAATTTTTGAAGTATCTTTTTCTCCAACTTACACAGATATTTCAAAGTAAAAACTTTAAAATGTTTTTTTTTTACTCTACTCCTTAGACTGCTACAAAGATATGGAAATCAATTACACGAAGCTTAAAAGTTATGCAACATTTAACTGCGAAGAGGGGAGATAAGAAGAAGCAACAGATTGAATCCTATCTATGTTTGTAAAAGATGCAGTACAAATAGCAGTCTCAACACTACCACCATCAAAGACAACAACCAAAAACAAGAACAACAACAAGGCAAACTAAAACGTTCCATTCATTTATTCATTCATTCATTCATCGACATTCAACGGCATTGCATTGATTTATTAAGATGTCAGCTTTAAGCGGAAATGAAGACGACGACCTGGAGATGTTGTCACCATTGGATGGAACAAATAAAACAGATCCAATATACTCAATAAAGCCCGATTTCATAACACAATGGTGAGTAAGCTAGGACGATTACAACAACAACAACAACAACAAGGAAAACATTGGCAACAAATCAAACGAACATAACACAATAGAAACGTTGTCCTTGCCAACAGTATCTAACATGACTGACTTGATTTCCCCCCCACACTATTTTAGGCTAATCTTGCACATCTCCTCCTTCTTCTACTTCATTTTATTTCGCTTTTCTTGGTTATCCTTTTAGGCGTCTCAAAAAAGAACGCGAAAACCTCTGCAAATCAATCTATAATCGTTTTGTGGAGCACAATGATTGCAAACGATTGCTCGAGGCTCAGCTCTATCGTCCCTTCATCGACGACAATGGCGAGCTGACGGGTCTGTGGAGTCCAGAAGATTTGAACAATTTTTTGTTGACTTCGTTTGCCAATGACAGCATGAATGGCACCGGCATCGAACGCAATGTTTCGACAGTCACTGAGGGTCCTTCCTTGGTACTTCCACCCTTTGAGCTCTGGCAAACCATTGCCATAGCGGTCTGCCTGGCCATTTGCATTATACTGACAGTGGGCGGTAATATCCTAGTGCTACTGGCCTTTATTGTGGACCGCAACATACGACAGCCTAGTAATTATTTCATCGCATCACTGGCTGCCACAGATATGCTAATAGGTAAGTTTTTTGTGTATCATTTGTATTCCAACTCCGCCATTTTTGATTTATTATTAAAAAAGTTTTATGAGCTCCAATGTGCTCGATGTGTGCTATCATGTGGCATAATGAAAAAAATTTATTCTAATGCTATGACTATTATAAGGTTGTTTTTATATGTTAAGTAAGCTACATTAGTTTTTTCAGCAATTCGAATATTGTGCTGTGATGAGCTTGAGTTGTGCTGCAATGTGCCATATAAAGATTAAAAACTATCCCATATTTGCGAATAGCTACAGCACAACTTTAAAGTTTGTAAAAAAGTTACACTTCACTTAAAGTATAGCACTGTAAGAAATTTATTTCTAATGTGACATATTTGATGTTTTATAATAAATCAAAAATGGCGAAGCTTACCTTCTACACCTGTTATATTCGCGTAATGCCTCAAAATCATTTTTACATTTTTTTTATTTTTTTTATTTATTTGTTCTCCAACAGGCACCGTTTCGATGCCCTTCTATACAGTCTACGTGCTCATGGGCTACTGGGACTTGGGTCCACTACTCTGCGATCTCTGGCTGTCAGTGGACTACACTGTGTGCCTAGTCTCTCAATACACTGTGCTGCTGATCACCATAGATCGCTATTGTTCGGTGAAGATTGCTGCCAAATATCGAAGTTGGCGCACCAAGAAGCGAGTCATCTTCATGGTCACCATAACCTGGATAATACCGGCACTGCTCTTTTTTATCTCTATCTTTGGTTGGGAGCATTTCACGGGTAAGCGTGACTTACTACCAGGTCAATGTGCCGTACAGTTTCTCAAAGATCCCGTCTTTAATACGGCGCTCATCATTGGCTACTACTGGACGACGTTAATAGTACTGTTTATACTCTACGGTGGCATCTATAAGACTGCCTACGAGATGCAGAAACGCAGTGAGGCCAAGCAACGCAAGATGCAATCCATGGTGGCGCTGAGTGCGGGGGCCATGTCTGGCATGGCAGGTCATGCCGCTGGAATCGGCGTCATCGAGGAAAAAATTTTGAAAACCAAGGTGGAAATAGGTGGCACTACGACCAACAACGATGTCTACACTGGCTGCAGTACGACTACGTTAAAGCGCCTCAGTGCTTCTGGCCAGGAAAATCCACTGGCTCAGGCGGACCTAATCAACGGAGCTGTCCTGGATGCGAACAATGAGCATTGTTCCTCCGACACTAAACAGGCAGATAGTTCTAAGCGTGACATTGCTGACGTGGAGAAGAGTGAACGCTCTAGTAGCCCGGCATTCGATTCGGACGAGGAGAGCTCAGTGAATCAGGTACACCTGATTAATCAGCAGAAACTTGCTGCCAATCTGCGCAAACGTTCCTCCATTGGGCTGGTCTTTGGCGCTCAGGCTGCCTTGCTGGCGACACGCAGCAAAGCCAACTTGAATCAAGTAACACCAACTTCCAAGTCCGGTGATGCCATGCCTGCCTCTGCCACCAACTCACCACGTCCTAACGCTTCCCTGATGCGTGCCCAAAGCAAGGAAGAAGTCGGAGTTGTTATTACCGACAAGCCGAAACGAACATCATGCTCCATTCTCACCCAAATTGCGGAGACAGATAAGTTAATAGATTTTGTGGTTTCCGAAACGAAAGTGCGGCAGCGTATTAAATCCACCAACAATTCGCCACTCTCCCCCGTCGACATCGCACCCATTGAAGTGCCAAAAGAAGCAGTGCAGCAATGCCTGGTTCAAGCCATTCTCCCGCCTCCCGAGCAATTCCAGTGTCCATCGCCATTCTCGGAATACTCCGACCACCCGTTTGGCAACAGCAGCAACAGTGAGCTGTTGCTCACCTACGATCTGATGACCAATTGCTCGGATTTACGTTTCATGGATGAAAGCTCCATCATGCTGCCATCGCCCAATAATGGCAGCCTCAGCTGCTCATTCAGCAATGCAGCTGCCACAGTCGCACAACCCACAACCCGCACGGCAACCATCACCAAGACCACTGCGGCAGGCAAACCTAATCAAACCGCCAGCAGTCCAACGTTGCTGCATCAGGCGCTACAAAAAGCTGCTGCCACACAACAACAGCCTTGTATACAGCGTCAACATATGCCGCTAATTGCTGCCACTCTACAACCGAAAATCCATCCCGCAAGAGAACCCCTGCAACCCAATGCATCGGAGAGAGTAACGCCGTCAGGTACCGACAGCAGCGAGATTGAGATAGAAAAACAGCTGTTAGTAGCCTACACTGGACTGGAAGACTTTATCAAGGTGCGGCGCGAAAGCTGCATCGAGGCAATGTGTATTCAAGATGCTCCTCTGGCGTCAAAATCTAAGCCCGAAACCAGCAATGGCCGCAACAGCGAAGCATTGCGAAAAAGCCCACCCACACAGCCCACCAACACCCGATGCTGCGGTGAAACACCTCCGCCAACGGCAGACACGGCGACAAAAGGCACCGAAAAAATTGAAGAACGCGAAGCTTCCGATACCACCAACAAAATGGCGTCCACTTCTGGCACCACCAGTTCTGGTTCAACCCTAGCACAAACCAATCAAAGCACAACCACCTGTAAAAAAGCTAGCCTCAAAGCGACAAAGTCGCAAGCCGGCAGTCATAGAGCATCCAGCAAGCGTGACTTTATACACTCCATCGGTAAACACTTTAAGAGCAAGAAGGCTATACCGCTCGTGATTGGTGGAGGTCGTCAGAAGAGCAAGTCAGAGAATCGGGCGCGCAAAGCGTTTCGCACGATTTCCTTTATACTGGGTGCATTTGTCGCCTGCTGGACACCTTATCATATTTTGGCCCTGGTCGAGGGCTTTTGCCGCAACCCGCCCTGTACCAACGAGCATCTCTATATGTTCTCCTACTTTCTTTGCTACGCCAACAGCCCGATGAACCCGTTCTGCTATGCTCTGGCCAATCAACAGTTTAAGAAAACCTTCACGCGGATACTGAAGGGAGATCTGCACATGACATAAGAACTTTTTAATATTTAAATCTATTTTCGCCGCTGATAGTGATGAAGATTAGGATGTTTAGGATGATAGTGATGATTGTGATTTTGCTTATGAGCAGAGTTGGACCACAGCGTTTTTGTGATATGAGAGTGGTGAGATGTCTGAGCAAGAGTTTAAGCGAGAGTCTGAGCAAGACTCTGAGCTAGTATATAAGCAAATGTTCGGGCAAGAGTTTTGAGTAATAGCGTGCGACAGAAAGTAAATTTTAGTTGGAACATTTGCGAGAGCAGCCTCTATTGAGCCCTTGAGTGCTGTTGTCGTGAACCGTTCTCTAAGTAGCTTAACGAAAAAAAAAACGCTCTGTTCAACACTGCAGCAATGGAAGACACCCAAAAAAGAACTTTGAGTTGTTTAGCCTTCAGCGGAAAACTGAGTCAATTTGTAACCTTATTTATGAACTTAGCTTGTAAATGATAAAATTTTCCAACTTCCAAATAACCAAGGAGGTGGAAATTCATTTTAAGTAACTAAATAAATAACATTAATATAATTTAGCATATCATGGAAAGAAAAGTGAAAAATAAAAATAACAACAACAAAAACACAAGTATTAGACAATAAAACCCCAAAAAATCCCTTAAGTAAGATAGATGTGAATGTATAACACAGACAAACACTTTTTAATTGTGTTATACACCTTAAAAAATACTAATAAAATTTAAATATATGTATAAAATATACACACATATAGGCACGATTAAAAACATTAAAAAATACTAATAAAATTTAAATATATGTATAAAATATACACATTAGGCCGGGTCAAATAGTTGCGGAGAAAAAAAATATTAACAAAGAGTATAGCAGCAAAAAAATCTTCTAAGAAACTTTGCTGAAGAAACCATGGACTTAAAATCAATATCGAGCTGACGAAAATTAAGTTTAAGTTTCGAAGTCGGTAAACGCTAAAAAATAATACATTTATATTGAAATAGGACAAAAAAAAATATAAGTTTTTTTTAACATACCATGGGAAATTTTTTGTTACGAGGAATTAACTTTTATTATTTATTTTTACCTAGGGCATCCGCCAGAGGGTGCTACAATAAAATTTTTTTTTAATTAAAATATTTTTAGTGGCTTTATATCTAAAAGTCATGAATTTCAGTTTTTTGGTTTTTTTTTTAATTACCAATACATTACCAGACAAACAAAGAAATAAAGCTTTCATACCTCCACGCGTACTGCGTAAGAGTTTACTTTGTCACTCCCTTTGTAATGCATTTAAGGAGGCGTGGCAGGTATAGAAAAATACATATTTTCTTTATCAACAATACCACCAAAGTTGATTTAGGCATGTCCGCCTGTGTGTCTGTTCATCAGCCCGTCTGTCTGTCATCACAGAATGATTGCTTATAAAATTCAATACATAAACTTCTTATCTATATTAAAAAAAATAATTTTCTGTTGGTTTATTTGTTTGTTTGTTTGTTTGACTTTTATACAAATCTAAGTGGCTGAACGAATTTCGCGGATTACTCAAAACGTGTACTACTTGCATCCTAGATTAGGTTATTGCATGCTTAGTTTTAACCACACCCCCTTTTACCGCCCACAAATCAATAAAAATGCACTATAATTTGGTAATTTAGTTTGCATGGTTACTTTCGCTATTGAAGCAAAAATGGGCTTCCACACCCTCTTTTCCCGCCCACAAATCAATAAAAGTGCCATATTTTATACGATTTTGGTAGTATAAGACTGAAATTTGGTAATTAAGTTTCTATGTCGGCAACTGTCCTAAAAATGGGCATGGTGACACTATAATTACACCCACTTTTAAAAAATCATTAAGACTCCAAAAGTTTTCGACCACAAGATAGTTTACGGGAAAAAAATTTTTTAAAAATATATAAAAAAGAACCTTATTAAAAGAATTGATTTTTGAAGCAATTCGACTTGTGACTTGTTTATAGTCATTGCAAATGCAAGTTTCACTGGAGACTGAATGCGTTTGAACTGGAACGGCAAATCCGCTGAAGCCAATGGAATTCGCGGAATTAAGTATTCCTCTCCCTTGAACGGCCTTTTCAAAATTCTTGCCGCTATCAGATTGTTCATTAGCTTCGTCGCAAACCCGACTGGGTTTATAATTAGAGCTATGCGTTCACGGTAAAATGATTTTCCAATATTTTTATCATTATTCAATGATTTTTGTCCAATACTCGCTTAATTTTTCCAATCGAAGGAAGGTCCGAGTTTGATTGATGTGTGACTCATAATTCGAAAGTAAGACCGAAAATTATGGATGCTGAAAAAATGCCAAGCCCCTCGTCCAACGTCCATAAAATTTTACCAGTAAAAAGTCAATTGTAAATTGAGATCGAATACCGAATTCTGATGCTGTGCGACCTATTTGGGTTGTATTTTAGTAACTTCTGTAAGTTACTAGGGCCATTTGATAATTCATTGAAAAATGTAACAAGGAGTGATTTTACGGCAAAAAAACCTTTTATTTCTCAATATAGTCACCTTTTAGCTCGATACACTTCGTCCAACGTTCCTCCAATTTTTTTATCCCATCCGAACGTTCGGAAGGTCCGCGAAATAGGCCTGTGTTTCGGTGATGAGCTCCTCTCTGGTGGTGAATCTCTTTCCGCCGAAAATAGTCACTGGGGGACAAATCTGAAGAATATGCTGGATGAGGAAGCAATTCGTACTTCAATTCATGGAATTTTGCCATGGAAGCTAGGCATGTGTGAACGCTCGCATTGTCTTGTTGGAAGAGCACTTTATTCCTCTCCAAATGGGAACGTTTCTCCTTCAAAGATTCGATGAAACGGTCCAATTCGGTTGCATAATATTCGCCATTGATCATTCTTTTCGGTCAAAAGAAATCGATGTAGATTATACCGCGTTCATCCCAAAATACTGTCGCCATAACCTTTCCAGCCGATAGCACCGTCTTCGCCTTCTTTGGAGCACGTTCGGTCGGTAAAGTCCACAGTTTCGACTGTTCCTTTGTCTCTGATGTGTAGTGATGGTTCCATGTTTCATCCACGGTTACTAATCGACAGAAAAAATACTCCTTATCTTCGTTCAACATCGCCAAACACATCTTTGAATCAGTCACACGATTGCGTTTATGGTCGAGAGTGAGCAAAAGCGGCACCCATCTTGGGGATATTTTTTTCATATCCAAATTATTGCGCAAAATGTTTCACACCTGTTCGTCTCAGATACCTACGCCCTCAACAATCTCGCGCACTTTAACTCTGCGATCGGCCAACACGATATCGTGAATTTAAGTGACTATTTCTGGTGTGATGACCTCATTTGGGCGTCCAGAATGTTCGGCTCACTTGAGCTTGCTTGTACGACCGCACCGGAATTCAGTAAGCCACTTGTGAATCATTCCAATGGATGGTGCAGAGTCCCCATAGTATTTATCAAGCCTTTCCTTGGTTTGGCTGATGGTTTTTTTGAGCAAAAAAATAATGCTTGATGAGCACACGAAATTCACTTTTTCCATTTTCGCTAAAATTTACAAGATCGTCTGCTGTCAATGGTTGCAAAACACAAACTCAGCATCTCAGTGAGCTGAATTTTTGACAGAAGTCTATTAACAAATGGTAGTTACATTTCACTGAAGTTTAATTTTTCACTGAATTATCAAACGGCCCTCGTAATTGCACTATGCCTATAAGCTTTATGCAAGTGCAAGTTTTTCTAAGCTATACCATACTCTAATAAAATCTGCTGCCAAAAATCAGGACAATCGGCACAGAAGCCAATTTAAATAATTTATGTAAAAGCTATAGTTAAACCACGCCCATTTTGTGTACAGTTGCCGACAGTAACAATATGAAATTTTACCAAATTTAAGTCTTATATATCAAAAAATCTTCTGAAATGTACTCTTATCATTGGTATGTGGTCAGTAAAAGGGGTGTGGCAAATCATTTTTAGACTAAAATTATCAAATTTTAAAATTATTTAAAATTAAATTTTAAAATTATCAAATTTTAGTCTAATACGACCAAAACCATCGGAAATATAGCATTTTTATTGATTTGTGGGCGAGAAAAGGGGTCTGGTAAACTTATATTTTTTCATAAACCTTTGCGTAGTAATAACGAACAAGCCCGCACAAGTCCATTTCAAGTTTTAAGCATCCGAACAAACCAAGATCCATTTTTTTATACGTGTATATATGAATTTGATTATTTGAAATTTTAAAATCAAAATCATGCAAAATCGAATTTGCACAAAAGTTAATTTTCTGTCATGAAATGTTGCATATAAGCTAAATTAATTTTTTATAATTTTTGATATTAACTCCGACTATGAAATTTTGCAAAATCGAATGAAAACCACTTCTCCTTCTCCCATACAAAATGGCCATACAAAAACGATAAATCTTTTAAAATCTCACAAAAATTAATAAAATTACCTAAAATTTTGCACATAAGCTTTGATTTTTAATATGCACTCTGAGTTTTGACTTGACAAAATCGAATGAAAACTCCCACAAACGCCCATACAAAGTGATGTTATCAAAATAGAAAAACCTTTATTAATATCACAAAAATTAATATATAGGCTTGATACTGTGTAAATTAAACTGTTGACTAGAGACTAGAGACAATTAAAAATACTACTAGAGACTTCGAATATACTTGAATATATTCGAAGTTTTAACTTCGACCCATTCCAAGCTAACTCCTTATTTGTTTTTATATAACGACGGCAATGGAGCTTCCTGTTTATATTATTGCCGGCGATAACATACAGCAAACAATCAAACATACAACATTGACATGTGGAGCATACTAGCACTTGACCTTTTCTTTTGACACATCGATAATATGATCGTTCTAACAAAGATCAGATTGAATTGATATGCCTAGAACGTTAAAAGCAGCTGACCCCCCCCACAAGCTCTATACCGCTCATATTAAGGGGAGGCTAAGAGGAAATTAATACGCTTGTGGGTTAACAAGACAACACTGGGTCTTGCTTGCATTAAACTTTACTCTATTAGCAAGACCTCACTTGAAGAGTTTTTCAGGTCATTAAGGAGTGTGTCATTCATATTTAATCTCTTCCTCTCAATCTCCAAATTTAGAAGTTTGGTGATAAAAACCAATAACAAAGTGGAGTGCTCACTTAATAATATTTGTTATAAATAAAATTATTAAAAATAATTATATTTGTAATCGCATAAAAATAAATTTTAAAAAACATTTTTCCTCAAAATAGAAGAAAAGCCAAAAACTTCCATTGCATCGATCTCTGGGGGATGCCTTAGGGAAAAGTATATATCAAAAATAGATTCCTCGTACACTATCTTGCATAACAATAACCGTCCCCTTTTTTCTCAGTGTACAGACAGTTTAAAAGGGAATTAAAAAAAATGTGAGAATGGAAAATGAAAGAAGATTGAAAAATATTATTTAGAAAAAAAACCAACAACGATATCATTTAATTTGCTCACGTTATAAAAGTGTGTAATGGTGCATAACTATAAACGCGTGTTGTTGCCATTCATTGCGACAATAGTGGTATTCAATGAACGACGTATTTGTGATGTAAACTGCGTATGTGTGGTAAGTTGTATGAACTAACGCACAGACGCTATTTTTGAATACCACTAATATCTTTTGTTGATAAAGAATCAAACGTGTGTTATTTTTTGGAGGCAGGCAAGTGAGTCAGTAGAATGCCTCTGGAAAAATACCTCTCCGACTTTAAAAAGGGAAAAATTCTGCACTTTTTGCCGAGGAAGTGTCGAAAAAGGCGATCGCTAAAAAAAATGGTCTTTCTGATCATGTGGTGCGGAGTTTTTAAACAACATTGCCAGTTATGGACAAAATAAGCAAGAAGGACTCAAATTCAAGCTCTCTAAATGGGACAAAAGGTGATTAACTGAAGAAACAGAGAGCACAATGAAAAGTGCAGTTAAACAAGGTCGCGAATGTGGCATAAATAAGTCGCGTTTGACAATAAATCAGACCCTTAATCAATCAAATTCAGAGAAGACAAAAATTAAAGTAGGCTCCTAGGGTGCTGCATCGTCACAAAAAGGATTTTGGAATTTGGTAAAAAAAAAGCATGTCAACTCACTGGAAAAAGGTACACAGAGAAAATCTTCACAAAGTCAGCATTTTCTTTTTTGCAATCAAATAATTTTTAATCTTCAAATTATTCTTTCGATCAAAAAAGTTAAATTTAGATGGTCCTGATGGATTTAACACTTATTGGAGAGACATCCGTAAAGAACCGGGTTTTTTTCTAAGAGAAACTTTGGAGGTGGCACTCTCATGGTTGGGGGAGCATTTTGTTTTGATGGAACTTTAGAGTTAGCCTTTCCAAGCACTCGTATGGTCTCAGCTAAGTACATCCAGCATTTATCAATGAACTTGCTACCATTTTTGCTCAGAACCAGAGGTAAAAAGTGGGTGTTTCAACAGGACAACGCTTCGATGCACAAAAGTAGAGAGACACAGTCTTGGTTTCAGGGGAAAAATTCGCAACTTTAGATAGGACTGCCTGCTCTCCTGACATGAATCCGATAGAGAATGTGTGGGGACTTCTTGTACGTTAAATTTATGCAGAAAATAAGCAAGTAAGTGTCGGAGCTTAAAGCTACTGTGATTGAGGTATGGGAGTCGCTATCAACGGAAGAGCTTCAAAACTTAATAGTCACTATGCCCAATCCAATTTTTTTACTAATCAAAAATAGTGGAGGAGCTACACACTATTAGCAGTATTTTTAATTTTTTTTTGTTTTGTGGATGTGACGTTTTCACTGTGTTATATAAAGCGAGTTTATAGATATGCACCACTCAAATAATACACTTTTCAATACAGCTGCATTAAGTCAAATGATGTTGTTGTTTTTTTTTCAAAATATTTTTTTCAAACTTCTTTCATTTCCCATTCACACATTTTTTCAATCCCCTTTTAAACTGTCTTTTCACTGAAAAAATAGGGGACGGTTGTAGTTATACAGCATCTATATATATCAAAATCTAATGGTGTCCGTATGTTACTGCATCACATCTGAACGGTTCCAAAAGTGTTGTTCAAATTTTTAGGGTGTGTTTGGCCAGTCTTGGCACGGGTCTTAGTAATTATTTGTATAACATCAGATGAGCGATTCTCGATATATTGCAAAAATATTGGATCCCATACGATTCCTCATATAAAATCGCTAAAAATCAGTTTATCGTTTATTGAAACTCAGAATGGAGTTACCATTTGGTGATGTCTTTCTTATACAAAACTTGGAAGGGCATTGAACAAAGGGGTGTGGCTCCGCCCATATAAGCCAAATTTTTGACATCGAATAGCTTTGGAAGCAAAAATCACAGAACATTGAAACTCAGAATTGAGTTACTATTTAGTGATGTCTTGCTACCGGAAAACTGGGACGGGCATTGGACAATGAGCGTGGTGTCAAACAAAAGGTCAAATAAAAGTGTTGAATATATTTATTAATACGCTCCAATACCGTCCATCCGATTGCTATAAAGTTTTGTCAATTTATTGCTTGCACTAACGTGAAGGTCATAGGTTGCATGAAGATTTGTAAATAGAGATTTTCGGCTTCGGTGCGCATTTTGCAATAATTTATTTTCCTCTTTCTTGAACTCCAAAGAGCGCTATAGAACAAATCTCAAAAAAATTCAAGTTGTGTGAAAATTTGTAAATGGTGGTTCTCGGGTACGGTGAGTATTTTAGACTTATCTATTTTCCTTTATCTCGAACTCCAGCGATATCTGTAGTACAAATCTCTAAAAAAATTGTGAACAACTCCTAAACCGCTCATTCAATTTGTATGCGAGCTTGTATTAAGGAATGTTGTCATAGAATCAGAGGACGCTGTAGTACAAATATCTCCAAAAAAACGTAATACACCAAAGATTAACAGGCACACAACAAAAGCTGCAAATAATTGCTATCAAGACGAAGCACAGCTCACAAGGTAATAGCTACGAGTATCTTTCAGCCCCGTTCTAAAATCCGATTTTGATTGGGGACAACACAAGAATACTGCTCAAAACTCCGCAATGCTTTTGTTTATAGCAGAGCTTTCAGAAATGGCAAGCTTAATCCATTTAGGGCATAGGAGGCGTTCCATATAGTTTTATAAGTTTAATATATTCCACAAACGACACTTTATTCTACTCAAAGCTATGTTTTCATCATTTTCCACTAAAAGCTGATAGCCTCCTTCAGCAAGGAACCGTAAACTTGTGGTCAGTTAAACAATTGTGGGAATGGAAGATCGGAGGGTAAAAAGTTTAACTTCATTTAAAACAAAATTAAATGCCCCCTTATTTAGACGATATTGTGCAATAAATTTAAAAGAAGCATCATCAAATGGTCTTAAATAAATCTTACAAGTTGCTACATACGCTGAATCAGAAAAATCCAAAGAATTGCTGTGATCGCGCAGAATCATTCGTTTTACTTTTTCGTACGCGTAGTTCTCACACTCCAATAAAATTGCTGATTTTGACACGTTCAAATTCAATCTCATTTTGTTTCGAGCATCCCATTTCCGATCGGAATGCAGATGACCATTTTAAATCCGATAGGATTTGAACTCCGAATTTTACGCTATTCCGACTCAGAACTTAGAACAGGGCAGTTACTAAAGAACTCACAAGCGGTAACACCTAAGGCCACAAAATTTTGGACATATGATAATTGGGATAATATCTACGCAGAGACATCAAAACTAGCTACATGGAGCACGTATGTATCTAATCTTACATGGTGTAGAAAAAGTATTTTTCTTACCAAATTTCTACATGCGACATTTTGATATATGAAAACTAAACCCTGTAGGAAAATCAACTAATTTAAAAGTAGTTGATAAAATACTTTTGTGTCAACCACAACTAGTTGAAATTCTGACTTTTTTCCATAGAATGAACTAACATATTTTGTATGGTGATGTCCGCTAAATAAGTCAATTGACTTTCGTCTGCATATATTTTCAACTACGTGTTAAATTAGTTACATTTAAATTAGTTTTTAACTACTTTAAAATATCCAATTGAAAACTATTACTGATGGCCTAAAGTTAATAATATTTGATGAAATAACATGGTTAAATATACATAAACTTGTAAGCTAATAAAAATTTGCAATTAAAACATGTCCAAATCAGAGTAGTTGCCGCCTTAATATAATTCAAAGTAGTTTATCAATCACTTGTTTTTAAGTAGTATTTCAATTATTTCATATATAATGCAAATAAAATTATTTAGAATTGAAGTGGATGCCGCCTTAATATAATTCAAAGTAGTTCATATACTGGTTTATTTTAAACTAGTTTTTTAATTAGCTGTTTTTAAAAACAAGTTATTTTGTTCCTATAGGGTATTTGTAGAAAACCCACACAATCGTGTTAGAACTAAGAAGTCGCATGCAGTGTATTAGGTTTTTAGGTTTTCTGCACGAAATTCTAGAAAATCATAGCTATATGCCAGTACAGAAAAATTGCATGAAATGTGCTGGTGCTAAAAATAGTATGATGTTCACATCTCGCAAATTAAAATCCCAAAGCTGCACGAAATGTTTAAGTTTTCTGCACAAAATTTAGAAAAAAATCACAAACTACATGTCCGTGTTGAAAAGAATATGCAGCTTTATGTTGTTTGCAAATTAAACTGGTTGACTGTACACATGTTTGTGTGCCCGCCAAGTACAACTTTTCGCATTGTTTCAATTAAAAATTATAATTCACATATGGTTTCCCACCAATTCTTCGATCCACGACCAAACATTGGTTGTATAAGGCGCAGACGGTTCATGAATCTCAATATAATTATTAATGATAATGGTGCAGCATAGTAAATTTTCATTGATTTTTCAAATATTTTTGGTCCGGTACAGATCTGCAACGTAAATGTAGAAAAGCTAAATGTAGATGTAGATACCCTAATTTTATATCCGCATATAAGAAACCTAAATGCCGCGTCTAAATCTACTCTTTCTAAATGTACGTGCAGAAAAGCTAAACGATGAAGATGAAGAAATCCTAGTCAACATCCGCATATAAAAACTTAAGTGCAGCGTCTAAGCTTTCACTTTCAAAACGTACGTGCAGAGAAGTTGCTCAAACGTGATGGATGCAAAATCCAGGTCAAAACGTGAGAAAAGATACGTGTTGCTTTTCTTGATTTTGTATTTTTTTATTAGGTTTATGAAAAAGATGTTGCCACAGAATCTTTTATATATCAGACGGTTTTGATCCTATAAGACCAACATTTGTTAATTTAATCCATATGGTTACTGTCGGTAACTTTACAAAAAATGCGCGTGGCTTATTATACTTACTTCCACTTTTCAGGAGATAAGCGCGGAGCGAAGCGAAGCGCACCGGGTATAACCTAGTAGTGTATAAAACTAATAATTTTTTAATCTCATTTGAACGTGAATATGTTTTTTTTAGCGTTTGCCCGACTTTCAAACTGAAATAAAATTTCCGGCAGATCGATATTAATTTTAGACCCATGGTGCCTTCGGCAAAGTTTTTTAGAATTAGCCGCATATCTTTTTTTTTGTTTTTTTTTTTGTTACTATACTCTTTGCCGCCAAAAAATTTGACCCGGCCTAATACACATACATATATAAAATAATAGCTGCATACAAGATAAAATTGAGACAAAAATAATTTAGGTAATTTTATTAATATCTGGATATTAGACTAAAAAATGTGTTAAGTGTGATACTTTTAGTTTAAGAGAAAAAACGACAACTTGAAGCATATAATTTGAGTAAAAAAACTAAGTAAAAAGAAATACAACTTAAGTTTTTGAAAGAACACAATTTTGCTTTGAGCTGTCGTTCAACAATAGTTGTTCAACTTAATGTCTACAATTCAATGGATTTATTATAGCATATACAATACATACATAGTACACACTTACATAGCCACACACATGCATATTGACAGACATACAACATATACAAAATAAAATTAAGACAACCACACAGCAGGTTAAACCAATAAATAATTCATATCAAAGCCAAATTAATAGTTGTGCAATATTTCAGTAACAAAAAATACAATAAAACACATTTATGTATACGTAAATATATATACACATACATGCATATCTACGTATATCAAGATATAAAAGTTCATAAAGTAGGCGCGCAATTCTTAATTTATAATAGAAAAAACTTATAAGCTGCAATTTGCTCAATGTGTGCTATCATGTGTTAAATGATTATGATGAATTATTGCTAGTCTTAAGTACAAACTAGCCCGTTCTAATTTTTATCATATTCTAGGTATTTGTGCTGTGATGTGCTCGAGTTAAGCAGCAAAAGGACATAAAAAAATATATAGAAAATTCATATATTTGCTTATTATGTATATATTTTTTATTGCCTTAAATTGTTTATAAAATAAGTCATTGTGCTATGATGTGCTCGAGTTGTGCTAGAATATGGCATAAAAAGTTTGAAAAAACGCACTCTATTTTGAATTTTAAGAGCATAAACCCTATTTTCAGTATGCCAGCCTAGCTTATTTCCAACTCAAAACTGTGAGTTTTGCCAAACATGCAAAAACTTTTTTAGCAAATGCTTGGCATTTGCTTATGTGATAAATTAATGTTAAACAATAAAGTATAATTATACAATTTCAGAGCACATCTTTTTCAGTATTAATCAAAGTGAATTTTTTTAATTTCTTTATATCACTTTGCAGCACAACTCGAGCACATGACAGCACAAAAAAAGGAATATCTAATTAAAATTAAAAGCCGCCAAACTTAAACTTAAAAATTTAACGACCTCATAAAAAACAAGATTCCAATGCGTCATATGACAGCACACATTGGACACATTGCAGCACATATTTTTTTTTTCTTCTTATTAATCGAATTAAGTGGCTAACTTTATGAACATAAGATATAGTTATAGATAAGTACTCGTATAGAATGCAACAAAAAAAGAAAATCTTATTGGGAATATATGTATTGATCGTATACTTGAACTGTTTATAAAGTCTAACTGCATGGAAAGAAAAACATTTTTAAAAATAAAAAAAGTTAAGAATGAATGAGCAAGCAAGCGTACATGTTCAAGCCATAGACAACATTTGAAGCAAATCACTTTAGCTGCTGGCTTTACATTATTTTCAAAGCTTGACACCTTTTGCAGCTTTTCATCTTTTTAACATATAAGTAAGATAAGCTTTAAAGCGAAGTCAAGTATCTTTTGTTAATTGTGGAGTGAAACAAAAGAAGATTTTTTAGTTTTTTATTCAATTTTTTTTTTAATCATTCGTTGGCCTTAGTAAATGGCACTCAAAAACGAAGGCTCGTAAAGGAGTTTGGAAGCATTGATTTTTTTTTTAATGCAAGCTTTTAAAACTTCTAATGTATATGTACAACAAAATATTGTAGCTATTCGTTTCCAAACGCATTTTCGTGCACAAAAAATATTATTTGAGATACTTTTGCAAGCTTATTTACGCACAAAATAAGTACTATTGAAATACATGTGTGATAAATTCGATTACAAAAAATTTGTATACCTAAGAGAAGTGTAATGTTACAACGATTTTTATGTCTATCATAGTTTAATTGAATATTTATAAAATTTTAAATTAAAAAATTCAAATTTGTTTGAAAATGAGCTAAGTTGGTTGAGAACCACGCCTACCTCCCATTAAAAGTGGGGTTATATAAACGTTAAATCTCTTCAAATTCCACAAAAAAAGATTCTATGACTTGCATTTTTCCACAAAAGCTTTGATTTTTAATCAGAAAAAAAAATTAAATGAAAACTACGCCTATCTCCCATATACACTGACGTCATCAGAATATTAAAACGTTCATTAATTCGTCAGAAATTAATCTACTGACTCGCTATCTTACATATATGCTGTTATTTTTAATAGCTGCCTTAGTTTTAAATTGGGCAAAATCGCATGAAAAGCACGCCTATCTCCCATACGAAGAAAGGTTTTAATAAAGGTGGGATAGCTTTAGATTCCACAAAAATTGATCTTATATCTTGATATTTTGCACATAAATATTGATTCCTTGAATTGCCATACATAAACCTTGTTCATTAACGCCTATCTCCCATATAAAGAGACTTAAAAAAATGAGAAAACGTTCACAAATTCCACAAAAGCATATCCCTTGACTTAAATTTCTGCATGTAAGTCTTGATCAGAAAAAATTACGCCTAATAAACCCTTACAAAGTGACGTCATCAAAACAAAAAACCTTCATTAATCAAAAACAAACAGATTAAAAAAAGAGCATTGATTCTGATTCATTTGTTGAACTTGAATGTGAAGACCTAGTCACAAATAATTCCTTTTTCGATTCAAAAATGACTCTCTTGCCAATGCTGCCAGCGATATTTTGATGTATACAAAATTCTAAAATTTTTGTCTTATTGCAAAATGTTATCTTATTTTCACAACACGAACGAAACTTCAAATTCGAAAAAATATTAATACAATAATTTTCTACTTCTCACTAAGCCCTCACTTGTGATTGAGTGGGTAGTGGAAGTATTATTTAAACTTAAAAGGTTGGCAGCTCTCTTTACACTAATGTGCATTCGTTTGCACGACACCACAAACACAAAAACCAAAAGAACAAAGCAAAAATCATGGAATTGTATTTTCTGGTTGCTGTTGCTTGCTTCTTTTGAGACCGCCACTCTTCATTAGCAGATAATGTGAAGCCTGCAGCTCAATTTGATGTTGCTAGTAAAAAAAACAAAAAACACCGCAAAAAACCATATGAACACGTATCAAATCAAATGCAGCATTGCAACAATGTGAAAGCTTGACAAACACCAACACAAACAAGCAAACAAAATACATCTAATACGAGCACCTAGCAACAACCACTGCTGCTGACAACCTGCCATAGAGTTGCTTTGCTGCATTTCTAATTTAACCGCTTGCCTAAAGGTATGCAATACATTTCATTTCACTAATTTGCGCTCTCTTGTTCAAATGCAGTATAATTTACCTAAGCTTTTTTTAAATCAAATTTTAATAAATCAAGCTTTATTTTGTTAGCATTTATGCATTTAGCATTTACACTAGTTTAAAATGTTTTTTCTTTATTTTTTTCAACTCTATTATAATATTTGTAAGCATTCACAAACTTTTTTTTAATTTCCTGGAGATTATGTTAAATGTTAGCTTATGTGTCTCTTTTATCATTTTTTATTGTTTCTGTAAAGTGAAATGTTACAATAAATATACTAGTAAAGAAGCGAACTAAAGTTGTTTGGTGGCGTTTTATTTCAAAGAATAAATTGATTTTGAGCTCTAAAGTATTTTTGGGGATGAGTTTTGACGTGATATTAATGACTTGTAATTGACAGTAAAACTTTTTTCGTTAACAAAATAGTCCGTTTACAATAGAAACTAAACGAAACATTCGTTTTCGTGTTAAAAATTTTAAATATCTACTTTTTACCAGAGATGGAAAATAACAACTATTTTTTTATTATGAAATCAAAAGATCAAAAGCTAGGGAGACAGAGATTCCGCTTTTCATGTTTTTAAGATAGACATCATCTTGAACCAATTATATTTGATCGTTATTTTTCGATTAGAAACAAAACTTATTTTTTATCGTTATTTTTTTTTTCAATCAGAAAAAAAAATTATTTTTTTTTATCGTCTTTCTCTGACCGTGACTATAAACAGACGTGCTAAGTGTAACTCAAGAAATATGAATACCTACTAAAAACAAAACAACATAAAAAAAAAAAAAAAAAAAAAACAGAAAAAAAAAAAAAAAACTTTAAAACAAGCAAGTGTTTTGCTAAGCAATAAAAGTTTAGCTGACCTAACGGAGCTTGTTAAAAACAAACAATATGAACTCTGATGATGAAAGCAGTGATGACAGTGAGAACATCTGGCAGCATACTAGTTCACTAAAAAAACGCAGGCTATTTGATTCTCCTGATCTGCAGCAGAAAAAACGTCAAGCGATTGATAACAATATTGCAACAACTTCAACCAACAATAAATTTTCGTTACTTGGTACAGCAATTGATACAAATGAAGACAATAACTTGGATGCTTCTATTCCAAAACCGCCGCCTATATTTATACCTGATGTTATTAACATAAGTCGAATGGTTAAAAATTTAAGTAGTGTTATTTGTAATAAAGAGTTTAATTTTAAGTCACTAAGAAATAATCAAATAAGGCTTATGATTAAAACAATTGACTCCTACAGAAAAATTGTAAAATATCTTGAAGCTAACAAAATCGCTTTTCATACGTATCAACTGAAACAAGAACGCGCATACAGAGTTGTTTTAAAAGGCTTACATTTTTCTACACCAACTGAAGTCATCAAAGCGAAGCTCGTGTCTGCCGGGCACCAGGTTCGGAGTATAGTTAATATTAAAAGCCGTGTGACTAAGCAACCCTTACCGATATTTATTGTTGATCTGGAACCTAATGAAAGCAACAAAACAGTGTATGAAATGAAACATGTTGGCAATGCGATAATGACTGTCGAGCCACCCCATAAATCGAATGATCTTGTTCAATGTTACCGCTGCCAAGAATTTGGTCACACCAAATCATATTGCCAGCAACCTCACCGATGTGTCAAATGTGGCGAAGATCATCCAACAGCCGAATGCTTAAAAGATAAAAGTTCTCCTGCTCGATGCGCTCATTGTTTTCAAAATCACACTGCAAACTATAAAGGCTGTCAGGTGTACCAGCAGCTGATTCACAAAAAACAACAAAACAACATATTCAGCAAGCAACAACAACCACCACAAACTTCCGGTAATTACTTAATGAATCGTAATGACTATCCGCAAATGAAACCAAATAATAATAACATACCCAATGGAAATCCTTTTCTCACGAATTTGACATACTCAGATGTTCTTAAAGGAAATACGCTTAATAATAATGAAAACAACTTAATGAAAAAAATAGAAGACATGTTAAACAAGCAAATTGAATGGACTAATACGCTCTTAAATATGATGTCAATACTCATCAACAAATTATGCAATTAAACTTAAGAATCGCAATATGGAATGCCAATGGACTTTCGAGTAAAATCAATGAAGTAGAAGTTTTTCTCCATTCAAAACATATAGATATCTTATTAGTATCTGAAACACATTTTACTAAAAAATCATATTTAAAGATTAGAGGCTATGACTTAATAGTTGCAAACCACCCTGATGAAAGAGCTCACGCTGGCTCAGCAATATTAATCAAATCCACTATAAGTTATGATACCCTAGAAGAATTCAGACAACCTCACTTGCAAGTAGCTGGCGTCAAAGTTAAGTCAAATAATAGCTTTATATCAATATTTTCGATATATCTTCCACCAAGGTATTCTGTTTCATGTCAAGATTATGTAAACTTTTTTGGAAAATTAGGTACTCGTTTTATAGTGGGAGGAGACTATAACGCTAAACATCCATGGTGGGGTTCAAGACTTACCAATCCCAAAGGAAGAGAACTTTACAAATGTATCTGTAAGTTTAATTACCAAACACTTTCTACTGGGCAACCTACATATTGGCCCAGTGATCCAAATAAAATTCCAGACTTACTGGATTTTGTTGTATATAGAGGTACACCAAGCAATTTATTGGATATAATAGGTAGTAATGACCTTAGTTCAGACCACACGCCAATAATATTGAATTATAGCACTATTTTAAATAACCCACCTAAAAGCATAAAGTTGCTCACATCGAAAACAGATCTGTACTCGTTCAGATATTGGATAGATAAAAATCTCGCATTAAATATACCTATTAAGAGTGGTGATGAACTAGATACTGCAGTTGAAACATTTACCAACTTAATTCATGAAGCCGCTTTTATATCTACTCCAATTACTTCATTGAATCACGATAATGGCAGTAAAGTTTATTTATCTGCGGAAATAAAAGAACTTTTAAGAGAAAAACGAAGATTACGAAGAGTTTGGCATCTGAGCAGGAATCCACTCGATAAAAGATTATTAAATCAAGCAACTCAATTACTTAAATCCCGTTTAGAAGACCTTAAAAATGAAGCAACGAGAAATTATTTGCGCAATTTGAGTGTCAATCAGCGAAATAATGAACAATGCTTATGGAAAGCCACAAAATACCTTAAAAGGCCTGTGCGGAGAAATGTTCCTTTAAAAGATTCCAGTGATCAATGGTATAGGTCAGACTTAAGTAAAGCCACTGCATTTGCTGCTCACTTAGAACAGACATTTCAACCACACACTCTTAATGGAAACGACATTCAAATCCAACAGTATTTGGATTCTGCTTGTCAAATGGATTTGCCCATCAAGCACATAACACCAAACGAAGTTCACGCTGAAATAACAATGCTTAACAATAACAAATCTCCTGGATATGACAAAATTGATGCGAAAGTAGCGAAATTTTTACCAAAAAAAGGTATTATATTCTTGACTCTCATCTTCAATTCTATTCTTCGACTCAGTCACTTCCCATCCCAATGGAAATGCGCGGAAATAGTAATGATACTTAAACCAAACAAGCCTGAATGTAACGTGACCTCATATAGACCCATAAGTTTACTAGTTGTATTCTCGAAAATATTCGAAAGAATATTTTATCGTAGAGTTCTTCCAATACTAGAAAAAAACAGCATAATTCCTGAATACCAATTTGGGTTCCGCCATAAACATGGCACTCCAGAACAATGCCATCGTATTATTAACAAAATAAACGATGCCTTAGAACGCAAACACTATTGCTCATCCGTATTCTTGGATATACAGCAGGCATTTGACAAAGTTTGGCACAGTGGTTTACTTTTCAAGCTAAAAAAAATTCTCCCAACTCCGTATTATCTTGTGCTAAAATCATTTTTACATCAACGATATTTCTATGTTAAAGTTAATAACGAGCAATCGAATATACGTCAAATAAACGCAGGTGTGCCACAAGGCAGTGTTTTAGGCCCATTATTATATACAATATTTACAGCAGATATGCCTACCTTAAATACGGTCACTATTGCAACATATGCAGACGATACGGCTATAATAGCTACAAGTGAATCCTCTGCGGATGCGTCTTACGCAGTACAGCAGCAGCTAAATAGCTTGCAACAGTGGCTTGAAATGTGGAACATTAAAGCTAACTGCCAAAAATCTACTCACGTCACGTTCACGTTAAGGCGTGGTGATTGTCCTACAGTCTTCTTAATGGCTGTCCAATTCCTACAAGCTGTAAGACTAAATATCTAGGAATGCACCTAGATAGAAGATTGACCTGGAAAGACCACATCAAAGCAAAGCGATAACACCTTAATATTAAGACGAAACGAATGTTTTGGTTACTTGGACCAAAATCACAACTATCCTTGGAAAACAAAATAATTCTGTATAAAACTATATTGAAACCAGTTTGGACGTATGGGATACAACTTTGGGGAACTACCAGTAACTCAAACATCGAGATTATTCAACGGTTCCAATCTAAAACTATAAGAACGATAGCAAATGCTCCGTGGTTCATTACAAATAAAGCGCTACACAAAGACTTAAATCTTCAAAGTGTAAGAGATGAAATAAATAATATAAGTATAAGATATCTGCAACGACTTAGTGATCATACTAATCCCTTAGCTATTAGTCTTCTAGATGAAAGTGACGAAATCAGAAGATTGAAAAGACGCCATGTTTTAGATCTCCCATATAGAAAATAAACCAAAGATGAACTTATAAGTTAAATTAATTCAATATGTATAAATGTACATACTTAGCAATATGTGCTTAATGTAGCGCATGTATATTAATATAAAAAAAAATGAATGTATGTATGTGGGTATGTGGGTATGTGGGTATGTGGGTATGTGGATATGTGTGTAAATCACGTATAGACTCCAAAACCACCGAACCAAACTTTATGCAATTCTTAGGGATACTGAAGCAACATTCGGGAAGTGTTCCTGTGAAGTTTGGTGTTGATTGGACAAGGGGGCGTGGTACCTCCCATACAACCCAAATTGGCTCTATCGCCCACAAACCAAAAAAAATGCTTTATATCAAACGGTTTTAATCATATAAAACTAAAATTTAGTAATTTCGTTCAGATGGTTACTTCCGGTGACTGTGCAAAAAATGGGCGTGGTCACACTATATCTACGCCCACTTTTAAGAAATCATTGTAATTCCTGAGATGTTCAAGTTTTGATAGTGAATCTTGGTATGCAGGTGCTATGGATCCAAATGGAAGTCAGTATGTAAATGTAAATGTTGTCACGCCCACTTTTACCGCCCACAAATCAGTAAAAATGCTTTATATCAGACGTCTTTTGCCGTAGAAGACTAAGATTTGGTAATTTAGTTCGTATGGTCACTGTCCGCCAATGTACAAAAAATGGGCATGGCCGCACTATATCTACGCCCACTTAATCGAAATCTTGCTTATTCCTGAGCTGTACACGTTTTGATAGTCAATCTTGGAATGCAGGTGCTATGGGTCCAAGTGGCAGTCACTATGTAAATATAAACGTTGTCACGCCCACTTCTACCGCCCACAAATCAGTAAAAATGCTTTATATCAGACGGCTTTTGCCGTAGAAGACTAAGATTTGGTAATTCAGTTCGTATGGTTACTGTCGGCCAATCCACAAAAAATTGGCATGGCCGCACTATATCTACGCCCACTTGATCGAAATCATGCTTATTCCTGAGTAGTGCACGTTTTGATAGTGAATCTTGGAATGCAGGTGCTATGGGTCCAAGTGGCAGTTACTATGTATATATAAACGTTGTCACGCCCACTTTTACCGCCCACAAATCAGTAAAAATACTTTATATCAGACGGCCTTTGCGGTAGAAGACTAAGATTTGGTAATTTAGTTCGTATGGTTACTGTCGGCCAATGCACAAAAAGTGGGCATGGCCGCACTATATCAACGCCCACTTTATCGAAATCTTGCTTATTCCTGAGTTGTACACGTTTTGATAGTCAATCTTGGTATGCAGGTGCTATGGGGCCAAGTGGCAGTCACTATGTAAATATAAACGTTGTCACGCCCACTTTTACTGCCCACAAATCAGTAAAAATGCTTTATATCAGACGGCTTTTGCCGTAGAAGACTAAGATTTGGTAATTTAGTTTTAATCATTACTTGATAGTGAATCTAAGTGTGCAGGTACTATGGATCCCAGTGGCAGTCACTATTTATATATAAATGTTGTCACGTCCACTTTCAACGCCCACAAATCAGTAAAAAAGTAGAAGACTAGGATTTGGTAATTTAGTTTATTTGATTACTGTCGGCCAATGCACAAAAAATGGGCATGGCCGCACTATATCTACACCCACTTTCTCGAAATCATGCTTATTCCTGAGTTGTACACGGTTTGATTGGAAATCTTAGTACGCAGGTGCTATGGATCCAAGTGACAGTCACTATGTATATACAAATGTTGTTACGTCCACTTTAACCGCCCACAAATCAGTAAAAATGCTTTGTAGAAGACTAAGAATTGGTAATTTTGTACATAAGGTCACTATCGGCAACTGTTAAAAATGGGCGTGGTCGCACCATATCTACGCCCACTTTTTCGAAATCATGCTTATTCCTGCGTTGTACGCGTTTTGATAGTAACACTTCATACGCAGGTGCTCTAAGTGGCGGTCAATATATATATATAAAATTTGCCACGCCAACTTGTACCACCCGCAAATAAAAAAAAGTAACGCGAAATGGCCAATTTCAGCCCTTGAAAGGACTTTGGCCGAGCTTCTTATGATGAATTGAAATGATCGAGAACTGGACCTACAAGTTTTATGCCGATTCCGAACGGCTTATGTTCTCAAGAAGCTTTTCATGGCAGTTTTTACTCTCTGAGGTTTGCCATTGTCAGCAGAGAGGTGACGGCCGAACTGAAAAATTAATTCAATTGAAAAAACTTTCTGTGTCAGGTGGAATTCGAACCAGGGTTCTATCCCATATGGACCACACACTCTACCCACTACGCCACGGCCGCCACTTTTTTTACCCACAAATCAATAGAACTTCTATAAATCAGACAATTCTCATCGTTAAATACTAAAATTTGGTAATTAAGTTCATACGCTTACCAAAAATGTGCATGGTAGCACTATATCTGTGCCCACTCTTCAGCAATCATTTTATTTAATTTATTTATTTATGTATGTTTTATAGTTAATTACAATTTAACAATTATAACTAAGTAAGCACTAGCTGCCAGGGCTATCGGTTAGAAATAATTTAAATTCCTGAGATGTGAACGTTTTGATAGTCAATGATTTGATAGGTATGCAGATGCTATAAGTCCAAGTGGCGGTCACTTTTTATATAAATTTTGTCACGCCCACAAATCCGTGAAAGTATATAAATCCAAATTTACAGTAAAAGTCGCACTTTATCTACGCCGACTTTTCAGAAATCATTGTAATTTCTGAGCTGTACATGTTTTGATAGTGAAACTTGATATGTAGGTGCAATAAGACCAAGTGGCGGTCATTATACATATAAATGTTGCCATGCCTAAATGTTTGTTTGTATACGTATACTAGAGCTCCTCACAAAAAAAAAGGTGTTTTTGGGTCGGTTGCTCAAAATAACGCTTTTTGTTATGATGATCCCCCAAATATTTCGACAGAAGCTGGAATAGTTTGAAAAAAAAAAACAAAATCGAAATGGCCATTTCAAACCTTGAAAGGACATTGACCGGTCTTCTTATGTTCTTAATAACAAACGGTCAGACTTAATAGTTATTTTGTCTTGCCATGTTACTTTTGGTCAAATAAATTATCTATTCATGATAAAATATAGTGTAAAGTGAAGAATTAAATTGAATGAAATTACAAAAAAATGTACACATTTTTTAACATTTTACAATTTATTTGACTAAAAGTAGTATGGAAAAAAATTAATTTGAATTTTAGTGAAAATAATATGAAAAAAGTTAAACCAATCCATAAAAATCCGCATTATCTTTGGTCCAACGGAAAAAATTTAAGATTTTTGATGCAAAAGAACTTTTTCATTACTCTTATTTCTGACCGTTTGTTTTTTTTTAACTACCATACCAGGCAATATTTTTAGTCGAAATTTTTTGGGGCTCATCGTAACATAAGCCATGGATTATTTTGAAGACCCGGACTAAGCAACTTTTTTTTCTAAGGAGCGTGAGGCGACTTAATGTATATACGTATGTGGGTATATGTGTATATCACTTAAGGACTCCGAAACCGCTAAGCCAATTTTTATACCAAAGCCTTGAGAGGGTTCCTATGAAGTCTGGTGCCGACCGCAAAAGGCTCCTTAAATACACCAAAAATTTTCGATATCGAACAGTTTTGGTTTTTTTTTGTAGGTCGCACAGTCTCGGAATTCAGTATTCGACCTCAATTTACACATGCCGTTCCACTGGTAACATTTTATGGGCGTTGGTCGAGGGGCGTGGTACTTTTCGGCACCCCAAATAGTCGGTATAGTTTTCGAAATAAGTCACACATCAATAAAACTCGGTACGAACTTACTATAAAAGTATGGCTTCACTAAAGCTACACCCTCTTTTAGGGGATAAGCGCTGAGCGCAGCGAAGCGCGCCGGGTATAAGCTAGTATTAATATAAAATGTTAAGTTAAATAATTTGAAAAGATTTGCTTATTATTGTTAAATAGATTGCAAATAAATGCCTTATACAAAAAAAAATAAAAATTTTTGCCGTTATTTTTTTTCATCAGAAATCAAAATCAATCATTGATCTATATTTTTCGGATAAGAAATAGAAATAATTTTTTGATAGTTTTTTTCGATCACAAATAACAAACGCTTTGATCGTTATTTATTCAATCATATTGAAAAAATTATGTTTGATGAAAATAATATCGATGAAAATTTAAATTAAAATTTTACACATATAAAACTGATATTAAGTTGAAATTAAAAAGTTATTGAGCATATAAAAATAATGTTCACACATACCACCCTTCGAATCCACGCTTACTATGAAAAATAGTAGTGGAAAAAAATTGTGGGAAAAATACTATTTATTTTCAGTACAACAGAAAATAAAATGCTAGTGGAAAATAGTATTCGAATATACTAGCATCAAATAGTAGTTATTTCTTTGATCAGAAACAAAAATTATTATTGTATCGTTACTTTTTCAATCAGAAATAAAAGTTCTTTTTTGATCGTTTTTTTCTCGATCAGAAATAAAAAGTCATTTAGTGATCATTATTTTTTCAATCGCAAATAAAAGTAATTTTTTTATAGTTATTTTTTCAATCAAAGGTAAAATTGATTTTTTTTTTTTTGCCGTTATTTTTTCCATCAGAAATTAATGCTATTTTTCAGTCAGAAATCAAAATCAATAATTGATCTATATTTTTTCGATCAGAAATAGCATTATTTTTTGATCGTTTTTTTCAATCAGAAATAGCAATCATTTTGTGATCATTATTTATTCGATCATATTCGATCATATAAAATTATTTTTGATGGAAATAATATCGATGAAAGTTTAAAATAAGTCAATATTTACATATAAAACTTTATAACAAGCATATAAAAAATAAGGTTCCTACATAACACCCTTCGAGCCCACGTGGGACATGGGCTCAAAATGGTGGACAAAATAAGTAAAAATAGTAGTAGAACAGAAAACAAAATGCTAGTCGAAAGTAGCATTCAAATATACTAGCATTAAATAGTAGTAGATATAGAAATAATAACAGAAAATCGTGGTGAAAATAGTAGTGCAAAACAATAGAAAATAAAAATAAAACAGTAGTATTAAATATTTAGAATTAGTAGACAAAATAGTACCAGGAAATGGTAGTAGAAAAAAATGGTAGTTAATTCTGTTAACATTTTTGTGAATTGTTTTCAAGAATATGGTAAGCATAAACTTATTTATAAAAAAAAGGATATAATGAAATCACATCCTAACAGTTATGTGTGAAATTTTCATTTAAAAATATGGAGAAATAAGGCGGTGATAGCAATTTTTAGTGGGCGCCCCAGAAAAAAGGTGCTTTGCTGTGGACACGAGAACTCATTACTAAATCATCCGAAAAAAAAGAATCATAAAAATTTTTTAAATACCACAGCATACGAATTTTTTTAAATTCGATATAAATGTGTGTTAAAAACTACATTTGAATTATATGATAGATATGGTATTTATATGAAAATCCACAGATCAAAAAACAATACAAATTTTAGATTCAAAGTTGCATTCGTTAATATTGCAGCAAGTGCTGTTTCCAAATCAATGAACGCAAGGCCTACTTCGAGATTTGCTTTCTGAATTTATCAAAACTCAATTTCAGAAATGCCTTAAAGTATGCTAATATTCTGAAAAAAAACTACGTTCAGATTCAAATTTTTAGACTGTAATGTACGTTCAGAGTATTAAACGAAAGACTCCATTCAATGATAAAAGAAAAAAAAGAACTACTGATTATAAAATTTAAGACAAGTATGAGCAACTCAAATAGATATGTCACCGTGGCCCAGTTGGTAGAACAGCCGATTATGGATCCAAACGTAGTGTGTTCAATCCTCGGTGAAAGTAAAAATATGAAAAATTATTAGACACTTTTTCGTTTTTATACAACCTGGGTGGAGAATTGATGTGTTATTGTTTTCATAAGAACCATTTCGTTACAATGGTTTTACCCCCCATCTAGCTCGCCGTATTGTTGTATATATTTTAAATTTTTGCGCTTCGTGCATTTTGAACTTTTTCATTATAAAACACTTTCATTTTATTTAAGAATCAAAGTAAAATCGTCATCGGCAACAATTTTAAGTAAACAGTACTAATTTTTCACTAATCCAATTTTAATACTTCGAATTTTTTAAAGTATGGGATGGAATTTTGCAGTAAATATTGAATTTAATCGATCATAGTGTACCTTCTTAATTGGTACAAGTATCGCCTGTGGCCGAAATTCGGCAATATCAAAATTAATGTTAAAGTCTTCACATATTATCATAGTCACATAGTTAAATTTTTCGGTACATATTTTTTCCAGTTTTTTTGATTTTGAAAGGTGATCCTTCAACATTTCTTCTAAACACACGTAACCTATATTTGAATGGAAATTATATGAGCCGGTCCTATTATTTTTTCCCCCTTCAACAGTTTTACTGAACACTCCTACCCCCTATCTGCCAACCTCTGGGAGTACCCATACAAGAAACACAAAAACTGTCGATTATAGTTCATATCTCCCGATTTTAGCCCCACAGCAATCAAATATATAAGCTGGTCCTCTTATTTTTTTGCCTTTCAACATTTCTTTTTAACACACATGCCCCTATCAGAAAAACTTCTGAAGGTCACCATACAAAAAACACAAAAACCGTCGATTGTAAGATATATCTCTTCCGAATTGACCCCTTAACAGGTGAATTCTTTTTCACTCTCGCACTCTACTGTCCACTTGGTATGAACCAGAGCTTTCAAATGATATAAGTTTCATTAGAATATTTTGTCTTTAAAAATAGGTAAAAAGTGAGTTAAACTTTGTAATATACGCAATAATATATAGATTCTAATAATGGAATGTATCATTTTGTACGTAATAGAATCCATTACAAAAAAAAAAAAGCAAAAACGAAAAATTTCTGAGGTTTGCTTACAAGCTTCAACCGAAAAAGCAACACTAACCGCACAGCTGTATTGAAGCTTTTTCTTTCTCTCTCGCCTTCTGCTCAACCACAGCAACGTTGTGCAGCAACAGCAAAATTGTGTGGCATTGTTTGTTGTTTTATATGGGGAAAAAAGTGTTTTTAATTTTTAACTGTCTTAATAACAAAACATTGGAATAAAAACTATATTGTGCACTTGGTATGAACGAGAGCTTTCAAATGATATAAGTTTCATCCGAATCTGTTGTCATTAAAGTGGGTAAAAAGGGAGTTAAAGATTTTTATTTGCGTATTAATATATAAGAAGATACAGGCCTTAAGATCACACGTTTTTAACGAATGCGAAACCCCCCTTGTCCTTCCCCGTCCCCCTCAAGCACCACTCAACCCATCAAACAGATCCTCCGTATGTGTTTTCATATGTATGTCACTTTTAGAAAAACTACTTAATAAACAATAATCTTTATAAACTGTTTCGAAAGTTTGTTTCTATAATTCACTTTCATTGCAACATCCTTAATCATGTTTTGTCTCAGCAACTCGGATCGAGTGTGTCTGAGAAGATGGGAAAGAAAAATTAACAACATCCACACAGCTCTGTTAAAGCATATGCCTTTTTTTACTCTCGCATCTACTCTCCCACAGCAAAGCTGTTCAGTAGAGCTGTATTTCATATCATATTTTGTTATTGCTTCTTTTATATGGGGAAAATGTGTTTTTAATTTTTACCTATCTTAATTTCAAAACATTTGAATAAAAACTATATTGCGCAATTGGTATGAACGAGAGCTTTCAAATGATATAAGTTTCATCCAAATCTATTGCCTATAAATTGAGAAAAAGGGGTTAAAGATTTGTGTTAGCGTATTAATATATAAGATATATAAAAACGCTCTATCTCCGTCCGTTTTTTTCTGATTGACTTGAAATTTTAGCACAATAATCTTGAAATGTTGTCTTTCAATTTATCAGATGAAAGGATAATTTTTAGAAAAAATCGAAGATATAAAACTTGAAAATACTTAACCCCCTCCTTAACCCATTTTGGACCGCTACTAGAATTCGTAATGAGATCCGTTGGCCCGTTGGAAATTCATAATAAATTTTCAGATTTTGTTATTAGTGATCAAATTAAGAAAATTCCAAAGTTTAAGATTTTTTCGATTTAAAATTTTTCGGCTACGAGGTGTTGAAACTTTTATAAACCCTTAAGCAAAAGAAATTTATAACCAAAAACAAAAAAAAATACTGTGTGCGTTAACATACAAGCAACGCGACAATTTGCATGCATTTGTTGTTATTTATCCGCGCTCAAAATTAGGTGATCGTTAACAACGGCTTGTGCTATTTTTGTATGTACCTATGTGTTTTTCTTTTTGTATAACACAAAATTCTTCATAGAAAAAAAATTTGTATCGCGGGTCACGCGGGCAAGCCGTAGCTTGTGTTGCTGTTTTTTGTAAGTGGATTTGCTTTCGCATAAGCGCAAAGACAAAACTCATGATAGAAAAAAATTGTTTGGCGGACCGCGCGGGCCAGATGGGCTACTGGATGAGCATTAGAGTGGCCCTTATTTTCAACTTTAAAAAAGTTAAGCTCCCAACCCCCAATCCTGTTTCAATCAACAAAATTATGATCTGTGCAAAATTTTAGCTTATTCGGACAACTTTAAGGCGACCCTCATCGAGGCGACAAAATCCAGAAATTGGCTAAAAACATTCTAAAATAAATATCCCAAGAGTTAATTCCGAAAACCCCGAAATAACATGAAAACTTAATAAATAAATGTTTTTTTAATATTAAGAGAAACTAATTTTTATTAAAACAAAATTAATATGGTTCTACAACAAAATATGAACGAACTATAACATAACATTATGTACTTTTAAGAGACGATTTATGAGCAATTGGGTAAGTTTTACGGTCTTCGGCAACTATCTGCAAAATTAATTGTTTCTCCGTTTCATCTAATGTAAGAATGTTATACATCTTTCTGCATCATCTCTACATCATCTCTTTCTGCTACATCGTTAACAACTTGTATCTTCTTAAGTCTTTGAATTCCATGTTGATAACCAGGATTATCCTTCCATGTTGAAGGGTCTTTGTCGAGGAAATCGGTGCTGAGAGAAAATCTCTTGAAGAAATTTTTTGTACCAGAAGTTACAAGAGAGGAAAACTTGATGTTTGTGTAGGAAGAAAAATAATTTTGGTGCAGAATGTATCTCTTCAGTTGGTTGTTAGTTTCTTCCTCATATTCCGATTTTCCTGATTGTAACATAACTTGAGCCATATTTGCTTTAACGGTTGTTGGAACATTGTCATCAAAAAATGAAAGCGCCACAGTTTCGGGAACTAAGTACCACAGATGGTTAGAAAATTTTTTTGCTGCGGCCTGACTTATTTCTGGATAAATATCATTGTAATTTATAAATTGCCTCATAAAAAGAAAATCATGATAAGGAGTTTTTATTGCATCTGTCGACAGAAACCAAGCTTGAACATACACTCGAGCTAGAAAAGTACATATTCTTTTCAAAGAGTTATACGTATTTTCCTTTACAGATAACTCAAACTGATCTTGAAATAGATATATCTTGAATGCATAAATAGCTTTTGCCATCCATTTATTTTCAAAATGAAGGAAGAACAAAAATAGCAGCAGGTTGCTGCAACTAAGACGGACAGTGAATAATAGAAGAACAACAACTAAAGCTACAACATGCCTGTGAGTGGTAAAAAGCTTTGATATATCTTCGAAGAAAGAGCTTATACCGAATAAGTGTGAATCTGAAAATTCGAAGAACTTTAGCTGCTTTTCGTATCATTTGTGTGTACAATGTAATTCAGAGTAATTTTCTCTAATATTGACGAAAACAAATAGACATGAACGGCTAAGTTTATCATCGCTATCATATAAAGGCTACTGATGAGTTGGTGTAGCGGCCAACGAAACAGCTGTCTAGTCTGCTGTATGATTGCCACTCTATATAAAGGTTATTGTTGTTGTTGTTGGTTGTTTTCTTCAGAAAAGCAACATAGACCTTGAGCTCGAAAATATAACTCTTAATTAATAATTGAAATATTAATTAGTTTATTAGGCACAGAAATATTTGTTAAAAGGTGTTCCATAGACAACCTCATAAGGAGCTGGAACCGCCAATGTAAAAATCGAAATTAATAATAAATAAATACATACCTAGCGTGACTTACTGCTCCTGGTAAATGAAACGAAATTCCGTTCACAGGAATGCCACCAAGAAATATTCTTGTCAATTCCAATAATTCTCGGTTATCATTTCGGTGTCGTTTTTGTGCAGAAAAGTGTTGTTCAAGAAATTCATCAGACAATTCATTGCTACCAGTTCTATGTACGTTTTTTATCGAGTTTCGTACACTTTTCTCTAAATCTTTTAAAAGCCGCCATTTCTGGACCAGAAGTTGAACCCAACAGTGAGTCGAAGCAACTTCTCAAGACTAGCTCAAAAATATGATGACGGCAAGGGAGGGAGGTACAAGAGATCACGATCGAACAATTTTTCTAGGTCTATACAGCAACCATTTATTCGCCCTGTGTTACTTGCTGTCGTGTCACAGCAAAGTGCCTGAATTTTATTGGTTAAACCCCACTTCTCCACTGCTTGGTAAGCAGCCATGGCTTGGTCTTCTCCTGAAGAAGTTGGGATTTCAGGGACTCCCAATAGTTGCTCTTTACCTTCAAAAGTTACTATTACTGCCAGTCGATCAATCTTCTCAACACCTGCGAGAGTTGGCAGTAACTTTCCGTCCCAGTGCAACACTAATTCTTCGCAGTGGTTCAAGTTGAATTTTTTTCTGAATTTGTATGTGTCGCGTTTCTCTAAATGTTTTTCTAAGACGTTGAAAAGAGTGCGGTTTAATACCAGATTTTTAGTATCATGTTTCGTTACTCCATTTCGATCAGTGATTTTGCATCTATCAAAAACTTCAGCGAGACGAGGGGTAAAAAACTGTAATGTAGCACGAGTTGTACGAGCGGTTGCCGCCACTGCAGTTGTTGCTATTGCTGATGTTTGATGCAAGATGCCATAAGAATTTTCACTGTCGTCATCATCATAACTACTTTGGCTGCATGATGTTAATTCATATGTTTTTGATGCATCAAAATTATTTTCCAATTCTTCGTAAGTCCTTTTTTTTCTGGCAGTTTCTATTGCAATGCGCTTCAGTGCTTTTTTTTCTTTGTTTTCTAATTTTTTATCTACACCTATCATTGAGCTCGGTCGCCCTTTTTGACGCTGAAGTAAAAGGAAGTGCTTATCTTCTTCATTTTGCATCTGTACCAAAGCATCTGAGTGTGCTATGTCAAAAAGATCATCCATAGTTTCCACAAACATATCTCTTTTCTCTTTTTCCTTGCATGTAGTTCTCTTCAAAGTTTTTTGTAAGCTTTTTCATTCATGATGGAACTTTAGTAACTTTTCAACGCAATGGTCACTTCTTTTAGTAGGAATTCGTGCTTTTTGCCGAAAGATTGAAACTTCTTTTATAGCCAATTCTGCACTTTCCTTCGAATTAAGATCCACAACTCTCACATTGTAGAAAAAAACTTTTAAAACTTGCCGGTTCGAAGGTAGTTTGGCTCAGACGATTTGATTTGAAATGTAGCCAACAAGAGAGATATCAAATTATTTTCTTAACTTATGTGATGCACTAATTGAAGACGTTGATGCCATTTCAAAAATCTACAACAACACACATTTAAATATAATAAAATTAGTCCAAACAATTATAATAAACACTTTTGCTGAACACACCATTAAAGTACAAACATTATTAAATTATATTTTAAGACACCTTTCTTACCTTTTTCTTACCTTTCACTGCTATAATCAATCGTTTTTTTTTTTTAATTTTAACCACAAAAACACACTAACTATTAAAAAAACTTTCAAAAACACACTTCAGCTGCGACTACGACGAGAACAAAGACACAACTACTTATTACAATGCGCAAATTCCGACGCGCAGCGCAACAAGTAACAATATTGGAGAGGATTTCCCAGAATGCCACAAAACGGGCAGGTTATCGATTTGAAGAAAAACAATTCCAAGGGGGTTTTTGGCCACTTCAGTCTTTTGACGTGTGACTAGTTTTTTCATTAAAAATTCCGATGAGAACAAGAGTTTCACAGAACAGAATATTTTAACAAAAAAATTAGAATTGACTCAGAATCTTTTGCAGGAATTTTTTGAAAATATGAATTCGGTCATATATTTCAAATATATATGCTCGATGAGGGTCGCCTTGGAATTGTCGAATTAAGCTAAATTTTTGCACAGATCATTATTTTGTTGATCGGCAATATTTCAACTTTTAAAAATCTCCATATAGGTAAGGGCCACTCTAATGAGCATGTTGGATATAAAATGTTTACAGAAAACGTTTCACTTCTTGTTGCTTGTTTGTATACAAAAACGTGTCACTTTCCTCTTACGTGTTTATAAACATGTATGCGTGGTTTTTGAAGATTTTCCCTCAATAAAAATCGTCACATCGCTGCCTAAGAAGTTTCACTTCAAAAATATTGTGTTAATTTTAGGAGCTTATGTCAAATTTTTCAGATTATAGCTGTGATGAACCCATTCAGAATGCACTTAAAACATGCACCTTGTATTTATATGCACATGAATTTATATTTGCACATAAGATTGATGAATTTTTTATATATTTTTTTATTAACTATTCACACTACCCTTATATTTATACATAGGTTTTATGAGTATTATACATTCATTTTATGTTTGTGCTTGATTTCTGCACCTTATTCGTAAAATTTTTGAACTTTGTACACTACCTAGACCTAGTGTACACCTAGACCTAGAAATTTTTTTGATCTCGTATTTTTGCATGTGTGGCAGCTGTGAGAGAGAACCCTGGTTCAATTCCCACCTGACACAGAAAGTTTTTTCAATTGAATTCATTTTTCTGTTCGGCCGTCACCTCTCTGCAGACAATGGCAAAACCTCAGAGAGTAAAAACTGCCATGAAAAGTTTCTTGAGAACATAAGCCGTTCGGAGTCGGCATAAAACTTGTAGGTCCAGTTCTCGATCATTTATGTTCAAACATATCACAACACGCACAACACGCACAACACAACTGATCATAAGAAGCTCGGTCAAAGTCCTTTCAAGGGCTGAAATGGCCATTTCGTTTTTTTTTTTTTATTTTTTGCATGTGTATTTTTTACATTGGTTTCATGAATTATTCGTAATACTCATGTTATCGGTTACTAGAACAAAATACATGAATATGACGCATGTAGATAAGTAAAAATTCATAATTATTGTGTAAGTTTTTAGTTGAGTGTAAAAACCTTATCAATTTCTTTGCTCTCGAAAACATTGGAGTTTTTAGTCAACTAAAATGTTTATACATGATTGTAGACGCAGACTAGCTGCGATAAAGCTGCTACTACTGTTTCAGCGCAGAGTTCGTTATTTTTAACTATATTCACTGCAATCAGTGCTTCATATGTATCCATTGCGAAAGCTTTTCAATAGCCAGCTGCTTAATTGTTATAATTAAAACATACCAACAGGTACAGCAAAGCGATAAACAAAGTTCGCCCTTTGCCCAAAGAGTCATTAAAAATGGAATAATTATTATTTGACTGCATTTATTATTCAGAGTTATTTTTTCTTTTATTGACATTTGAGCTTAAGTTCTATGTTAAAGCAGTTTGCAGTTCTACGCATAGCAGCGCATAGAGTTAAGGTTGCAGATTCAGTGAGGAAGTCTTCAAACTGCAGCAAGCATGGAAGTTTTGTTGCGTATTTTAGCCGGTATTGTTAGCATTATCGCGCTCATCTTGAATACAGTGCTTAACTGGATTGTGCCGCGTAAGGTGCCCATCTACCCGCCCATGCGCAACAAGCTGCTGACCTTGTCGTTGGGCGATCTAGTTATTGAGTTGCGCACAAAGAAGGTTTGTTGAGCTTAGTTTAAGTCGAGAGCATTTTTGCCATTTAATTACTCACTTTAGCTGACGTCAGAGAAACTTGTACGAGCTTATATTGAACGCATTGAGCAAATAAACCCTTATCTGAACGCAGTCGTCGAAGATCGCTTCCAAGAGGCACTCAAAGATGCTCAACATGCTGATCAGCTGATTGCTAAAACGAACGAGGAGCAACTTGCAACACTCTTTGCTCGCTATCCGCTTCTGGGAATACCATTTACAGTAAAGGAATCCTGTGGGCTCAAAGGTGATTAAAGAATTTTTTACATTTTTTTCTTTCTTCCCGCCAGTAACTTAGTTAATAACTCTCTTAAACCCAGGTCTGTCTTTTGTCGTTGGCAGTGTGCACCGTATAAATGAAAAATGTCCCGATAATGGTGAAACTATAGAACTTTTGCGTTCCGCAGGCTGTATACCGCTCTTGGTTTCATCCAATCCCGAATATTGTCTGAGTTTACAAACCAGCACCCACACACATGGCCGCTGCAATAATCCCTATGATCTGCGTCGCACAACAGCCGGTTCATCTGGTGGTGAGGTAGGTGGTGGGAGTGGGTATGCTTTAGGAACTTTTTTATTCCTTTTACCAACACAATTTAGGGTGCTCTAAATGGTAGCGGTGCATCTCTATTTGGTATTGGCTCAGATATTGGTGGCAGTATACGTTTACCTGCCCTATTTTGTGGTGTTTTTGGTCACAAGTCCACGGGTGGCTTACTCTCTATACGCGGTCATTTTCCGAATAGCGAAACGGACGTGAGTTTTCACAAATATTTACAAGTGGGGCCTATAACACGCTTTGCACGCGATTTGCCGATTTTGCTGCAGATTATGGCAGGCAAGAATGCGTAAAAGCTAAGATTTTCTGAGGGTATCAAGACCAAAGATATTAAGGTAAGTCAGAAGCGGTAAGAACGCAACTTAATTTTAACTTTCCTGTGATCAAACCCAGGAATACCAAGTTATTCTTCCAATCCCCAAATTTATTTATTTTGAGAATAATAGTTCGTTCACACCTAAACTAATTTGCTCACTTCGGCCAAAAATCAGAAATGAGATTCGTAATTGACTCATTTCCCATACAAATTCTCATTTGAATTTCCAACTCATTTCACCGAAAGGAGTAACAAATGAGATATATTTAACGCTTTTCGCTTATTAAACACAGCTTTAAGCAATTTAAACTGCTTGGTGAACACACCCTTCAAAGCAAAATGTCAAAAACAAATTTTCGGCACAAAAAATTTAAATAAACAAATTATGATAAAACAAAAAAAAACTGTCAGACAAATGAGATAAAATAAGGTGAACACTTTTTAATGAGATATTAAAATTTGCTCATTTGGCCTAGGTGTGAACGTACTATAAGGAAAATTATTTAAAGAATCTCATTTAAATGAGAAAAAATCATGTCCCAATACTGCCGTCATAAGGAAGAGTGCGGCATCTGCATTTTCCAAAAATCTGAGAAAAACGCTTCAGAATAAAAAGACAAAATTTTATGAAAAGCGATGGAAATAATTATAAAAATTTAATTCGTCAGAAAAGACAAGCGCAATACAATATACATCATAAAGTTATTTTAAAGAATTTACCAAAACTGCAAAAACTGTGGCATGAAACATTGTAGTTGCCGCTTTTTTCTTGTTTGCTCTACGATTTCATTCAATTGAAAACATTGAAAAAACGCCCGTATCTACATCATTTTCGCATCTATTATAAAAATAATTTTGCTTATTATAATTTAAAAAATCATTAAAACCATCTTACCAATATAAAGGATCAATATTATTAGAGTTAAAACAAAGATATGAAAAATATGTATAGTCAATAATTAAAAAAAATTACATATGACTCAAATTCTATTTTGTATGACTCGAAAAAAATTGTGTCTATGAAAAAAATAAAAAACAAAGGCAAAATGCGGCATTTACGTGTAGATACGACATTTTTGACTCTGTTTGTGTAGTTTTATTCTGGAATGATTCCTAAATTTTGTGTAGATACGGCAATTTAGGTAAAAATATAAAGGCATGGGACCAAAAATTCGGGATTTTAATTCTATAATCTTATAGAGGATGGAGGACTTATAAGGAAAATACGATAAAATGCATTTTGATTTTCATGCTAGATACCGCACTCTTCCTTATGACGGCAGAATAAACATTATTATCAGCGAAAATATTTTTGACTCCAAAAAGTGTGATGTTCCTCAGATATTATGAGCTTTCAAGATTACACTATGTTAAACGCATTCTGTCCTATGAATCAAATATACCATTTCGGAAAGAGGGGATAAAATAAAAATACACGTTTATCATCATTTTTCATGTACACGCAAAAATTTAGATTTTTTTTTTTTAAGTTCTGTTGTGCCCCACAGTGACATGGCTCCATACATTTGTTGGAAAAAAAATTAAAGGAGTTGTTGGAATTTGATGGAATTTTATTTCAACAATTTTGTAAGTTCAAAACATACGAGGGGAAGATTTATTAAAAATAAAATAAATTTGTAAATTTTTCTTTTTTCGAAATCTTTAATTTCGCACAAGGGTTTTGTTCCTTAACATGACAGAGGTAAACTGTGAAATTTTCAGGAAAATATATTGATATTTAAACGTGCCTCAAGCAACGTCTATATCGAAAATCTAATTTATATGAGAAAATGGTGCTGTTTTCCCAAAAAAAAAAAGATCCAATTACATTTTTATAAGTTCAAGTTCTCAAAAAACTGGAACACACTTCGTTTTTCATTTAACTTTTCTTTCAAATGAGTTACTTACTTACTTACTTAGGTGGCCATAACAACCCGTGCTCATCAGCTCCCTATGATACGCCTATAAATGCGAAAGCATTGTGTTGATTCGGAAGACGGGTGATAGTTAGTTGGAGGGTGGAAAGATGGAGTAGTGTCGATGAAGATTTGATTTAAATTTACACAGATTGAAACTGCGGGGAAACACGCTCGCAGGGAGATTGTTCCACAATTTTACTGAACGACCGAAGAACGAATTATCTCGGTAATACGATGCTCTATTGGGCAAAGTTGCAATGGTAAAGGGATGGGCTTGGAGAGCTGCCCGAGTGGACCTAGGAAACGAGCTGGTGGCGTCAGGCCATGTATCTCCCTTGAACACTTCCATTGGTAGTACCTGTACAGAAGGCTTAGGCAACCAACATTGCGACGATGCCCAAGAGAGTTGAGAGAAGAAAAGGGTTAGGGCTTCCTCGGCCTGGTCCATCCATCGGAAGCATGGTCTCCCTCGTCGTGGTTGACCAACGACCCTCGTCTCGAGCACCTTTTTCGCTGGAGCTTCGTCGTCCATACGATAGGCATTACCCAGCCAGCGTAGTCGCTGCACAGTTATACGCCAAACAACGTCAATGTCTTTGTAGAGCTCATACAGCTCGTGGTTCATTCGGATGCGATAGTTATCGCCGACTCAAACAGGACCCAAGATTTTGCGAAGAACTTTTCTCTCGAACACCCCCAGAGCAGCTGGGTCAGTTTGCAAAACTACCCATGCCTCAGCGCCATAAAGAAGCACAGGGAGGAGAACGAGCGTCTTGTAGAGTGTTAGTTTTGTCAATCGAGAGAGGGCTCTGGAACTTAGTTGCTTACTGAGCCCGTAGTAGCCAGGTATGATATTGTCTTCGTTGTAAAAGGGACTCATAAATGACATAAGATAGGACTCAGATCGGTGTGCTCTTACCGTAAGGAAAATACTCTCATGTCAGAGTCTTAAATGAGCTTATTATGAGCGCTCAGGCTCATAACTATGAGTCCTAAAAGTATCATAAAGAATGCTTGCTGGAATTGTATAATATTTGAAATTTAGTGGGAATTTCCTGAAATATTTTATTCTCTGATTCCCATTTAATGGTACCTTTATGTAATATAACGCGATTCTCAAGGCGTTTTTTAAAAGAATACTACAAAAAATGTTTAGAGTTATTGATATAAAGTTTTTTATTGATTTGAACAATTATTAAAGTACATAAAAAAAAGATGTGTGTGGCCACCACGCACAGTAGAAGTGAAAAGATTGCTAATTTATTTTATTAACATTCCCTCCTTCAGTGCAACCAAATGGTTAACAAACAGTCTGCCTTCATACCAATATTAGTTCAAGAACTGTCTTTTTTTCATAAGCATATCATGGCAAGTATCAATTGTCACTTTTGTTTATTGACAGTTACTGAAAACTTCAATATTCACGTACAGAATTCGATCGCAGTTTTTTTTTTACTTTCGTGACACAGTTGGTTATCAAGAGGATTTATTATTTTAATTTGATGACTTAAATAGTACCCAGGCTCGATCCTCATAGCACATAGCACATAGCACAGATCTTGCTGTTTTATTTTTTGTTAATTATATTTTTATTTATAAATATTTCAAAGAAAAAATTTGTCAAAAAACCTGTGGCGGGAATAATGCATTTTTCCCTTTGCGTACTCGCATCGAACCGCGTACAATTCGACTGCAAGTTGAACGTGCTACCATCGCATCATTGCTTATATTGCTTATCCAAAATAATCATTAATCGATATTAACTCTGGCTTTATTTACATAATTTATTTTCAATATTTAAAAAAAAAAAACTGAAACTGTATAATTGTTAATATTATTAATAAATAAAAAGCACAAAATTTCAAATGCAGAAGACACCACCAAACGTTTGCTTAGTGGTTAGAAGCACGAACCTTATACTACCGCGCATACTTGTTTAGGTTTATATTCCTACACGCGTGCCTACACAGTTAAAACTGTTGATGCGTTTTTCGGTACAAGACTTGCATTGTATTTCGTGTTGCATTTGCGACGGTATTTCCCAGTAGTCCAAGTCTTAAGGAATTGATAAGCGAATCATTAACGATTTTTCATCATCTTTGACAAAACATACTGATTCGGCCATACACGATTCATTGACGAAAATTCCATATAATATTCCCACGAACGCAATACAGAAATGTTGAGATTTTTCGTGCATGAATATGTTACTGAATCGTTGCGGAAGTTTCGTCAACAAACAAGACAGAAATATAAAAGAAAATTGTTTCCCATATTTACATATTCTATGATTTTCAAATTATTCCCGATTTGTAATCTTTGATATTTAAGAAAGTGGAAACCGGCAACAAAATATGCAGGCAAGCATAATCCTTGGCACCTGTTTGTGTAAACAAAAATATAGTGTCCCAATAAGAGTGCACGATTTAAATTTTGTGGCATTTTTGAAAAGTGTTCTGAATCGGAACATATCTACTTGACAATCCAAAAAAAATACACGTTTATTGAGAAACCCTTTATTTTGTTTTGTCTCAACAACGCTGATCGATTGTTTCCTAGAAGATAGGAAAGGAAAAGCAAAAACAACCACACAGCTCAGTTGAAGCTTTTGACTTCTTTTTCACTCTCGCATTCTACTGTCCACTTGATATGAACCAGAGCTTTCAAATGCTATAAGTTTCATTAGAATATTTTGTCTTTGAAAATAGGTAAAAAGGGAGTTAAACTTTGTGTTCACGAAATAATATATATATTCTAATACTGGAATGTATCATTTTGTACGTAATAGAATCCATTACAAAAAAAAAAGCAAAAAAGAAAAAAATTTCTGAGGTTTGCTTAGGGCGATGTTATGTAGACGGTCATGGGCACGGCACGGTCGCGAATTTTTACTCTCTTTTTCTGTTCGATGAATGTCGTGCCCAAAGTATGTTATGCTGGCGGTCATTTGATCCATGATCACTATTACATTTTTTAGTACTTTATTCGAAAAAAGTATTGCCGTTGGTATGTTTGATATAAAAACAAACTTTAGTGCAACACATTTGCGCTCAGTATTGTATAAGTCAATTTAATTCTTATTTATTAATAGTTTATTTAAGAACATTCATTATAAATATATAAATAGCTTACAAATTCGTTTCTTATTTATGATGATTATTCTAATTATGATAAACTTCAGCTTCACTAAAATAAAGGTTGGCTAGCGATAAGTGTTGCTATAAACCAAGTTTTATTTCTTACTAAAAGCACACTATTTTGATATTATACAGCACTACTATGATTTTAAAAATGAAATATTTTCAATATTTGCACAACGCAACACTGTTCTGATTCAGTGATTTGGTATCGACAGCCGAATCATTTGGTGACCGCGGTGGTCAAAATTTGTTTCCTCACTCACTCTCTCAAATTTCCCTTTTACATTGAAACAACAACAGTTCGTGCCCGTGCCGTGCCCATGACCGTCTACATAGCATGACCCTTACAAGCTTCAATGCTTGTTTTCAATTCTTGAATAATGTAGAAGAGGTCTATCATTCCTGAATAAATATGCCCGAATAGAGGAAAGAAAAAGCAACAACAACCACGCAGCTGTATTGAAGCTTTTTCTTTCTCTCTCGCCTTCTGCTCAACCACAGCAACAGCAAGATTGTGTAGCAATTTTTGTTGTTTTACATGGGGAAAAAAGTGTTTTTAATTTTTACCTATCTTAGTGACAAAACATTTTAATAAAAACCATATTCTGCACTTAGTATGAACGAGAGCCTTATAATGATATAAGTTTCATCCAAATCTGTTGTCTAAAAATTGAGAAAAAGGGGGATTAAAGATTTGTTTTAGCGTATTAATATCATAAATAAAATATTTTCGTATTCGAAAAAGATCAATTTTTCAAAATCTATATCTTCTAAACTTTTTGAGACCCACCTTTTCTTTATAGCATTGGACTTAGGGGCGCCAAATACACACTAAGAAAAAAAAAGGCCTTGGACATTTAAGGGTCTCCGGAAGTTTTTCGAAAAAAAAAGACCATTTTAAAATGTTTTTTATTTGAAGCTCTGTTTTATTTTAGGACAAATTTTTTTTAACATTATTAAAGTATACCTATTAAGGATTTATCCCTGACATTTTGGTGCAAAAATATTCGTCGATAAGGTAGAAAAGTGCAAGCCGCGAAAGACCTTAAATTTGCGGTAAGCAATATATCTGGAGACTGGTTGATCTAAAAAAAAAAATTTTTTTTCGGTTTGTTAAAGAGTTCTGGGGCGTTTAATCATTGATGTTTATGTTTTCAACAAGCTTTTTATGGCAGTTTTTACTCTCTGACGTTGCCATTGTCTGCAGATAGGTGACGGCCGAACAGAAAAATTAATTAATTTGAAAAACTTTCTGTGTCAGGTGGGATTTGAACCGGGGCTCTCTGACGTATGGGCCACGCACTCTACCCACTGCGCCACGTTCACCACGCGTGGCGTTATTTTAACTTTAAAGACGCGTTTTTTTTACAAGCAAACATTTTTAAAAAAACTCGAAGTCACTACCTCGGCGTAAGTGTTTACTTTACAAATACATTTTTTTTCAGATTATTACAGGTTACGTTACCTTCTTCTACAGTTTTTATGTACTTAAATAATTGCGGAAATCAATAAAAATATCTCTGCCCATTTTTTTGTAGTATTTTTTCACAAAAGGCCTTCAGATTCACGTTTTATTACATTAAGGTACTCTTAAGCCTTCTCCGCAATTCGAATAGCTAACCACAAGTTGACATTTCTGTTGAAAACATTATATTATTTTTCTTTCTCTTTTTCTTTCTCTCCCCTTTCCATTCTTTCTGCTCAGATTTACTATGCCTATGGTTTCGATGGCATCAACCGTTTCACACACCCACCCACAGCTTTTGACATTAAATTGTCAATCCTAAGAGCAGTGAAATGTTTCGAAAAAGGTGGCCTGGAAACCAAAGAAGTAAGCTGCTTTTAATCTACTGAAACTTCAAAAATTTAAAATACTCTCTTTCTCTCTCTCTCTCTCTTTCTCTTAAGGTTTCTATTAAAGGCTTTAAAAATGCTCTGGAAATTTGTCTCTCCGGTCTTGTAAGTTTGGAGGGCATCCCAAGCTTAGTCTCACAATCAACGAAAATAAAGCCAACTCCAAAAATTTTATTAATTGAATTTTTACGCAGTCTTATCGGACATTCACTCTACACAACGGATGCACTCTTCATGGAGTTGGTGCATGGTATTAAAGCATTTATACCCAAAAATAAAATTGAAATTTATAAAAACGAGGCTAAAGCCCTCAAGCAGGAATTAATCGTTAGTCTAACGCTTTTCATACCATTGTCTTTTTTTTACTTAAAATTAATGTTTTGTTTTTTACATTCAGGATCTTCTTGGCACTAATGGCGTCCTCTTCTTTCCCACTTTTCACACGCCTGCTATTCATTTTAATACAATGATATTTAATATAGTTAGCATCGATATGATGCTGCTCTTCAATGTACTGGGTCTGCCGTCAACACACGTAACCATGGGTCTGGATCGTCAAGGTCTTCCAGTTGGCTTTCAAGTTATCGCAGCACCTTATCAGGATAAGCTTTGCTTACAAATTGCTGCAGAACTAGAGGTCGCGTTTGAGGGTTGGATTGAGCCCAAGACGAAAGAAGTTTAATATATGAACATAAATGCTAAGAAGATAAAGATTTGACATACATTTTTTTTAACATTTATCTTGTAATTATTAAACATTTTTATTTGTTTCCTTCAATACAGTACAAATGTAACATTTTCCTTTTAAATATTTAGTAAAATCAAATTCAATAAACAATGTATATGAATTCAAGTTTAAAAAAGCTGACTTTTTGATGTTGAATCATTTAAATCATATTATGTAAATAGTCTTGACGATTCCCTTATTTTTTTTTTTTATTTCGAACTTTTTGCTATGTTTTCTCGGTCTGTACCATATAGCCTAAAACTTGCAAAAAATTCTGTGTACACAAGGGACACAAAAACTCTTCGCAATAACAGAAATACGTCTGTAGCCTAGACTCAAATGACCTAGAGACTTACACGTGTTTGTTTCTGAAATTTTAAAATCGCTCAGATACATTATATCACGAATACTTAAATGATGTTCAACTGAGAATTTTGTCTTATCCAGGAAATTTTATGGATTCATAAACACAAAGAAGAAATCCGATGGATTCTTTCTTCATTCAGAACTCTTGATGGATTTACTGATGATCCCGTCATAGTTTGTGGTCTATGTATTTGCAAATCTTTTAAATGAATCATTCTGTTCAGATACTTTTAATCCTGATGAGGAGTACTTTGAATATATGAATTCCGCACCCGGGCTTTCTTTGGAACATATATCCATTACTCCAGAGGATATTTTAAAGTATATTGGATCGATCGATAGGGATTTTGGCGCTGGGACCGATGGAATTTCTGCCGCAATGTTAATACAATGTGGTTTCGTGTTGGGTCAACCACTTTCTTTATTATTCTATAAATCAATTAACGAAAGTTATTTTGCAATTTTCTGGAAAAAAAACATTTATAAGTCCTATCTATAAAAAAGGGTTGCAAGAATGATGTTAATAACTATAGGCCTATCGCCTCCCTCATTGATTATCCAAAACTTAAAAAAAAACACAGGTGCGTCGTCGGGCACACGAGAGAAGCGAAGCTTTTTTACAATTCCATAGATATGATAATTTAATTTTTTTTTTTATTTGAAATAACTTAAATTCAAAAATTTAAAACATTTAATATATTAAAAAAACACACGTAATATTGACACCAGTAAATTGTATTACATGTCATTATTATATTATTTATTTTATTGCATGTTACTGCCATTGTTTTTTTCAACGCACTTGTGGGCAATTGTTAATTTTCCTTCGCACTATGCCAAAAACAAAACAAAAGCATGTACCAACAACGGCATAAACGAATTCATATCAAAAAAAAAAAAAATATATCACTTTGACCACAGTGAGGAGCGATTCCATAACCCATTGATTAATAAACCTGCACTTTTTCCACCGATCCAAACATTTCTGTTAAATTTTGCTGTTGATTGATTATTAAATATATAACTGCAGCTACGTTAACAGTTGTTAACAGATGGCACTAACAAACTGAGGATGATGACCAGTGTTGTCACTTGCAAATTTTAAATAGTGGTAGGTTGAGTCTAAAATGAGTGGTGAATTTAAAAAACTGGAATATATTGTTCTTCTTAAGGAAAATTTCGACTGAAGTCCTACAGCAAATCAAATCATAAGAGGTATACCATACAGTACGTTTTTTCACGCTGAATTAGTTTTATTGCAAATAATTCCCATATAATGTTCTTAAGACAGTACTAAAATACAATATTAAATGTAATAATAAATAAAATATATGCAATAAAATTTCTAAAATTTTAATTATAATGCAATAATTTTTATATGAATATATCAAGAAGTGATAGATTTTGTAAAAATGAAAATAGTGGGTGATAAAAGTGGTAGAAACCAAAAAAGTGCTAGACTTACCACAATTGTGGAAAAGTGACAACACTGATGATAGCAAGTGGCTTAGCAGCTACCCAAACCACACAAACACATTAATAGGTTATTGGATGTGCTGCAACATAGCTTCAGCTGCACTTAATACTGAATCAATGGTTTCGCATAATAAGGGTGATTGGCTCAGTGGATGGAGTATAGAACTCCCAACCGAAGGTTTGCGGGTTCGAGTCCCCACGGCAAGCGAAGAAATGTTTTCTTTATATTTGTTATATTAAATTGTCTTGTTGTATGTAAAAAACACAGAAACAAAGAACCATATAAAATTCTAGGAAAAAATCTGTCGAAAATTTTTCAGATTTCACTCCAAGCAAATCACAGAACGGGGCGTAAAAAGCTTCGCTTCAATAAAAATTTCCCCAAGTATTTTACTTGTACTACAAACTTGTATTTTTTGAGAAACAGGGCCCAGGTCGTGTATGATCGGGTGAAGGTTCACTGTGTGAAAGTCATAACAACTCGTCAGCATGGTTTTTTTGAATGGCAGATCCACTGTGTCTAATCTTCTCGATTTTACAACATTCTGCTTAAATTCGATTGACTCTGGTAATCAGGTCGACTGCGTTTACACTGACTTTAGTAAAGGTTTTGATAAGTTACCACACAATTTAACTTTATTTAAGCTAAAGTTAATGAGATTTTATGAACTGGATTAAATTGTATTTGTTGGAGCGATCTTATTAAATACGTTTCCGAGGCGCATTGTCTTCAAAATTTTTTTCTGAGTGAGGTGTTCCTCAGGGAAGCCTCATGGACCACCTCTGTTTATTTTAGCAATCAATGATGTAACTCACATCATAGAACACTCTCATCTGCTTATCTATGCCGATGATATGAAAATATCGCACACTAACTACAAAACAGTCACGACTCAAAAAACACGCATTTTAAGGAGAAGCAAAAAACCTATTTAAGCTAAAATGATTGTAATTATTGCATTTATCTACTTGTTTCAAAATACTTTGTAACGAACAAAATAAGCAAACATTGTATATTGTATTAAAGCCGAAAAATTTTTCAAATAAAGTTTTCATTGTTCGTTTGATTTCTTTAAATTAACTTATTTTCTCAATTTTTCTCTGCTAAAAGGTTATGGGCCCAGGGCTTGCCTGATTTTTACTTTCGGTTTATTTGCAAACAAGAAACGATAGTTTGAAATTAATCCTTTGCCATTAGTTCAACACATGGAGAAACTAGTCGGCTCCGAAAACTGCTCAACTTGGAGTTTCGCCATGAGAAAGCAATTGGAGCTTGAAAATACATTGAGCCTATTGCAGAAGACGCCTTAGATATTGCTAAAGACAGGACAGCACGGTGCACGATGATTTTAGCCATCGGCAAAAGTCTGTAAGTACACGTCAGGGATGCAAAAACATTATAGCGGGTTTGGATGGCTTTGCAAAGCCTTTTCCAAGACTCAGGTTTGGACAAGCGCATTGGATTGCTGCAAAAGCTATGTTCTATCGTTTTGATGAAGTGTTCTTTTGTGGAAGATTATGTGAATCAAGTTACATCAACTGCTCAAAAACTGAATGAGATCGGGTTTTCAGTAAACGACGAATGGGTTGGTAGCTTGTTATTGAAGGAATTACCACATGAATACAAGCCGATGATAATGAGCATCGGTAGCAGCGGGAAGATGATTACTGCAGACAATATTAAAATGAAGTTGTTGCAGGATGTAAAATTTGAGTCAATGTCATCGAATTATTCACTTATGTCCAAAAAGGGTAGCTATTCTCAAGGCAGAAAGAAATTCTCTAAGCCAAATAAAAAAGAGAAATCTCGTTGCTTTAATTGTGATGGAATTGGACGTTTTGTCTCGGAGTGTCCTTCGCAGACAATGTAAAAGAATTATAAGTCAGATAAAAGCAGCTCGATGTTCACAGCCCTCCATGCTGTGTCTTCAGAATGTGAATGGTTCATTGACAGTGGTACAACTGACCACATGACAGCACAATGACGAAATTTTCAAGAAACTATGAGTTTTGAAGGTCAAATCAAGACAGCAAATAACTCAGCGATGAATGGAGTTGGTAAAGGTGACATTCAATTGGCTATTACTACTGCAAGAGGAATTGAGAGCGTTGCAGTACACGACGTTCTTCATGTTCCCGATTTGGGTGTGAACCTGTTATCAATTAAAAAGATAGTTGACTACAACAACAGTGTGATTTTTGACAAAAGCGGCTGTCGAGTGCTTAATTCATCAAAGGAAGCTATAGCAAGTGCAAGTTTGGCTAATGGCTTTACAAATTGAATGTTGCAGATAATCAGGGTGCATATGTTGCGAAAGGGAATATGAGTTCTATGAATATGAGTTGTGTTCTGAAAATATGAAGTTACTCGCTCAAGGATATGTCAATGGAGTAAAGTTCGGAAATGACTCTTTAAGCACATGTGTGTCGTGCGCAGAAGGTAAGCAGCATCGCAACAGCTTTCCATTAGAAGGATCGTCCAGAGTTCTAGATATTGTACATTCGGACGTGTGTATGGTCCAATGGAGGTAAAGTCGATTTAAGGTAACCTCTATTTTGTTACATTCATAGATGATTTTACGCGGTAAATTTATACCTACTTTATAAAAAGTGCTGTACGCTGTGCAAAAGTGCTTCCGTGTTTATAAAGCAGAACTTGAAAATCATCAGGGTACTCTCATTAAAATTGTACGTACTGACAATGGAAAGGAGTATGTTTTTCAGGCTATGAAGCTTGAGTTACAGAAGCATGGAATAGTACACCAGACTACTGTGCCTTACACTCCAGAGCAGAACGGTCTAGCTGAAAGGATAAATAAATAAATAAATAAGGATAAAAAGCACTCGCGATGTTAAGTGATACCAGTTACATTGCGCAAGTTACATTATCAATCGTTCAACTCATAATAAAATCGAAAAGACTCCGGAGGAACTGTGGTCTGGGGGAAAACCAGACGTTAGCTAGTTTCGAATATTTGGTTGCACAGTTATGTCACACATTCCGAAACAGAAACGGCAAAAATTGGACTCAAAATCTGAAAAGTGCGTGTTCGTTAGATATTTCAGTACATCGAAGGGTTTTATTGTTTACAGTTTGCAAAAGAAAAATGTTTTTATCAGCCGCGATTTTGTTTTTCATGAAGATGATTTTCATTATGCTGGCAAGAAAACTAAAAAAAACGAAGATGTTCCTGTGTATGATGTTATAGTGGGGGCAGCATCTGCAAACTCTCAAGATAATAGTAATGATTTCGAATCGTGTTCATCTTTGCTAGGCAATGATCACGAAGTGGGGGATAATGAATATGTTTGTGCTCAAAACGAAAGTCCAGAAGCTATCACAACTGCAAGAGTACAAGAACCTGAGAAAGATCCAACTGGTATGGTACGCAGAAGTGAGAGGCTAGCCAAGAAAGACAGGTAAGTGTACAGAGTCTAGCAAATGGAAGACATTGAAGATCCAACCAGCGTAGAAGACGCAATGTAAAGAAGTGACAAAGATGGGTGGATCAGGACAATGCAATGTGAAATGAAATCCTTTGAAGACAATAACACCTCGAAAAGCGTTGATAAGCCTGATGGAGTGAATATTATCAAAACTAAATGGGTACTTATAAAGGAGAAGGAACAAGAAAGTAACATTCGCTACAAAGCTCGTCTCGTGGTAAAAGGATTTACTCAGAAAAAAGGCATTGACTACGATGAGACTTACTCACCTATGGACAGATATTCTTCAGTGAGATATTTGATGGCACTAGCTGTGAAATATGATATGCAGATTCAACAAATGGACGTAATAAAGACGTTTCTGCAAGGTGAATTGAGTGGAGACATATATGTGGAGAAGCCTCAGGGTATTTCGATCGGAGAAGAAGGTCAAGTGTAAAAATTGAATAAAGCTGTGTATGGACTCAAACAGTCAAGTTTGATATTTAGATTTAGATTTACATTTATTTCAGATTTATGTTGACAAATAAGATAAGTATACTTAAGAAGAATAAAAACAACTACTTAATTAATTACATTAAATTAAATTATATTTCATTAAATTTAAACTAAAATTATTACAAAATATTAATATTAAGAAAATTTAAAAATTACGAAAAGAGCAAGTAAAAAAAAAGCAGAGCAAAGAAAATAGGTAGATTATGAATTTAAGGAATTCAGAGCAGTATTCTAAAATAAAATTCTTAAATTTATTTTTGTTATACACGCTTTTAATATGGTTGGGTAAAGAATTCCATGATCTTATAGCGCAAACGAAAAATAATCTACTGGAATTGACGAAATTGTATCTAGGGATCAAGAGGTTCATATTTCTACTAGATCGACAAAAACTATTTTTTTCATACAGGTATTGTGGATTGTGTGTATAGACTATCTTGTGCAGGAAAATGCAATGTCTTGCTTCGAGGTAACTAAGTAAGTCACATCCAAGTTACCGTTTTCTATAGAAAGTGATATTATCGAACCTCCTTAGACCATAAACGTAACGGGCTGCATTGTTAAAAGCGACCAGGAGCTTGTGGGAGGACCTCGAGTCAAGCTTACAAAATACTACTTCTGAATAAGCTATAATAGGCAGCAGTAACTGCAAAACTAATTTTCTCCTCGTTTCGACTGGCACAAAGCTGAAAGTCATTCGAAGATTGCGCAGGACATAATAAATTTTGCTGATACAAGAATTAATATGATCCTCACAGGATAGAGAGAAGTTAATTTGAAAACCGAGATTAGTAAGTTTTTTTACAATATTTAGCTTTACATTATTAAGCAGAATAGGAGGCAAGTCATCAATTAAAAAAGGTATTTTCGAAATCGGGAGGACAAATGACTTAACAGGGTTCAAAACAAGCAAGTTTAGTTTTGCCCATTCAACTACCAAAGCTAAGTCCTCATTTACTCTCACACATAGATCTTCAACTAAGCCAATGGATCTAGACAGGTACAACTGTAAATCATCAGCATATGCATGCATGATAACATGGTTGCATTTACTAAAAATATCATTAAGGAACATAGTGAATAGCAACGGGCCAAGAATGGAGCCTTGAGGTACTCCGCTTGAGGTTCCTTTGAAAGAAGAGACATTATTTCCCACCCTTACCCTTTGAGACCTGCCTACTAAATAGCTTCTTAATAAACTAACTGCAGATTTCGAGAAACCACAGTATTGTGCAAGTTTTTTACATAGGATTAAGTGATTGACTGAATCGAATGCTTTGGAAAAATCAAGCAAGCAGTGCAATGTCAGTTCACCCCTGTCAAATGGTACTCTTATGTCATCTAGAATTTTGACTACAGCAGTAGAGCAACTATGTCCAGGACGAAAACCAGACTGAAGACATGATAAAAGGCCAGACGTGTTTAAATAGTAGGATATCTGCTCAGCCATTAGTGACTCACAAACCTTAGACATAGAAGACAACAGGCTTATCGGACGAAAATCGCAAGGTTCGGAAGCATTACTTTTTTTTGCTAAAGGAATGATAGTGGCCCCTTTCAATGGAACAATAAATTGGACAAAACACTTCAACGAATCGAGTTGAAACGATAATGAGTTGACCTATGTATTTATTTTCCCCGCCTTGGTAAAAATATGACATTTCTTGCAATTTATGTCGACGATATTTTGATATTTAGTAACGATAAACTATATTGTGAAAATTTAAAGTCAAAACTTATATTTGAGTTCAAGATGAAGCTCTTAGGAGAGGCGAAACAATGTTTAGGCATACGAATTTCACGCAGCAAAGATGGCATTTCTTTGGATCAAAAGGATTATATTACAGAGATGCTGAAGATATTTAATATGGGCGAGTGTCATCCTATATCTACTCCAATGGATGTCAACATGAAGTTATCGAAAGAAATGTCACTTAAGACACCAGAAGAGGAAAGAGAGATGTCAAAAATTCCTTATTAGTAAGCTATTTGCAGCTTGATGTATGCATCGCAATGCACTCGGCCAGATATTTGCTTAGCAGTAAATCAGCTAAGTAAATTTAACATCTGTTTTGGTAAGGAGCACTGGGCGTCAGTAAAAAGAATTTTTCAATATCTGAGAGGGACACAATCTAGTGAGATTTTGGCGTATTCAGACTCAGATTGGGATCGGTCACAGGATATGTTTGCATTTAACAAGGTGGAGCCGTATCTTGGGCAACAAAGCATCAGCCAATAATTGTATTATCTACAACCGAGGCTGAATACATGGTGCTTTCAGCAACAGTCCAAGAAGTAATGTGGATGAGAGGACTTGAAGCTGAATTAAATCTCAGTTTTGAGAACAAACCAACAATAGTTTATTGTGATAATCAGAGTGCGGTGCATCTAGCATCAACTAGCAACTATTTAGCAAGATGTTCGGCACCATTTCATTCGGGAAAAGAAAGAGATGAACATTATCAGGTTTGCTGGAACCAGTACTAGCAAGATGGTAGCAGATAGTTTTACAAAGCCGGTTGTTGCAGATAAACTCCAGTTCTGCTCGAAGGGCATGGGCTTATTGCATTAAAATTTTGTTCGAGTGGGGGTGTTGAATTTATCCACTTGTTTCAAAATACATTGTAACGAACAAAATAGGCAAACATTGTATATTGTATTAAAACCGGAATTATTTTTCAAATAAAGTTTGCTTGATTTCTTAAAAAAACTTAACTTATTTTCTCAAATTTTCTCTGCTATAAGTAATATTATAAACAAATTTGGTTCCAAAATAAAGAAACCCCATTTTAAAGAAAGTTTTGGTATAGTTTTTTAATAATTATAGCTGTGAAAATAAAGAATAATTTGGAGTTATGACTCTTTAGCTGAAATTTTTTCGTATGACAAGTGATATTATCTCAAATTGTGCCTTTTTACCTGATAAAAATTGCTTTCATTTTTAACAAGCTTTTAAGAAAATTACCAAAAAACATAAAATTTACATTTCGTTTAATTGAAAATAATGCTTTATTCTAATTAGAAGGCAGTTTTGCTAAATTTTATTTCTTTTGTGTTATATTATGATAGTGCAAATAAAAAAGATTTTGGACTTATGACCCTTTAACTGAAATTGTTCGTTTAAAATTCAAGTTGTGCCTGTTTACCTAATAAAAATTGCTTAAATTTTTAAAAGTACCAATTCGTCAACTGATTAACAAGCAATAAAATAACAAAATTCACAAGAAACATTATTTAATATTTACTTTTATTAAAATATATTTAAAAATAAATATTTTGTTTGATTTTAAGCACATTAAAAATTACCAAAAAAAAATGACTCAATACATCCAAAAAAAATATAGTGTATTCGTTTAAAAATTTTAGTTTGTAGTTTTTAAGTATTAATTAAGTTTACGTAGTAAGGCTCATAGCAGTTTTTAGGAATGTGGTTTTTATGTGCCAGATCTTTGATGTACTTTTGCTTTACTTCTAATAGCGGTAGACTTTCGGAATATACCGGGCATTGTCTAAAATTTTACAGCGTATTATTGGTAAATAGACAAAATTAATATATCTTTTTTTGTGTCAGAGGTTGAATAGTAACTTAAATATAAACTTTCGATTCGAATTTAATTAAAGTTTGAATATAAGCTACTTACTCGATGCAACCCCAAGGCTTAAAAGGCTTCAAGTTGTTTTTTTTTTTAAACATACTCTTTGAAAAATGGTATCTTTATCTCCTTAAGCTACGAGTTTGAATCACTTACTTACTTACTTACTTAGATGGTGCCTACAACCGTAAGTCGATTTCCGCCTGTTGTAAGAAATTGCGCCAGCCATTTCTGTTTTGCGCTTTCTGGCGCCAATTGGAAGCTCCAAGCTTCGTCAGATTGTCCTCCTCTTGGTCCCTCCAACGGAGATGCGGTCGTCCTCTTCTACGTTGTCCGCCGCTGGGTACCGAATCGAATATTTTCTTCGCTGGAGTGTCGTCTTCCATCCGCTCAACATGACATAGCCAGCGAAGCTAGGCTCGATTTTTATGCACTTTACTATGTTGATGTCGGCGTATAGCTCATACAGCTCATCGTTCTATCATCTTCGGTACTCGCCATTGACGCAGATTAGTCCGTAGATTTTACTAAGGATCTTTCTCTCGAACGCTCCCAAAATCTTTTCATCAGAGCTGCTCAACGTGCAGGTTTGTGCTGCATATAACAGGACGGGCATGATAAGTGACTTTAGAGCGTGACTTTTGTTCGTCGAGAGAGGGCTCTGCTTCTCAATTGCCTACTGAGCCCAAAGTAACACCTGTTGGCAAGAGTTATCCTTTGTTTTATCTCTCTGCTGATATCGTTGGTCTAGTTAATGCTGGAATCGAGGTAGACAAAGTCCTTCACAACCTCGAAGGAGGTGTTGTCAACAGGGACGTGGGTGCCAATACACTAGGACTGTTTGTTTGTTGATACCAGATATTTCGTCTTATATGCGTTTGCTGCAACGACTCGACTCTTTTTCTAATTTGGAGAATGCTGCACTGACTTCGCGTGTGTTATGGCCAATGATATCAATATCATCGGCATACGCTAGCAGCATAACACTCTTATAGAATATTGTGCCGCTTTGTCTCAGATCAGCAGCTCGAATGATCTTCTCCATGATTAGGTTAAAAAAGTCGCACGATAAGGAATCGCCTTGTCTGAAACCTCGTTTGGTAACAAATCGGGGGAGAGGTCCTTCCCGATTTTATACCAAGTTCAGACATGGTGGAGTATAGTGATTCCTTATTGGACTGTCGAAAGCGGCTTTGTAGTCGACAAAAAGATGGTGGGTGTCGATTTGCTTCTCTATGGTCTTTTCCAAGATTTGTCGTAGCGTGAATATATGATCGGTGGTAGATTTTCCAGGTCTGAAGCCACACTGATAAGGCCCAATCAGTTGGCTTACGATGGGCTTCAGTCTTTCACATAAAACGCTCGGCAGGACCTTATAGACGATATTTAGGAGGCTTATCCCACGGTAGTTGGCGCAAATAGTGGGATCGCCTTTCTTGTGGATTTTTAATCACAGCTCCAATGATATTTGAATAACAAATAATTTTATAAGCTAATTATCTTGAGAACTAAACTAAAATTTCATTTAATAGATCGAAAAACCATATCCAAAAACATGCGAAAACATTAAAATCTTCATATGGTTATAATGTTCTCTATTACAAAAAAGTTATCACGTGGCGAAATAATTCCAGTACAATAAAAATTTTATTTGTTTATTGCTTACAAAAATGTAAATTTTTGATAAAACTAATGCTACTCACAGCTAACTCAAAAGATACATATCAAAATAAAGCAGTCGATTTTACTCCCTTTTTTCAGCTATAGGATCACAAGTCAAAATAATACTCTTTAAAATTTCTCAATTGTTACAAATAAAGTGTCACAACTCAAAATAAAACTTGTTGAAGTCTCGATTGGATGGTTCCATTGGTTCTGGGGATACCCAACCGACAGGTTCGAATAGGGCTGCCACCGCAGAGAATTTGCCTATTGGTAGCAGAGGAGGTAAGGGGTAGATATTTTTTTAGTGTAACAGAATGAGTCACTGAGCGAATTCCATTTGATCCCCAGAGCTTGCATCATACAATTTAAGAAAATTGCAATCCAGCAAATCTTCCGTGGGTAAGTAAGACAGTAAATCGGGATGATTCGCTGTTAATTTTTTCAGAGGTAGTCCTGCAGTTTTCAAAGCTTGCATGAGCTGAATTTGAGAATTCTTTACAGTTTGAAGGTCGTAACCACCGGACAAGATGTCATCAACATAGGTTTCACGTTTTAAAACTGAAGAGGCCAAAAGGCCGTTTGACAATCTTCAGCTAATAGCGAAAAATTAAGCACAATTCACACCAAATGTGACGGTTTTGAGTGAAAAATCTTGAAATTGTTCAGAGTAGCTAGGGCGAAACAAAATTCGCTGAATGGAATATCTCTAAATAATGTTCTTTACACCGGCCCCACTCTCCAAAACATTTTAATGAATGTAATTCTGAATTGGCGCTTATATCAATATGTCTCTAATGGTGACATTCAAAAAATGTACCGCCAAATTATAGTACACCTAGATGACCGCGAATTTCAGTCATGGGAGCAGTCATAACTTTGTGTCATATTCTGCTCAAAGAATATGACGTTTTTATTCAGAGATCTCCATCTGATATCTCTCAAAAATATATATCTCAAGGATTTGAGTAGTCTTTCATACCGCCCAGTGCCCCTCATATGGGTGGATTATGGGAAGCAGCTGTTAAAAGCTTCAAAACTCATTTCAAAAAATTAGCTCAAACTCAAAAGTTAAATTTCGAAGAATTCTCCATGCTGTTGGTCCGAATTAAAGCTGTTCTTAACTCACGGCCACTCTCACAATCAGCGACGATCCCACTCATCTCTTGCCATTGAATCCAGGTCATTTCCTTCGTGACGCCACCCCTGATTACCATTCCTGAGCTAGATAAAAAAAAGCTGTCTGTAATCAATTGATGGGAAAAGTTAAAAGTTCTCCATCATCAGTTTAGCAGGCGCTGGAAGGAAGAGTATTTGACTGAATACACAAGCGCTATAAATGGAAACACCCGGAACGGAATAAATCCGAGGGAGATTTCGTTGTGCTCAAAGACGAATGTCTCCCACCTACCGAATGGCGACTAGGCCGAATTGTGAAATTGTATCTGGGCAATGATAAGCAGGTGCGAGTGGCGGACATTCAAACTCAAGATGGTGTAGTCACTCGGCAAATCCTGAAGCTTTGTGTCTTAGCATAGCACTAGAATATTTAAATGACTCTTGTTCTCCTCATTATGTAATTTATTCCCTCATCAGTATCCATAACTAATATTTCTCATCTTACCAACTCTTACTCAGTATATATTCAATCTATATATGCTCATATGTTTACCTTATCAGTCAAAATTCTAATGCAAGGGTTTTCACTCCATCAGATTCTGCAAACAATTCCTGGCCATGCAAATCCTTCGTCGACGTCAGACTGTCCGGTAGCATGGATATTGCTCAAATTGCTTGGCACGATCGCATACTTTGGGCAAATGTACCTCTAAGGCCCTGTGCAGTACCTGTGGAGACCTGCACCACTCGCTTCTACAAGCACCCCCACATCACGTTCCTGCAAAAACCAACTCGCTGTCTATCCTCTTCATTCGGTGGCCAGCCAAAACGCACCGGAATCGCACAGAGACTCCAGCTATCAGCCTAGGGCAGGTTAAGCACGCGAGTATCTTCTCAGCAGCAGCGGCACTCACGCCCGCAAGAGCGTGGTCAAGGACATACCAACCGGAAGAGGAGCACTAGTAACAACCCCAGCGAGCAGATTGGCAAGGTCATCTGGGCATAATGCAAGGTGGCTGCCAAAACTTTTTATGTGTAAAAAAACATATAGTTGATCTTAGAGATCTTTACATAAATAAAAATAAAACTCTTTAGTTGAAAGTGCAGAAGCAACGCAATTAACATTAAAACAGACAACAGCATTTTTCCAGTTAAAGAATAAAATTACGAAAAAAACATTTTAGCAGCAGTGTGAGGTGAGTATTGTGAATTGATTTATGACTAAAAGTTCATTTTGGAAAATTTTGAGTTGTGACTGTTTTGTTTTTAGTTTGCGATATATAAAATGATAAATTTTAAAGACAATTCAGATCTTCTCCAGTGTGACCTAAAATCCTTTGAAGTTTGGTGTTCTAAAAAGAATGTTCATAAGTCCAGATAAGTGCCAAACTTTATCGCTTAAAAGGAATAATTTTATTTTTGATTATAAGATCAAAGATACTGCCTTAAGTCGTGTAGATACCGTCAAAGACCTAGGTATATGCATGGATTCTAAGCTATCGTTTAACCTTCATATTGATTATATTTGTAAAAAAGCATCTTCAATGCTTGGATTTGTTAAACACTGGACCAAAGAAGTTAATAGCATGATTACAACTACAACTACGCAATTGTGCATCCTTACTTAGAGTATGCAAGTCAAGTTTGATCTCCAAGTTACAATGTGCATGTTGATTGAATAGAAAGAGTCCAAAAACGTTTTGTTCGGTTTGCTCTAAGGAGCTTAAGTGGTATATTAGACATTCCTCCTTATGAGGACTGTTTGGGGACGTTTGAAACTGTTAAAAGTAAAATCTTTAATTGATCGAAGGAAATCTGCAGATATCGTATATTTACACCAACTCATAGCAAGTGTATTCGATTCTCCAGAACTTCTTTGTCACATAAATTTTAACACTAACCATAGAAGTATAAGAAACGCAAACAATTCAATTTATGTTATGTACCATTCAGTAGAACAAATTATATGGCTGCTGCTCCTTTAACCCACATGCTCCTTCAAACCGCATATAATTTGTGCAAAAACTAATTAAACTCAGACATTTCACTGGCAAATTTGTGAAAAAAAGCACAAATTAAGTTAAGTTTTTGCAACCAGCTCACTCTTACGTTGCTTCGCCGTTCAAAATGCATTACGTGTCGGCGCACAGTGCTTTGTGCAGTGGAAATAAATCAGAAAAATTTTTTGTCTTCATTTAGCACAATTTTGATGTATTTCGACAGATAATATTCTAAAGAGGAAGGGTTGAAAATATTTTTGCTCAAAAGGCACTATATTTGGTGTTTTTTGACAGATAATATTCTAAATAAGAAAGGTGTAAAATATTTTTGTTCAAATTGCAAAATGTTTTGTTTTCAAATGGTGTTTTTCGAAAGCTTATATTCTAAACACGAAGGGCTTAAAATATTTTTGCTCAAATTGTAAAATTTTTTGTCTTCAAATGGCACCATTTTTTGTGTTTGGTTGTGTGTCTACACAAATAACCATACTACTAGTACAGTACAATACAGTATCTACGATCTTTTTCCATTTTGCTAGTATACCTTCTGTTTAAAATTGAACCGGACTGTGCGAATGAAACAAAAACAGTTGTCATAAAACTGATAAATTTTTTGAAGGCTGGTAATACTGTTTTAGACTTGGGAGTTAATTTTTAGTGCGATCTGTCGCGTAGTTTCTTTCTTATTGCTTTGCAAAGAAGTTCACCTCAAGTACGAACGGCGAATTTCATAATGGAAAAGTTTGAAATGGCGTTTTACCAATGGAATTTCTTGTCCGGATGCATTAAAAATATTGCAAAAAACCTATGGGGAGTATGCTCTATCACGTACGCAGGCATTTGATAACTTGCCTCACTCTTCTCGTTCAGCAACATCATGAAACGATAAAAATGTCAAAAAACTAAAGGAAATTGTGCTTGAAAATCGTCGCACAGTGGGTTGAAATCGCCACAAATGGAGTTTAATTCACCTATAAGTCAGAGGGAACTGCTTTTTTTTGTTAAAATGGGTCCAAATAAGAAAAAATCTGTTTGTCCGTCTGTATGTCTGTTTGTCCATCTGTCGACATGATTACAGTCGTAATTTTTAAGCTATCATCATGGAATTCAATATTTAACCTTAAATCTAAAAACTAAAGATCAAGTTCGGAAATGAGCCAAATCGGATGAAACCTCCCATACAAAGTGACTTTATTAAAACGGTAAAATCTTCATAAATTCCACAAAGCTTAATATATGGACGTGAAGTTTTCTATAAGAGCTTTGATATTTAATATACACACCGAGTATAAAATTGGATGAAAACCACGCCTACCTCCCATACAAAGTGATGTCACACAGTGTCGCGACTCCATATAAGCCGCGGACAAAAATAAAAGAAGTTGCCGCAGGTTCATGAAATTTCTTGGAAATAAGTTGTGCGACAAAAGAACCATTCACACAAAATTTCGTTGACATGGGTTGAATGAAAGGACCACCTCCCATATAACCTCCCATATAACTCCAATATAATTGTAGAACAATAAAAATTTGCACACGTATTTTTTTTTTTTTTGTTACAATTAATAGTTGGTGTAAAAACGAACCAAATCGTTTGACTAGCACGGTCACCTCCCATATAATCGAAATCGGTAATCTGGTATATTTCCTCAAAAAACTATCCCAGATCAATAAAATTTGGTACCTACACAAAATAACTTCATAGCATAAAATAGTTGGTGTAAAAATAAACCAAATCAGCCGACTAATTCACCTACCTCTCATATAACCATTGCCAGCATTGGGTAATTTGCTATATTTCCCCAAAAAATTATCGCAGATCAATAAAATTTTATACCCATTATTATTTTATAGCAAAAAATAGTTGGTGTAAACATTAATCAAATCGGTATACTAATACGCCTACCGCTTATATAACCGAAATCGGTAATATGGTATATTTCCCCAAAAAATTATTCTAGAACAATAAAAATTTTAACACATAGTTTTTTGTCACAGAAAATAGTTGGTGTAAACATGAACCAAATCGATAAACTATCACGCTTACCTCTCATATAACCGAAATCGGTAATCTGGTATATTTTCCAAAAAAATTATTCCAGATCAATAAAATTTTATACCCATAATTATCTTACAGCAACAAATAGTTTGTGTCAAAAAATAATTCAAATCGGCCGACTAATGCGCCAACCGTCCATATAACCGAGTTTCAAACTTTTGGAAATTTTTGCAATTTTTCTATACAAATATACGCAAAAACATGCTCCAGAAAACTGCTCATAACTTCCTTATTATTGGGCTGCCGCAGCCAAACTTTTTTGACAAATAGTAAGGAAGCATTCATTAAAGATATTCCTTCAGATAAAATTAATTAAAAATACGTTATTTTTTTTTTTGCGTTTTAAACTTTTTGAAATTATTTCATTTTTCCCATACAAATTTTAGAATTTTATCCAAAACATGCTCTAAAAAATTGCTCATAGCTTCTGTGTTTGTGAGTTTTTACAAACCAGATTTTAAGAAACTACTTAAAAAGCATTGCTTAAGAATACAAAAAAATTAAATTCAGAAAAAAAAAATTTTACCTCTCTAAGACACTTATATCTGTGGTTTTTTAGGTTATACAGACTTTTACTGGAATTTACGATGTGTTTTGAAATCTGGAGTACTAAACTCTGAAAAATTAAATTGCATGACATTTTAGAGCCACAATAAGGGGCATGGCATGCTTCCAACTAAAGAGTTATGCATAGTTTTTATAAATTCCAACAATATATATTTTTTCGACTATTGTCCGCACCCGCGACACTGTGCGTCATCAAAACGGTAAATTTCTTTAAATTCAACAAAACTTAATATATAAACTAGAAAATTTTTAAATCAAATTTGATATTTAATGTGCACTTTGAGTATAAATTCAACCAAATCGAAAGAAAACCACACCTACCTCCCATACAAAGTGATTTTATGAAACCGGTACAAACCCCATAATTTTACAAAAATTAATATAAAGACTTAAAATTCTTAATATATATATAGAACATATGATCCAATTTGAACTATGCATTCTGAGTTTCAAATTTGGAACAATCTAATGAAGACTCCGCCTACCTCCCATACAAATTGACGTCATCTAAATGGTAAAATCTTCATAAATTCCACAAAAATTTATGAAACATTAATGTTTTATAAAAAAACAATTGTAGCGTTTCGACGTTAATTTGACAAAAGGTCAACTCAAATGTAGATTAAAACCGGTTGTGTAATTCAGGCCCGTAGACAAGGGGGGATTTTAGGTGTTCAACCCCCCTTACCCCCTTAGGGTCCGGAAAGTATAAAGAAATAACACAAATGAGACTATTAAATTCAAAATGTAATTTTTTTTTTAGATAAACTGTTATAATGATGTTAATTTTCTTGAAAACTTCACTTAATTATTGAAAAATTTTTTTGGCCAAGTGAAAGATTAATTTTGCTTATAAGAGTCATAATCATTATATTGGAATTCATCTCCAAGGAGCTTGTATATTAAAAATCAGTTTCAATGCTCAAAAAGTCCCTGATATCCAGTAAAATATATATATGAAATTATACCTAGAACGAATATAATTTTGTAAATTGAAGAAAATTAGCTTGACATTTTTTATGCCATATCTATCGAGCAAACCATAGTTGACGAAAATGTCGAAATTCCGACTAATTCGTAACTATTTCGAGCTGTCTTTAAGAAATCATTACAATTTCGTTACGCAAATATTGGAACAGTTTGACTTTTTTTACGAATTTATATAAAATATCGTTATGCGGCTGTTTGTACGACATATTAAAATGCTAGCAGAGTAAAATTTCCTTCCTTTCGAACTGTCTGAACGAAATCGTAACTTTTTTGTAACATTTTCGTTAGGACTCGGTATGAAATCGTTATGATATTTCGTTACGAAGTTGTGTCAACCCCTTCATACGATTTTCGTTACGATTTCGCAACGAAATCGAAATATTCTTAACGAAATCGAATCAACTCGTTTTTCTGAAAGAATATCATAAGAAGCGGTTGACACGGCTTCGTTACGATTTCGTAACGAGCCTTAACGAAAATGTTACGGAAAAGTTACGATTTCGTTCAGACAGTTCGAAAGAAAAGAAAGTTTATTCTGTTTGTATTTCAATATGTTTAACAAACAGTCGCAAAATGAAACTCTTTATTAATTCGTATTAAAAGTGAAACTGTTCCGTTATTTGCGTAACGGAATTGTAACGATTTCTCTAAGACAGCTCGAAATAGTTATGAATTCGTCGGAATTTCGACAAAGTCGTCAACTATGGTTTGCTGGGTAAGCTTATTAGACCCAAAACTTTTGAAAAAGCATTCATTAGAGTGGGTTTTTTTTTCATTATTAAAAGTGTAAAAAATACATGAACCACGAAATTCAACACATTATGCGGTATTTCACGTAAAGCGAATGACTAAAAAGTTTGACTATTTTATTTTGTTGTTTTCTTGGTATATAAGACATCTAAAATTTCCAACTTGGCACAAAAATTTAGCCCTGTGCGAAGCTTTTTCCTAATAACAGGTTTCGGAAAATCACCTTATTTCTAAATATGCTTTTTTTTGAAAAAAAAATTCTCAATAGAAAAAAATTTTGTGAAACATTTTATACAGTCCAATTCTACAGTGATTTGATGATTTTTTAATCATATTACCAATTTTTCATAACAAAATTAACAATTACAGTTTTTTTAAGCTTCAGTATTTTTAAAATTATTATATTAAAATATATTAAATATTAAAAAACCATTTGGAAGTCTAAAAATTTTGTTTTAAGTGTTTTTAATTTGAAAATAATTTAAATATAAGTCTACGCCCGATTAAATTCTTAAATATCCAAAAAAAGTTACTGTTTCATTCTTTTTATAAAAATTTATCTAGCTGAGTAATTATTTTGATATTAACATGAACTTATTTTCATGTGATATCTTATATAATAAATTGGGTATAAGGTACTGGTGCTGTGCAAAAACCAGTTTTCGAATTACGGTTTTTGAAAAATAGTCTGAAATTTAAATATGACTATCGGAGTCGATTCCTTTGTTCACAAAATTTTATTAAAAAAAAAAAATTATATAGTAATTGTTATAGGAATTGAATTATGAGAAAATGAAACTGTTAAATTTGCAAAGATTTTAAAATATTTTCTTTTGAATTTTTTATTATTTAAATTGTCGAAAGCGTAAGATAGCCAAAAAGAAACCAAATCTAAAGACTAACATTTTTTTTTCTCCCGTTTATATGAAATGTCCATAAAAGTTGTGAATACAGCTTCACCAGCTGAACTTATTACAAAATGCTTGCATTTTTCAAAGCTGATTTTAATTTTGATTTTAATAAGCTGCAAGAAATCTAATCTATTTTTACCGTTCACATTATTATTGTTGAATTAGTAAAATTTTCTCACAAACCTTTTGACTTTATGTGCTAATTTTCGGAATAATACTTTTTAAAAAAAATTAAAAATTTTCAATTTGGACCATTTTTCAACAAATCATAGGCAAAAATCAAAAAATTAGTACTCAAAATTGATTTGAAAAAAAAAAAATTTAATAAACTCTTCGCAACTCTCTTATGGTCACTTAAAAACAGGCATATTCACAAATAGTCTTAAAAGAAAACGGATTTTCTTAAAAATTTTCATATCCTTTCTTTCAGTTATTACTGGTATCTACTTATAGATTTTTTATCAAAACCCCCCCTTAGGTATATCCTGGCTACGGGCCTGGTGTAATTAGGCCTATGTACAATCAAAATACAAACATTGTACATGCATGGTTAGTTGTTATGTCTTGTGTTGTCCTTGAGCCCAACCCATTCATTGTTGCGTAAATTTTTCCCACATTAACTTGTTTGGGGTCACTAATATCCAAAACATTGATTTTTTAAATGATTTCGCTGAGGACGTGCGAAAAAGCTGTTGCATACAATATTTTTTTTCAAATATTTGAAAAATATAATTTTATGTTGTAAGTTATCTTCGTGTGCCTTAACTTAATGTAAAATATGTACATATTTTTTGTCAAATATGTATATATTTTTTTTTTAATCTATAAAATATTTTATTGTTTCTATATGTATATAAAAGCAAAAATTTTCTGGGGAAAGGGGGTGTGGTGTTCGGGTGTCTCCCGGTCTGTCCTTGGAGATTTATGGCAGCCCTACTCTATTCTCACTTGTATTTTATTTTATAGTTCCACTCATATTGAGGTAAGTTGTCAAATAAGATAATTTACAAAGCTTGCATACACAATGCTCAGCAGCTTAAAAACCGAAATCATTACTATAGCTATTGATATAAATAAATCTTTCCTCAATAAATATACAAAATAAATAAATATACAAAACAAAAAACCGCCAAAACAGAACTCAAGTAAATTTATGTGCATTTGCTATATTATGTTCAACGATGTTAAAGAAGAGACGAAATGAAATTGATCTTGGCTCTTAAAACTCCTCAACAGCGAACGTCGACCCCCAGCGCATTATTATGCGAAAATGTTGTCAAAAGATCAGCGCCGTATCAAGGTTGCCGTCACTAAATGTTCGAGCTCCAACCATACGATCGTGAGTATAAAGAATGTTCGAACTTGAAGCAAAACGCAATTAATATATGTATACAGTTAGCTAGTTAGTGAAACATTGTCGCAGTCGAGCGCGAAACTCTTCCCAGTCCGAAAGTCAAGAGAAACCGTCTCTTCGTTCGCTGTTGTGTCATAATAACGTGTTTTATAAGAAAACTAAAATTATTTGTTTACCGCATTAGCACTAGTTCGTTGCAATGGAAATATTATTAAGATGTTTAATGTTGTTGGTAAAATTAGTTTATTGGATTGTTTACCCTGTGTTGATTATTCTTAGGCCGCGTGACAAAAATCGCGTACTACCACCCATTAAAAATAAACTTTTAACTCTGCCCATCAGCCAGCTGGTAGAACAATTGCGGACGAGCAAGGTAAGCACTGAAACACATAGAGTCACTCACAAAAGTATTCGGAATTTGATATTATTTTTGAAAGTCCAACTAGGGAACAACAAAAGAAATGTTTGGCCGAACAAAAAATCGATAACTCAACTACTTATCGAGCTATCGATTTTTTTTTCATCTGTTCAAGATCTGTTCAAAAAACTTCTATATCTTTGTCATTATCCAATCAATCCAAAAGTTTACATATCATTGTGTATTATCGTTTTAGATAATATACGATACATATTTAGAATATTTTGTATTTTTAACCGACTTCAAAAATTAGGAGGTTCCCAAGTTCGTCGGCTTCTCTGTTTTTTTTTTATTTTTTTTTTTTTTATAAGTGATTTTATATCAAATTTTAATTTTCCTTTTCATATTTGAATTTTCTACTAAATTTGCGCTATTAAGGGACTAAAAATTTATTTTATTTAAAAAGCTTAAAATTTAACCTTTCCTTTGATTTATAAAAAAATATTCATATACTAGTGATAACGCCCCGAAAATCGGGAGTACTTTCCGACTTCGCTTTGGAAATCAACTTTCTCATTCACATTAGAGCGAGTTAAGTCTTTCTGTCATTTTTCCAACTTTAAACGCTCATATCTGCTCAACGCTACCACTTATCAAAAATCTAATAATTTTCTGCATACCTACAGGTCATGACCTTTCTAATGATATATCAAGTGTTGCTGTAGCGTTTGTATATTTGCTGGAATAAGGGGACCCTGACCTGAATAAATATATAGATTTTGTTAAATATACATATAAACCAACTATTTAGTTCAATAAAATGGAAGGCATTGACCAAAACAGTTCGGTTAAAAATTCTCTGGCTGTAAAATCCCATTTAATCATATACATATCGCTACCTTGATATAGAAAGGCCCTAACTCGATTTTTTTACATTATAGGAGTTGAAAAAAAACCTGAAAAAACCAAGTTCTGCAATTTCTGCAGCAAACAAAATTGTAGCATCATTACATTCGCTTACATATAACCGAAACTAGAGAACTTTATTTTTAACCGACTTCAAAAAGGAGGAGGTTCTCAAGTTCGCCGGTTTCTCTTTTTTTTTTATATGTATGTATATCGATAACTCCTAAACCATATGATTGCCATAATTTTTGGTGACCAGATAGATATCATAAGCACGGAGGTGCCCGTAAAAAAGTGGGCGGTATTCGAGAACTGGGCGTGGCAATACTATATCTCGCAATACTAGATACTACTGTATCTCGATTAATATTGACACTAGGGTACTGCAATTTAGTGTAGGGGTAGGCACAATTATTACAAATGACCGTCAAGAAAATGGGCGTTATTCTACAAGTGGGCGTGGCAATAATAAAAAAACAGTGTATATTGAATAAGTTTGAGGCTAGAGTACTGCAATTTAGTTTTAGGGGTACGCATTATCATTGCAAATTATGGTCAAGAAAGTGGGCGCTATTCGACAAATGGGCGTGGCGATATTAAAAAAGCAGTGTATCTCGAATAATATTGACACTAGGGCACTGAAATTTATTGTAGTACAGGGGTAAGCAGAATTATTAAAAACAACGGTCAATAAAGTAGGCGTTATTCGATGAATGGGCGTGGCAATACTAGATAAACACTATCTGAGTTAATATTGAGGCTGGGGTACTGAAATGAAGTACAGGGGTAGGCACAATTATTACAAATAACGCTCAAGAAAGTGGGCGCTTATTTAACAAAGGGGCGTGGCAATATTAGAAAATGGTTATAATTATTTCAAAACACGTGACATCTAATTTAAATTTAAGAGACAGACATTTGAAATAACCAACAAACTTTCAGAATTTAATAGAACAAATTTTTTCAGAACAATTGTATTTATGTTGTTTATACACTTTTTTCGAAAATTTATCATATTCTCTTAAAAGGAAGAAATAAAAAGTTTTTAAAAAAAAAAACAACCGACTACAAAATCACTACAAAGTAAAAAATAATTTTAAAAATACTTTTCCTTTTAATTTCTTGATCATATTTGAAAATGTATCTAAACATATTATTACATATGAAATCATACTATTTTAATTTTTTTCTTATTTGTTCATAAATATATTAATATATTATCAAAAATATATTAATTTCTTCATGAATACAAATGCTTTGAAGTTGGCGCTTCTGATTAAAAGTCTGATTATATTAGCGCCGATCTTAAAAGCTTTTGTAATCATGAAGAAATTAATATATTTATGATAATAAAACAAATAAGTAAAAAATTAAAATAATAAGATTTCATATGTAATAATATGTTTAGATAAATTATCAGATATGACCAAGAAATTAAAAGGAAAAGTAGTTTTAAAATTATTTTTTACTTTGTAGTGATTTTGTACTCTGTTGTTTTTTTTAAAAAAGTTTTTCATGTTCCTATACATATAATATATATGTAACACAATTACTTTGGTTGGGTAATCGGTAATTGGCTCTGTAATCGGTTGGTAATCGCTTCGATAATTGGTAAACGGTTGGTAATCTCTTCGGTAATTGGTAATCGGCTGGTAATCGCTTTGGTAATCGGTAATGGGTGGGTAAAAACCTAGGTAATCGGTTGGTAATAGCTTCGGTAATTGATAAGCGGTTGGTTATCGCTTCTGTAATCGGTTGGTAATTGCTTCGGTAATCTGTAATCGCTTGGTTATCGCTTCGTTGATTGGTAATCGTTTGGTAATCGCTTCGGTTATCGGTAATGAGTTGGTAATCGACAATCGGTTGGTAATCGCTTCAGTAACCGGTAATCAGTTGGTAATCGCTTGGGTAATTGGTTATCGGTTGGTAATCGCTTCGTTAACCGGTAATCGATTGGTAAGCGCTTCGATAATCGGTTGGCAATCGCTTCGGTAATCTGTAATTGGGTCGGTAAACGGTTGATAATCGCTTCGTTAACCGGTAATCGGTTGGAAATTGCTTCGGTAATCGGTTGGCAATCACTTCGGTAATCGGTAATTGGGTCGGTAATCGGTTTTTAAAACTAAACTTACGTTCTTTATAGCTTATAATCAGAATATTCAGAATATTCAGTTAAATGCCTGAATATAGCGGAGTTAATCTTTATGATAAAACAGTACGTGAAATGCTACCTTTATTTTGCCGTTACTTCGTTCACGTATGTACTGCGACGAGAGGTGTGCTCATTGTAGCCAGCACTACGTAGCAATCCTTGCACTGTTTCATCATTAAGATTTACAAAACTCATCCATTTTTTTCTTCTTACTTTTGGGCTTTAAAAAACTTATATCAAATTCCGAATACTATTGTGAGTGACTGCATATTAGGAATAGTGTAAGGAATCCAAACAATTTCTAGCTTGAATGCAAGGAACTCATCAGTGTTTATATTGAGCGCATAAAAGAGGTCAATCCGCATCTGCACGCCGTTGTAGAGGAGCGTTTCAATGAGGCTTTGATGGAGGCGCAACATGTTGATGAGTTAATCAACAATGCTGCTAGTGAATTCGAATTACAGCACCTCTATGCGGACAAACCACTGCTGGGTATACCATTCACCGTTAAGGAAGCGTGCGGTCTTAAAGGTTGTAATCAATGAATGGATTTAACCTTCATTGTTATTTTTGGTCACTTTCAGGCATGTCGCACGTGGTGGGCAGCTTGCAGCGCATTGGCATGAAAAGCACCGACGATGGCCAAGTTGTTCATCTACTTAAAGCTGCCGGTGCTATACCATTGCTCGTCTCCTCCAACCCTGAATACTGCTTCAGCATAGAGACCAATACGTACATTAACGGTATGTGTAAGAATCCCTTTGATACTCGTAGATCTGCAGGTGGTTCTTCAGGTGGGGAGGTAGGCTAAAGCGACACTACATATAATGCTTTAAGGTTTTAAATACTTTTCTTCTTTTGTTTTTTTTTTGTGTAGGGTGCATTAAATGGTGCTGGCGCTTCAGTTTTTGGCATTGGTTCTGATATAGCCGGTTCCATCCGCTTGCCTTGTCTATTCAATGGAGTTTTTGGACACAAACCCACTGGTGGCTTGACTTCGGTACAGGGGCATTATCCCGATGGCAACGATCCAAACTTTGGCAACTATCTACAATTAGGTCCTATCACTCGATTTTCTCGCGACTTACCGTTACTTTTAGAAATCATGGTCGGCAAAGAGGCCGACAAATTGAAGTTGCAGGAACCCGTTGAGATAAAGAACTTGAAGGTAAGTATAATATTATACAGGCTACTTCTCCAAATATGCCGAACCATTGGAATATTTTTGTACACTATAAAAATTGTTTACAGCTTCTAAATATCTTGGGTCAGAAATCGAAATTGTCGCTAGTTCAAAAAATGTTTAGTATTTAGAACAATATTTTCGTTAATGAACTTTTTGGATTTAAACCTAAGTACAAATTTTGAAAATACCAAATAAATGACGTGGGCTGACGTTATTTTCAAATATATTCGATTTAAACAGAATTTACGCTAAAAAGAGTGTCTAAAATATCAGATTTCGAGTCAAAATTTTGATATTTTAATAAAAAGTTCTGGGTCTACTGGTCTTGGGTCAAAATTTGAAAATTCAAATTAAATACGGCTTTTTAAAAAAGTTTTAATTTAAACTAATTTGATACAGAGAAGAGTTTATTAAATTGTTTTTACTTAAATCAAGGGTAAGGGTCTGGAAATAAATAAGGAATCCTTATTTTTGAGACCACTATTTAAAAAACACCGTCCCGGGACAAAGTAAACGAAGTAAGCAAAAATGAAAAGAGAAGGTTGAGAAAGCACCTCCACATGGCATATGATATGACATATAACATAACATACGCTATGATATGACATACATATGCCATATTTTGAATGGGAATGATATTAAAGCCTTCAATTTCATGCAAAAATAATGGATTTCTTTTTACTTCACCTAATAATTAAAAATTAATATTATTTTCCACAACCTAAATCACTTGACTCAATGCTATCTGTCGATATGCCTTATGAAAGTCTAAATTAAACATTTTAAAAAGTCAATCAGCGAAGGTAGTTTTCGTTTTAAAGATAGCAGATAAAGACATCACATTTTTTTTTTGCACTAATGAATATTGACGAGTAACGAACAAATTTTGCATTAAAAATTTCCAAAAAGTCCTGGAGCTTTATCTGAAAAACTCCCTTTTCCGATTCCACGTGAAAAATTATTCATGATAGGGCTGAATGTATTTAAACCCTTATTTATAGATTGTTCCTCTTGTTCCTCTACATTTTAAAAACTTTGTTAATTACAAAATTTTCGGTGTCTATTTTTCAGACCTGAATTAATTATGACAGAATAATAGAACGGATTATTCTTTTTTTACGTTTTTCAACTTAAATCCTTCCATTCTGTCTTTTTGTATAAACTCTATACTCTAGAGCAGCGGTTCTGAAACTTTTTTGGCTACGGAACTCTTTTAGAGAGCTAAACATTTGATGGAGCCCTTAAATAATCAAAAACTGCTTTATGTGTATTCTTTAATAAAAATCGTAATTTATTTTAAAAACTTTATTAAAAAACAAAAAAAACGTTTTTACTTTGTAAAAGAACATAAGAAATAATGAAATATATACTGGGTGGTATGAAACTGTTTTTTATTTTTTATCACTTGTTTTATATCAGGCCTGATGAAAGAAAGTTTAATTCTCACATCGAATTCGGTATCCAGTCTATTGCGGTATTTTGTTTTTGCAGTTGCATAGGCTAAGAATCCTGTTTCATACAAGTTAGTTTTTGAGAACGGGAGGAGAACTATTCAGAGACATTGTTTTGAACAGTGACTCCATACTGGTGTCTGATGACATTTCTAAAAATTATTTATAAGTCTCTTTTGACATACTCTCGCGCTCTTGCAAGTTGTGAACTAAAGGATTTTTAATCCATGAATGCATTTTAATTTTTGTATTTTGTTCTTCGGGAAAATACGTCTCAAAACATGCGCGAACAGCATTGAGATATTGAACCAATTCTTCAAACATATCCTCTTGAAACATTTCTGAGTCGCAAAGAGCTCAATAAGCGATGAAAAGCTTTCTATTTCTCTCTTGCCAACACGAATAATCCAAAAATCGAATTTTCTTTTGAAAGCGACTATTTTGTTACTACCCTATAGGAACAAACTAACTTGTTTTTAAAAACATCTAATTAAAAACTAATTTAAAATAAACCAGTATATGAACTACTTTGAATTATATTAAGGCGGCAACTACTCTGATTTTGACATGTTTTAATTGCAAATTTTTATTAGATTACAAGTTTATATATATTTAACCATGTTATTTCATCAAATATTATTAACTTTAGGCCATCAGTAATAGTTTTAAATTGGTTATTTTGGAGTCATTAAAAAATAATTTAAATTTAACTAATTTAACAAGTAGTTGAAAATATATGCAGACGAAAGTCAATTGACTTATTTAGCGGACATCACCATACAAAATATGTTAGTTCGTTCTATGGAAAAAAGACAGAATTTCAACTAGTTGTGGTTGACAAAAAACTACTTTATCAACTACTTTTAAATTAGTTGATTTTCCTACAGGGTACTTAGCGTTAAACACTGTTGTCTGTATTAGGGAAAGAAGGATAAGTATCAGAAAGACGACAACAACCAGAAGTATTTATGAATCAAATAAACCGGATCTTTACATGATCCGACTCGTGATTTCTTAGATTTCGTAGAAGTGAGTATTAATCGGGTTGCGTGAGCTAAGGGTTGAGTAGGTTTTTGTATCTATTTTTTTGTCGGATATACTAAGAGTCACAAAAAAGCTATTCGTTGGAAATCACTGGTCCGTACTGGACGTTGAACTCGCTAAAGGGGTGAGTAAGGGTTTCAGCTTAAAAAAACACTTTTTTGACGGATTTTTTTAAAAGTATGGAGGAGCAAATTTATTGAAAGTATATTAGAAAGTATTAAATTAATAACATTCTGTACTTACTGTACTCTGTGCTCTCTGTATCTCAGCTGGAAATTATCTGAAATCAAAGAGACTTTGAATTTAGTCGAAGAGTCATAAAATCCTCCCCCCAACGTTCTCTGATTATTATTATTTCATTTTCAAATTTTTGGTGGTCATTTGGTCATAAAAAATCCGCCATTTTGTATGTGGAAAACCCTCTCAATTTAAAAAAAAATTGATAATACTTATTAAGGGGAGGTATTTTATATACAGGGTGTCCCTCAATTGAGTGCAACTATTTACGGAGGTGAAAGGTTATGCCGAGCTGAGAAAAAAATCGTATGAGAGGGGGGTCTATTTTCACTTTCTTGGGAGCTACAGGGTTAATTAATATTTGACGACTTTGATTCACGTTATTGTTTCTAGCAGGAAAACTATCCTACATAAAACCTATTTTAATAACTCATTGCAAAGGCAATAAAATCATCTTTCTAAGGGTATATCAACAAACCCCAATGACTTAACCGTAACCAAGCTGTGCGCGTGTGAAGATGGAATCAATCGGTTTTAACTACCAAATTTCAACTTTGAGTGCAAGTTTCTCAGAATTTCACGTAATAAATGAATTTTTTTCAATAATTAATTTTGTAATTTATTCAATTTTCTTTTAAATGACACCAAAAATATAAACATCTTTAAAAATAGAAAATATGACTGTACTAAAAAAATTACACTTATTAGAAAATAATGATAAATAAAGATTTCTCAAAGAGCATACTTTAAAAGTTACTTAAAGTTACTCAAAGAGCATACTTTGAGTAACGCTGAATTGAGGATCCGAATGAATTCGAATCCCTAAACAATTAACTCAAGAAATCAATAGTACAATTGTCGATCTGACCTGCGTTAGACCGATTTAAGTAGAGTGTCGTTTCTAACCGTTCGGCTTTATATAATCTTTGTTATTTTTATAAATTTATGATATTTATTTTTTACCTTTTCTATAAAAGTATCTTTTTATAAAAATCTTTTCAGATCTACTATTCTTTGGGATTTTCTGGTATTAACGGCTTTTTCCACTCCACTGTTGCCGTTGACATTAAGCTGGCCATCCAGAAAGCTGTAGAATATTTTCAAAAAATTGGTGTACCCACAAAGCAGTCAAATATCAAGGGTTTCCATAACTCTACGGAAATTGGTTTGAGTGGTATTGTGCGCCTCACAGGTTTTCCATTCTTGATCAACAACAAAGACGGTAAAGAGGTCACTATAAAACAAACTTTGTGGGAATACGTATGCAGCTTATATAGCCAATCACAGTACACTAAGGATGCTTTAGTTTTTGAGTTAATGCGTCGCTCTAATGGCTTTATGACCGCCAAAAATACGCAACAGTACATTGATGAAACTGCATGTCTTAAAATGGAAATTATTGTAAGCAACAGAAAGAGTTTTTGCTGAAAGAGTTATATAATTTAAAGGAATTTTTTCCATTAAGGATTTACTTGGCAATAATGGCGTTTTGTTTTTTCCCACCTTTCTGGTACCTGCTATACATCATCATACCTCACATTTGCCAATCTGGGGCATTGATTATACCTTGATTTTCAATGTTTTAGGCTTACCAGCAACCCACATTCCCATGGGCTTGGATGCATTAGGACTGCCGATTGGCTTTCAAGTGATCGCAGCACCTTATATGGATAAACTGTGCTTTCAGGTGGCGTCAGAGTTGGAACAAGCTTTTGGCGGCTGGACTCCACCAACATCGCATTCATTTTAGTGGTATTAAGGTCGTGAACATATCAATAAGAAAAAACAATTATAGTTAGATGAATAAAATAATAGTATTATGGTACATATCGATATCTTTAGACAGTGTGTTTTTCGAAATCTGAAAATAGCCTGTTCCACAGATATGATCAGAAACACTTTGTAACCAAAATACCGCTTTCATGTCAAATGAAAACCGTCCAAGTTAACATTGGTTGTTTTTTCCTCGATGGAAAGACAGAAGAGCGCTCTTTAATTCTGTGTGAATTTCGGTACTTTTCAATAATTTAAGCAGGGAACGAAAATAAACGGTACGTTATTTTAGTGTTCCGTAGAAAGCATGACTCATCACTCCGTAGCGTATATGTTTGTGTATACGAACGCAATCACATACACTACGATGGCATAAAAAATTAACACAAACATTGTCATACTGTACCGTTCGACAGGAAAACATACGGTACTGTTAATAGTGTTTGCGTGGCAAGGACTTAATACAAACGGCATACGGTAACTTTTAGTGTGGAAGATACGGGGTAGGTATGTTCAGAAGAAATGTTGAGGTTAAAAAGGTCATATATTTGACCCCTCTAGGAGTCCATTTACGGAAGCTATAAACTATTTTCGATAGTTTTTGTATATCTTGTATGGGGACCCAAAGAAGAGTGGCAGATAGGAGGTAGATGTGTTGAAAAAAATGTTGAGGGGCAAAAAATAATAGAACTATATTCGACAGTTTTTGCAGTTTTTGTGTTTTTTGTATGGGGACCCAAAGAAGGGTGGCAGATGGCAGGTGGCAGATGTAGATGTGTTGAAAGGAAATGTTGAAGGGCAAACATAATAGGGTCATCTCATATATTTGACCCCTCTAGGAGCCAATTTACAGGAGATATAAACTATTTTCAACAGTTTTTGTGTTTTTTGTATGGAGACCCCAAGAAGGGTGGCAGATAGAGAATAGGTGTGTTCAGAAGAAATGTTGAAGGGCAAAAAACAATAGGAGCAGCGTTTACATTTGACCCCTCTTGGAGTTAATTTGCGGGAGCTATAAACTATTTTTTACAGTTTTTGCAGTTTTTGTGTTTTTTGTATGGGGACCCAAAGAAGGGTGGCAGATAGGCAGTAAGTGTGCTCAGAAGAAATGTTGAGGGGCAAAAACTTATAAGAAGAACTAATATATTTGACCCCTCTATGAGTCCATTTACGAGAGATGTAGGCTATTTAGAACATTTATATATTTTCTGTTTTTTTGGACAGAGTGACAGATGTGAGGGGTATGTTGAGAAAAAGTGTTGAGGGTGAAAACATGAGAGAACCTGGTCACATATTTTATGCCTCTAGGAGCCACCCAGGAAGAGCTATGAAGAATTTTCGTCAAATTTTTTGAACCATTTAGGACTTTTTTCGAGCAAATGCAAAAATTGTATTAAATTTAACTTATCATTGCCAAAACTCGTGAGCGAAAATCATTAAATAAATTATTCGCAACTGCATTTAAATTGTTTTCGCTCTTTGCTTTCTATGTCTCTCAAAGCCCGCAACACATTCGGTTCTTTAAGTGTAGCTACGCATCGGAATGATAATAATTAGACTCATTTTTATGCAATCGTAATTTTTTGCTTATGTTTGCGTTCCAGTACACAAACAATAACGCTACAGAATAATGAGTGAAGTCACCTATACCGAGAATAAAAGCAGTAGGTAAATCACCTAAGTCGGCTTGGGTAAAGAGAATTGTATGGGAATTATAAGCTTATGCTTATTCACCTAAGTAATTTATTGTTTAAGACATTACTTTGAAAGTACGTATATTATATTTGATTTGATTCACCTAAGCCCAAAATCCAAAAATACTAAATTAAAAAACAACTAGCATGAATGGCTTAAGCATAGTTTTGAACTACTTTCTGCAAAAAAAAAACACAGCTGCGTCATTAGACACACGAGAGAAGGATAAATTTGATAATTTAATGGTTTTTTTTTTTGTAATAAAACCACTTTTAAATTCAAAAATAACATAAAGTAAATTAAAAAACACACGTTAATATTCACACCAGTAAATTTTATTACATTTCATCAACAAAAAGAAAAGAAAAAAAATTCTTTGCCCGACGTGCGGAATCGAACCTGGAACTTTTGGTGCCAGTCCATCGCTCTAACCACTGGTCCAAGCAGCCTTGCAACTACTTGCCGACATAACTGCAGCTATGTTAACAGATGCAGTATGCCGCAGTGTTCTGTTGATAGCCATAAACCAAAAATCTTTTAATAGCTTTTAATAGCAGAGCATCAGTTGTAATTAATATTGAATAAATCACTCCACGTAACAAAGGAGTTTGGCTCAATGCGTAGTGTGGTGACTTCATACACAGTGGTATCGGTTGGTTATGGGTTCGAATCTCAACGGCATGCGAAGATAAAATTGTTGTAGTTGATATTTGATATAATTTAATTTAACGTTCTTGTTATAATAGACGTCAAGCAGCAAGAAAAGCTGAGAAGTTACTAATTAATGTCTAAGCAAAAAACGGTTGTTGATAAAAGAAAAAATAATTGTGTTGTTGCCGATTTCAGTCAAGCAAATCACAGAACAGAGGGGCGGCAGCTTAAAAAAAAACGAAAATAAAAAAAACAAAACCCGAAAAAAGTTCTATTTTTGAAATTCAATTTTTTTTAAAAAGTAGTGTTTAAAAAATAACCAAATACTTGGTTAATTTATCACCCAAATAAAAATTGGAAGTCAACATGTAAGACTTAGGCGTTTTGATGCTTGGGAGGCTGGGAGGCTGAAAACTGCCAAAGCCATCTTATAAAATATACTAGGCTTTTTTTCAATTTAACATAAGCTTTTTTTCTCGGTGTAGGCTTACGCTACATTTAGCGTCTATTTTTGTTGCCTAAATTTAAGTATGTTAATTTTTGACTTTTTTCGAATGCTTTGTGTTACAAAAGTGCCTCCAAATAATTTGCGTCATTTAAAAGAAAATAAAATACTTCAAAATTAACTTGTGAATAGTTTCTGTAGTGGAATTGCATGAGCTTTTCATTTTCGATAAAAATACAGGTTTCGACAAGACTTTTCAGAGAAAAATTACGATTACTAGAAAAAAGTACCAAAAATAAAAGTACAACCAAATTTTACCCTACTTTATGAAAAACTAACGGTACTTTTCTGACTGCAAGCTGACGCAAAATTGAAGAATACCTTTTCGCCTTTCCATCAAGCTTAAGATAACCGCGATATAGCTTGAACAGTTTTCATTTTAAATTTCAGAGTCCTACAAATTTCCAAATGCGGTATCTCGGTAACAAAATGCTTACGAGCAGATCAGTGGAACAATTTTTCTCATCTCTCGGCATGGCCTATTCATACTTTTTCTCTGTACTTGTCTAAGAAAAACACCCTGAATATGTGTTGAGTCAATGCCTGTATAAAATAAAAAAGTATTTCTTTTAAAAAAAAACTAAAAAACGATTATTTAAATCTTTTTTATTTTAAATGCTACACAATTTCAACAAAAAACATATTCTCACATAAACGCCAATCACTCCCATACAAAGTAATGTGATTAGAGGGGATGTGGGTCAGAAATCCATTTTTTTTTATATTTATCATAGTACATGATATAATAAACAAGATAGCTCTGAACAACTGTGAGCCGGAAGTCAGGATCGTAAAAAAAAACAAGGAAACAACACTGAACGGAGGCTCAGTTTGTCAAGAGAGGGAAAATTCAGTGTCTATAAGCAATAACAGCTTAAGTCTGGATTTAATGTTTTGAGAAATCTTGCTGTAAAGTTTTCAATCGCCATACAAGTTCTATGAAAGCTTCTTAGGTTTTTGTGTCATAACTTTGGCTAGGATAACGCTATAAACATCAGATTTTGTGTTCAACCAAAACTAATTAAAACCAATTAGTAAATTAGCAATTAACTAATTAATTAACCAATTTGTTAATTTCTAGTGCAAATAGAGCGAGTTGTAAACAAGTACAAAAAACATTCTTCGCAGAACAATTTGAAATTGTTTTTCTTATTTCTTAATTGTTTGTGTACACTGTAAAAAGTAAATCTTACAATCAGCTGAAAAACTGTCTTAATGTAAGCTGCAACAGCATTAAGACAGCTATAGGTGAAATTACATATGCGTTTTTATCCTTAAAGTCAACATCTTAGTTGTCTTAATTTAAGGCAGCTAAATGATTAAAGCAGAGTTTCCATCACTAAATTTCAAGCACGTTGCAGTGTGATATAAATATATAACAAAAATAAAAATAGCACTGCGCTACTATACTACATTTTAACAGCGCAAAAAAATTTATTTACTTAGGCGCGATGATAGCGCTCTGAACTCCCAACCGTGAGATGGCGGGTTCGAATCCGGCAAAGTTGGGATTATTTTTTGTTATTTTTATAATTACATTTTTACTTTATTTTAACATTCATTTTAAACATATAAAATTAATTCGATTTGAAAAAAATGTACGGTTTCTTAATATCTATCGTTGGCACTCGAACCCAGGCCGCTTAAGGTGACTGGTTTACTTCGCTCTCTGCTTAACCAATTGCACCATCGTCACTTGAATTTACAGCCGGCTAATATTTGTGTAGTCCTGCTAATGCTGCTGCGTTGCATTTAATTGTGCACACCAAATTTTTGTGATGGCCGTGAGATACTGGTTAACGTGTTTGATTTGTGTGCGAAGCAGCTAAGGTTCGAGTTCCACTTTGTATAAAGTAAGCAAGATCAACTGAAATTAAGATTAATGTTGCCTAAAATTTTAAAAGCTAGCTCTTCAATAAAAAATAAAGATTTCCTGCTTCATTTTGACTTCATTTAAGTCAGCAGAATATTAAAATCAAGCTGTGGCTTACATTAAGGTTAAAGTTGACTTTCAGGTAGGGTTTAAAATAAGATTTACTTTTTAGAGTGTATAGGGTGAAAGTATTGGACATATATGATTGCGTTGAAAATTAATTGAAATACTTTTATTGTAAGAGGTCATGGCAATCTGGTTAAACCTCAGAGAATAAAATAGCCATGTAAAGCTTATTAAGAACATGAGCAGCCGTTTTAATTATTCATAGAGGAACTGATTCAGATATAGGGAAAATGGAATTCTTATGGGGACAATTGTCTGTTCCTATGGCATCAAAGCGTAAAAGCCTTAGTTACGGCTGAGTATTGGTCCTTTTTGAATCTACACCATTTCCAATTGTAATTCAGAAAACATTATTTGGAATTCAGAAAAGAACAATTCAGAAAGCCAATTGAAATTCAGAAAAGATAGATTGATCTTCAGAAATTGCATTTGATTTATAGAAAAGATCAATTGAATTTCTGAAATTCCATTTGAATTTCAGAAAATATTAATTAAAAATGCAGAAAAGATCGATTGAAATTTAGAATCACATTTAAAATTCGGAAATTTCATTTGAAATTCAGAGTATATCAATTGAAATTCAAAGATCAACTGAAATTCCGAATTCCATTTGAAATTCAGAAAACATCAAACGATATTGGGAAAATCCATTTGGAATTAAAAAAACAATCGAATGGAACTTAGAAATTTAATTTGAAATTAATAAAACCTCAATTGAATTTCAGAAGATACGAGTATTAATTGAAATTCAAAACAGGTTAACTGAAACTAATTGAAAATAATTTTAAAAATTCATATTTACCTTGCCCAGTGGCATACACATTCCATTATTATTTTCATTATCCATTATCGATAATGATAATTATCGTCATCATTTGCATTACTATTACCATAACCATAACCATTATCATTATCATTACCATTACCATTATCATTATCATTATCATTACCATTATCATTATCATTATCATTATCATTATCATTATCATTATCATTACCATTACCATTACCATTGCCAATACCATTACCATTACCATTACCATTACCATTACCATTACCATTACCATTACCATTACCATTACCATTACCATTACCATTACCATTACCATTACCATTACCATTACCATTACCATTACCATTACCATTGCCATTACCATTACCATAACCTTTACCATTACAATTACCATTACCATTACCATTGCCATTGCCATTACCATCACCATTACCATAATCATTACCATTACTATTACCATTACCATTACCATTACCATTAACATTACCATTACCGTAACCATTACCATTACCATTACCATTACCATTATCATTACCATTACCATTACCATTACCATTACCATAACCTTTACCATTACCATTACCATTACCATTACCATTACCATTACCATTACCATTACCATTACCATTACCATTACCATTACCATTACCATTACCATAACCATAACCATTACCATTACCATTACCATTACCATTATCATTACCATTACCATTACCATTACCTTTACCATTACCATTACCATTACCATTAAAATTACCATTACCATTACCATTACCATTACCATTTAAATTACCATTACCCTTACCATTACCATAATCATTACAATTACCATTACCGTTACCATTACCATTACCATTACCATTACCATTACCATTACCAATACCATTACCATTACCATTACCATTACCATTACCATTACCATTACCATTACCATTTCCAGTACCATTACCATTACCATTATCATTACCATTACTATTACCATTATCATTACCATTACCATTACCATAATCCATACCATACCATTCCCATATAATCATCATATTTTTTATTATAAAGATGAAAATTACATTGACATTAATTTAAACAATTTAAAATATTATATTACATTACATTATTAAGCTATAAGGTCAATTTGAATTGTTTAATATAAATTTATTTTTCTGAATTTCAATCGATCTTTTCTGAATTTCAATTGATATATTCCGAATTTCAAATGATCTTTTCTGAATTTCAAATGAAATTTCTGAATTTCAATTGACCTTTTCTGAATTGCAATTGGAAATCGTGTAGTTTAGAGCTATTTAAAAATTGCTCCCTATTTCTACAGGTTATCACATTTTTTATTTCATTAATTGCAACTCATTTTCTATAAAATATATAATAAAATTTACGATGAGATTTCGCCAAAATTGGAGTTTTAACTTTCAACTTGCGCCAAAAATGCAAAACTCATTGTTTTCTCAATTCGATCGTTTAGACACAAGTTAAATGAATCTTTTTGGTTTCTTATTTTAGATGAAACAGTCGTAAGTTAACTTTACAACCGCAGAACACCTTTTTTGAAAGTGTATTGGAGCATACGCTACCACTGTATCATTTTTAAATATTTTTTTTAAAAAAGTTTAACAAAATATTCTGCCAATGTTACTTTTTATCATATAAAAATTATTAATAAATAAAGTTATTTCGTACTCCTAAAAAAATTTTTAGTATATACTTTATTCGACCCCTCTGATACCCACCCCCGTTAACAAAGCAAAACCTTTATAAATTCCACAAATATGGTTCAATTGATTTGTTATATGCTAAATCAGCTTTAATCTAAAATTTACTGCATAAATTTGCACCTGCCTACACAGAAACTATAAAAAAAAACGAAATGGTAATTTCAGCCCTTGAAAGGACTTTGCCCGAGCTTATTATCATCAATTGTATTGTGCGTGTTGTGAAATGTTTGAACACAAATTATCGATAGCTGAACCTACAGGCTTTATGCCGACTCCTAACGGCGTATGTTCTCAAGAAACTTTTCCTCGTAGTTTTCACTCTCTGACGTTTGCCATTGCCTGTGAATTGCCATTGCCATAAGAAATATTCTGTGTCAGATGGGATTTGAACCTGGGCTCTATCGCACACAATCCACGTACCTCAACCAGTTTACCACGGCCACCACCAGCAATAGTTTTCGTTTTAAAATTAAAAATTCGTTTAATCTGAAGCAAATGCAAATAACAAATACAAACTCCAGTGATTCAAAATAATTTTAATAAACCAGAATTGTTGCAATGCCATCCGAAATTTGATATGTATGGCATTAATAAATTTTTTAAAATTTTTTAAATATGCTATCAATATTGGATATATTTGACAAGAATTTTGATTACCCTTGATTAATTATTTATCACGTTTTGCGATTACTTGATATATAGTGGAATATAATTTTGGAATTCAAGAACTTCGAAACTTATATAAATAACATCGAAATAGAAAAATTTCGACTTTTGCTTGCGTCAGCGTATTAAACATAATAATTTCCTCAATTTCTTAAAACTATAAAATGTCCGGTATGTGTAGCATGAGTCTGAGTTAGTGTGTTGTGGTCAATTTTAGTTGACCCTGCTGAACGCACTCATAAACTGTCACACTGCCTTTCGTTCCACATGCATAAATAAGTTCCACATAAAATATTTCCAATGCAACATTTAGTGAAGACACATCGCCAGCGACAAAGCAACAAATTGAAATAGTGATATGAGCATGTACCCTTAATGTGAAAAAGGTAGTATTTATTATGGTACAATGAAAAGCGAGAAGCATTGCGGCTAATTATACTCTGTTTCTCAGCTACCATAAATGTCAAAATCAATTCAAATAATTTTTTGTCACTTGGCAAACTGAGTCTACTCTTAGTGTTGTTTTTGCTTTTATTTTGACAGTTATGGTAGTCGGCTCTCAGCCGTGCGACAACCTTAATTTATGCTACCATGATATTAATCAAATATCTATGCCAGAGAAAAAGTGCTTAGAAATTTCAATCTTTCACTGTAGGGAAGAGACAACCTTGTGTCAAAAAAAGGTCACTACTAGCACAAAGTGTCAATAATACAGTACTGCCAGCTACAGCTGATCAAAATTTGCAAAATTTTCCAAAAAAGTCCGCTAAGGATGGCGAAACTTCCAAAATTTGACAGACAAATATTTAAATATGAGTTACACATCTGCGATTTCGTGTGCCACATGGCAGCCATTTTTGAACCTGATTGAAGCAACGAGCGTTTTAATAAGTGTGCCACACCGAGGTGCGGTTGTTGTTGTTTTGGGTTTGTTCAGCTTGTGTAACGGTGAAAATCAAATATTTTTGCCAACAAGTGTGTCACTCTCGCAAGCATGCTTATTAATTAGCGAACTTGTGCAAAAATGGCCACCGTGTGGCACACGAGATCGCAGATGTGTAACCCGCATAAGTGAGGCATGCGGCTTGGACAGCCACAGAAACAACCTTAGGCTTGACTATAATAGCCACATGCTGGCAGACTGATCTGTCAAAATAAAAGCGAGCTCATGTTTACATATGAGCATATCCATGATTGGAATTGTCACAGTATCGTTAAGTTTCGTTAATTGATATGTCAAAATAAAAGCGAGCTCATATTTATATATGAGCATATCCATGATTGGAACTGCCACAGTTTCGTTAAGTTTCGTTAATTTTTATTGGCTTTTTGTAGAGCGATTCAAATCGCTCACAGCAAAGGTAAAAGCCAACAAATTTTTTATTCAAATTTATTAAGGAAATTATTCAAGCCAAAACAGCAAAGACTGCGCTAGTTTATTTTGTGTATAAATTGAAAAATAATCGCAAAATTAAGCGCAAACAAAACCGCAAATTGTATTGTGACACTTCTCAAAGTCAATGCATGGTAATTTTCGGTATTTTTTATTCTGACGACTGCTGGATGACTTTCTGTTTAGTTTTTAGCATTGGAGTATGCCAGCATGTGTCTATTATAGTAAGGCCTCTAGTACGCTCACGCAACCTTATAAACCAGAACCTAAACACAACCCAGCGAACATTCATCGAAGGGTGCGGTATTTAGCTGAAATTAAATTTTAATCTGAACTATAATATCTCGCTCGTTTAAATTTTTAATAGTTAAAATAAAGCGAGCCTACTAAGAAAAATAATTTTTGGCATAAAAATTTAAGAAAAACGTCAAGTCATAATTGGAGCCAAGAATGTTATTAATGACGCTAAAGTATGGCACACAAGTTCGCTCATGTCAAAACTACATAAAGAAGTTCCACATTCTACTACTTACAGCATTCCGCCTTTTTTCCAACACGAAACAACGCCAACCCTAGTGCATCTAGCAAACACACAAATGAAGTTTTGAAGTGAGCTCAAAAGCAGCGGTCGTCAATTGTTAACCACTCGTTGTCGGAAATAAACGTAGTCTTAAAAGACGCTTCGTAAGTGAAATAAACGCTTTTAGCTGAAGTTAGTCGGGAAATAGAGTAAAAATTATAACTCGTTAAATTTAAAAACAACAAAATACAAGTGAATTACCTTGATTAATAACACATCAATAAATATCAATAGAAACGTAAAAAATAAGGATTTAAGTGCCTTTTTTTTCTACTAAATTAAATGAAAACAAAAGACGACTTCAATTCAACTAATCAGAATATATAAAATAATTCAGTATAAAACAAGCAAATCTACTTTTGTAACAATATCAACTGCAGGAATTTGGAATTCGCTAGGTGTTCATCGTCTTTGAAACACATCTTTTCAGACATACATATTTTGCTGATAACTCGTTCTTTAAAAAGAAAAACATCGGAAGCCACAGGAAGTTCCTTGAAAACTCTGGCGCTCAACTGAAACAAAGTTAAGCTGTGTTAAAAAAGCGCTGCTAATAAAAAATAAATGTAAAGTTTCTTAAGCATTTCTAAATATTATCTAATAGTGAATAATTTTTGCAATCTTATAAAAAAAGAAAAGCAAATTTATAAAAAAACACGATTTATTAAGAGTAATAAAAGAAAAAAAAAAAAAAGCCAAAATTGACAATTCAGTGCTAGTGATTCAGAAACGGCAGCAACAACAACTAAAACAACAACGCACACTCATTTAAGTGAGTGGGTAAGCGTGCAGGAGCGAGCGAGACACAAAATCACACGCAACACTGCTACGGCCAAGTGGAAAAGTGACGGCAACAGCGTGAGTCATAAAAGTGAAATGAAAATGCGGATAAAGAGAGAATCGCCGTGTCTTGTGTTGAGATTTATGCCAATCAACAAAATCGGTGAGTTGTATTTTTATTTTTTTTATGCAGTTGTTTCTTGGTTCTTAAATTTTATTTGATCTTGTATAAGAAAAAAAAAATATCTGAATATATTTATGAATTCTTTATTTTATTTTTAATAATTATTTGTTACTCATTCCGCTGCGCTAAACAAGACATCCGCGTCAATGTTGTTATGGGGGCAAGTGTTTATTTGTTGTAACTATTCGCTCGCATGGTTTTTAGCCAGGCTGACATTAATTTGAACATAAATTAGTTATATTTATATGTATTTAAGAATTGAATGTATTTTTAAATTCTGTTCTTGCTGTTATTTTTGGTGTTCATGTATTTAGTTCATCCGCCCATCCACAAATCCAACCACCCCTACGCTAATTTGTTGTATGCTTTATTTTGGTTTTTATTATCGTTCCACAAATAGTGTTATGTAGTTGTTGAGGGCCGTGGAAATTTTGCGCCTTTTCCTTTTATAGAAGGAAATGCGCACAAAAGTGTTGTCAACTAGGCCCAAATTGCGCTAATTGAGTGTAAATTTGGGAGTGTCGATCTTGAATTTTTTAATTGTCGTACTTAATTGGGCTATTCACAGTTTAAGTACGCAGGCCTGTTTAATTTACGATTTGTTATTTTTACGCCAACTTACGTTAGCGTATTTTTCTTTGTTGTTTTGCATGCAAACGCAAACACGCGTAAATGTCAAAGTAGCCCTTGGACGTTTTTTTGTGTCTCGTTTTTTTATGCCCTATATGCAGCATATATAACAGGGTTGCAAAATCATTGAATACAGCAAACACATACTGAGGTGCTCACAGTTGCAAAAATAACAAATGCTATAAATACGCTTTGGTAATTTACGGTTAAACTGTGAGTAGCCCTAATGTGTATTAGAAAGGATATACCGTGATATAATAACTATAGGTTAGAGTGACAGTTCTTTTGTCTACCATCATTTGTCAAAAAAGCAACGATTTAGCAGTCAATTGATGGTCAGCGCTCTAAGAAAATAGCCAGTTGTCAAGGCTACCTGTCTAATTATACCATGGGCTATACTATTGCCTATTCAAGGAGTTATTAACCAAAAAATCCGAGATTTAATTCTGTAACCACTGAAGAAAATTGGCTGTTACATTCAAAATTTCGGGCCTAGTCGTAATAATTTCATTGTACTATTCGTTTTTTTTCATCTAATTTTTTATTTTCAAAAGTTTAACCCTTAGCTGTCACATAGGTTAGTTCGTTTCAATTATACTTTTTAAATTCTTTGGCGTTTGTTTTTTTTTTTTAATAAATATTTGAGGTCTGGATTAATGGACCATCAGAACTGCAGAAGAATATAAGGTCAAAATATCTTAATCTCTAGCTTTAAGTGCGATGTTTTGTCGTTGGGTTAACAAGGTACCCCAGTATGACAGCTATGTTATGGGAAATAGATGTGACAGCCGAGAGTTAGAGTCAATTTTTTTGCATATCATTTTATTGCACTTAACGACACTTAACGTCATAAAACTATAAAAATACTACACCTGTAACTTTTTATTTTTGGTATTTACACTATTTAGGCAATTAGTGGACGATATTATTTAAGTATTTATTACCTATGGTATATCGAGTTTAAAAAGTACGTTGGATTTAACGATTTTGGTTTTTGATTTTGAAAATAAAAATATGAGTTTACCCGTGTAAACTTCACCGCTCATTTTCCCTCTTAGTACCTAATTCCAACCTTAGATGGGCATAATTCATTGAATTATTAGTGCTTCATTATCACTATTCACCTAGTGGTAATGCAAATTAAATTTCCATTACCATTAATATGTAATGGTAATGGGGGAAAAAATTCTATTACCATTTATATGAGAAAAATTGCATTACCACTAAAATTTAGTGGTATATATTATAATATTTAATGCAAATTTTTTCACTACCATTCAAATTGTTCATTGCCATTAAAAATTTAGTGGTAATGCAAATTTTTTCCATAACTAAATTTTAGTGGTAATGCAATTTTTTCTTCAATTACCATTACACATTAATGGCAATGCAATTTTTTCTTTACATTACCATTACATATTAATGGTAATGGAATTTTGCCTTCCATTACCATTACATATTAATGTTAATGCAATTTTAGTTCGCATTACCACTAGGTGGATAGTGGTAATTTAAATTAAATGGTAATGGAAAATTCCCATGTATGATTCCAACCAAAATCATTTATTATTCAGTATTTTCTTATATCAATCATATAAAAATTATTCGACGATATGCTGCAAGTCACAATCAACAGACTTTGTAAATATATCTGTATCTGTAAATATATTGACCGCTTCAAACTTATCAACACTCAACTTAAAGTTATTAAAACTTATCGAACTATTTCCTTTTAATCATTTGTGACTAGTGACTTTATAATTTTATCTAACAATTCCAGCAAAAGTTTCATCTGATAGTAAGATGTAAAGATAGTGTAAACAATTTGGAATACAGTACAGTAGACACCATGTACACAAAACGTAAAGATAAGCGAATTTTTTATTTAACAAACAGTAGAGTTATTGTCAATTTTTAAATCAAATTTGAGTTGTTTTAACTTCTTAAGGAATTTTTTTTTTTTCAGATAACTTTGGTACTCCAAAATGTCGAATGAAATCGAACCCTGACTGAAAGCTCTTTATTTTAAATATTTAAATTAAAAGAATTAAAGCAATCTCAGATTTTTAGTATAGATTTTTAGTTAGTAATTTTGATTAAGATAAAAAAGTATGTGGAGAGAAAATATAAAACTAAACTTTGTTCAAAGTTCTCAAGATGCCGTCATATTTTCATCTGCTACTCAATTTTAATTATCTATTTTAACTAAGTTTCACTAACTCCTCCTCCAAATCGTTGAATGAAAAAATTTAATTCGTTGCTTAAAGTAAGTATTAAAAGTATTATGAAACAATTTAAGTTATTTTTAACCGTGACATTCGGACTCTTCTATGGAAAATAGTTGTCGATCTGCAACACTTAAGTTTCGAACATAGTAAACGCCGGTTCAGACAGTCTGCCTGTCTTTCAGACAGATTTCACATTGAAGCAAAAAAGTAACCAAGTCATGCATATTTTTTGCTCTAATGTGTTTTCTGATCTGATCTGCCTGTCTGAACCGGCGTTCACTATGTTCGCAACATTAGGATGCGCTTATAATGAACGCTCATTGCTGAGCCGAGCCGAAGAACACACAGGGGCAATAGAAAATCAAGTCATGTGTCTCTTTTACTCCAAGTATTTTTCGGCTCGCCTTAGCAATAAGCGTTCACTATAAACACGCCCTTATGCTTTTGTCCAAAAAACGTTTTTAATGTCAAAACATGTTCTAATAAATGTATTTCTCCGATCTTCAATAAATCTTTGCTAATCTCGCCTTAATAAGTTCTTACAAAAATAAGAACTAATAATTTCTTGGAATACTTTAAAATTCTAAGAATAAATTTTGGAAACAAAATATACTTAGTCGGTGTTCACTTCCGACATGTGCAGACATTTCGTTAAAGTCTGTATTTCCCGAATTATTTTCATAATAAACAAAAAAAAATAACAACAAAAACTTGCCTACCTTGCAAACATGCTTTATTTTTTAGAAGTGTTTTTATTTTCATATTTTTTTTATTCCCCTGCAAATTTAAGATTGTGGCCGGTAATTTCTTAATACGCCACAAACATGAGTCACTCTCGCAGCGAGTTACAAATTCTTGTTGCTGCGAGCTAAAAAGTGGAGTAGACAACACTTTTGATCCGATTAGAAACGACCTTTCGAGTTCGAGTTGTGCTTTTTGTTGTTGTTGTTATTAAAGTTGTTGGTTCACTACTGTAAGCTCTGCAGTCATGTTAATGTTGTTTTTGTTGTTTATTTTGATATTTTTACTGATGGTGGAGTTTGTGTTGTCTTTGTCACTATTGTTATTTTTATTTGTTCAACCTTATAGTTTATAGTTACATAAGCTTACAATCTAAAGTTGCGCATAATTTTTTTTTATTTGTAGCAAACCCAAGACTTTTGTATCTTATTAATTTAGTATTTTTTTTTTTTAATTATTTCCCGTTTTCACAACTAAAAACATTTAATTTTTTATTAACAAAAGTAAATTATTGTTAACAATAAAAAAGCAGTAATAACACTGTGCATGTCCAGAAATCAAAAAAGTTTGGGACATAACATTTCAACACAATTTCCGGACGCTGAATTTAATGGTGTCAACCGTTTTTTTAATCCTTCGGCCCATTTTCGAGTTTCAAGGCCATGTACATGTTAATGAAGTTTTTGTTAGACAAACTTTTTTTATTAGTTTCAGCGGCTTCATGTCTTCAGGTGAAACATTAACAATTACCTGGGAAATAATTCCCAAGAAACCAAACCCTTAGGTCCATTCGCTGAAAATCATTTATTGCATTGTCACTCGACTCGAGCACTGGTATAGTGGTAAAAAACTAGATACTCTGTTAGGAGACATTTGTTGAAACTTACACGAAAAAGCAGAGGAAACGGAAGAATTTATATGAAAAAATAAAAAAAAATGTAGGAAGAGACTTTATTTTAATACTTTTGAGGTAATTTTGGGGGCTCATAAAATTTGCTACTTTGTATTAATTTGTTATTTTATTTAACGCTATTTTTTGGTCTGGTGCTAAGGGTTTGCTTTTAAACTGTTCTACAAAATTATTTCCCGGGTAGTTGTTAATGTTTCATCTGAAGACGCTAAAGCTAATAAAAAAAGTTTTTTCTTGAAACTTGAAACTCGAATTTCTCGAAAATGGGCCTAATGATTAAGAAAAATTCAGCGTCCTTGAAAAAAGTGCCGGATTCAGCACAGTATATATATTGTGAAAATGGGAATTATTTTTTATATAGATATAAAAATGTAATTACAAAAAACAAAATTTTAAAATTGAAACAGAATAAAATATAATTAAAAAAATAACAAATTTAAAAAATTAGAAACAAAAAAAAAAATAAAAAATACAAAAAAAAAATGAAAACAAAATAATAAAAAATACAAAAATAAAAAAAATAAATAAATAAAATTAAAAAAAAAAACAAAAATGGGAAAGATAAAAAAAAAATCAAACAAAAAATAAAAATTTACTGCAGCCCTCATTATTCTGTATATTCTCATATCAATCACCTAAAAAAATCACTCGACGATATAAATACTGCAAATCACAAGGAACAGACTTTATTGATAAAATATAAAAAGACATGATGCAGATTTTTTCATGTCAAATTTAGTAGTTCATAAACATTACAAACTTGAAAAATATAAAAAAATTAAAATGTAAAAATATAAAAAAATTGGAAAAATTTTAAGAGTAAAAAATAAAAAAAAATACAAAACAAACAAAAATTTTAAAAAAAATAAAAAATTTAAATTTTAATTTCTTAAATATTTTTTTTTTGTTTTTAAATTTTTGTCATACATTAAATATAATACAAAAAAAAATATCAAAAATATAAAAAAATTATTAAAAACAAAATTAAATAAACTAAATTAAAAAATATCTAAAAACTTTTCCTATCGTTATATTTAAGGAAATTCACTAGTTTTTCGAATTTCGGAAATTCGTAGTATTAAACAATCATGTCCACAAAAAATGACTAAATGAGCAAACAAAAAAAAATGATTTCGGCATTTCAACTCCTGAAAAGACCTTGGCTAAGTTTCCTTGACCGATAATCCATTATAGAATAAGACTTGTAATTCTATGCAATTCTTAAAGTTCAGAAGAGATTCGAACAAAATTTCACGGTATTTCTTAGAAGATATTCTCTCAAAGTGGTGCTGATCCAGGAATTTATACACATTGTTATTTTAAAATATATATCACTGTTTAGTCTACTCTCATTACTTTAAGATAAAATAAAGTTGCAAAAATAATTAGATTATTTACAGATTGGAAGCAGTTTAGGAGTTGATACCAAAAAATTAAAGTTTGATAAGTTACAAGAATTTCGGTTTGTAATTTTTTAAACAATAAATTTGCATTTTCATCAACGAAAGAAAACAGTGAGAGCTTAGTTGCGCACCTGATACTTTTTTAGTAATTTTTCCCTTTTTAATTCATATTTTCGCAACTTAATCATATAGAGCTTCCTAGGTCTACAAAATATATCGCGTTCATGGTCCCTAAACTCAAAACTTTATATGCGACGATTTCTGAATTTCATCCCTTAGCATCAAAAATGCCGGCTGAAGGCTGGAAAGTTTAGTGTTTGTGAAAAAGCATACTACTCCCGAGGGCTGGAGTATCAGACTGTAGGTAATAAAAACACCTACACATTTATACTCCCTTCGTGTTTTTGTCAGGTTATTAGTTATAAGTAAACTAATTATAATTATATTAGTTATAATAATAATAAGTAAATTAATTATTAGTATAAAAAGTAAACGTTCTGGTATAAGATAATATAGACCACTCAATATATGGTAATATAATTTTATCTCTATATAATATTTCTGATTATATTCTTATTTCTGTCTGATTTTTTCCGCTATTTTCATGATAGAAACTCAAATTTAGCTTTTCCCGCACATACAATTTCAAGCTATCTATCTGTGCGATATATTTAGTTGATCATGCAGGAGCGCAACCAGGATTTTGGGGGAGGGAGGGAGGTATTTTATACTATGTCGGACTTGCATATATAAAAAAACAACTGTAGCGGCTATTGTGTACTGGTTTGTGAGTCCGATTTTTGCACTAATAGTTCCTAGTGAAAACCTCAGCCAGGGCAAGCAACATCTTACCATTCAACTTTTTCACTTCACAGTAGTAACTTTCAACTTTTAGGAGTAATATTTGCATATGAAAGTATGGTAAAGTTAGCAAAGAATTCCACCACAATGATAACATACATTATAGCTGCATTCCCGTGGCACTGGATCAGATTAAATTTCAGTTCAACAGTTTTAGTTCAACTTTATTACAATTTGGCTCCACTTGCGATCAAGTGTCAAAATACGAGTGCGAGCAGTAAGACGAAAACTCGTCGAAGAGTACTTCAGATTTGCCAATTATGTTCGTTTGAAAAAAAAATGCTTAAACTTAGCAGCAGGAAACAGTGCTGTTTTCCATAGTTTATGAACTTTTATATTAAATACTCGTATATTGTTAAAAATTAAAAAAAACAAAACAAATTTCACAAACTTCGTTTTGCTTATGGGGTTTGCTTAAAATTAACCATCACCTGTTTTTGACAAATCTACGGACATTTTTGGTGAGAGAGATACACCACCAAATAGCATGAGAAAATACGCTACCACCTTGTTTCTCTCTCACACCATGCTCAAATCGAAGAAACGTCACAATACCCCAAGTGGCCCGAATTACAACTAAAAAATTTAAACACATGTATTCCGAACGAATAAATCATGGATAGCTTAAAAGGCGGCCGTGGCGCGGTGAGTAGAGTGCGTGGCTCATTCGTCAGAGAACCCTGGTTCAATTCCAACCTGACAGAAGGTTTTTTTCAATTGAATTAATTTTTTTTGTTCGGCCGTCACCTGTCTGCAGACAATGGCAAACCTTAGAGAGTAAAAACTGCCATGAAAAGCTTCTTGAGAACATGAGCCGTTCACAACTTCACTTTCACAACACGCACAACACAGTTGATCATAAGAAGCTTGGTCAAAGTCTTTTCAAGGGCTGAAATGGCCATTTCGTTTTTCTTTTTTTTTATTTAAAAGATGACGGTTCAACGACAATAAATTTGAAATTTATATTTTGGGTTTTCATTCTTTTGATAAAAACTTGTGACTACTTTTCGTGTGAGTCACTTCAATTGTATCCTATTTCTCTTTTTGCTACGATAATTTTGGGGGCTTAAACCCCAAAATGTTCCTTTGGTTGCGCTACTTTAATCAACGAATATCTATACAATAAACATGCAAAAACATGAATTGAAAAGGAAAAGAACAGTAAAAATTTAAATAAAAAAAATTAAAGTCAGTAATATACTCTAAATTGAAATTTTTAGGAGGATGTTAAAAAAAAAGTTGATGGGTCAGGCCATAATGTAAAAAATGCATGATATCACGTTTTGAACAGAAAAATGTAATAATTTTTTTATTTTAATATGTAAAAACTATTTCATAAGCATCTCGTATATGTGAGATTAAAGGCGAAAATGTGCTTAATAAATGGTTTTTAATTCATCATTCTATGCTAATACTAAGGAGCTAAGAAATATAAGTTACCACAAACGCATATATCGCTATAGGTAGCAAAGAAAATGTGGCGAAGAAAATTTTTTTTGAAAGCAGTTCCGAGATTTAAATATATTGTACAATTTTTAATAAAAATATCAACTCTTTTAAAGTGGTAGAGCAATAAACTCACGGTTTTTTTTTTTTGGATCAGTTTATTTGGACTGACTCTTTGTTATTAATTGAAATGATTGAGCAATCAGAGTTCGATCCTCAGACGAACATGCGATAAACGGCGCTATGAAATTATACCCCAATGAAATATGGCCCAAAAAAAAAATTTAAAAAAAGACCCAAAAAAAATTATGCAGAAAACAACAACAAAACAATTTGGGGTGTTATTTCATCTTGTGGGGTCATATATTATTTTTATAAAAATATTTCGTACAAGGGAATTACGATATATTTTCGAGTTCTTGATTTCATTAAAAATTCTTAAGAGTTTCCGGGAGTTTTTCGAAAAAAAAGACACCTTTTTAAAAAATTTGTTTTGAAACTGTATTTTATTTAAGACCAAAATTTTTTTACATTATTAAAGTATAATTATTCAATATTTATTCCCGACATTTTGGTACAAAAATATTCGTCGATAAGGCAAAAAGCACGATGCCGCGAAAAACTTTAAATTTGCGGTTAGCAAAATATCTGGAGACTGATCGACCTAAACAAAAAAAAAGTAACATTTTTTCGGTTTAGTAAAGAGTTCTTGGGCGTTTAATCATTGATTTTTGAAAAATATAAATTTTTTTGACAAAATGGCGGGCGTAGAAACAAAATTTTAGGCTATAAATCAAAAAGTATGTATCCAAAAAAAAAATCTAACGATTAACGCCAAAGAACTCTTTTACTAAACCGAAGAAAAATTTTTTTAGATGAACCAGTCTCCTGATATCTTGCTCTAATAAAAATTTAAGGTATTTTGCGGCATTGTTTTTTTTTCTACCTTATCGACGAATATTTTTGGACCAAAACTTCAGGGATATATCTTGAATACTTATTGAGGTTGTTGTAATCAAGAGCTCTTGGAATCAGAATTGAAACCGACGAATATTTCGCTTAGGTCTGATGGATTCTGATTTGGCGGTATTATATTCGAAGTGGATTCGGTGTCTCTTTTAGATGTCACAAAAACCTATGTTATCCGATGTCCACTAAGCGAAATATTTTTCGGTTTCAATTCTGATTCCAAGAGCTCTTCGTTTCTACAATAACCCCGATAGTTTAATTTTCAAAAAAATGTTGGTCTAACATAAAATGCAACAAAGGTGTCTTTTTTTCTTCGAAAAACTCCTGGAGGTCCTTAAAGATATTTATTCATTATTTGTTTATAAATAGAAATAATAACAATTTTGGGTTGTTATTACATTTCTTTTTCTGGGGTAATTTTTCATTAATTTTGGGGTCTAATTTCATAAAATTGGGGGCTTTTTTCCAATGAAATTATACCCAAAATTATGTAGGCCCTTTTTAACTTATTTTTGAGACGGTTTTTTAAAAACCAAAAATAAAACACAGCATAGACTATATCAATCTACATATACAAAAAATGAACTAGTTCGATTAAATAAAGTTTGTTAACATTTTTGTTAGGTTTTCATGCTATTTAGTCTTTATTTTTTAGAAAACGAAAGTAGACTTCGCAGAATTCTTTTTGTATACATATTTTGAGTATCATTCTGGATAATTTATTTGGTAGATATTTTTGGAGCTTTTAAAGAATTTTGCTTACACTATCTCAAACTTTTTCCTTAGCGGTTTTCTAGTATTTTGGCTATAGCTATGGCTATAGCTGTATATACAGCTATAAGCTTGGCGTTTAATCACTCCTGAGTTGTATTATTTCGGCTTTTATGCTTAATTTTTTTTTTATTACCATTTCATTTGTTCGGCTTATCATCATTATATGCTTCAAAAACCACATATTTTATAAATTTTATAGTTGGCAATAAAGTTTGATACTCAAATTAAAGCTGATAAGAAGAGTGCTGCGACGTCGCGACATCAGCAACTATTTTAAAATTCAGTTGATCCCTTCCCTTGAGGTTATGTTTAATTCATGTTTTGCGTTGCTTTGCGATTGCTTTGGAAAAAATTATACATGTTAAAACCACAAAAATTTGAAAAACTTATATTTCAACATTTTTGCGTCAGCGAAACTTTTTTGTTGTCGTGTGTCTGTCTTTGCTTCCTGTAAGTATTTTATTTGCTCAATAATTTGACTTGCATTTTTTTTGCCGATTCGTCGGTTGGCCGGTTTTTTGATTTATTTACTGTATATGTTGATGAATGAAAAATTCAACAGCTCAAACATCGATACTAAAATTGATATCTTTGCTGTTGTTGCCATGCTTTTGTTCCTGTTTTGCATATATGTGCGTTGTCGTGTGTTTCGTTTTGTTCTGCTTCTTTTTTCATATATTTTGTTTAACAACTGTTGACGTCATATTCTATAATAAATGCGATATCTAAGAGCGCGCTTCATGCATGTTCAACTGTTAAATCTTCACATCTATTCTATCTACCTTGGTTTGTTTATTTATTGTGCTCTCGTAAAAGCGCTGACGCTGATAATAAAAAAAAATTTTAAGATAGCGTAGCATTTTTTAACGTCATAGTTTTACATTATATATTATTGCAATTACATTTTTATTAAATATTATATTTTCGTTTTTTATATTTTGCAATTGCAGCGAATCACAAGGATTATCCGAATAAACGTTCGAAAGAGAATCTGACTGCAACGTCGCCATGTGAAGAACAGCCACCCAACGTGAGTCGGGCTCCACTCTCAAGAAGCTGCTCGAGTCCTGCAGTCTATGGTAAGTCATATATCAATTTTTAATTAATTAAAAGCATTTTTTCACTAAGTCTTTTTTTATCATGCCCTATATGCCCACTTTAAATTAGAGCAAGATTCGAATTAAATCTATAAAACAAATTTATTCCAATGCTATGATTATTTTGAGATAACACTTTTTATTGTGAAGTTAGCTCCGCCAATACTTTCTTTCAGAAATTCGGAAAATGTGCTGTGATGTGCTCGAGTTGTGCTGCAATGTGCCACAGAGATACTTGAAAATTCGCACATCTATGAATTTTAAGAGTGTACAACACTTCTTTAAATTACTTTCACTGCTAATTTCCAACTTATTTCCACTTCTATCAAAAAATCAAATTTTAACTGCTGAAAATTATTGATATACGCATGTTCTGAAATTCGCGCGATTTAAAATCGGACCGGAATAGTAAATCTTAAGATTTTTTTTTCTAGACTTAACCAGCACTCAGGGAATGCCCCTTATAAATGCGAAAGCATTGTGTTGATTCGGAAGACGGGTGATAGTTAGTTGGAGGGTGGAAAGATGGAGTAGTGTCGGTGAAGATTTGATTTAAATTTACACAGATTGAAAGTGCCGGGAAACACGCTCGCAGGAAGATTGTTCCACAATTTTACTGAGCGACCGAAGAACGAATTATCTCGGTAATGCGATGTTCTATTGAGCAAAGTTGCAATGTTAAAGGGATGGGTTTGGAGCGCTGCCCGAGTGGATCTAGGAAACACACGAGCTGGTGGCGTCAGACCATGTATCTGCCTTGAACACTTCCCATGGTAGTACATGTACAGAAGACTTAGGCAACCAACATTGCGACGATGCCCAAGAGAGTTGAGAGAAGATGAAATATTTCCATCACCTATCAAATATATCGCACGTCTTTGAATATGATCTTGAAGCCCCTGCTCAAATGTGCGAATTGTACTCCATTTTCGGCCTAATATATGAGGTATAGATAGGCTTCCCATAATTTTTTAGGTCCAATTCCTGACGCAGGTCAAAATACCAAATTATCTCTTAAGACTCAGAATAAAAAATGGTGAAATGCCAAAACCAATACATATATTTAACAAGTACACAAATTAAATAGTGCAAATATATATATGTTTATGATGGTACAACACAACACAAAAAAAAACATTATTAATATATTATGAAATCGTACTCCACCTTCAGCTTCTCCGTAGAAACATACTTTCTTCTTGCCATTGTTATATTTGAGTGCTAAATTAAAATGTAAAAAATATACTAGTATTTATATAAAATACTAAATAGATGTGAGAACTTACCTACTATTAAATTCACAGAATTTTTAGGGACAAAAATAAATGTGACGAAAATGCTATACAAGCGCTCCAGTCGCTGAATCAGTTGCTTATGATCAGCTGATTCAACAAATGATCGCATCAAATAAAACAAAGATTTCCGAAAAATCATCGAAACTAGGTTGCTGTATCCACTATACAAACACTTACTTACTTACTTACTTAGATGGCCGTGACAACCCGTGTCCGGATTTCGACCGACCTCATCAGCTCTCGCCAGGCGCCTCTGCTTTGCGCGCGCCTTCTCCAATCGGATACACCAAGCGCGGTTAGGGCTTCCTCAGCCTGGTCCATCCATCGGAGGCATGGTCTCCCTCGTCGTCGTTGACCAGCGACCCTCGCCTCGAGCACCTTTTTCGCTGGAGCTTCGTCGTCCATACGATGGACATGACCCAGCCAGCGTAGTCGCTGCACAGTTATACGCCGAACTACGTCAATGTCTCCGTAGAGCTCATACAGCTCGTGGTTCATTCGGATGCGATAGTCATCGCCGACTCGAACAGGACCGAAGATTTTGCGAAGAACTTTTCTCTCGAACACCCCCAGAGCGGCTGCGTCAGTTTGCGAAACTACCCATGCCTCAGCGCCATAAAGCAGCACAGGTAGAACGAGCGTCTTGTAGAGTGTTAGCTTTGTCGATCGAGAGAGGGCTCTGGAACTTAGTTGCTTACTGAGCCCGTAGTAGCACCTATTAGCAATTATTGTTCTTCGCTTTATCTCCAGGCTGATTTCGTTGTTAGTGTTAATACAACTATACAAACACAGCTAATTTTAAATAAGGTCATGTACAGTCTGACGTATGTAGCAGTAAAAAGTGTTTCAAACTTATAATAAAAGTCGTCAGATTTCAAAGGGTAAGTCTCATTATTATTTTTTGAATGCCTGACAAAATACGATGCCGGACAAAATTCCTGACAAGTTGTCTAATGCCTGACTATCAGGCATAATTCCTGACGTATGATACCGAAGCAATTAGTTTAGATACGAGCGCTTTATGCCACACTCGGTCAAAAGCCTTTGAAATATCCAGAGCAACAACTCTGCTCTCACCGAATAAGTGAACGCATTGGTTCCATTTTTCAGTTAAGAACGCCATAAGGTCGCCAGTAGAGCGGGCCCTACGAAAACCATATTTACGGTCACTAATATTTGTATTTGGGTGTTCTAAAAATCGTACGATTTACTTCAATTCGAAGTTTACTTCAAAACAGCTGTTTGGTTCTTCTTCGTATCTGCGTATTTATTAAGTGATTAAATGCGACACAAGGAAGAAAAAATTAAGAGACGGGTGCTAAGAGACCATTAAAATCCTCTGGATATTCCCGAATCAGTGTAAGTGATAAATATGTAGCTAACATAATTTCTAGTTAAATTATTTATTTAATTTAATTTCATCTAACAGAGATCAACTCTTACAGACTACTTGCAAATATAGAGCAAACCATAAATTACTTAAAATTACAATTATTCGCATCTTACAAATAAATAAAGTTAAAATTATTTACAAAATTTATAAAGTACAAAACGAATTATAAAAGTGTAAAGTATTTACGAGGAGTTCAAAGCATTGCGAGCCAAAAGGTGCATAAATAGATGATTTTTGAGTTGCCTTCTTGAGCAACAATCAAATAAATCAATGTACGCAAGTACTGAATTAGTCTCCCTAGTACATCGAGCCAGGGGCATATTAGAAGCATAAATTGATCTGTAGTGGTCTTCGCTAAAGTGAAATCGGCTACGGAGATGTCTTGAAGGAGCGTGGAAATTCAATAGAGATAAAAGCTCGTCACATTGAATATTATGATGTATTAGGTCCCAGATGAACAAGATTGAAGAAACTTTGCGCCTTTTTTCAAGCGAGGAAATATTGATTGGCGCGCACCGAGTACTATAAGATGGAACGGCGGATAAATGCCAATTAAGCTTGTATACCACAAACCTAGTAAACCGTTTTTGAACGTTTTCTATGCGATTAGAGTAAAAGAGTAAACTTAATGAATTAATGCTTTTTACAGTTTCATATCGTATTGCCGAATCGATAAGGAGGCCTTTGGAGATATTCTGGAAAGAAAACATCTATTCCTGTGCCGCTGCAACTGGCTGCCACAAATTAAATACCAAAACAAAATATTGCTTGCTTATTTGCGATTTCAACTTCACGAAAACTATTTTTAGAACTGGGTATTTCGTACCGATTTTATGTTCGAAAAAGTTAAACCGGTACGAACTATAAAACGGCATATCGATTTCGGCATAAATTCGGCACGAAAACGTTTTTCAAAACATGCCTGATAATTAATAAGGTTTAATAAATTAGTTATAAAACGTGACTACATAAATTGTTTATCAACATTTGGACGTAGCTATTTTCTTTTCCAAATTTCGGAAAAAAATAAGGCCAATGCTAACTTCTGGTTAAAAATATCGAATTCGACCTTGATATTTGCTCAGGTGAGAATTAAACCGGCTTCTAGTGAAACATAGAAGCATATTATAAGAGCTGTTATCTTAACGTAGTGGGTAGAGTGTGTGACTCTTACGCCAGAGAACAAGTTCGAATCCTCCATCTGACACAGAAAATTTTTTCAATTGAATTAATTTTTCTATTCGGCCGTCACCTCTCTGCAGACAACGGCAAACCTCAGAGAGTAAAAACTGCCATGTATACGTAAAGCTTCTTGAGAACATAAGCCGTTCGGAGTCGGCGCAAAACATGTAGGTCCAGTTCTCGATCATTTGTGTGCAAACATTTCACATCACACACAACACAATTGATCATAAGAAGCTCGGATGGCCATTTCGTTTTTTTTTTTTTTCGTTATCTTAACAAAAAAAAATATATATATATATAACGCACTTTAAAATTTGCAAATTGTTTTAATCTCTACAACATATTGCTGCACAACTCGAGCACATCACAGCACAACGGCCGGATTTCTAAAAAAAAAACTTAAAAGCCGAGTTAAATTTATAAAAATATTTGTTATGCAATATTTTCCAATGCGCCAAAAGATTGCAGCATATATTTTCTAGTTTTGAATAAAAAATAAAAAATGGCGAACATTTTTCATTGATCTCATCAATTTCGAAATCATGATCGATCAAGAGTTGCTTAAAAATTATTTAAATATTTAAAAAAAAACTTAATATGCTAAACCCGAAGTAATATAAAATTTTTAAATCAATCGCTTGAAGTGTGCAAAATTATATTCTTCGTCACATTATTCGAATTTTAAAACCATGCTTGAGCAACTGTCTTTTTACTCAGTGCTGAAACTCGTAAAACTGTTTATGAAACTCTTAAATAATTTGTGATAAGATAATATTCATGCCTATCTTAATATCTGCGATTAGTTAAGCAAAGTGAAAATAAAAAAAAATGAGCTCATGCTTAGAGCATTGGACGAACATAATATTTTCATTTTTATTCGTAGAAAAAATTCTACGAACGAACTATTTTCTACAAACGAACGAACGAACAACTATTTGCTACGAACGAACGAACGAGCAACTATTTTACACAAATGAACGAACATCTATTTTCTACAAACGAACGAACAAAATATTTATTTTACTAGTAATCCCGTCTGGTGTTAAAACGCCAATAAATAAAAAATATCTAGTAATAGGTAATTTTGTTTTTATATTAAGGAATATTTTTACCTTCGAACCTTTGATTTCATAGAAAATTTCTGTGTTGAATTGCTAAGTAACCCATTTATTACTAATCATAGCATTACAATAAAAATCTATCACATTCTTTTAGGCATCACAAAGAAAATTGGCTTGTTTCGTAGAAAATTGTTTCAGATTTTTTTTAAGAAAATTCATAATATTTAAGAAAAAATAAGACCTTATTGCTACCCTATTTTTGAAAATCGCGTCTACAGTATAGATTTTATTATCATCACAAAAAATGACCTTGCGTAATAATAATATAGATAGATAGATTTCAGTACAAAAGAGAAAAAAAGATAAAAACTACTTACGACTTAAAAACTTAAATCGACTTAAAAACTATTTGCGATTCTACTTCTGGAACATCTATTTTCTACGAACGAACGAACGAACGAACGAACAAAATATTTGTATTATTTTTCTACGAACGAACGTTCGTGCAAGGCTCTGCTCATGCTTCTAATCTAAAAATCAAAATCAAATGCACACAATTTCTTACAGAACCAATAAACAATCGAATGCGAAATTTTTTTTAGCTGGAAAGCCATTTTTATGTCTTTGGGTAATTTTTAAGGGATTCCCGTCCTTTTTATCTCTCAAAACCTTGTTTTAATTGCTTTCGATTGCTATTTAATTATTTATTTTGAGCTGCTGCTCATCAATAAACTGATTCCGCGATATTCTTTAGTGACTCATCACTGCATCAATGGCCAATAAACCTTTATTATGGTTTTATGATCAACTCAATGCCGCCGCGCATTTCGGAGCCGGAATTGCATTGTATGGAAGCAGGAAGATGGAAGCAGGAAGACTGTTGTTTTGCAATTTTCAACTAGTTAGTGGCGACCAGTTTCCACTTTGACTAGGGACAAGGCAACCAACTCTTTTCTTTTTTCTTCTACAAAACTACAACTACAACAACCAGAAGCAATAATTTTTTTCGTTATTTACGGAAGTTTTACAATAAAAACTAAAGTACTATACTAGTTTTAACTTGCTTCCTGTCTATCTTCCTGCCCGCTTGCCTGCCTACCTGCAGGCCTACTTGCTACCCACTGCAGCACACTATAAACACCTTTTCATCAGAGACAACAGCCTCAACCCCTCATCACATCCCAGCTTTACGAGCTGATTTGGCTGCTTGTTAAGCATTTTTTTTTATAATCTACTCGTTTATGTTTTGTTGGCATTAATTTGCATTTCAAAATTACTGTTGTTGCCCTCGTCGTTCTCAGTTGTTGTTGTTGGCTTTACAGCACGTGCTAAATACTGTGATTTATTATTTTTCATCTTGTTTTGTTGCCATTCAATTTGTAAACGTTATCAACGTATACTCGTACTACGTTGATGCATGACAAGATTGCAATTTTCGAATTTATTTTAATAAATAGGAAATAATTGGCTCTGCTCTCGCTTCTGACTGCTCCAAAAAGAAAGAATGTGCTTTTATTAAAAAATGGTGAAACATTTCAACATTGAAATATATACCGTCCGTTTTTGATACAGCCACAAAGAAAATAGTAACTGGTAAACTTTGAAAATATTCAGAAAATTTATTGCTGATACTCTACCATATGCTAATGAAGGCAATGTTTCAATATTTAAGTGAAATAAGCTACTTTTTTTAAAAATTTTTTTCCTCACTTATTTTATTGGAAATTTTAAATTTTAACCGAGCTTCACGCACCAAAATTTGACGTTTAGTTAAACCTGGATTAACTAGATATTTTAGCATTCATTGAAAGTTAAATTGACTTAAATTATCATATGATGTGTTTCTTTTTTGCTTAAACCGAGTGTAAACGTTCAATTTCGGTGAGTTAAACTCGGTTTAATTTGACTAGACGGCAGAAAATTCTGATTTTTGAGTGATTACTTATACAGAAGGTGACAAAGTAAGTAGAGGCCCAGGAGATGAGGTATTTTACGGTATACACAATACCTCTAGTCCAGAATGTCTAAGGATGTTAGTAAGAACAAACTTAACTGATCCGCATGCTGATACCAATTCAGAAAAATTTCTCTCTCAAGTGAGCTTATAGATACACCTACCCACAAGCTCTTCGATCACCGAATAATTAGAATTTGCTTAGGAAATAGTCTATATTTGTACATTGGTGCCGTTTACATTCCTCCCTGCTCAAGTGAAACTACATACAACGAGCTATGTGAAACACTGTCCGCTTTTATCTCTACTCTAAATGAGGAAGATAAAGTTGTTATTCTTGGTGACTTTAACCGTCCAAATATATCGTTTGTCACCGATGAAAATGACAACTATCTTCTTTCTGTTAACCTTTCAAATATCATAGATTTCACATTGCTAAGTACCTTTTATGGCAGTGATCTGCAGCAAGTTTCTTCTGTACAAAATCAAAATGGGAGATGGTTGGACCTAGTCTTTACTAACGCATATGAGGAAATGAAGGTTAGCCCATGCAGTGATGCAGAAAATTTGTTAGCTAACTCTGTTCACCGTACAGCCTTAACAGTTGCTTTCTCTTCTAATGAAGTTACCATTACCCAATCTTATAATAACTCCATTGCGTACGATTACCTCAACGCCGATTACGAAAGCATAAAATTTTATCTTCATGCTTTAAACTGGAATTATATTCTTTCCAACTTAGACGTAAATAGCGCTGTCTCTAAATTTTATCAGCTCATTTTTACAGCTATCGAAAGCTATGTGCCAAAAATAAAGAAAAAGAATAAGCTTTCAGAGCCATGACTAGATAGAAATCTCAGATTTTTGAGGAATCAAAGAAATAAAATCCATAAACTTCTCAAAAACACTGATAATGTAAGCGATGAACTCAAGCTTAGGTATGACGAGCTATCAAAAGAGTTCTCTATCAAGTCAGAAGAAGCGTACAAGTTGTACACTAACCTTATCGGTGAGAAAATCATCCAAGAACCGAAAAAATTCTTTGACTTTGTTAACTTGAAGCGTAAATCTAGCGGCTATCCATCGTCTATGTTTAAAGGTATTGTCAATTCGTCCAACCCTCATGAAATCAGCAACTTATATGCGGATCATTTTAAGGAGGTCTTTTGTCAATCTACTACCCAATTTGAAGCCTCTTCTCCCAGCTCAAATATTGTGGTGGATAGTATAAATTTAACGCAGGAAGAGATTTCTAACGCCATAAAAGAACTGGATTTATTTGCGATGTTTAGACCAACTACTTCTGCCGTTATACATAATTTTTAACGAATCACTTTCTTGGGGGACATTTCCTTCATATTGGAAATCATCCCATCTAACACCAATTTACAAGAGTGGAGATAAAAGGTCTGTTGAAAATTATAGAGGCATAGCAATTTTATCAGCCATTCCAAAACTTTTTTAAAAAATTTTTTGTGATAAGCTAACAAGTATAATCAACCCACGTCTAAATGAGCAGCAACACGGCTTCCGTAAGGGACGATCTACAACATCCAATCTCATGATCATGGTATCGGATATTTTAATAAATATGGAAAAAGGGCACCAAATAGATGCTGTTTATACAGATTTCAGTAAAGCCTTCGATAGAGTTGATCACAGCATGCTATCATGTAAATTAGAAAAATTCGGTATTAAGGGACCCATACTAAGTTGGCTAAAATCATATCTCGACGGCAATCATATTTAGCCTTGTCACAGACACATGTGGCAACCTACTAAAAAAAAAATTTCGAATCGGACAGTTAAGTCCGGTTCACAGTGTGACTGAACCTTTCTTTTTGAACAAGGTGGTATATGGGAAATATAACAATTTTTTCACAAAGTTCAAAACTATAAATACAAAAAGCAGTATTTTTGTTTTTCAAAATTTAAATAATTGAATAATTGATTTCGCAAAATTCTGAGAAATTTGCACTCAAAGTTGAAATTTGGTAGTTTCAATCGATTGATTTCATCTTCACACGACCACAGCTCGGTAACGGTTGAGTTGGTGGGGTTTGTTGGTATACCGTTAGAGAGGTGATTTTATTGCCTTTATAATGAGCTATCAAAATAAGTTTTATGTAAGTTAGTTTTTCTGCTAGAAACAATAACGTAAACCAAAGTCGTGAAATATTAATTAGCCCTGTAGCTCTTAAGAATGTGAAAATAGACTCCCCCCCCCCTCCCATACGATTTTTTGCTCAGCTCGACATAACCTTTCAGCTCCGTAAAAAGTTACACTCAATTGCGGGACACCCTGTATATTGCCAAAAGAGAGAAAAAAAGAGGAGGCCAATAATATAATTCTCCCACATATAAAATTTTCTAGGGATATGTAAGCTCATTCAGTGATTAGTTTTTATTATGTATTATCTCTAATACATATTACAGTAATATTAAATTTTATCTTTGTTTGAATTTGTAATTAATTTAGTAGTGTAATTTTGTAGGTAAACGTTAAAATAATATGTAAAATTACTTTGTTAAAACAGCCTTATTGTTTAAATAAATCTCAATCTAAATTACAAAAAAAGATTTCAACATATAGGATAATTTTTAGGGGAACTTATCCAGATTACCGATTTCGATAATTAAAAAAAAATTTTTCAGGTTAACCTAGGAGCCAGCAGAATGCCCGCAGTGCGAAAAGAGGTATTTTGCAGAAATCGTCGTAGTCAGCGCCATCTTTGTTTTTGAAAAAAAAACAAAATATTTTTTTTAAACATAAATGTATATTTTACCAATTTTGAAAATTTTATAACTCTAAACAAATTTCTTCTAATAAAAATGATCACCTCAATATCACTCTTTTTTTACTCTCCTCTAAATGTATCGCCGGCCTTGAGTCCAATATATATATACATATACAGCCATGGACACATAAATAGCACAAATGTCAACTTATTTTTTAAACGTTTCGTTTGAACCTAATAATGCATATATTAACTGTAGTTATTATTTTTTGAGACTCCAGTGTGACGTTGTTTAAAACTCCGAAAGAGATGTACGGTTACTTACTTTTATTTGCTCAGGCCATCTCTTTCTGTATAGGCATGTACGATCTGCTGTGGTCATATAAATAGCACACATGTAAGATGGTGAATAAAAGTTAAAAATATCGGGTGTTTGTAAAAATTGTAGAGTTTTATTCGGTTAATTTCGCCGATTCTAAATAAAATTGGTCGTGGCAAACATTGCACTCCGGAAAAAAGGTCTATAATTGACGAACTAAGTGAATAAGCAAAAAACCATCTGAAATCGCGGATATTCTCAAAATTTCGCCAAAAATGGTCTATATTGCACTCAAGTTGGTTACATCAAATGGTTAAAATAATTTCGAGAATAAGTCACGCAATCCTAGACGTAAAACTAGCGCTTCCACTGATTTATTGTTCTGAATGACTTTAGTTCGCAAAAGTAAGGCTGATCCTTTCAAGACAGCAAAGCAAATTATGAGGGAAATAAATGAAGAAAATAACCTTAATGTTGCAAGAAAACTAGTATCTAGAAGACTACATGAAGCTAATCTTTATAGACGCATTAGCCGAAGAAAGCCGCTCTGAACCAAAAGAAATTTAAAGGATCGGTTAGCGTTTGCAAGGGCCCATGTGAATAAAGAAGACCAGTTTTGTAAGAACGTGCTCTGGACTGACAAAACTAAATTTAATAGGGTTGAACCAGATGGAAAAACTTTTGTTCGGCGCCCCAAACGCCAAGAGTTGAATCTGAAGTATACAAAAAAATCCTTAAAGCATGGATGAGGGAATTTAATGACTTGGGGAGCTTTTTCCTGGCACGGCGTTGGGCCAATTGTTCGTATGCCAGGAATAATGGACAAAAATATGTATTTAGATATTCTTAATAACCAGATGGAACCATTTGCATTTGAGAACATGCCTATTAGGTGAATTTTTATGCACTCTAATGATCCAAAACACACAGCAAAGGTTGTGATTGATTGGATAAAAAAGGAAAAAAGAAATATTTTGAATTGGCCGGCTCAAAGCCCAGACCTCAATCCCATAGAAAATTTATGGAATGATGTGAAGGTCAGCATAAGCAGCCAAAATTTCGAAATTAAGATGAGTTATGGAGTGGAATTGAGAAGGCTTGGTACTCTATTCCGAAGGATTGGGTCAGGAAGCTTGTGGAGAGTATGGGACGAAGAAGTCGGGCTGTTTTGAACAATTCGGGATACAGTACCAAGTACTAGTAAACATATTCGTAAGCTCATTGTAAAATAAAAATAAATCACTATGTCTTCTTTTCAGAATCCAACTTGTGCTATTTATACGTCCACTTCAGCTAAGGAACAATTTCAGATTTTTCATTAATTTTCTAATTTTTAATTCGTAGTTACAAAGTTACTACTGATTTTAAGTTTATAATGTTTAAACTCAAATACCATGAAATAAATTCTTGTTATCCTCTATGTATTTTATTTAAATTTATGTGAAACACCCTACATGTATTTTTGTGCTATTTATGTGTCCACGGCTGTATATATATAAATTACCTGTTGAACGGAAACCATTTGTGAAATCTGCGTTTAAAATTAATGCAGAATTGTTTATGGTATATTCAGCAACTTTTTCACTGTTCCTTATTGTCTCCTTTCTTATATGATAGTGATAAAAGCCAAGGCATGTTAATTTAAACATTTAATTTAATTAATCGATACCTTCGAATTACTCATTCATATTCTAATATATAGTTATCTACTCTGTAAAGTATAAAATGTAAACCAACATCTTATAAACATACATGTTTCATAAACTGGAAATAAATATGTGCAAAACAACAATTTTTGATATTTACTTAGGAACCAAAAATAATTGTTTAGAAGCAGTTTAATGTTTCAAATATCTTGGAATTACCCTTGGCTATAACAATGAATCATTTGTAGAATAATATTATAGAACAACATTATAGAACAAGATTGAATAAATAGCATTAATTAAAATTCCGGTTTCTGTCAAGAATTCCGAAGTTTTAAATAAACTCTAAATATGTAAGTCGAATTTAAACACCTTAACCCTGTATTCGTAATATACGTAAATTTTACGTGTACTCCGCATAAGAAGTATTCGTAGGGTAAAACTGTCTTACTATTCTAGGGTTAAGCCAACATAAACTTTTTCCAATGCAAAATACACTGTAAAAAATGTTTGCTCTGGCCCAAATAGAATATTTACGTATTCACAGTATTAGAATTAGATATAATAACAAATTGGATGTATAACAATGCCAAAACTTCCTATAAGTATATAAAATCGAAGCTCAAATTATTCAATGGCTGGAACAAATTTTGATAAAATTTACTGAATGGAATAAATTTACTGTTGAGTGTTGAGAATATGAGGGACTTTTTTGCAAAAATCAAAATTAAGGAATATATTATCGAAAGCTATGATGACATTTCCCAATCTTTCAGCCAATTTTTTGATACGTTCATCTGAAGTGAAGCTTATTCCAGTGCATGCATTCTGGATCGATCGGGACAAGTGGCAGTCGGATCACCTATTTCAGATCCCATCTACTATTTAAAAGTTTTTAATTGGCCTAGCAACAGGAGGCCGAGTGTTGACTGCAAAATAACTTAGTCGTTCTTTCAATAGTTTCCGGCCATTTTTTGGTCAATGATCTCCTCAAAAGAAACAACTGTTTTCTGTACAGCTTTCCCAAAATAGTTTTACCGGTTTTTTAGTAGCTCATAATCAAAAAACGGCGTTACTTGAGTTCCGTTTTTGAAACGTAGAAACCAGAATTCGTACGTTTTAATCGATGGAGATATTCATCGTAAACTTTCGGCAGCAACCAATGACTTTCAGCAGCACTTTTTTTAAATAAGGGAGGCAAACAATTTTTTGAAAATCGAAATTTTTTTTATTGATTTTTGTTGTACAACTATTCAAGAATATGTAAAAAAATTTTAAATTAATTCCGCTTATAATTCAGATTGCGCCCGATGCGCAGAGTACCCATCGAACAAATCAAAGAAGCTGTTAAAACTAGGGCTCTCGAGCTTTGTTCGGGCACCCGGGTGCTCGATACTCGAAAAAAGTCTAAACTACCTCGAAATAGCTCGAAACTACCTCAAAATAGCTCGAAACTACCCGGGTAGCTCGAAATGTCCGAACACCCGGGCTTTCGAGCTACCCGGGTAGTTTCGAGCTATTTCGAGGTAGTTTAGAATTTTTTAAGTTTTTATTTGGAAGTGAAATTCTGTGGACTCCGTAGTTGGCAGTTTTAGGGGGTAGCTGATATCGAAATTGATTTCAAAATTAAAATTCAAAATGGTGCGTAGGATTGCCAAACATATTTTTTTTTTTTTGTATTTTAGCGCATTTTTGGAATTTTCAATTCTGACAACGGATTTGATTTCAAATCTAATGTCACAGGCTTAAAATATAAGATTGAGGATAAAATGCTGCCACCTAAATTTTAACCACAGTATTGCCACGTAGTAAAATGTATCTATAAGAGTTTTAAACATCGTTTAACAGTGTTTGGGGGATCGCTGACTTCGAATCTGATATCAGAATTTTAAGATGGTGTGGATAGGACTGCCACCTAAATTTTTTTGTATTTTTTCGAATTCGGTGCTGGGGCGAACACTAGGTAAGAATGGGTTGCTGAATCCGAACACAAATATAGGGGTCTATCTGCCCCCACTTGCCATATTTTTAAAGGGGGAACGAAACACTTATTTGACTTACAATTTGACTTGCAGTGGACAGTTATACACATGTTTTGTTTCCCCCCTTAAAATTTGACAAATAGGGGATGATAGACCCCTCTATTTGTGCGTCTCATAAATGCTTCCCCCTTAGAAATCCCCAAAAACGGTTAATTTTTAACTATTTTGCTTTCCCTTTGAGATATGACACTTTTTCTATTTTTTCGTAGATTTTTCGAGGATTTCGCGATATCTTTCGATTTTATATTGTTCCATATCGCGAAGTGGAAGCAAAATAAGTAAAAACTAACCATTTTTTGGTTAATGTTTTAACTAACCACTAGAAGAAAAAAAAAGCAGTTGAACTCGGAACGATTTGTATATTTCATTTAATTATAGACTCTTAACGACATGAACAAATCGGAAATCGTAGAAAATATCAAAATCAAACAAACTGTACCAAAATCACAGTGTTCAGTGAAAATGTTCCTATCCATTCTGCCTTCATTTGGTTCATAGATAGCGCGGGTATACCATCCGTATTATTGGAAATGTCTCTCTATAAGTTTTAGTCTTAAATTTGATCTTAATCTATCTAGTGCGTAAGAAATAGTTTTTAACTCATCGGATTATAATTGTTTACTGAGTCATATTATAAAAACCGAATCTTTAATGATTAAGAATCTAGGTTGTATGGAGGCTTATATTATTATTTGAAGAAAAACATATTTTCCAAAGTCTAAATAATAAGTTTGCGACTTCTTTCGCTATAAACTTCATTTACTATCCCTCTAAGAAATACCTCTAATAATCCGCACCCTTTACTTGCAGATGTCTCGGTAACACAGCCAACTATGTATATATTTTTCTCTGATCAAACGGGTATTTTTCTCAGCGATCTCCTCGCCATTTATCTCATATTGAAGTAAAGACTTATCTCATAGGTTATTTGGTGCAGTTACAGATACGGTATTAGAGCTCGATTTTCGTATCAGTCGTCGTTTATTACGTTTACATTTTCGCCGTACCTACTTTAAAAAATCATTTTATGGCGCAGCATTAATACTTTGATGGCAATAAATTGATAAATTTCAGAGTAGTAAGTAACCATATTTCTCAAGTGTTTTATGAATCATTCAACACTGGTTGTAAATAATAAATTTCCTATCTCTAAAAGTAAAATTTTAAAAAATGTCATTAACAATGATTTAATTTTAGTCTGGAATAATGTTTTTTAAAGTTTAAAGGGTTGGTTCATTTAAAAACATTTAACAGTATTTAGGAATCGGTCGTCATAGCTCTTTACGTAAATGTCATACATTTGCTTAATCTTTTTAACACAACTAAAAGCTGTAATAAGTAAAATAAAAATTATAGTTTAACCCACTCTTCCCCAACCGCTAGACTTAAATCGCTGACACCTTGTCTAGCGTGACTTTCATGCTGCAACGTTCCTCCAATATTCACCCTCCTTCCCACCGTTGCTGCCCTAAATATAACTTCGCTGAAGCAATAAATTCGAACTTCAGAGCACCAATCTTCTATGTGTAATAAACAGAAGAAAATGTTGTAAAAAATATTCCATTGCAAGGCAACATCGGCCCATTCAAAGATTGTTGCCACCATTCAAAGAGTTTCCCATACAACGACCTCGTTCGTTGTACTCGGTTGTGGCTTCCACATTTTGCTGCCGCATGACTCATCGTATTGCTTCATGGTTGCTGCTGTTAGAAGGGGGGAAAAAAAAAAAAGCAAAAATGAATAACCACCCAAACCAACAGAATTGTGCGCTGGCTGGTAATTGTATTTTGTAGGAAGAGTAAGAAGGAGATTGTAGCCAAGTTACAAAAGTGTGGTGTTCTTTTTTAAACTAGCGCTCTTTTTCGCGTGTCATGATTGCCAGCGAAATCTTACAAGATCTCAAAAACTGCGTTGTAAACAAGAATTGTATTTTTGTTCTTCTTATTTCAATTAAACATAATTACTAGGTTATTTCCACTTGAGCGATGCTCTTCTACACAGATCTAGGCTATTTTCCACAAATTTACTTTTATAAAAGTTGTGAACGAAAAATATACAAAAATACTTTCTTTACTCAATATATGAAATTTAAAATTTTGACAACAATTTAACAACTTCTTTTCTTTCCAGATATCGAAACACATCCCGCGTCTCCTGTTTTCCCCCATCTGCTGCTTGGCAATGGCAAGGATGCCGATGATCCCAGCAGCGTGGGCGCCAATTGTGTGCTGAATGTTACCTGCCAAGAGCCGACATCCAATCAGTTGTCAAACCTGAAATATATGCAAATACCTGCCAGTGATACGCCACATCAAAATATCAAACAATATTTTCAGGAAGCCTTCGACTTTATAGGTAAGTTAGGGAACCCTCTGCTTGTGTTTTCATATTATAGAGAATATTCCAATATATATTAATTAAACTCAATTTCTGTTTTGTCTGCTTTGACCGTTCGACAAATCTAATTTTTAAATTAGCGCAGAATAAAATCTTAAAGAATCAGTTATTTGCTGGTCTGCCATTAAAAACAAATTTATTTACACTCTTAAAATACACAAATATACGAATTTTTTTAATATAACTACGGCACATTACAACATAACTTGAGCACATCACAGCACAATTATCGAATTTCGAAAAAAAAAAAGTGGCAGAGCTAACTTCATATGAGGAATGATGAAATTTGTCTCTCAATGCACATGTACGGCACATTGCTGCAGCTATATTTTTCTATAATAAATCATAAATGCCGGATTTAACTCTATGTTTATTAATGATTTTAACTTATTTTGTGTCATTAATTTTTTATTTCAACCTAGATCTAATTTTTTCAAAGATTTGAATAAAATGAAAATGAAGAGTTGATGGCTACTTACTATTACTTTAATAAAATAGCCGATTAACACCGGGTACATTAACTTATGAAGAATAAGCAGTATTTCAATGCTTGCTTAGTGTGTATGTGTGTGTGTGTGTATTTGTGTGTTTGTGTTAGTGGCCGTATGTAAAATACTTTTGTGCTGACGTCTAATGCACTCGTCAACACAACGACACGTGTAGCTTTTCTCGCTTAATATTTTATGGCGGAAAAATCGTTTATTTTAGTTTTTTCGCTTTAATTGGCTTAAATGCAAAAACTGCTTAAATTGCTTTATGGCGCAGAAAAACAAAGAACGAAAAAAAAAACTATTCCAGAAAATATGTCAAACTTATAGCCAGCTCAAATTCCTGTATAAAATGGATATGAATGGCTAACTTTACTGTCGTTATTGCTAGACTGTTTGGCCCCAGCGACGTGCTATCCTCCCCACTGTCGCTGCTGTCGTGCCTTAAACCGTGCATTGCATGAATCCACGCTCCATTCGACTTCATTTCCTTTCTTTTCATTCCATTTAGAGGGAGCCACAAACAAAGCCACAGACTTTATAAAAAAAGGAAAAAAAAAGAATGAAAAACAACCCAAACAAAAACATTTCATTTCCACTCATTATTGCTAGCCACCATTGCTTTTAGGTTTTTGTTGTTTTTCTGTGTTGTTCATCACAGCTTACCGACGATGACGTTATTACTTCTGGCTTCTGCTTCGCACTTATTTCTCTAACGGAAAAATAAAACGTAGCTATAATACCGCTCCAAGGTAACCAAAACGTCCTTCAAACGGAAACCAAAGAACAAACGAGTCAACCTTATTTCGTCTGTCGTCGCTCGACATTATTACCACCACCACCACTACCAGCAATACCAATGTTTCGTCATCAGACTCTGACTCAACTAGGGTTAATTCTTGCCCGCCAAATGTGCCAATCTGCAGCTATTTGTTGTTGTTGTTATTATGATTGTTATTTTTATAATTATCGTTGTTTTGTTGTTGTTTCCCTTACTCTACTCCTTTACGTCACGTTCACGTTTGTCCTCGTTCCCAGTGAAGCGTGTTGAAAAGACGAGAAGCACATCGAATAACGGACCAGGAGATTGCCGCGACGACACCACCATCACCTCTATTTACGAGACTCTTCGAACGATGAGTCATCATCATCATCACCATCGTGCATTAGACGCACATACAAAATTTGCTATATGTACCTTCTCCCCCACCAACCGACCGACTTAACTTCCTTGCCAACATATCATCGATTCTTTGGATTTTCATACGCTTTGTTTTGTTTCGTTCTGTACTGTTTATTTATGTCTGCGCCCGTCGTTTGCTGTTCTTTCGAGCAAGCAACCACATCGATTTGAACCGGGCCGAGCCACCAACCCCTCATACCGGCGCCTTCCTGTTGTCACTGCATCTTGATCTATTTTTGGTACCATGCTGAAGTAGGTATGCAGGAATTGGGAAAAATAATAATAAAAGAACGAATGGTCGGTTGAACTGACTACCTTGTTGCCAGTATTGAACTCGACGTTCGTTGTTATGACGCACCTCCGCACTTATATACGCAGCTGTCTTCTTCCAGCCCTGGCAGGTGCGGGAACGACGACCATCAGCTATTTTATGCATTATTGTTATTATCGTTTTTTGCTTTTTTTTTTTTTTTTTTTTTTGTTGCTAAAATTTAGGTGACCATGCGTTATTCAGTTTCCTTTAGGCAGTAGTGCCAATCTTGTGGCTCAATTGACTCATTTTTTATGTCTCTAATGTAAAAATGACACTATGTTAAGCCAGATGTCTTCAAGCAGTTGTTTTTTAAGATTTATAAATGCTCATTAGTGATTAGCTCGTGGCTCAATTGGTGCAATACCTTATAAATCTTTGAATAATTAGGTGATTTACAAGTTGTTTAAGGAAAATCTATTCGAACGTTTTGCACTCAGTGATGATTGCTAAAATGCAACGAAAATAAAACTTTTTTGAAGCATATGATGATTAGTGATTTGGTAACAAAAATAATGCCCAAGTTTGTTATCTTCTCTTATTCATGATCGTTGACAAAGAACATTGTCGTCGGTGACCCATGTGTCGTAAGTGATCCATTTGTCATTGTCAATCACTGGCAAGACTAACGATCAGGAAGGTTTTTTTTTGTGTATTAAGTGAGATTGGAAGGGAGTTATTAACTATGAGCTATACATATCGGGTCAAACACTTTCAGCGGCACATCGAACAATTTCATTATTTGAAGGATAGTATCGACTAGAAGCGAAAAGAACCAGTACTTCCACTTGCGGCGTTCAGTCACAAATGGGAATTTGGTTGTTTAAATAAATTTGACAAATTTGACATGTCGACTATGGTTTATGAACTAAAAATGGCGGCAAATAAAGAATGGAGGATACAATATCATGAATTAGTTGCACAGAAACCATTAATATTTGTGGATAATTAATAGCAAGCTGTACAATTTCGCATTTTGCTCTATATCTGTCCCTCGTTCAACGCCATTTCGCCCACCATCGAAATAATGCCAGATCAAGCAATATTTTCTTGCTTGCTATATTGCCCTTAAAACATTGCTCGTGGAGACGCAACGTTACAGATAGAAAGAGGAAACTTACAGATACAGAAAACAGAGTTTATTTGAGAAACCAAAGATTTGTGGTCTCAAATTCCAAGAACTCCTTCAATTGGGCTATACTTTAACCATATTCCAGCAAGTAATGTATTTACAGCAACGCTGAAGGGGCATACATTTATATTCTATCAGACAGTCGGGGCGTTTAGGTACCCGCAAGCTTGCCTCTAACTGCGTCAAATTTCTGCATATACTGGGACAACACAATGAAGTGCAATTGAAGCGTTGACGCGAATAACGTTATAAGCGACAAATTATAAGTTTTCAGAAATTGAGAAAAACGTTTTTAATGACGCACTTAGAGTGATTTGAATCCGATTTCCAATTTTTTGGGTAAGAGTTTTAAAGAAATTTGCCTATATATATATATACGCTAGAGCATTTTTAACAGTAGTATGCAAAAAAATTATGTTTGATTAATTTGTCGCTTACAACGTTATTCGCGTCCACGCTTCAATTATTGAGCTCCAAGTTATGAGAAATTCACCAAAAGACAGTTGCACTCCGACCAAAAATTTGTTCCTAGACGTATCTATAGCTCTTAAATCATAAAGGTTACTCAAACTTATTAAATCAGACTGTTAAACTGCAAGTTCCTGTTTTCTTAGATATTAACTCAAAGAGATGAGTTTGAGAGGGAGTAGGCATAAGAAAGTCCAGAATCAATGTATCTACAACACAAACAATTCCCAATATTTTGTAATTTATTTATTCTTTTTTAGAAACAAGCTTTGTCTTTGTCTCATATATTCAAAGCTTGTTAAACATGACTGTCTTAACCCTTCGTGTGGTGAACCCCAGTGGACTCCAATGGCAATGAGCTGATTTTGAGAAGCTTTCAGTGGTTCGAATTCAATTTCACCAACTGAACTCTATTTTTTGGACTTTATTTTATCAAAAAAGTACAAACAAAAAGAAAGTCGAATGTTTTTTATTTAATTTTATACTCCACGATTCATCACCTGTCACGATGTCATAGACGTGTTTCGAAGCACCGCGATCGTATTTTTTGAGCATTTCCTTCGACCAATCGACACGAGCCTTTTTTTGAGCGATTGACAAATTGTGTGGGGTCCAACGCGATAAATTTTTTTGACAGTCAAATGTTTATGCAATATTGAATGTATGCTGGTCCCACTTATGCCTAAGGTTGCCTCAATCTCACGATAGGTAACATGACGATCTTGCAATATCAGTTCGCGCACAGCATCAATGGTTTTCGGAACAACAGCTGATTTCGGACGACCTTCACGAAATTCGTCTTGGAGTGAACTACGACCACGATTGAATTCACCATACCATCGATAAACACTGGTCCTTGATGGAGCTTCATCGCCAAAAATTGAATTAAGTTCACCCATGCACTGTTGCTGTGTTAATTCACGTCGAAAGTTGTAAAAAATAATCGCACGAAAATGTTCACGATTTAATTCCATTTTTAGACCGAGATGATTCTTTTAAGTTACTATAAACAACACAAATAGCGCTCGTATGTCAAAACGTTCTGAGTACTTATAAGCCAACAAATGTCAAACTTTGCGATAGAGCTTTCAGTTGACAGATTGCAACACCAGGGTTGCCAAATCCCGAAATATAAAAGGCACCCTACGTATTATAGAACATATATTGAGCTCTTCAGTTATTTCTTTGCGAATCGAACTCTTTGAGTCCTCATAATATTCGCCATTGTGTTTGTGGCTTTAGTGTAGGTCATTTTTAATGAATTTCACTAAAAATTGACTTTGCCAAAACCGAAAAAAATATCTGCAGACGTTGTCAAACCCAAATGCAGGCAAATTCGCCTGAACAAATTTTGAACAAACAACCAACAGCTTCAACAATTTTTTGCTTTAATATTTTCAAATGTTAGAAATAACTAAAAAACAAAACCAAAAAAGCCAAAGCGTAGAACCAGAGTCTATCTGAGATTCGAAGCTGAAACTGTGGGCACAGCGACAAAACACTTGAACCAGTTAAAGGAGTTTTTTTAGAGGCATAGAATTTCCTAGAGGGATAGTTGTCAAAGTAAACACACCGGAGATTACAAATCGTGGAATTTATTCCCAAAATGCGCGTTCTGTACAAGAAACTTACAGAGCACTTCGCACACTTCGCCATGAGGCACATTTCTGGCTTAAGGGAAGGTTCTCACCTAGAGATCGAAAAACACGGTGATATTATTCAGTTCAGTTCAGTTCAGTAGAATCAATTAATTATTGATTCTTAAAGTGCGGCAAAATATGTGTTTCGGTGAATAAAAGTGTAATGTGAAGTGTCAATACGCCGTCAAACATCACGTTGAGAAAATAAAAGGTACCCATACAGTCTCCATTGCACAGCAGGTCCATGTCATCAGAAATAAAGATACCAAAAAATATTATAAATTACATTCAGCCCAATCATGAAACATTTTCTCCCTGGAGATGTAAAAGTGAGTTTTTGTTTTTAAGCTAGCAGATAAGGACATCTCATTTTTTTTTATTTTACACTCATGAATATTGACAGTTATTGAACAAATTTGCATTAAAAATTTCCAAAAAGTTTTTGAACTTTATCTTAAAAACGGAAACTTCCTTTTACATACAACTCCCGGGAGAAAATGTTTCATGATAAGGCTGATTATATTTATTAGAGCTCATACCTCTGATATCAACAAATAGCTGAAAATCTGTACCGTTTCTTTACATTTTTCGCTCTTTAAAGTGTTAAAAAAAAAAAAAACCGATCAGGTATGGGATCCAATAAATTGCATGTCCTTTAAAGTAAAAAAAACCCAATTCAATCCATTAAGTAATTCTTGAGATATCGTGGAGACCAGTTTGGAAAACATGATTTTTCAGAAAACGCGTTTTAAGATTTGCTTAACGATGTTTTAGAGTTGAAAGCTTTCCGTTATTTCAACGTCACAGCGCATCTAGCGACATCTGGTGTTGCTTGAGGTAACTATTCTTGCCACATTATGGTAGGAAATACAGGCAATGTGGGATATTCATTACCACGCAAACTAATTGTTTTTAATTTTCTTGGAAAAGATGGGTTCCTTTCTTATGCGATAATTTTTTTATGCAATCGTTATCGACCAAACTCTTTTGGGAACATATGCTACATATCATAAACTATCTAAAAATGGAAAAACAAACTATTGAGTTTTTTTGTCGAGTTTCATGAGAACCTCCCCTTTGAGGGTACATAAATAAGCAAAATTGCCGTATTTGGAGTAAGAACAATCCTGAAAAGACTCCTTCAGGCGCCCTTAAATCCAGAAAAAGTTACTTTGCATGTCGAAGGCATCATTAGTCCATACTTTTTCAAAACTGAAGATGGATCCAAGGTATATAGCTAGAGAAACCATTACTTTCTTGGAATGAACTTTTTGTGACCGAATCATATTAAGAAATAGGCCTGTCAGTTGGCCACTTAGGTACGTCAAATCACTTCTCTATGCTAATAAACCAGCTTCGATTGACCAGTTGGAAACCAACATTCGGTGCGTTATTGGCAAGATAAGGCCGACTTTGCTGAGAAAATGGTGCAAAATTGAACTGACAGGTTGGTCAGACGCAGGATGGTCATAAGGACGCTGTTGCGTTGGCCATATGCCGGAAATTGTGTTCAAATACTACTAAGTGCCATACAATTTGTGAACTTATAAATTGCCAAAATATTGGTGCTTTCATGAATTTTTCTGTGTTTTATTTAAAAAAAGTTCTATACTTCTAAAAAAAAACACCCTTTATTTGAAATGTGTGCTCATTACTCTGATCCTTTTGCGCATCTGAACATCTTTTTAAATGTTTTTTTTTTATTTAAAAATAAGTTATGGACTCGAGACATGAAATGTATTTTAAGCATTCATAAAGATTACTATAGAGCAATTTTAAAAATTGGAATCATCACTTTATATAAATATATATATCAATATATATATATATGTTTATTGTTTTGGATTTCGTATGTTTATACATACATTTTTATACGCACACGGCACGAAACGATCAAAAACTGCTTCACTCACGGCACCGCGCCCGTGTGCGTTCATCAGACCAGCCCAGCCCAGCCCACCCGCCTGCCAACCAGCCAGCCATCTAATCAGCCTGCCCGCCTAGAGCGCTCTTCCTATTAAGCGCTCTACTCGATATCTTAGTTGTGATATTTTTTATTTAGTACACCAAACTAACATACCTACATACATAGATAGATATACAACACTATACTATAATACTTTATACAACCTCAAGTGAGTGTACGAGTACCCGCTGGCTGTGGCACTTAAATGAGTACAAGTCGACGTTATAGCTGGGCATACGGCAACAACGTAAAAATCAACAAAAGCACGCGGATGAGTCATAATTTCGCTCATTTCAGGCAACAGCAATAATTTACGTTTTCGTCTGTTCGTATATTCTTATGTTTGTTGATTGTTTTATTTATTTTTACTGTTTTGCTTTTTTTTTTCTTATTCATATTTTTGTTCACTGCGCATGTCAGTTTCATTCATGCCAACTTGAATAAAGAATTAACTCTAGCGATATTGTTCAAACGACGTGTGTAGTAAAAAAAAAGGTTAAAATTCTTAACAATACAATAGAAGAAGATGACGATGATGACGTCCGTTACTTTGGCTTTTTAGTCTAGTTTTTATACAGAAGTCTGTTTTCTAAAATGGGCAAGTTCAGTCAACAACTTTTGATCTTTTAGCTGTAGAGAAAATACTGCTCTTATTATATGCTTTAATTTACAAATTAAGCCCACTGTGCTTAGAGTTCGTACTATTATTTTTGGCTATTATATATTTATTTTAGTAACTAGATTTGATGTAAGCAAATTTTGTTGGAGAGAGTCTAGTCTGTGTCGATGTTTGTTTATTTCCTCAAACACTTTATCTATTTCTCTCTCTCTCTACTTTCTCATCCTATATTATGCCATAATAAGTTAATTGTTTCGTGTTATTATTTTGTTATTCTGTAAAAGCGACCTTTTTTCTGGTCATGATGATGTCGATATTGTTATTTGTAAAGCTTATAAAGCTGCTATTGTCATTAACGCGTTTCTTAATTTTTTTTTGTTTTTTACTGTAATGGAGAAACTGAACTCATGGGATGATACGGTACTTGGCCTAGAAAAACAGCTTTGTCAGCAAAGTGCACTCATGTTAATATTGTTGGTTAACTTTATGATTTTTCTTATGTATATTGTTGTTGTTCTTAATGTCACGTTTCATTTGTTATATTCTTCTCAATTAAACATACAATTTTTAGTCAATGCTGGGAGTTGAATCGTTTGCTACATCTTTGAAGTTAGTTGATCATTCGAATAACTCACAAATCAAATATTAGTTTTAGATTTTTAAAAAGCCATCTTTTTTTCGAGTAAGCTCTCTTTCTGACTGTCATTTAATTTCCGAACAAAGCTGTTTAAACATTCTTAAACTTGTAAAAAAATATGGTATTAAGTATTTGATTGGGACTCCATTTTGTTAAATTACTACTTCAAGTCTCTATAAAGCATGGATTAAGTGAAATGTTTGGTGTAATCACTGGCAATTTCTGCCGTTTATGCAGTGGAGACGCCGCACAGTGTCGCGAGTTCATACAACAGGTAGTCAAAAATTGAAAGCGTTGTTGTAGGCAGTTGAAATCTGGTACAGATGAGTTTATTGCTTAAATTAAGAAAAATTTCAATTTTGGCTAAAATCGGATAAAGGACATGCCATCCTGCCATAAGCCCCTAAACGAAAAATCGGTATATAATCCGCAATAATAAACTAATTACAATAAAATTCGACGAAAATGTTTGTGGCATCAACAGAAACCAATGTGTGGGATTACTAGTATATTAAAATCGGGCAAAGAATACGCCTTCCGCTCATATATCCTGAAATGAAAATTTCCCATAGAATCCGTAAAATGCAATTAATAACAATACAATTTGGTACAGATGTTTGTGTTAGCAGCAAAAATAACTTCGTAAAAAAATGTTTGAAATCTGTCAAAGCACACGCCCACCACACTTATAAAAAGTTTGAATTATTATCTTCACTTCTCTTAACCCTAGAATACTAATCTACGTAAAATTTACTCACTCCTTATGAGTAATATTACGTATAGTGAACAGAAGATTAGTATTCTAGGGTTAAGCAATTCCTATAAAATAAAAAATCAAAAATACGATTTCAATTCGGCAAAATATGAGCCACCTGCCACGCCTATTTAAAAGTTACCTGTAACACGCAAATTAAGAAATCTTACCTTTGACGTAAAAATAAGTTCATGCTTTTTTTCATTTTAATAGAGAGGTAATTAAAGCACCTTTCTAAGGATATATTACTCATTGTGGCCCGCTAAGGATATTGGCCAAAGGAAATTTTCAAAAAGTATTAAAATCGTACAAGTAGTTATTGAGATTTTTTAATTCAATGTGAGTACTATAAATCGATCGATCACTCCATTTTAAAAAGTTTCCTTTGGCCAAAATCCTCAACGCGGCACAATTATTCATATACCCTTTTATATCCTTTAAAGGTGCTTTAATTACCTGTCCATTGGTATATAAAAAATAAAAATCGTAAATGTAGATATTACGATCCTTTATTTAAAATTTAGTATCATAAACTATGATTCGTGACTTTTTAAAAAATATCTTATGACCTGAATCGGAAGTTTAATCAATTCTGCATCGAATTTTCAGTTCTGAAGAAATTTTGTATTTTTCCCTTAATTTTATCATATTTTATGAAGGTTTTGAATTTTAAGTTTCCTGGTTGATATTAAAAAGGTTTCTTTTCAAACGAAGTTAAATTCGTAGTTTTTTATATAAATTCGTACTTAAAGTTAAATTCGTACTTAAAGTTAAATTCGTACTTTTTGGAAATATGGGTTTGTGTCTTTGCCAAGTTAGCGTCGGATTTACGAATTTATCTTCACGCACTTTTTTGTCAGAGGAAGCCAAATGAATTTCTTTGATTATTATGTAGGACCAGAAAATATGTATATGCCAGAAATATCCAAAATATACGAAAAAATCGCCAGTGGCCACCCAGAAACACTACGTTTGGCCCAAAAAGTTCTCATCATTCGGTCGCATGTATAGACACCTCACCTGATTTGGTTTTGTTATAGTCCAGGATCATCTGCGGTTTACATTCTTGCTCCGTTGAGATTTCTTTAACCATATGCCTGGTGCTTAACGATATTACGGGCGGATTCTTTTTGATATATGAGCGCATAAAGAAATTTTGTTTTTATTATCAAAATAAAATTCGGTACTGCAGACTGGTTTATTACGTACCGCAACAATTTCATTCGGAACATATTTTCTATTCTTACCGACGGTGCCCAGCAAATTTTGTTTCCTTTTGAGCAATTCGATAGCCAGTGATTGCGACTTGAAAAAATTGTCCATTGTAATGTAACGGCAAGTCAGATCTTCTGTCAATTCGAGCACTACCCGTTGACCCTGATTAGTATTAGTATAATATGACCATTTCGAGGTTTACCTGTGTTAACTTGGGTATTCCACAAGTACGAATTGCTGCTATCGCATGCATCCCAAACTTTGATGCCATAACGGGCAGGCTTTCTCAGAATATACTGCGTAAATGGGCATTTGCCGCGGAAGAAGGCAGCCAGTTGCTCATCAACCGTAACATCTTTATGAGGGTTGTAGCATTTCTTCAAGCACTGGTTCCAAATATTGAAAACTTCACGAATTGCTGCAAGTTTTTCACACATTCTTCGAGGACCTCTAGTCGATTTGATGTCGAATCGTATACTGCCTGTGATTGTTTTTACATTGTTATTACATCCCTAAAAATAGGTTTTTTAAATTCTTGCCATTCGAGAGAAAGACTCCAGCAAACAAAGCTTATCCAACATACGCTCTCAACTTCACAGCATCAAGGACGACCCATTTCTCTTCGTATTTTCAGAGGTTCTTCGTATAAGTTAGTGTTCTTTAGAATTTTGTTTTTAATTGGTAGCTCATTTGAAACTCGGCTAGTAGTGTGAAGTATTGGACCTAAAATTCAATATACAAAGTATGAACCCATAACATAAACCATAAGCTTGAAATAATTTACCATAGCGATATGTATTTCCGAAAGAGGTTTTAGAACCAACCAACCAGCGAAGATAATTATATTTTCTACTTTTTTACTGTAAGGTGGATACTTTTGGATAACTTTTTTGGCACTTTCAGACTTACTTTTATTATTACTGACGCGATAACACTGATATGAAATAACTTTCGATTTTTTTAGTTCATTCGAGTTTCAAGTTCATTGCAAACAAACTTTCGCCGGGTGGGCTTACTTTCGGCACAATGTTTTAGTAACATATCCTTCTTATGTTTACAACATATCGTAGGTAATCTGACAGCTCAGTTGGTAATGGAAGAACTTGCAACCAGTATTTTGTGTGTTAAAATACCGCAGCATGCGAATATTTTTTATTTCGATATAAATGTGAGTTAAAAACTAGATTTGAATTATATGAAGGATACGATATTTATATGGAAATTCACAGATCTAAGAATAAAACAAATTTTAGACTCAAAGTTGCATTCGTTAATATTGCAGAATGTGCTATTTCCAAATCACTGAATGCAATCAAACTGAATTTATCAAAACTGAATTTGAGAAATGCCTAAAAGTATGCTAATGTTCTGAAAAAAAGCTACATTCAGATTAAAATTTTTAGACCGTACTGTACTTTCAGAGTATTGAACGAAACACTCAATTCAATCATAAAAGAAAGAGAGAAGTGCTGATTGTTGATTTAACATAATTATGAGCTACTCAAATAAATATGTATACGTGGCCCAGTGGTTAGAACAGCCGGCTATGGATACAAACATACTGTGGTTAATCCTCAGTGGAAACAAAAATATAAAAAAAATTTTAAATAGCAATTTTTTCGTTTTTATACAACTAGTGCGGCAAATTGCTGTGTGTGCTTATTTTTCAAATCTTCAATTTAAAATTCATATCTATACTGGGTTTGGTTGAACCCAACTTCAGAGAGTTTAACTTGTTTGGCATCTTTTCTAGATTGCATGATTCCAATTCATCGCATCTTTTGGGAACATTTTAAAGTTAAAGGCATTGCAACAGTACTTCTCGAAATTTTCTGAAATATTTTTAAGGAGATATTTAAGATTTTCTCTCAATTTAATTATAAAGTTCAACTGCATAAAGTTGATTTTGTCGTTTGAAATGGTTTTTAAGTCGTGTTCGCTAAAAATACTTGAAATTCTTTGAAAAATATGTATTGTTATAAAGGTCTATTATTGCATTTAATTTTTGGATTACCTGTTTTTGATGATAGGGTGTCTCAGAATATTTTTTTTAAAACTTTGGTTTCTGCACCGAGAAAAAAGCTTATGTTAAATTGAAAAAAAAACCTAGTTTAATTTATAAGATGGCTTTGGCAGTTTTCAGCCTCCCAAGAACTTCATCAATACGCCCAAGTTTTACATGTTGACTTGCCAATTTTTATTTGGGTGATAAATTAACCAAGTATTTGGTAATTTTTTATACGCTACTTTTTTAAAAAAAAAAAATTAATTTAAAAAATATAACTTTTTTCGGGTTTTGGTTTTTTTATTTTCTTTTTTTTTTAAGCTGCCGACGCCTCTCGTTCTGTGATTTGCTTGACTGGCATCGGCAACAACACAAATTTTTTTTTTATCAACACCCGTTTTTTGTTTTAGAAATTAATGACTTCTCGGCTTTTTTCACTGCTTGACGTCTATTATAACAAGAACATTAAATTAAATTAAAATTACAAATACAAAAACTTTACCTTCGCATGCCGTTGAGATTCGAACCCACACCAACCCGATACAACTGTGTATGAAATCACTACACTATGCATTGAGCCAAGCTCCTTCGTTGCGCGGAGTGATTTATTCAATATTAATTACAACTGAAGCTATGCTGCAGCATAACACAATAATCTATTAAAAGATTTTTGTTGTATGGCTATCAACAGAATACTGCGACATACTGCATCTGTTAATACAGCTTCTGTTAACATAGCTGCAGTTATGTCGGCAAGTAGTTGCAAGGCTCCTTGGATCAGTGGGTAGAGCGATGGACTGGCACCTAAAGTTCCAGGTTCGATTCCGCACGGCGGGCAAAGAAATTTTTTTTCTTTTCTTTTTGTTGATGAAATGTAATAAAATTTACTGGTGTGAATATTAACGTGTGTTTTTTAATTTATTTTATATAATTTTTGAATTTAAAAGTGGTTTTGTTACAAAAAAAAAAACATTAAATTATCAAATCTATCCTTCTCTCGTGTGTCTAATGACGCAGCTGTGTTTTTTTTTTTGCAGAAAATATGTTTAAGCCATCCATGCTAGTTTTTTTAATTTTGTATTTTTGGATTTTGGGCTTAGGTGAATCAAATATTTTTTTTTTGGCAAGGTGTTAAATGTATTAAACAATAAATTGCTAAGGTGAATAAGCATAAGTTTATATTTTCCCATGCAATTCTCTTTACCCAAGCCGACTTAGGTGATTGACCTATTGCTTTTTTTCTCGGTGTGTTTAAACAGTTTTTGATATATACTCATTTTACATGAAAGAATATTTTTATTAAATATTTAATTACTGTCATACATTAATAAATAAAGAAGTTGTAAATTCATATTGGTATAATTCTACCTGTAATTTAATGATATCTAAGACACCCTGTTATTCTGAACAAAAAGCTCAGCGAAAACCTCTGCTCTGATAAGCATTTCACACACTCCTAAATACTGACGCATGACCAGAGCTCGTATTATTAAAAAAATTCAGGTCGAACTTGACCAAATTCTATTTTATTTATATATTCGCAACGTAAACTCTTATTTTAGCCACCGGTAGCTGAATTTTGTGTTTGATCGCCGGAAGCGAGGGAAGGGGGTGGTCCCCCCATGTAAAAAAATCTAGTTGTTTTACATGCTTTTATTCAACTTATTTTTATATCAATCTGTAGTATTTCATTAATATGTTTTTGTCGTCGTAATGACATTTTTATATTATAATACAAAAATGTTTTAATAAACTAGGTTAGGTTAGGTATGAAGGGTCGTGCACCGTTACCGGAGCTTCCGCGGGGGCCTATAGGTCCATTACGAATCCCTTTTTATAGTTGTGGTACCAAGTTAAACCATTGATTCGATTTGTTCCTCAAACCATCCTGTGCTTTTTATGAACCTCAAGATGTCTAGCAGTGGTGTGTTCACCAACTCTTCCAAGTCTTTGAAAAATTTGTTCCCCATGTGTCGGAGTCGACGATTCTGTAGACTTGGACATTCTAAAAACTAAAATTTTCTTATTGTGAAAAAATGTTCTTTAACCCTCTTCCCACTCCTATCCCTCCCAACTCTTTTCCCCCGTTGAAATGAGCTTCCGGCGCCTATGGACCCATATAAAATATTAACTTTTTTTGCTTATAGTTGTTTTCAATTAACTTACTTTATATGTTGCTCAGTAAACGTTTACTCAATAAGAACTTGTCACACAATTATTTTCGCTATATTTTAAGCTTTTTTAAAATCTATTCTCGCTTATGTATACGTAGTAGTATTGTAGTATAAGTTAATCCTTTATTTACGTTGGTTTTTTTTTTTTCCTCACTCTACATATTTCATCATTCAAGTAAGACTCTAATTTTTTATCATGGTTATTTATTCTACTCATATGATATTTACTTTCGTTTTGTCATAATCATTCGTTAAAGTAGCACAATATTAAAAAAATTGACTGATTAGATTAACTTCTGGCTTACGAAGTAGGTAATCGTAATCGTATAGTTTTTATATCGGCTGAAATTTCCTTTTTTTTTTACACCCACAACTTCAACAAAACAACGACTCATGTTCACCTACACAGTAGTTTTCCAAATAATTTTCACCTCGATTCCAATAATTCATGAGGATTTGTCATCGTTCTAATATTATAACATTCTTTATGTAAATTCCAGAGATTTTTAACTTTAACCAAAACTGCTCATTATTTCATCATCGTCAACAAACAAACAAACGAATCGCATATAAATATTTTACAAGGAACGTGGTGCTGAAATGTAAATTAAACATGTTCCCAATATATAGAGTTCAAAAGTTGATGAGGTATGGTGTGAATGAATCATCACATGTCCCGCAGCATGTGCCTTGAAACACGATGATATGCTGCTGACTGACTGACTGACTGACATGTGTTGGTAGAAAGGCAGAAGCGCGGGTGTCAGTTAGTCAGGCTGGCGTTTACACGTAATACGTTGCCAAGGCGCTAGGGTTTCATTTTCTTTATTTGTTTATATTTTGCTTGCAGTAATTATTGCTTATCAATAAACTTAAAATCGTATTACATAAAAATAAACAAACTCAAAAACAACAACAAAGAAATTGTTGTGTAAATTAAAAATAAGACTTCAAGAACAAGCAAGGGAGACACTTGAGTCATACTCAAAACCAAAAAAAAAAAAAAATAGATATAAAATAATAACGACTTTTTTGTTCAACATCCGCGTCCTTCAGCGTGATAGTCGTTGTCCTCTGTATTGGATGACAACGTTTACATGGACGGCGTACACAGTGCGTTTCAAGTTGAAGGTCAGCTGCTGCTGTTGCTGAATCTTTTAACCATTTGTTGTTGTTGTTTTTTTTTTAACACCGAAACAAGCTAGTGAATCACACCAAGATAGCCACTTTGTCATCACCACCAACACCATCACCATTACCTGCCACTTTGACGCATTGCCGCTCAGTTCAATTGTCTGACTGTCTGCCGATTAGTAATTGTTTTTTTTTTTCTTTTTTTTACTGTCTGTCTCAACTGCCTTGGCTCTAGCAATTCACTCACTTGACTTGCTTGCAACTTGAACTCCATTTGAAGCCACGAAATACGCCAAAAAAAAAAAAACTAAAAACGAAAAATAAAACTCGAACTAAAACTCAGCTAGAAACTCGTTAAATAATTTGGCGCTTATTTTTATAAATGTGTTATGGCTTTTATGCTTGTAACAAAAAATACTACCGAAAAATGACTCACTCACCCAGACGTGGCGAGGAATCCACAGCACATACTTGGGGGACACTCACTTCTGACACACAGACACTTGGAAGACACCAAACAATGCATGCGTCAGTCTTAAATTTTAAAAAAATAAAAACAAGAAAAAAGATAAAAATTGTTTTATGATAAACTAAACAAAAAAAAAGTCATGCTTAAAAAATGTACACTTTCCTTATTGTAAAGACAACAACAACAACATCCCAATCATCTCATTCGCGTCGTGCCCCTTTACGCTGATCTTTATACATACAATACTATCCGCCGCTTACTTTACTAATTCAATTGAGTTGCATTCCGAAAATTCTTAATCATCCGTCGCTATACTACTAAAGTATTCCAAACACTTGTCACAAAACTATTCTGAATGAGTAGCAAATCTTAATCATTCAATTACGCATCATGCACGTAAACGTGCGGCACGACTTTGATATAATTCAAATTCGAATTCAAGACCGAATTTAGGCTTTATTATTGTAAGTTTAGTCATTGTGTGAAATGTCTCCCAACTTAATCATCATCATCCATCGATCAGTAATAAAAAATGCTACGAAACGCAATTCACGCAAAGTGTCATGTTTACGGTAGCTGCTTTTTACCGTATTACGTAGTACGTGAGTACCAGAAATGCGTAATAAACAGGAGAGGCAGTTAGTTCGATTACGCGCAAAAAAAAAAAAAAAACAGCGCAAACGTGTTACTCCAAAAAATGAAGAACAAAAGCATTTTGTCAAATTACCTTTAAATAAATGTGTAATGGTCATTATTACCGCTTCAAAACGTACATTATACGTGAAAAATATCGAACCGTTGACTGTATCAAAGCCGTAAACAAACCAAAAAGAAAAAAGAAATGAGTCAGCTGAAGTATTGAGACTGCCAAGCGTGTTTTAAATGGCAAATCCATGCTTTGTAAGAAGTAGAATCATCGGCGGATTATGACAAAGCAAACTCTGTTTCAAATCAGTTTACACACGAGTAGATTAAAATTTCACAACATATAGAAAATAAGGGCCATTGGGCGAAACACATTAAAAAACACAAAATCACTTAACAAAAATCCGAGTATTTATTGCTAGGGATCAAAAGTGTATTTTTAAGAAACTTGTAAGAAATTTATTAATGCTATTTCCTTGTTTATTTGTTTACTTTAAACTTCATCATTGCAATCATATTGTTTTTGGAATTGCGAATTAGTCAGTCAGCCATGTTTGAACTTTAGAATTGTTTTATGAGATTTTTTTCTCACACGCTTCGATTTTATGTCTTCTATGATTAAATTATAATGTCGCACACGTCATTATTTTATTAATAAATCTCATTTAATCACTTTAGAAGAAAACAATATAAACTGACATTTTTATTTCACAATTAATTTAAGCTAATTAATTCGAGACAATTTTTTGATCTTTCAACAACTGCGTTTTAATTAACCTACATATAACCAATACAGAATCACGTGTGACGTAAAAACGCCAAAATAAAAAATATCTAGTTATAGGTAATTTTATTTTTATATTAAGGACTAATTTGACCTTTGAACCAAAGATTTAATAGAAACTTTCTATGTTTCTGTTGAATTGTTAAGTAGCGAAGTTATTACTTGCCTTAGCATTAGAATAAAATTCTATCACATACTTTTAGGCATCACAAAGAAATTTGGTTTTTTCCATACATTCCATTTTCCGGATTAAAGATACTTCACATATAACCCTATGTTGAAAAAAAGTGTTTTTGTTTTTTTGTTTTTCCGGGAAATGAATGAGCTTTCGCGAGCTCGAGAATATTATTGAAGAGCTCGAAAATAGCTAGAAATTTCGGTATGATTTATTTATTCTAAAGTTTTTATTTTCCGGTACTTCAAGCTAAGGTAAATTATCCAAGCAATGCAAATTTTTTTTTTCGAATTTTCCGGTAACTGGAAAATTTTTGAAAGAGCTCGAAAATGTTACTTTAAAGCTCGAAATTCCAGCATCACCTTTTTTTTTTTTTGTTCTCTCACTTTGCATAGCTAATATATTTCATCTGTTTTTTTCCATCCAAAAAAGTTTTTCTCACGTTCAAACAAAATACCTACGTAAACGATTGGTAACTTGATGATACGTATGTGTATCAAGTTGTTCTCCAGCAATTGAATTATTCCACCTAAAAATGTTAACTTATAGTTCGATGAAGCAAATATTTATTTCACACAAATATTAAATGTTTGAGTGCAAACAAACTATACCCAATAAACCAAAGGGATTCGTTTCGAATTCGAGGCGAAACCGAGATCTCGTGTATTTAGTTCAAAAACGAAATTATTTCTAGTTTTGTTTTCGATTCTGCGAGCGAAAGAAATTCACACTTCGTTTTCGAAACGAGATTATTAGAATAATCGAAACGAGATTTTAAAAATAATCGCATCGTTTTCGAAACGAGATTTTGGGAACATTGGATCGTTTTCGAAACGAAATCGAAATTTAAAAAAAAAACGAATCGTTTTGATATCGATTTTTTTGAAATGTTCTTATATTCCCAAATCACTTATTATGACATCAATGAATTTTTTAATAATTTATTTTTATTTTTCGTTAATACTGTTTATATTGGAAAAACTAATCGTTTTCAAATTTGCCAAAATATCATATTTTCCAATGCGTGACATTTCTTATGTTTGTTGAACTACAGTATAAAATCGAAATGATGTGATTAAAATAATCAAAAGACTATTTCCAGGTTTCCAATAACCAATAAAAAGTTACAAATTATTATATTGACGGAAAAATTCAAATTCTATAAATATTAACTTTAAATTTAATTTAATTAAACTTACCACGTCAAGAATCGAAACCACGTCATCTGAAAGGTAGTACAGCACCTTATCCTTTCAGCTATTGCAGTTGTTGAACATGTGTGTAGTGTTGCCAACATTTTTTTAAAAAAAGGCTAAAAAAAATAAAGCTGAAAAACTAAAAAAAGGCTAATAAAAATGAAAAATTGTTTATTCTTTAATTCAAATTTACACATTTATTTATATGTACATCAACATAAATGAATATATTCTAGATTTCTTCTGCTAGAATTCTAAAGCAAATAACACATTTTAATTGATATGAGTATTCAAAATTAAAATGAACCTTAAGTTGAACGAATTTTCAGCGCAATAATCTGATTCAACTTTTAGAGGTCCAACATTATATCCCCGATGTCATTCTCATCGTCAGATGAGTCCGATTTTTCATAAACTGTCATGCGATTTTAAAAATATTTTAAAAGATCTGATATATCAAAGTCGTGAACACATTTCTTAAGTCTTTTTAGTAAACATCTTGCCATTAATATTCATGCTAAAAAGCCCTGATATCTTTACATTTCTTTCTCAGTGAAAAAGTACAGAAATTCTAAAGACAACAAAAAAAGATATCTATAAAAATAACATTCGGAATTCAGAAAAAATCAAAGAACATTTAACCGATTAAACGCCGATGTTGCTTTAAAGCAACACTAACTTAAAAAAAAATCTCAAAAATCGACGCATTAAGTTTTTGACTTGAAATTTTGGGGAGACAAAGTTTATTATATAGGGTTTCAATGTAGCTAATAAACCTTTGACTTTCTTTTGAGGAGGAGAGGTGTATGTACGTATGTTGGAGTGTACTCGTATGAGTGTGAGTGAACAAAAAAATCACATTTTTTGGACATTTTGTTTTAACAGTGTAGTAAATTTAAACAAAGATGATATTTAGCGAATTTTGACGGATATGTAAAGCCAAAAGTTCAAACTAAAAGTTCAACAAATAAAAGCTCCATTTCAAGTAAAATAACACATTTACGGCCAACGTTGCTTTAAAGCAGCACCCATTTTCCGGGAAACCAGAATTTCGGTTTTTTTGAAACTCGGAAATTGTGATCTAGGGATCAAAATAAGCAATATCTGAAAAAATCATCGAAATCGGCAGACAGAATCACACCGCGTCGTTTAATGGGTTAAGTAAAAAAGAAATTAAATAAAAATGGTGTTATTCTTATATTCCAACGCGAACACCTATAAGGAGGCGTGGCAGGTATAGAAAAGTATATATACTTTTGATCAGCTTCACCACCTGAGTCTATTTCCGTGTGTCCGTCTGTCTTTCCACTTGTCTGTCTGTCGGTCTGTCGACACGATTACAGCCGTCATTTTAAGACTATGCGATGAAATTCAAAATTTTATCTTCTTTTTAAAAAAGGAAGATCAAATTCGAAAATGAGCCAAATCGGACGAAAACAACGCCTACCTCCCATACAGAGTGTCTTGATTTTTACAGCACAATCTTCTGAAAATCTACAAAAGTGAAAGAAATGCCTTCAAAGTTTGCACGTAAGCTTCTTCAATATGAATCCCGACTAAAATTTTGAAAAATCGGATGTGAAACCACGCCTACCTCCCATACAAAGTCGCTTTATATTAACCGTAAAATCTGCTCAAATTAAAGAAAGGTCTTCAAATTCTCTAATGATAATGATATTGAACAAAATCGGATAAAAACCACGCCTACCTCTCATACAAATTGGCTTTTTTTTAACGCAAAATCTCTTAAAAGTCCACAAAAATTAAAGAATTGTCTGAAATTTTGCACATATGCTTTGATATTTAATATAAACCATCTGTATGATATTTAGCAAAATCGGATGACGGCCACGCCTACCTCCCATACAAAGTGACGTCATCAAAATAGGAAAACTTTCGTAAATATACAAAACTGAATGTCATTGTGTCTGTCGTGGCTAAAGCCTTCGAATATACTTCAATACGGCCACGGGGAGTATCTTAGCTGGTACCCTGCCGAAGCTCCATTCGATACTAGTTTATTTTCTTATCAAAAAAGACTAAAAAAGGCTAAGGGCTAAATTCGATTTTTCAGGCTAAATGGCAAAAAAAAAGGCAAAATCTAGCCTAAAAAGGCTAACTTGGCAACACTGCATGTGTGGCTTAATTTGCATCATAATGAAAGCAAGCATTCGCGGAAGTGGGCTCGAATCCCAACTCATCCCAAAAAAATTTTTTTTGTTTACCTTTTTTTTAAGATTTTGCTTTGCAAAAGTTCGAAATTTTATTTTTTTTTATGTTTGACTTACTTTTTTTTTTATATATAAAAAAGTATTAACTTAAAAGACGTATAAAAGCAAACTAAAAAAATACTTCTAAAGAAGAGACATGCCTTTTTAAAAAAAAATTCATATTAAAAAGTCGGCTTCGTTATACATTCGCAGTCCTTATACCCATGGCACGCCTTGCAATTGAAAACTATGCTATTGTGAAGCCTATCTTATAATTATTTTAGAAGTTTTCTATATTAGGCTTCTTTTGTTTTTTTTTTTTTTTTTTGCTTTGGCAATGGATTTGATATTTCACTCTTTTCAAGCGTTTTGTCATAGAAATTATTCTTTTGCTTTTGGTTTTTTTCAAGAATACAAATTTTGCTGCATCATTATCGATATCAAAAGTAGTAATCGAAACTTATAAAATATAAATGAGTTATATAATAGTTTAGACTGATATTTTAAGTATTTGCTTTATATACTTATTGTTCGAGTGTCTTTACTTTTTAAGTTATCACTATTTGCCTTAAAGAAAGAAATAAAAAGTTTTAAATCATCGATAAAGGTTAAAGAAACCAACTGAAGGGTTCGTAAACGATTCGCTGCGGAGATTCGCGAACGAATCGCCGAGGAGGGCCTTAAGCGATTCGCTAGGAAGAGTCGCAAATGAATTGCCAAGAAGGGTGCTTTGCGGTTCGCTGTGAAGAGTCGCAAACGAATCACCGATATGTTGCGAAGCATCTTTGTTGAACGCTAAAAATTGTTTTAAAAAATTAATTGCTTCAGAACGATAAGAAAACATTTGAGTTTCAAAAGTCTTTTTTTTTACTCTAACGGTTTCTCAAAGCTTGTCTAATATTCCAACTTTCCATCTTCCAAATTTTTCTTGAATCGTGCATTCATCGCTTAGACGATAAAAAAGCGATTCATCTTCTAAAGAACCCTTGGGCGAATTGCAAGTGCATCGCTAAACAAGCTTCTCTTCCAATTGTCTTTCAAATGTTTGCAGGGAATGCACATCCATCGATTTATTTTAAGCTTTTCAACTCTGACAATTACTCTACATTTCCATAATTCTGGCTCATAATTGTTTACGCATATTGGCATGAAATGCTCAAAATCATTTCAATTTAAAGAATACAAAACAATTTCGATAAGTTGAAATAAAACCAGTTGAATTCATTTGAGTGCTATTGTATTTGTGGTTTTTTTTTTAACCTAAGTACTATAAACAAAAATTCGGCGCCCCCTGCACGTTACAGCTTGCTTTTTTGCCTCGTCTGGTGCAACTCGCTTGCGTGGTTTAACAAATTTTCTTAATTAAATATTTATTGTTGATTTATTGAAGTTGTGTTCTTATCGAAATTAACACCACCACCACCACCACCACCACCATCATCAACAACAAAATGTATAAAAAATGCTGTCGCTGATTATCAATATCTGACTCATCATCGTCAACAATAATCATTTGCAGCACCAACAACAACAACAACGAGAAGATAGACAACATTAATGTTTCGCGTTCTGCTTGGTTGAATTTAAATTTTATTACTCGATCGTTTGATCGATGAGTTTATTTATATTTGTTGTTGGTACGGTTGCTTTTTTTTCTATAATATATTGATTAATATTATCAATTTTAAAATATTGGCAAATCGCATTTAAATGATCAGAGAAATAAACAAAAATCAGCAGCTGTTGTTGCTGCCGTTGTGAGCGACAATGTCAGCGCCATGATGCTGATCAAGAGATTTGTTTTTTAATAGATTAATAATAATAACTTTTTGAAATTGAACTTTTGTAGCCGCGGCGTATACAACAATACGGCGAGCTAGATGGGGGTAAAACCAATGTAACGAAATGGTTCTTATGAAAACAATAACACAGCAATTCGCCGCACTGGTTGTATAAAAACGAAGAAATGGCTCTTTAATAATTTTTTAGTTTTTTTGCTTTCACCGAGGATTGAACACACTACGTTTGGATCCATAATCGACTGTTCTGCCAACTGGGCCACGGAGACATATCTATTTGAGTAGCTTATACTTATCTTAAATTTTACAATCAGTAGTTCTTTTCTTTCTTTTATAATTGAATTGAGTCTTTCGTACAATACTCTGAATGTACATTACGGTCTAAAAATTTTAAACTGAACATAGCTTTTTTCAGAATATTAGCATACTTTTAGGCATTTCTCAAATTGGTTTTTGATAAATTCAGAAAACAATTTTCGAAGTAGGCCGTGCATTGATTGATTTGGAAACAGCACATGCTGCAATATTAACGAATGCAGCATGTTGAATTGACGAATGCAATAGTAACGGGGTTTTTTTTTATAAACTTTGACAAAATATACCATATTTACAACATATTGTGTACCTTCAGTAAATTTTTGTATTTTTGCGGAAATAATTTTCTTTACAATTTGTTTGAAAAAACTACCTAAGCAAAGCGAAAAACTTACAGCGCAGCCAATTGCCTCGCCCATGTTGCCTGGAAATGCATTTGTCTTTAGCTGATCAAATACACAAATTAATTTACAAAGAATACAAAGAAAATTTAAAACGTGTTGCATTTTCGACAACATATATTTTGTCAATCCTTGCGTTCAAAAATAAACAAATTTTGCAGTACGAGCTTTACGAGCATGCACTGGTGTTTTCACATCTACAGACCCGGATTGCTCAAATTTTTGCACGATTTTTCCGATTGTACGCACATTTGGACGATTAAATTGACCAAAAAAATCACGAAGTGCACGATATGCATTTTGATTTAAACGCCCATTTTCATAATAAGCCTGAATAACTTTAACCCGTTGCTCGATTGTGTATCTTTCCATGGTTCAAATTGAGTTAGTCTGAAATTGAGAAATGTCAAATTAAATGCAGAAAAAAACTTGACGTTTAGGTTTGGTTCACATTGAACATCGGTCCTTAAAATTTAACCACCCTTTATAACTAACTGATTATTCAAAAAATCGCAAGTTTGCGCAAAAAGCGACTTTAGTTTTTGTTAAACCAAGCTTTTCAAAATAATATATGAAAAAATTCCAGGAGTAGTAATTTAAGAACATTTTTTGTTTTTACTGCTAAAGCTTGCAATATTTTGCAAATTTTTCATTTATAAATCTTATTTCTTTAAAATCACTACAAACTTTGAATATAAAATATAAGCCAAATAAAAATTTTCCTAGAAGGCAGACGAATAGTTACTTACAACTATATTCCAAAGACCGAAAATAACAGTTATTTTTAAAATTTTAAATCACTTTATGGCTACAATTTCCCACTGTGCCACGTAGAGAAACACTGGTCTGAACTAAAGCTCTAATTTAGAAAAAATCCCGAAGTTTTTCGAAACATTGCATATAGAATACAAACTGAGATCATATCTAGCTAGGCCCGAGTTTTTAATAAAAACATAAAACTTTTGCAAATTTAGTCTTTACATTTGTACACCATTTTACATCATTACCACCAACATATTAAAACTTGTTACTAACTTCGTCTTTATTTTCTCTGTCTTCTTCCAGAGGATGCACGCAAAACGGGGTCACGTGTGCTATTGCACTGTCATGCTGGAATTTCGCGCAGCGCCACCATCGCCATTGCCTATGTAATGCGTTACAAATCACTTTCCCTGCTGGAAGCATACAAACTGGTCAAAGTGGCACGACCCATCATCTCGCCGAATTTGAATTTTATGGGACAACTTTTGGAATTGGAACAAAGTTTACGTGTGAGCGGCGTGTTGGCACCACAATCACCAACCACTGCCGCCCTGCCCATCAGCTGTAGCAGCAGTACTACAACATCAACATCAACTAGTCACAATGAAGTAGATGCAGCGACAACAGGGAAAGAAAGAATACTTAGTGAAACTATGGACGATGAGGAGGAGGAAGAAGCCTGCTCCAACAGCCCTACCAGCAGCAGCAGCAACTGTTCCTCACGGCTCACATCAGCACCAGCTACACCCGAAGATGAAATTGCAACGACCTCCAGTGCAGCCAGTTCCTCCAGCATTAGTTCAACGACCTTGCTATCGCCCACATCGGGTGCGTTCTCATACTTCAGTGTACCACGTGCGCGTTTTCAACGCAATTCGCCTGCGAAACTGACACTTAATCTGGAGTCAACTTTTGCACCCATACCAAAATCATTATCCTGCATATCGATACACAATAGCAGTAGCAACAGCAGCTGCAGCAGTAGTCCGCTTAGTAAAGAACCACCAGCGGCTGATCACGAAAACAACAACAACAACTTCCTTACTATGGAAACAACTAGTGATTGAGAATTACTTAAAAAAACTACCAAAAATTACAAGAAAAAACTTAAGTATGGAAAATTAAGGTCAAGAGAGAATTTTGCCACCTATCTGAGACCCTCATCATCCATCATTAAACAATGTGACAATACGTAAGGCATTACCATATGGTCTCACATGCACATCGCACACACAAACACATACTTACAAATACACACATCAATGCAATGGAATTGATTTCAATGAATATTTAGTCACTCACTACCACGCCTCCGCAGTGAACAACATCAAAAGTAGAAGTCTTGCAAACCTCTACGTATGCCACCTAATTTGTACCTACTAATCAATTAATTAATATATACTTAGCTATAAAAACAAAAACAACAATAACAATATTAGTATGAATGAGTAAACGCGAACATTGCGAATTATATCCTGAACGAAGCATGTCAAACTTGAGTAAACAAGGAGAATACCAACAGTTGTATTGGGTCAATTCTCTCTTATATAATAAAATTAAATGTAAGAAATAATTTTAAGTTATTTAAAAAATATAAGTTGTATGGAAAATAATGTCTGTCTAAAGAAGAATGTTCATTACAAAAGTTTTTTGCTGCGGCAGTTAGTTATTTGAATCAAGAAACTTTATACACGATATACATATACTATAAACATAAATTTTGGCATATTTTTACGAAATTGCAACAACAATTATTTATAAGCGTTTGAACACAAACATATGAACTAAACATATTTATATAATATAATTAAAAAAAAATTCAAAAACTCGTTAAATTTAAATCTAAACAAACGCCTTGCACAAAGCAAACACGCGTTCTTAGCCCGTTCAAAACCTCCCCACTTCCTCGCCCTTCAACACTAACCGTTTTAACTATTCTGTGCGCTTAAAGCTCACACGAAATTTATCAAAACTGTTTTAAGTTTTAAACCCATTTATAGTTTAAATGTAACTCTGTGTGTGTAAATTTTAGCATCACATAAGCTATAAAATAAACAATTTTTCAATTATTACAACAGCAAACAAAACGCTATTTTATTTAATTTGCTAATGGAAAAAAAAGTAATAGTTCAAGAAACGCTATATAAAGCCTACACATTAAATACAAAAAATTATTTATAAAAATTAACTACAATGTAAATTATATATAAAATAAAACTATATATTAGTCTCTAAGCAACTCGATTATATAGTATATTTGGATGAGTAAAGAAATAACGAGCAAAAATATATGAGTAAATAATTTTATTACATCAAGCTTTTTATTTTTCGACAAAGCAGGCTTAAAGACTTAATTCGTTCTTCTTCGATTTTTAACTAAACGGATTCGATATGAAAAATGGATTATAGATATAAGGTGTCAACTCCTTTATAGGCTTAACAATCTAGTCAAGGGTTATACCACTAGAGATTGCGTGTCAATATTTTGACTGTAATGGACAAACGATATGACGTTTGGCCAACATCTTCTGTAGAACTCCCTAGAACAATACATAGGTCTTCTAAGGGCGCGTTTATAGTGAACGTTTATTCCGATGCTTATTGGCGCTTTGGATTAAAGCAGTGTATTCGAGCTTATTGTGTTCAAAGTGGATGCATATTGCTTACAACTTAAAGTAGCTTATTGAGCTTATTAGTGTCCGTAGTGCGCGTTTATTGCTTGCAGATTAAGGTAGCTTATTCATCTTGTGGGTGAAAATTTTACAGTGGGAAGCGTGCGGAGAAAGAAAAGAAGAAAAAAGAGTCTATTTCTTTTTAATGGAAAAAAGACATTCAGCCCAATTATGAAACATTTTCTCCCGGGAGTTGTAAAAGGGAGTTTCCGTTTTTAAGACAAAGTTTAAAAACTTTTTGGAAATTTTTAATGCAAATTTGTTCATCAACCGTCAAAATTCATGAGTGCAAAATAAAAAAATGAGATGTCTTTATATGCATCTATCTTTATATATCTTAAAACCGGAAACTCCCTTTAACAACTCCCAGGAGAAATGTTTCATAACAGTACAACACATGATTTTGGCTTTTAATTCTGAGAACTGCACGTGAAAGTAGCCCCGAAAAGAAGAAGTTATGCATCATTCGTTTTGTCAAGTAACATGCCATAATAATTTAATATCGATTTCAAGTTAGTAAGTATCGTATAGGGGAATTTGTCACGTTTTAGGCTCTTTTGTTTGACATAACTCGAGAACCACTAGTCCGATTTAGCTGAAACAAATTTAAAAAAATTAAGAATTACAATTCTTAATTTAATCTTCTTAATTTTTAATCTGTTCATATAACGTTTCCCTACATAAGCAACTATAAGCTGCTATTTCGCAGCTATAAATAAATGTATGAAGAAAAAAATATTTTTTGCCTGAATATTAAAATTTTTTTTTTCAATGCGTAAAAAATCCAAAACTGAAAAAAGTGTCAAGTCCTATTACTTTCACGTAAAGTCACATAACCTATGAACAAAATGAGACATAGATCCTGAAAATCAATGTACGCATTTCGCTTTTACTCACAATTAAGTAAAGGTATGAATTTCAAAAATTTGCTCAAAATTCTTTGGAAAAGACATTGATGACTTTTTTTATGATTGCGGTACCAAAGTAATAAACTCTAATAAATGTGATTCTCAGATATAAAAAAAAATTCCACCCAAATTTATGAGTTTCGAAAAATTTATAAAGCACACCTGAATTAGGTACAGGGTGCGGCTAAAGTAACTATATGATTTGTTTTTTAAATAACTATTGAATGGAATGAAAAAAACAAAAAAAATTTATGATAAAAAGAAAGTTTATTTTATGTTATTTTTTTACATTAATTATGAAAAATATTGTCAGTTAAATGAGAACCGTTTGCTCTAACGCAAAAATGTGCTCTTTTTAAGGGATTTTCCATAACTTTGTTGAGTGTTTCTTGTGGTATACGATCAATTTCTTCTTGAATGTTGTCCTTTAGTTGCTGCAAGGTTTGGGGCTTATTCACATAAACGTTGTCTTTGAGATAGCCCCACAAGAAAAAATTCGGTGCAGTCAAATCTGGCGATCGTGGTGGCCATCTCAAATCGCCGTTTTTAGAAATTATCCGATTTGGAAATTGTTGTCTTAATAAGTCCATCGTTGCACGGGCTGTATGAGCTGTTGCACCATCTTGTTGAAACCATATATTGGCGTTTGGTGGCAATTGCGGAAATAAAAAATTTTGTAGCATTACTCTGTAACGTTCTCCATTTATTGTTTCACATACACCTTGATCGTTTTCAAAAAAAAAAGGAACGGAAACTTTTTGGGCGGTAATGCCACACCAAACGGTAACACGAATTGCGTGTAAAGATTTCTGATGAAGATTTTTGGGATCCCCAAAATCTGTTGTTTTGTTTATTTACGAAACCGTTCAAGTGAAAATGCGCTTCGTCGGTCATCATTAAATTTGACAAAAAATGTTCATTTTGATCAACGAGATTTAAAACTGCTCTAGCATATTCCAAGCGCAATACGATGTCCTCAGGATTTAGTTTTTGGACTAGTTGGATTTTGTAAGGGAAGAGGTGCAAATCGTGTTTTAAAATTCACCGAAGAGTGCGGTCAGAAAGCTGCAACTGGGAAGATCGTCTTCTCGTTGATGTCTCCGGATTTTCTTCGACGCTCTGTCGCACAGCATCAATATTTTCGGCCGATCTGCCAGTTCGAGGTCTGCCCGTACGTCTTGAATCTCCGACAGTCCCATATTCAGCAAAATTATTCACCAACGAACGAATGGTTGGACCCGTTGGAGCAGTTCTTACACCATAAAATCTTCTGTATGCACGTTGAGTATTAATTATCGAACGATGATTTTCAATGAATAGAAAAACAATCTTAGTTCTTTGCGCAATTGTATAGCGTTCCATTTTTAAATATTCTCCCAAGTTTAATTTCTGAAATAGGAAAAAAGAAAAAGTTAGATACTCGCAAGCAAAGAAGTTAAAATTGTTTTACATCATATAGTAACTTTAGCCGCACCCTGTATATAGCCACCCTTAAAGTATGCGCCCAATACCCCATGCCCATGCGCCCCAAATTTTTTGCTCAATAACTGGATTACAAATCCACAAATATGTTTTTTTCTTTATAAACTTTATTTTGTTTGAAAATAAAAATTGCGATTCATATTACAGCTATTCTTACACAGAAAATATGACATTCTTATATGTTATCTATGCATAAAAACAAATTTTAGAACATTTTCAATTATTGTCAATGTCCATCCTCGTTGAAATTGACGTTTGTGGTTCTGATGATCTTCTTTTCTTCGTAGGTTGTTCATATTCATGTTCTGAGTCTGCATCATAATCCGAGATAGACATAATATTCAAGGGCATGTTTTGTTCAGTGTGTCCACCAAAATCTTCGGTGCTTTCATCTTCAAACTGCATAATTTTAGAACTCCACCAACAAACCTCCGCAAGCAATACATCTAATTTTTTGCCTTTGAATCGCTTTTCCATTGGCATGGTCACCTGGTGGAACCTCTCTCCTTGTTCGTTTGATTCCTGAGGTAATTGTGCCAAAAAGGTATCAAGCAAGGTTCATTAATATAGGTTAAGTCACTTGAGAGAAAAGCACTCTTTTTTCTCCTTTGCTCGAACAGTCAAAGTAGCTATTAGCTAAAAATTGTACAGATTCAGATTTTTTTTTTTTATATTTCCTTTCATCCATTCTGACAGTTCGAACGAGCTTCTCTCAAGTGACTTAACCTATGTTAATCAACCTTGGTATCAAGATGGAAATGCATGAAATGTAATTTTAACGTCATGGATGCATTGATTTTTTCAAAATAATACAGCAACTTGTCCACTCGTGTCTTCCTAAAACGCCTTCGATGACTTGTTTCAATGCTTCCCATGCACATAGGTGGTTATAATGGTTCGAAAGCACACTTGTGAAAGATTCGCTTTTCATTAATTTTCGTGTATCCGGTCCATTGAGAACACCTGTTTTAAATATAAAAAATAAGCGAAAAAATTATTGGTAATGCGAATATATCGAAGTGAACAATTTTAGATATGACAATATTTAAATACAGACAACGATACGTACCGTTTCTAATTTTAGCTTCACTGAGTTTTGGAAAGATGGATTTCAAACAGTCTTAGGCGTCCTCAATATCTTTGACTACCACTTCAACGAATTTTCCAGCTATTCCTAATTTCATGTGGAGCGATGGCAACAAAATATCATCTAGATCCTTTATGCCGCGTTTCCATGTGATCTTCTAGTATCACATTTTTTGTAAGAAAGAAATAGCATGTGAGCCCTACTTTATGGCATTGATGAATGGGAGTGTGAAACAGGTATACCTTTTTCATTTTTATAGCATGTGATATCCCCTTTGATGCTAGGAGATCGAAAAAGTTCAACTTCTTGAACTTTTGCTATTAAAATTGACCACATGCTATAAATATGACATTCATTTTTATAGTTGTGGTTTTTGTCCTGCCAAGCTGTCAATTTAATTTGCGCAAATATTAATTGTTTTGAAATAGTACAGAATTACGAATACAAATTGGAAAATAAAGAAAATCAAATCAGGTCAAGGGGTATGATTTAAAATAAATAAACATTCTTGGTTTTTTTAACCATCGCAATGTAGAGTTGGCCAGAGAGTTCCTAAGCGCATTTATGGAAAGCATCAGTGATTTTTTTCATTATTTTGGTGCTTGGTAGATTCACCAAAACTTATTTTTTAAAACTTTTTTGTTTATATTTTTTCTGTGTGTATTTCGCTGATGCTGCTGTAGTTGTGGCACACGAATTGGATTACCTGTAACACCTGATGCTGTGTGCACAATAATAATTATATAAAACAATTTAGGGTACGTAGACAAGAAGTTATTTCAATAAGCACGTCTTGCAATCAGTAAACTTGTAGAAATTAATAAATTTATGATTTGCTTACATATTTTTCAAATGTCATATTTTTATAGGAAACAGTACATATATGCATCTCGCTCTTTATAGCATGTGTTTTGTGATATGGGATAAGATAAGATACTGGAGGATCACATGGAAACGCGGCATTATCAAAGGTTTATTACGTACTTTTAATTATTTCTCCAGCTCGGGAGTTCTTGCTTTCCAATCTTTACATTCATATTGATTTCCTGTGTATCGTGAATCCCAATTACAAAGGAAGCAGAAGTATTTTGGAAAACCGCCATTTAATATAATGCCTTGTATTATGTTGTCAACCTTCAGATCACAACAAATCTTCCATTTGTGTGCATTGTATTTGATTTTCTTCAAAATTTCGCCCAATGTTTCATACGTTTCCTTCATAGTTGTGCTGAATCCCAATGGAATGGACGGTTTTTGGTTTGCTTTGTGCAACAGCACAGCCTTCAAACTTGAAACTGAGCCATCGATGAATAAACGCCAGTCGCCAGCAATATAATCCATTCCAAATTTTTTCACTAAACCTGGGATATCATGGCATTAAGTGAACGTATTTGCTTCGTCAAGGGAATAAAATTTCTGAAATTCAGCTTGGCGTTTTCGGTATGATGTTGCACTGACATTTTTCTCTGAGCGTTTTTTACGCTTCAAAAATGATGTCAAAAATTCTGAATTTTTTTGTGATAGTCCCATATTAGCCACAATGTAATCCATTTCCATTTGTGTTAGCGGTTGTGGTGCATTATTTTCAATATCGGGTGACTTCATTCAATCAGCATCATTCAAATTGGTCGGATTGGTGAAAACGGTATCGGCTTGCAGGGACACAGTATCCAGACTCGGAGGTTTAGGTGTATCGGTATCAGCAGCGCGTTTAACTGGCAGCAATGTATACTTTTGTTTTCAATTGTTTTCTGTTTAATCCATGACGATAATTTATGCATGCGTAGCACCTGGATTCATCATGTCCAGTAAGGTCTTCCACCCAAATTACTGGCTTCATAAAAGACAACTTTGCACCTTTTCCATGTATCCACATAACAACTTTTGCGCACTGTGTTCGGCGTAAAATTGGCACTACTTAAATCAGCTTCATCAAAATAATGACAATACGCTGTTTTGAATTCCTCAGTAAACAATTTTTTGCGATCCTGTTTGTCTATTTTTGGGACGATATGACCACAAACGTAACAAAAATAATCCAACTTTGGGCACTTGTTATTTTCCATATTGAAATATATTATATGTTTTCTTCTTATTCACTTTTAAAAACCGGAGAAAAATTCACTTGTACTTTTCGCGTTCGTCGACACTTGTTGAATGACAAAAATCGATCAGTGAACACCTATAAATACTTTTCAATACTTGTAAATATTTTACTGACAGGTACTTATGAATGGACGCATCCATCCGTGCATTAAGAAAGTGCACGTCCCTTTTTTCCCTTTAATTGACTAAACGGAGTACCTACCATAAAAAACAAGAACAGGAATTCAGCGTCCACGCACATTTATAATCGTTTATTAGTTTGCTAACGCAATCATAAAAATGAAATAACCTTTTGTTTATTACTTATTTCTTTTTTAAATCTGTGAATCATAAAAGAGTCATCAACGTTTTTTTCCAAAGAATTTTGTACATATTTCGAGCACATTTTTGTAATTCATAACTTTACTTAATTGTGAATAAAATCGAAACGCGTACATCGATTTTCATGATCTAAGTCTCATTTTGTTCATAGGCTATGTGCCTTTTACGTGAAAGTAATAGGACTTGACACTTTTTTACATTTAGTGTATTTAATGTATTTTAAAAAAAAAATTTTATTTTTCAGGCAAAAAATATATTTTTTTCTTCATACATTTATTTATAACTGCAAAACTGTTGCTTATGTAGGGAAACATTATATGAACAGATTAAAGGAATTGTAATTCTAAATTTTTGTTTCAGCTAAATCGGACTAGTGGTTCTCGAGTTATGTCAAACAAAAGAGCCTAAAACGTGACAAATTCCCCTATACTATACTTACTAACTTGAAATCTATATTAAATTATTATGGCATGTAACTTGACAAAACGAATGATGCGGAACTTCTTCTTTTTTGGGCTACCGTGCAGTTCTCAGAATTGAGTCCCAAATCAATGAGCTGAAAAATGTTGTACTGTGTAATTGAGCTGCTTGTGTTGTTAGTATATTTTAGGATTCTGTTTTGTATTTGTACTCCATCTCAATTTCTATTTCAATAGAAGGCTATCAGCAGCAACATTATGGAGCATGATACAATGATAAGGTAGGGCCGCTGCGTGCTCTCATGCGTCAACGAAGAGTGGATAATGAAAAGGAACATATATGTCAAAACGACGAATTTCGTAGAAATTGCAAATGAAGAAAATATTTTATGTTTCCAAGTTGCAAACAGTGCGGTCGCGGGTGTTAAATTTGTGCTAATTTGAGTGAAAATGTTATAAAAAAAGTGTAATAAAACCCAAGGTTGATTTATAAGGTTGTCGCAAGGGAGAGAGCGAGTACCCATAATTGTCAAATCGAAGTTGACAGCTCATAGAAAATCTGCAAGTGCTCTCTTTTATCATCCATTTTTCTTTCGTAGTCATTCGCAAAATTGGCTGATTTTGACAATTATGGGTACTGAGAAGAGAGTTCGATCAGCCCTGCGACAACCTTATAAATCAACCTTGATAAAAACAATAAAATGTGAAAAAAGTCTTAAAATTGCAAAAAAAACCTGTAACAGTTTTAACCTAAGAACAACTGCGAAACGTGAGCATGAGAAATTCGCAATGAACAGCTGATTGTGACACCAATCTCGCTTTATTCTGCATTCTACTCCATTCCTCTCCGAGTCGACCCTACCTTATAATTCTACCATGTTCCAGATTTTCTATGAGCTGTCAACATCGATTTGACAATTATGGGTACTCGCTCTCTCCCTTGCGACAACCTTATAAATCAACCTTGAGCACAACATATAAAACAGATGAGCCTCGCGCAAGACTACAGTATTGAGCTGCAAAATAAAACGAAAAAATATTTTTTATTTCGCATGACATGCATTGTCTTAAGATCTCATGCGGTGATCGTTTCAACGGCGTTTAAAAGTCTTCGTTGGAGTAACAAAAACGTGTTAATACTCTTTATTGATAAATAAAAACGTCAGTGGCGAAGCCGCAGACCACTGGGTACTGCTAGTAAATAATACATATAGACTAATTCTGTAGAATGTTATATAAACTGCACTGTACGATTGCAATGATTAGACTAAACAAAATGGCGTTGAAAATGTTCGTTTATTTCAATTTGTTCAATTTCCCATTAGTTGCCACAAAAAAAGTGGACTCAGTCAGTTTTTGCTCGCTTCTGCACACGGCTTATACATATTTTGTTTTTGTAAACGAAAAAGCTGCAGCTGAGCAAAATATGCTTTTGCACACGCTTTGTTCAATATCTCTTTATACTATTTTTAGATTTCAGCTTAAACTCGAGATTTGGCTGAAAAAGTTTTCGTAACCTCTAAACTGCTTACACTGTCTGTTGGGAGGTTAAGTCTGACTTTTCCGAAGTCAACTTGCGACATTTTCTGATTTCGATTTTTTAATCGGACATTACCTTTTGGTGTTTACGAAAAAAAAACATAAACACTGTGCTGCATTACAAAATTTTAAGATTTCGATTGTGATTTCGATGAAACCTCTAAGCTTACAAGGTTTGAATTTATATTGGAACCCTATAGGTTAGTACGCGGTTTCAGTACTTAATATCATTTTTGGACTTAACCTCCAAATTTGGCTGCAATGTAAACGTAGTATTAGTTGCGACGAAAAATGGAATCAGTCAGTTTTTGATCGTTTAGTGGATCAAAATATGCTTCCGCACACGATATGTATTTCGTTTTTGTAGATCATCAAGAGGAGCTGAAAAAGACTAGTTTGGGTGATTGGCAACAAAACAGTCATTCAAATGCTGGCTGGGATCCACAGAGAAGACTAACCCAGTATGGAGAATAACAGGTGCATAGCGATCAACGCCTTAACCAGGCCTGGTGGTTCTGCTGAACCTTCTCCGGCGCTATGAATAATCTTAAACTGCTGATTGTAATAGACGGAACGGAATGTTGTAGAACGTTGGGAAATTTCACTTTACGATCTATTGCATGCAGTTTTTATGTGAGAGCTTACAATAAGTCGGAACGGAGCGGCGCGTGACGTTAAGATCTACAGAAGTTTGATTTCTCCGCTACGTTCCTTTTATTGACATTTGCTGTAATTTTATTTATTCTGAATTTGTTCTTTTTACTGGATTTTTGATAAAATTTAATTGAATTGATGCTTAAAAACTATAAAATAAGAACATTTAATGTAAATTGTTGTGAAATAAGAAAATTTGGTAAAAAAAACGTATTCTTCTGCGGTTGCTATTACAATCGCTACGCCGTTTTTCAGCGTTTCGCCACGCTACGATGACACTAGACTCCGTTCCGATCCGTCTATTATAATCAGGGCTTAATATATAAATGGCAAGCACGGTGCTTTGCGCCCAATATCGCTCAAAATCTAATATTTTTTGCGATCAGCCTGGAAGTATGCACAGAAAGTTAATTTGATACTCACCAGTGACATACTTGCCTTTTATGTACATATGTGCATACTTTCAGGCTGAACATTTTTCAGAACAGTCGTATAAGCGTGTAATAATGGCAAAAAATAATTACAGTGTAGCGTTAATGCTTCCAACCCGTCGTAGGACGGACTTTTATGCTAGTCAACCAATATTTTTCAATACAATCTTTCAGATTACGAAAAAAATTTTGTATTTTTGTTTTGAAAAATTTTGTTTTTTGTTTTATATTCAAGCCTATCATGAGTAATTTTTTCGTCTGCAATCACAAAACTAAATTTCCGTTTTTTGAGATAATTTAATTTAATTTCATTTAATTTAATTATTTAAGTATAATGAGAAGAAGTTCTTTTACAATACAAAGTGACGACTTAAGAATAAAATATTCCAAATGAATTTTGATTTTCACTTAAATACTTCAAGAAACATATTTAATTAGCTAAGATGAAGTAAAATGACCCTTGAAATTATAAGATAAATATATATAACAAAATAAAGTTATAGAGCAATTCCATATGAAAGCGATCACCTTTTGGACGACCCCTCTCCGATTTTAAAATAAATAGTCTCAATCGATTGCCCAGCAAAAAATAATGTACCTACATTTTTTTTTGTTTTTTTTATAGTGACTGGTTTAGTAGTGGTGTACACCACTGTCATGTGACAAAATTGAAGAATTCTTCATAAGGGACCTCATTGAAAGTTGTTTTAAAAAAAAAACTACTAAAGCGATCGCAACGAGTGATAGCTCGTTGGAAAGGTATTGAATCAGACTTTAATTGAAAAATAAAATTTTCCTAATTTTTCTCAGAAACTTACCTTTTTTCCCATGAAAATTAAATTTTCCGATTTTCCACAGAAGCTCCTAAATTTTCCGGCTAATTTTATTTTTTTGGATTCCTCGTAATTTTTGCTTTAAGAATCAGCAATAAAAAAATGGGCCCCGACTCCTTGTTTGGACAGGAGAAGAGCATTTAAGAGACCACCTTGTTCTCATTGTTTTTATATTTTTTATAATTGAATTATTTTTAATTATTTAACATTATTTTATTTTATTATTAAAAATACATTTTAAAAATTATTTTACAGTTAAAAATACATTTATGAAGAAAAAATCAATTTTTTTTTAAGAGCCCCAAGTTGAGTGTGTAGTGAATATGGTCTGCCTGCCTTCACAAGATCGGCCATAAATCCATGGATAATAGCAGCAGTGGCATGTAATGGCACACGAAACCCGACTGAGGCTACAGGTCATAAAATGTTTTGTAAATTTTTTAAATTACCAGGTAATAAATATTTTGCCTAAAATGACACGTGCAGAAACAAGTCATAAAACACGGATTTTCCATAAATATGGCGAAATATTTATTACCTGGTAATTTAAAAAAAATTTACAAAACATTTTATGACCTGTGGTCGGCTTATTGGCAGTAACCAATTAAGTCCCTCTTTAAAAAACATTTTATGACCAGTAGTTCACGCAAATTTTCCTATTAAAGAAAAGCAAATATCGCTTATTTTTTTTTACCTATTTTTTACCAAAAAATAAATATAAATACTTCACACACTCTGAGTCAAATTTCAGTTGAATACTAAACGTGAAAGTGTTAAAGTGTTTTTTTTGTAAAGTAAAGAGTGAAGCTGTAAAGACAATTTAAAGTAAAATGAATAAATTTTGCTGCAATCCGTTTAACAAGAGTGGACATCGTTCGAAAAAGATAAAAGTATTAAAATTAACTGGTGTTTCGAAGCGATACATGAATGAATTAAATATACAATACGGTGAAGAAGCAGAATTCATTTGCCCCCAAGTGTAAAATCGATTTGTCTCAACAAGCAAATGCATTGAAACAAATGCAACCACAATCCGAGAGTGTAATGACAATTGAACAAAATGTTTCATCTGATAGTGAGGCAGACATTCCGATGGTCAATATGTCTTTGAGTCCTTTGAATGAGGCTATTACCACTTTAGGTGAAACGCCTATTCGAAAAAGAAAGTTGCGAAGTGATAAATAGGAGGTGTTCATACATCAGTCAAATGATTGAATCAATCAAATTTTGTTGTTGCTTTCCTATGTAAAAAAAAAATGAACTTTATCTCAGAGCGAAAATTAACTCCAAAATCTTCTCTCGTCAGTCAAAATCTTGATTGAGCTCCAGACCTGCATCAATCAGTCAAAGAGTTGCATTATTTTACTTGTTGGCTTTTTAGTAGGCAATTATATCAAGAAAAGTAGTTAACTGGAAACAAAGGTAGTTTTTTGAAGTGAAAAAGAGGTGTAGTTTCTTTAGTTCCTGCCATAATTTCATTAATTCTTTTGTTTTTTTATGACTTGCATGCGATGGTCAATCAAATAGGTATAATTTCCGGCGTATTGATTTCCTAATGTGATCAGTTTTAATCCTAAAAGATCAACTATATTTCCGCTATTATTTCCCATTTTGTAAAATTGTTATGCACACAAAACAACTGAATAAAAGAAACACCCAAATAAAGTAGTGCACACAGCACGATATGAATTCACAAAATAGTAGGTAGCAGAAAAGTAACAAATGCCTGCGTCGGAGCTTCAATCAAAAAATCGTGTGTGAGCAAGCGTCAATCAATATTTTCAGAGAGAGTTAAAGAGAGTAAAAAATCGCGATATACTTCAATAATTTGAGTGATGTATGAACACCTACATACAGGAAAGAAAAAAAAAGGCAAGGTTATGAGTGCAATCGCGACAATATTTGATGAAGGCTCTGATAACGAATGCAGTCAAGCAGATGACGTTGATGACGTTGATGACGGCAAACAAATGATTGAGCAGTTGAAAAGAAAATTCAATTTAGCGACCACTTTTCCGGAGAAATATCTCATTTTATCTGTGCTGCCTCAATCATGGTCTATACGCAAGATTTCTGAACAGTTTCAAACATCTTTTTACATCGCGAGAAGAAGCAAAGAATTAGTTCGACAGAAGGGCATATTGGCGACTCCCACCAAGAAATTTGGCTCAAGGACCCTCAGCGAAGCAACGGTGAAATTGATTCAAGATTTTTACTGCAATGATGACAACAGCCGCGCCTGCCCAGGTACACGTGACTATGTTATCACACGTGAAGATGGAGAAAAAGTACACAAGCAGCGCAGATTATTATTATGTAATCTATCCGAAGCATACCATCAGTTCAAAGAGAAATACCCAGCAGAAAAAGTGGGATTTTCTAAGTTTGCCATCCTACGACCAAAAGAATGCGTGCTGGCATTAGACAGGCACGGAACGCATTCAGTCTGCGTTTGCATGTTTCATCAAAACATCAAACTAATGTTCTTTCCATGCAAGAAATTGAAAGTATTTCACGGTGAAATTGAAACATATAGGGACCTCCTGTCGAAGTCGTTGTGCGCATACCCCACGGAAAATTGTCATCTGTCCAAATCCGACAATAATTGTCCGAAGATTGACGAGCTAGAGCAATATTTGGCGGAAAAGTTTGAACAGCTGTTAATTCAGGAGGTGCATTTCAAACAGTGGATAATTAGCAGCGGCAGATGTTCCTTTGAGACCGTGGTAAAGCAGATTCCGGAATTCATCGAGGAATTCGGATTCAAGTTGAATGAACTGAAGGCGCACCATTTCATATCCGAGATGCAATCGAAATTTCTAAAGGAAAGTAAGGAGAAATTAGCCCAAAATGAATTCATTGTGATAAGCGACTTTGCCGAGAATTACACTTTTCTCGTTCAGGATGAAATTCAGGCTTATCACTGGGCAAACGACCAGTGCACGGTGCATCCTTTTTGCATTTATTTCAAAAACGAAGGTAACGAACTACAGACCGTAAGCCTTGTTGTTGTCGCGGAGAGTTTAGCTCATAATTATGTGTCCGTTTATTTATTTCAAATGAAACTGTTTAAATTCTTAAGATCAAAATTCGATGCAATCGACAAAGTAACGTTTTTCTCAGACGGCGCGGCTTCTCAGTACAAGAATAAAAAAAATGTTTACAATCTTTGCATAATTGAAGAAGAACAAAACTGCAAGGTCGAGTGGCACTTTTTTGCGACGTCCCACGGTAAGGGCCCATGCGATGCGTTAGGGGGAACCCTAAAACGCATGGCGACTAAGGCAAGTTTGCAAAGGCCATATACTGACCAGATCTTAAATGTACAACATTTGTTTTCGTGGATTCAAAGCAAGGAAATTGCCATTAACACAGTTTTATGCACTCAAAAAGAACACGATGCCATGGAGCGACGAATTCAAAACAGATATAATAATGTCAAAACTATAACTCGAACGCAAAAGTTTCATTGCTTCATACCAAATATTTCTGATATGTCAATTAATGTAAAGCGGTACTCTTCGTCTGCCGACGTGCTAAATTTAAAGTTACTTTAATTTTATAATGATGCCAAGACAATTGAAATTTTTAATAAATATTGTAATTAAGTATAAGCAGCAAAATAAGAAAGATTTTTTCTTCATAAATGTATTTTTAACTGTAAAATAATTTTTAAAATGCATTTTTAATAATAAAATAAAATAATGTTAAATAATTAAAAATAATTCAATTATAAAAAATATAAAAACAATGAGAACAAGGTGGTCTCTTAAATGCTCTTCTCCTGTCCAAACAAGGAGTCGGGGCCCATTTTTTTATTGCTGATTCTTAAAGCAAAAATCATGAGGAATCCAAAAAAATAAAATTAGCCGGAAAATTTAGGAGCTTCTGTGGAAAATCGGAAAATTTAATTTTCATGGGAAAATTTAATTTTCATGGGAAAAAAGGTAAATTTCTGAGAAAAATTAGGAAAATTTTATTTTTCAATTAAAGCCTGATTCAATACCTTTCCAACGAGCTATCACTCGTTGCGATCGCTTTAGTAGTTTTTTTTTTAAACAACTTTCAATGAGGTCCCTTATGAAGAATTCTTCAATTTTGTCACATGACAGTGGTGTACACCACCACTAAACCAGTCACTATAAAAAAAACAAAAAAATATGTAGGTACATTATTTTTTGCTGGGCAATCGATTGAGACTATTTATTTTAAAATCGGAGAGGGGTCGTCCAAAAATTTGCCAATTTTGATCGTTTTCATATAGAATTGCTCTATACTTATATTTAAGTTAATAAAATAAGTATTAATAGCCTTATTTTGTATTCCTAACGAAGCATTCAACGAACGATGGCTATGCGAACGATGTTGAATTCAAGCGGAAATATGTATTTCGAACGAAGCTTATCGTTGGCTCATTCGTCAAGCTTTTGTTTGATATGTACACTCAAACTGTTATACACAAGCAGTTGTCAAATGTGGCACTGCCATATCAAACACTAGGGAAGTTTTCTGTATTTTGTCTACTTACTTCAAAGATGTTTTTAATATGTTGCTTCGTTTCTTATATGTTGGCAGTGCTTTTTGGTTTTGTCCGGTTTGTGTATTCAACAAATAAACTTTGAGCAATTAAGTGGTTTGCGGACTTGCTTTTCATTATTATTGTTTTCAGTGATTGTGTGTTTGCTTTTGACATAACAATATAAAATGTATGCAGCTATTGCAGTTTTTATTTTTATTTTATGTATTTGAAGTGCTTCATAGCCTTCAAACACTGTATATATTTATATATTTCATAATTTATTTACCTTTAGATTCAGAATTTTTAAATTTTTAACCATTCTTCTAAAGTTTGCAACCACAACGATAGCATAAAAGTGTTCGTTTGATTTCATATTGCAAATATGTAACTGTACTACTGCATCGTTCGTTGGCTGATCAGCTGTTATCGTTCTTTGATTCTGTTCGAATTACAAATTTCAAAAACACGAACGAACACTGTTTTGAACGAAACGATTGATCGGATAGGAATACAAAATGAAGCCATCAATTTATAGGAGAGTTTAGAAAAGATAAGAATCAGATTTATTAGAAAAGAAAAGAAGAGAGAAATTTAGAAGAGAGAGCTGGTTACCATATATGTAGTAGTTATCAAAAAAATTTAAATATAGCCTGCCTAAAGCTTCCAATTCCATTAATGCATTTTAAGTGATTAGGCAACGAATTCCATAATCTTATGGCGTTAATGAAAAAAAGTCTTGTTGAGTTAAGATATTTAAAATTTAGAACTATTAGCATTTTACTACGAGCCGACTGACAAAATTGTAATTTCTCAAAGAGGTACAGTGGAGTTTTAGATTGAATGAGCTTATGAAGAAAAATACAGTTTCTGGCGTATGTGTAGCTAGTAATACTACAACCAAGAATAGCATTTCTAAACTGTGATAAATGGTCAAACTTTCGAATGCCGTAGACATATCTTGTTGTATGATTAAATGCTACTTGCAGTTTATGTTCAGAGCACGAATCTAATTTACTGTATACAAGTTCCGAGTAAGAAATTATGGGTAAAATTAGTTGTATCACGAGCTTACGTCTTATTTCAACAGGTGTAAAATCTGCAGACAAGGTTTCGCAGAATGTAATATATTTTGCGTACTATGCTATTGACATGATCAGTGCATGTTAGCGTTGAATTGATTTGAAAGCCAAGGCTTTCAAATTAACAAGTTCAAGTTTTTGTCCCCTATAAACAGGTGTGGAACATTTTCAAGATGTATTTTTGACGCTGAAATCGGTAGCATATAAGACTTATGGCTTCATTTTGTATTCCTATCCGATCAATCGTTTCGTTCAAAACAGTGTTTGTTCGTGTTTTTGAAATTTGTAATTCGAACAGAATCAAACAACGATAACAGCTGATCAGCCAACGAACGATGCCGTAGTACAGTTACATATTTGCGATAAGTATTTCTAACGATCCAAATCAATCCAAATGTCAAAATCAAACGAACACTTTTATGCTATCGTTGTGGTTGCAAACGTTAAAAGAATGGTTAAAAAATTAAAAATTCTGAACCTAAAGGTAAATAAATTGTGAAATATATAAATATATACAGTGTTTGAAGGCTGTGAAGCACTTGAAATACATAAAATAAAAATAAAAACTGCAATAGCTGCATACATTTTATATTGTTATGTCAAAAGCAAACACACAATCACTGAAAACAAAAATAATGAAAAGCAAGTCCGCAAACCTCTTAATTGCTCAAAGTTTATTTATTGAATACACAAACCGGACAAAACCAAAAAGCACTGCCAACATATAAGAAACGAAGCAACATATTAAAAACATCTCTGACAAAATACAGAAAACTTCCCTAGTGTTTGATATGGCAGTGCCACATTTGACAACTGCTTGTGTATAACAGTTTGAGTGTACATATCAAAGAAAAGCTTGACGAATGAGCCAACGAGAAGTTTCGTTCGAAATACATATTTCCGCTTGAATTCAACATCGGTCGCATAGCCATCGATCGTTGAATGCTTCGTTAGGAATACAAAATAAGGCTATTTATTAAGCGCATTTAGCTGTAGGCCATTACTAATGGCGAAATGGTTAATATTGCTAAGATCTTCATTCAGTCTACAGCTTAAGTCCTCTAAGAGGCATGTTCTACGTGGAAGATATAATTGCACATCATCCGCATAGGCATGCATAGAAGCATGCCTACAAGTTAAAAAAATGTCATTTATAAACACGGAAAACAGCAAGGGACAAAGAATTGATCCTTGTGGCACTCCACTGCGAACAGATTTAAATTGAGAACTCTTAATTCCAACTCTAACTCTTTGCAGTCTGTTCGACAAGTTGCTTCTTAAGAGGTTTGCAGCACTATCGCAAAAACCATACCAACATTTGAGTTTTTGACAAAGCAACGAGTGATTTACGGTGTCAAATGCTTTTGAGAAGTCAAGCATGCAAAGAAGAGTAACCAGGCCATTATCGTACGATTTCCTTACATCGTCTAATACTTTCATTGTAGCTGTTGTGCAACTATGGCCAGCACGAAAACCAGATTGTAAGGCAGATAGCAAGTTATTACTGCTCAAAAATGCTGACATCTGATTTGCCATAATAAATTCACATACCTTAGACAACGAGGACAGAATACTTATAGGCCTGAAATCTTTAGCTTCGGACGCTAAAGCTTTTTTGACAACAGGTAATACTTTTGCAATTTTCCAGGAGTGAGGGAAAGCAGACGTAGTAAAACAATGGTTTATTATATGTGCTAACGAACCAAGTACGTGGGGTAAAATAAGTCATATCAATTTAACTGAAATACCATCCTCACCAGTAGCATTTGATTTTATTTTCATTATGCACTTGCCAACATCACTTTCGCTTACAGCAGAAAACTGAAAATTTGGTTCAACTAGTACATTGTTCTATTCTACAATTATTCTACAATTGCTCTATTACCTAGAGTACCATTGTTAGATAGAAAAAAATTGTTCAGAACGTCGGGATCTACTTTGCAATCAGCAGCAGATTTTTTTCCAATACTAAGGTTTTTTAAATTCCTCCACATCCCCTTAGAAGAAAGTGAGGTATTTAGCTTAACAGAACAATAGTAATTTTTTATTGTTTAGTTATTAAAACCGAGGCGTTTCTGGCAACTCTGTAGTTTTCCCAATTTTCCAGTGAAGGATACTTTTTCCACCGACTATGCATTTTATTTCGTTTTTTAATTGCACTTTCACATTATTATTAAACCATGGGCAGGAAGCATTTCTGATAACCTTGGTACGAATGGACGCGTGTTCTAACAAAGAGGTTGCTGCGTATATTAGAGAAAAATTCTACTTTTTCGTCAATATCAGGCCGAAACCATATATCATTCCATGGAACTAAACACACATCATTGTAGAGGGCAGGTAAATGTATAGATTTAAAGTTTGGGTACGATACTGTCCTTGAATAACTAGAACGATATAAGTTTATCTGGTCAAACAAAAGAACAGTTGATATATCAGACAAAATAAAATAGTCTAGAAGACAAGGGACAGATAAAACTCCAGAGCTTTTGGAAATTTTTAATGCAAATTTGTTCATCAACCGTCAATATTCATGTGTAAAAATTAAAAGGTGAAATCATCTCTGCTATCTTAAAAACGGAAATTCTTTTTCTCGATTCAGGTCGAAGAAAATTACTTATGATAGGTCTGATTGTGTATTTTGGCCAAAATTGCACTTATTGCTTTTGGGTGATTTTTCGTTTTCAGTATTTGGCAAAAAACGTGAACAGTTTTTAGAGATAAGGGTATTTAAAATAAAAGCAGTGGTTCTTCTTTTTTTTTTGTTATTTCTTGTAATATTCTGACATTTTCTGGTTTTTTTTTGGGTCAAGTAGCGCACGCCACCTACCACCTCGCCACCCCTCTGCCGTCATTATTGTTTTTATCCTTTGCAACCTTCTTGTCTTGGAACTAATTAGTATTTCCCTTGCACGAAATGTTTTTTATAGATTTTTAAGCATTATTTATGCGATTAAAATTGTCCTACTGTGTTTGATTACCATTTACCATTTACCAATAATTTGAGGGCCTTTTTTTTTTGTTAGATGAAATTTCATTTGGCCATTTTTCATTAATTTTCGGGACATTTTACATATGGGTGATTTTTAATTTTTTTTCGCGATTTTTTATAGTGCCCCTTCGCTTGCAGTGACCATAGTAGAATAAAAGAAGGTAGATGCATTTCGGACTGCGCTCTCTTTTTCATTGCCAAAATTGTCAAAATCAATGCAGATCACTTTTTTGTTTAAATTTTTTCAATTAAAGCTTTCTCATCGCTTTCAGATTTTCTATGAGCTGTTAAATTCTTTTTGACAGTTATGGCAGCCTGCCTCTCCGAAATGCATTTACATTCTTTTATTCTACCATGGCAGTTGCTACTACACCAGAGAAGCAGGCTATATTCGCTTGATGAATATATTCATGCAGGGCTCTATTAGGTACACACTTTTTGAGGCCCTCATAGACGAGCAACTAATCGGAAAACTGGTTGATGGTTTTACCTACAGACACTTGGACCAATTTTTCAATTCCAGTACAAAAACTTTTTCTTCTTGAAAACATCTCGCATATTATATTGAAAATAAATGCAAATAATTTTTTTTAGTATGAATTTTACGTTTAGTTGTTGATTTTGCTACAAACATATCACCAGTTGAAGAACTAGTTGAAGTGAATCGCAAAATATCAAAATATTTTAATTTTTGTCAACTGATTGATAAAGAGGTTGAAAAACTGAAAATGTGCACCTCAACTCATCTACACACGACTTGTTTTCAACAACCAGCTACCAGTTTATCAACCAGTTTTGCGATTAGTTGCTTGTCTATAGGGCCCTTTACGCAGCCTTTCTTCAGTTGTTATTTATAAACACTTTTTTATTCATTGCATAATTTTGTAAGGTTTTTGTTTAAACACTCGAAAATCTTTTACAAAATGAAGAATTCTTGTACATTTGCCAATCTGTTACTGGAAAAAGTACTAAAAAGGCCGGATATGGAGTATGTCTATAATATATTATCATAACATCAACCTTTATCGATAAGATGACAAAAAATTATAGGCTAAGTGTACGCAGACTTTAAACGCAATTTTAGACGTTTAAGTTACGCAGATCTTAAGCAAGTCGGAAAAACCTTCATAAATAACGATGTATTGTTTTAAGCCGGTTTAAAGTTACGCAGCAGTTAAAATGAGTCAATGAATGGCAATAAGGCTGTTTATGTACAATGACCTACATTTGTTCTCGTCGTTTCATAGAAGCTGAACAAAAAAAAACGATTCTCAACTTCGACAGTTAAAATATTACGGGGTAACTTTCTCTCCCACTGTTTTCAAAAGTGGTGACAAATAAAAAAGGTCCTATTCTACAAACTAAAAACACACAAAAGTAAAATCGTATTCGTACTTTTAATGTACATCGGATCCCAAATAATTAAAACGTACTCAAAAAATAAGAACATATCAAAAATAGTACAAAACGCAGTCTCTGCAACTCTGATGTGGATTGTATATGGAACAAAAACAACTGTCGAAATTGCGCGCAAAGCTATAATTTTTATAAATCACACTTATTATTTTGGTCGTGCGATAAAATCTAAAAAACTATATCTTAAGTCCAGTTAAAGTTAAAAAAAAAATGGATTTCCGACGCAAGAGTCGACAGCGCATTGAACGCAAGCCAGAATTTGAGGATCTCGAGCTGCAGTATCCAAGCAATGTTTCGCTTTATCGACTGCCTCCAACAGAGGATATAAAAATACAGGAATTCGAGGAATTGGCGCTGGAACGCCTCAAAGTATTGCGAATTTTTGGACAGGCCAATTCGAAGGCGTTGCGTTTTCTCTCCGATGACTGGAAAGAGTACATAAACTCGGAATTGACACGCGAAGGACTAAAGGGCTACATGCGGCTGTGCAGTGCCGTTGGCGGAGCACATGTCAGTGGCACTAAGCGAGAATTCGATTTGCAGGCTAGACGCAGGGACCACATTTCACATTTTATACTCCGATTGACCTATTGTCGGACGGAGGATTTGCGACGGTGAGTTGCTGGAGTTATGAAAGTAAAATATTTTATGTTGGCATTAATATTTTGCAGCTGGTTTATTACCCGTGAAATGGAATTATTCAAGTACAAGTTCTCCGCACTGTCTAGTAGCGAAATTAAACAGTTTTTGGAAATAAATAAACTCAACTATATGCCACTCACTGAGCACCAGAAAAACGAAGTAAAAGATGGTCTCTACGAAAGTACCATGGGTCAGAGCGTGGCAAAAATAGAATTGATTGATTTTTATAAAGTGCATTTTACGCAAGTGTTTGATTTGGTGCGCTCAAGACGTTGCTATCTAAAAGAGGGTTACGCATACGTAAACACGCACGATTTTGTGTCTATTATCGCGGTAACATTCCTCAATGAAATGGAGCATGGACTACAGTCGGCGCAGCGTCTCATACGTGAAGTAGAGACAGATGAGCGACTATTCCATCTCCTTAAATCACTGCACACTTCGTACACTGGCAAGGATTACACACTTAATAAGGAAGCAAGTGTGCCGATCGAGTCGTTAGATCAATTGGCCAAAAAATCCTTTCCGTTATGCATGCGCGCCTGCCACGAGCATCTACGTGCAAATCATCACCTTAAACATGCGGGTCGTATGCAGTATGGCCTCTTTTTAAAAGGCATAGGTGTAACGTTGGAAGACTCTATACGTTTTTGGCGTGAAGAATTCACCAAGAAGATGGATGCGGACAAATTCACTAAAAGCTACGAGTACAATATACAACACAACTATGGCAAAAAAGGTTCCATGATAAATTATACACCATACTCGTGTCTCAAAATCATCCAGGAGAATGCCGTGCCAGGTGATGCGCATGGCTGTCCCTATAAACTGTATGATCAAGCAACGCTTAAAAGTAAACTCACCGTCAATGGCTTATCAGCAGCGCACGTGCAAGAGGTAATGAGCTACGTTGTGAAGGGACACTACCAACTGGCCTGTGGTAAATATTTTCAAATCATGCATGAGTCACCGACCGAAGTGGGCATAAATCACCCAAATCAGTACTTTGAGGAGAGCCAAATTTTGATGGGAAATCGTGTTGCAAAGACTGGTGGAACAGCTACAGGTGGCGTTGTGACTAAAAAAGCTGTAAAGCGCAGTGCAAATGACACTGCCATGCTTATGAATGCTGACGAAGACGATGAGTTGTGGAACATAGCCGAGACACAGGAAAGTGTCTACAAAAGTGAGGAAGCAGAAAAAACTGCTTGGGATGAGGATTTAGATATTACCGCGATTGATTCCTAGTTTTTATTTTATTTTATATTTATATGAAGTGTTTTTAGTTATTTAAAAGATGTGTTCAATTAAGATGCCTAAAATAACTTCAAAATTTTTATTTGGATTTGGGAATGTAAGGATAAATTCGATACAGCCGTTATTGATTTGTAAGCTGGTATTAGTTTTAATTTAATTTCAACAAATTTTATTGAAATATAAATATCGCCCGACAAGCGTATATTCCTTTTTAAAAGGTCTGAAGTTGACTAAATTAAATTCAGAGTGGAAATAGTAAGTTATATTTAATAAAATACGTGGCATTCGACTTAGAGGCCTTTTTAAGTTCTATCAAAACGATAAGATTCTTCTAAGAAAGCTTAAAATTTAGTTCATTTGGACCCACAGTGTCTCTGAGGATCCTTCAGAAATCAAATACAAGAGATTTAGCCAAATCATGAAATCAATGACCGTACCGAGTTAAATCTCTATATATATATATAAAAGTGAATGTATGTATGTGGGTATGTTTGTATGTGTGTATATCACGTATAGACTAAAACCTCTTCATCAATCTTTATGAAGTTTTCAGAGAGACTGGAAAAACATTTTGAGAGTGTTCCTGTGAAGTTTGGTGTTGATTGGATAAGGGGACGTGGTACCTCCCATACAACCCAAATTGGCTCTATCGCCCACAAACCAAAAAAAAAATCCTATGTATCGGACGGTTTTAATCGTATAAAACTAAAATTTGGTAATTTTGTTCAGATGGTTACTCTCGGCGACTAAAAAATCGGCGTGGTCGAACTATATCTACGCCCACTTTTCAGAAATATTTTAATTCATGAGATGTGAACGTTTTGATAGTCAAACTTTGTATTTATGATAGGTGCTATGGGTCCAAGTGGCGGCACTTTATGTATAAATATTGCCACGCCCACTTTAGCCGCCCACAAATCCGTAAAAATTATAAATATCAGACGGTTTTACAGTAGAAGACTCAAATTTGGTAGTTTAGTTCATATGGTTACTGCCAGAAACCATTAAAAAATGGGCGTGTCACTCTTCATTTACGCCCACTTTTCAGAAATCATAATTTCTGAGCTGTACACGTCTTCAAAGTGAAACTTGGTATGTAGGTGCAATGGGACGAAGTTGCGGTCACTATAGATACAGTGAATTAAAAAAGTTTAGGCACAGTCAATTTTTCTGAAAAGAACTTTGCTTTAATATTTAAAAGCAACTAATTTGGCCAACTTTTTGATGCAGTTAGTATTATTAGATGAATTTTAATTGAAATACACAAAAAAAAATTCCTTTACGAAGAAAAAATGTATATGAAAAAAGTTTAGGCACAGGCTGTATCATATAAGTTCTCTTTGATCTATTTAATTTTCTGCACATATTTATTGCGCAGCCATCCAATTGTTAATTGATTTAAGTAAGTATGGATCTTGATGTCGTGATTGAATGAGCAAAATGAGCAGACGTACAGAAATTTCGGTAGATGCTCGAAAAGTTATTACAAACATTCATGTGCAGCAAATTGGTGATATAATGCAGGGGCCCTATACAAGTGTGCGAAACATAAAACATTACATATGTACGGGAAAATTAGAGCGTGAAAGCAGATCTTAACACCACGCCAGGAGCGCACTGTAGTAGCTGCAGTGGCCCAAAATCCTAAGATTTCGGCTGTAAAATTATGCAATGAAATGCAGCAAAGTTTCAATAAAAGCTTCGATCCCCAAACAATACGCAATACCCAACATAGAGCTGGTTTTCATGGAAGAGTTCCTCGGCGCAAACCATTTATTGCGGATATTAATAAGAAAAAGAGGCTGGAGTTTGCAAAACTTCATGTATATCAATCGGAATCATTCTGGAACAATGTAATATTTTGTGATGAATCGAAATTCTCGAGGTTCTTTTTGGATCAGATGGTGCACAAAAAGTTTGTCGGAAACCAAACAATGAGCTACAAGAAAAAAAGTAATTAAAACAGTCAAACACGGTGATGGTAATGTCATGGTGTGGGGGTGCATGGCGGCTTCTGGAGTGGGAAATCTTGTCTTTATAGATGAAAAAATTAATAAGTGCTCTTATTTAAATATTTTTAAAGACAATTTGTTTCCTAGTGTTGATAAATAAGGCATGAATGGGAAGTCGTTTTTGTTCCAGCAAGATAACGACTCGAAACATGCGTCGTACCTTGTGCAGGAATGGCTTATTTACCACTGCCAACAGCTCAAAACACCTCCACAGTTGCCAGATATGAATGCTATTGAACATATGATGCTATGGCAATTATTGGAGAAAAAATTCGGAGCCACCGCATATCATCAAAAGATTCACTAAAGGGAGTGAATCAAACCTAGTTGGGAGTGTGCAAAAGCGCTTACAGGCAGTTATTCAAGCCAAAAAAGGCCTAACAAAATATGAAATGTATGAAAACCAAAAATAAATAAAAATTTTTTACACATGTGCCTAAACTTTTTTTTATGTAAAACTGTGACTTTTTTGTTTTTTAATAACATAATACATAAAACAAAAATTAAATATTTTTGCAGTGAATAATAAAAAACCTTTCAATTTTCAAATGATGCCATAATATTTTGTTCGTTAGGTGGAAAAAGTTATCAAAGTTTGTATCTAACTTTGAGAATAGCTCTGTGCCTAAACTTTTTTGATTCACTGTATATAAATGCATGTATGTATACTAAGGCTCCTCACGAAAGAAAGTTGTTCGGGCCGATTCCTAAAAATAATGCCTGGCTTATGTTATGATGATTCCCTAAATATTTCGACTCTAGCGATAGTCATCCGTGAGCTAGAATGGTTTGAATTAAAAAAAAACAAAAACGAAATGGTAATTTCAGCCCTTGAAAGAAATTTTACCGAGCTTCTTATGATCAATTGTGTTATGCGTGTTGTGAAATGTTTGAACACAAATGATCGAGAACTGGACCTACAAGTTTTTATGCCTATGGTATTCCGAACGGCTTATGTGCTCAAGAATCTTTTCATGGCAGTTTTTACTCTCTGAGGTTTGCCATTGTCTGCAAAAAAATCTTTCTGTGTCAGATGGGATTCGAACCTGGGTTCTATCGCATACACGCCACGCACCTCAACCAGTATGCCACGAAATGGTTTGAAATATTCCCTTAAAAAAATTAATTTTTTGTAAAGATTTTTGATGCAGATTGGAAGAACTTATTATAATTTCTGAACGTTTGTTTTTTTTTACTTGTGTTAGTCGAAATATTTTGGGAACCGAACCAAACAACTTTTTTATCTATGGAGCGTGAGGCGCCTTAATGTATATAAGTGTGTGCGTATATGTGTATATCACGTAAAGACTCCGAAACCGCTAAGCCAGTTTTTTTAACCAAAACCTTGAAATCTGGTGCCGATCATAAAAGGGGGCGTGTCACCTTGAATATACTAATACCCCGATTTGAGTCGCCCTGATTTGCGTTGATTCGATTTGCATCGTCTAAAAAAACATTGAGTGGATTCGAATTGCGTCGCTAATGTTTTGTTTTGCGTAGTAAGCAAAAAAAAATTGTGGCTTTGAATTGCGTTGTTCACGCTTCGGTTTGCGTCGTTTTCTAATTTGTGCATACAAAGGGGATTCCCATTTTATTAGCTTTTGATCAAATATGTACATAAAAAACAACGGCTTTCCCCGTTTTAAAACTGTTGGTGTCAGTTTACAAGAAGTATTTGTGCGATAAAGTGTAAAGAGAAATTTCTGCTCAATACAAAAGAAATAAAATGAGTCAAAAGCGAAAACAAATTACATTGAAACAAAAAATAGACATTTTAAAACGTTTTAAGTCTGGTGAAAAACCTGCTGACATTGCAAGAACCACGGGCTTTGCTCCAACTACAATAAGAAGAATTTGTAATCGTGATGCGGATAAAATTACGGACTATGGTAAAACTGCTACACATTTACAGTCAACGCAAGTTACTAAAGTTAGAAGTTCACTTATGGTAAAAATGGAGTCCCTTCTATGCATTTGGATAGAAAATCAGAATCAGAGAAGAATGCCACTGAGCCAAATGCTCATTCAAAACAAGGCACTATCGATCTTTAACGAACCAAAAAAATAATTCTCCTTCAGCAAGTGGTGAAATATTAAGACTTTGAAGCTAGCAGATGTTGGTTCAGCCGTTTTAAAACCAGAGCAAATCTGCATGATGTTGCATTGAATGGAGAAGCAGCTAGTGCAGACATTTCAGCAGCAAACAAGTTTAGAGAAGAATTGAAATCAATTATAGAAGAAGGCGGATACTCTCCAACGCAAATCTTAAACGTCGATGAACTGGGCTGTTTTGGAAACGACTTCCAAAGAGGACGTTGATTTCGAACTCTGAAAAATCTTGCCCAGGTTTTAAAGTCAGTAAAGATCGACCTACGCTTCTCTTAGGAGGAAATGCTGAAGGTGATTTCAAGTTTAAACCTCTCCTTGTTTATCATTCTGAAAACCCAAGACCTTTTAAAAACGTTAAAAAAAGTGATCTTCCGGTCCACTGGCGTGCATATAAAAAAGCTTGGATGACAGCAACTCTGTTTAAAGACTGGATAGAGAATTGCGCTGTTCCAGAATTAAAGGCATACAGTTCTTCTGAAAATATACAATTAAAAATGCTTTTATTGATCGACAATGCTCCAGAACAGCCAATATTCTCAGATGATATTTAAAAAAATATAAAAGTTTTATTTATGCCGCCAAATACCACATCAATTATACAGCCTATGGACCAAGGTGTAATATCGAACTTTAATTGTTACTATCTACGACGAACTTTTAGTCAGCTACTTCATGCAACAGATGGAGACAATAAACCTTCCATGAAAGAGTTTTGGAGAAATTATAATATTTTGATGGCCATTGAAAATATAAATCAATCCTGGATTGAAGTAAAAAAATCATGTATGAACGAAGCCTGTCGGCAAATATGGCCTAACTGTGTCCCAAATAATATTCCCGAAATAAATGATGTTAATAACATTTGTCAAGAAATTGCTGAACGTGCTAGCACAGCAGAAGTTTATGGTATGGAAGAAGACGACATAAATGAGCTATTAATGTCACACGATGAATTCCTTAATAACGAAGATTTATTTTCTATTGATGTGGAACATGCATTAGAGGACGAAACACTTACGCCAGATAATATAGCAAAGAAAGACATCTGAAGGTAACTCAGATATCAGAAGCTATGCAACTTATATCAAAAGCCATGGATATTTTTACAGACAACGATCCAGACGAAAATCGTAGCAGCAAAGTTTTAAACGCTATGACAGATGCTATTGATTGTTATAAAGAAATTTATTTACAAAAAAAATCAGTTCAAACTCAACAAAAAATAGACCATTTTTTTCAAAAAGATAGACAGCTATCGAATCAAAACACCGATGTAACAATTATGTTGGAGTAACAAATATTATTTAAAAATTTAATTAATTGAATTAATTATATATTTATGTTAACTTTTTACATGTATGAATTGGCTTTAATTTATTTTTTACTTTACGTTATCTTTTTGTTGCAATAAATGATAAAAAATATATCTTTGCATGCATTTATTTATAGTAAAAATTTTAAACTTTTCTAAGAATGTTCTTCTGCAACGAATTAAAGAAAAACCCATACCAATATATGAAGACAAGTGATTCGATTTGCGTTGTTTCGCATTGCGTCCCGTTTTATCGGTCCCAATTAACGACGCAAGTCGTGGTATTAGTGTACACCTTAAAATATCGATATCGAACAGTTTTGGAATTATAGGTAGCACAGCCTCGGAATTCATTATTTGACCTCAATTTGCACATGCCGTTCCACTGGTATCATTTTATGGGCGTTGGGCGAAGGGCATGATACTTTTTCAGCATCCCAATTTTCGTATAGCTTTCTCGGTATAGCTTTCGAATTCAAGGCACATATCAATGAAACTCGGTACAAACTTACTATAAAAGCGTGGCCTCACTATAGCTACGCCCTCTTTTAGGGGATAAGCTTTAAAGAATTCGGTGCTGAGGCGAACACAAGGTAAAAATGGATCGCTGAATCCAAATTCGTTGTCAGAATTTCAAAATGGTGTATTTTTCTTTTTTAATAGAGTTGCCACCTACTAAAATGTATTTCTAAGAGTTCTAAACATAAAGTTAGGGGGTCGCTGACTTCGAATCTGATGTCAGAATTCACACTTTCTCAATCACATTAGAGCAAGTTCGTGTCTTAAGTATTTTCGCCATTTTTCCAATTTTAAACGCTCATATCTGCTAAACGCTACCATTTATCAAAAATCTAATAATTTTTGACATACCTACAGCTCAAGACCTTTCTAATGATATATCAAGTGTTGCTGATGCGTTTGCAAGTTTGCTGGAATAAGGGCACCCTTACAGAAATACATTTATAGAAGAAGATTATAAAGAAGGAGATTATAGAATAAAAATTTATAGAATACTAGCAGGACCCAGTGGTCCGCGGCCGTTCCAACAACCATACTATTTTTTTTGTCGGCGGTGTAAGGAGGTGTGGCAAACATTTTTTCCCCGTAAACCATCTCGTGCTCGAAAACAATCTACTACTAAAATTTCAGCGCAATCGGCCCAGAAGTTTTGGAGTCTTAATGATTTCTTAAAAGTGGGCGTAATTATAGTGACACCACGCAAATTTTTAGTCAGTGAGCATACAAACTTGATTACCAAATTTCAGTCTTATACGACCAAAACCCTCTGAAATATAGCATTTTCATTGATTTGTGGGCGGTAAAAGAGGGCGTGGAAACCCAGTTGTGGTACAATTGCCGAAAGTAACCATACAAACTAAATTACCAAATTTTAGCCTCAAACATTCGAAACAGTTTGAAATATTGCATTTTTATTGATTTGTGGGCGGTAAAAGGGGGTGTGGTTAAAACTAAGTATGCAAAAACCTAATCTAGGACGCAAGTATACACGTTTTAAGTTTGAGAGAAATTCGTTCAGCTGTTTAGATTTGCATAAAAGTCAAACAAACAAACAAACAGAAATGGTTTTTATTAATATAGATAGATATGTTAGATAGATAGAAGAAGATAATCAAATGTAGCTGAACATCTGTTTTGAAGTTTTGCTTGAATTCTCGTTCCCATATCATTATTCCTGGTAAATTCATAATGGAAGAATTTTTTGAAGAGACAAAATATTTTGAGAGTTGCATCTTCTACGAATCTATCTATCTATCTTCTATATTATTATTACGCAAACTCATTTTTTCTGATGACTATCAAATCTATACTGTAGACGCGATTTTCATAAATAGGATAGCAATTGAAAGGTCTTCCTCTGTAGACGTGCAATAAGGTCTTATTATTTATTAAAAAATATTGTGTTTTTTTAAAAAATGCTGATACAATTTTCTATGAAAAAACCAAGCCTAAAAGTATGTCATAGATTTTAACTATAATGCTATGATCTATATCTATATGTGTTTCTTAACCGATTTTGATAATTTTTTTATTTAATGAATCAGAGTAGGGAGGAGCACCCACGAATTTTTAAAGAAAAATGCTAGCTGGAATACCTGGCGTTGCTCTGGGGTGGTATGGTATTCAGCGTGTTTCTCAATCGACATGATTTTTTTTTTAATGAATCAGATTAGAGAGAAGGAGTGCACCGAATAACTGGGGTTAGTTAACAATTCAACAAAAACATAGACAGTTTCTATGAAATCCTTGGTTCAAAGGTAAAAATAGTCCCCAATATAAAATCAAAATTACCTATCACTAGATAATTTTTATTTCGACATTTTAACGCCACACGGGATTACTAGTTTTCATTATTGTGTTGATCCATTTGTTAGTCTTAATATATATTTTCTAAAACTATGTTCAAGATATTTTTTACTTCATTCAATTAAGTAAAAAAAAGTGTGAAAGTTAAATATTTTTGTAAATTTTAACTCTCATAAATCTTGATATAGGTACATGGTCAACTTCATACTAATTATTTTTGTAATTCTAGAAAAAATACAATTTGTAACAGTACCCCAACTGCACGCCATTATATTTTTAACCTTTTCGGAACTACTTGGACAATACGTCTGACGAAATTTGTTTTTTAATTTTTTTTTTTTTTATGTGGAGACTGTTCAATGCCTTTGAATCGAGATATCCCGAGTTCAATCATTTTATCCAGAGTAATCTTCCAAAATTCAATGTTACGTTAGGTGGACCAGATTTTGTCTAATCTTAAATTTAAACTATATGAGGGTTCTAACAGGCATTGGGTGTTTTAACAAGAGCATTTTTTGAAAAGCGATACCAAGCACAATAAACAAAATATATACATCAAATAAAATATCCATTTTATTTTTAGTCCAATTTTAACAAATCCTTAAGGATTACCTCTGAGATTATTCATTCATTTATGTTTGTAATATTAGTTATATATTTTCCACAAATCAACTAATCGTTTTGGTAAATAACAAATTATTCAACATTCTTTGTGTAAAAAATTCAGCATAAAGAATAATAAATGTCAAGCTTAACTTAAAATAAGAAAGGAATCCATATCTCTACTTTCTGGAATTCTAGGCTTGGTTATAGCCGCTGTTTAATAGCGATCTCGGCGTCCGCCACCGCCACCGCGTCCTCCGCCGCCACTACGACCACCACCACCGCCACCACCACTGCGGAAATTGCCAGGAAATTTAGACATTTCATCGGCACGACGATCTTTCATAGCTTTGAAACGTGCTGCCATGTCGCGCAACTCCTCTGGCACCTCCTGATCAGCCTCCTCTAGAATATCAATCAGCTCTGCAGCTACACCCCAATCAGTGCGCGTCAAATAGCTTATGGAAGTGCCAGAACGACCTGCGCGGCCTGTACGTCCAACACGGTGAACGTATTCCTCAATATTACGCGGAAAGTCAAAGTTGATAACATGCCTGATCAATACAAAATGTAAGTAGAACAAACATGCGGTTAATTTGCTTTTAAAGGACTTACGTAATATCTTCAATGTCCAAACCTCTGGATGCAACATCTGTGGCAATCAATATTTTTACCTGACCCGAAGAAATGTCGGCAATAGCCTGCTCACGATCGCTCTGTAACAAGATTGAAAAATAAACTTTTTTAATACTCAATTCCAGAAATTGTCACCTGTCTAACTTACCTGATCGCGTGAACCGTGTATACATTGTACCAAGTGACCACCCAAACACAAATCACTAGAGAGATCATCGGCGCGTACCTTCTTGCCACAGAAGACAATAATTTTGTCATCACGTTCCATGTTTTTAATGAATCGCTTGATCTGGAATACATTTGATTGAAGATAAAAGTACCAAAATTACAAAAAAAAAAAAAAAATGCCACAACAAATAACCTACAGCGAAAAATTTATCATCTTCATCCATTATCTCGATAATCTGATTGACTGTATGTGTGGCAGCCAAGTCCAAGGATCCAACGCACACTTGAATTGGATTATTCATGTAGCTTTGTGCCAAGCGACGCACTCCTGGTGGCCATGTAGCACTAGTCATCACAGTTTGTCGATCAGGACGTATGTCAAGCATTATTTTGCGAATCTGTGGCTCAAAGCCCATGTCCAACATGCGATCAGCTTCGTCGAGCACCAAATAAGTAATGGTCGCCACATCAATGACGTTTGCTTTAATAAGATCATTCAGACGACCAGGTGTGCAAATAATGATCTCTGCTCCACGCTCCACATCGCTTATCTGGTCTTTACGATTGCCACCACCGTAGACACAAACACTTTAGAGATATTTTAACATTATTTTATGTTGGATGTTTTCTAAAAAAACAAATAATACTTACGCTTTCATGCCACGGAAAGAATATTTATTCACCTCCTTCTCTATTTGCAAGGCCAACTCACGTGTTGGCGCCATCACCAGCACGTTTGGACCACCACGTTGCGAACGTGGTGTGCTCTGATATTCTGTATGTATCATGGCAGGCAACAGAAACGCCAACGTCTTGCCTGTTCCAGTCTGTGCGATACCAATCAGATCTTCGCCCTTGAGCAGCACAGGCCAGGCCTGGGACTGTATGGGCGAAGGTTTGGAAAAACCCTGTGAAAGACATTTATATTAGTGCAAATAAGATATTTTTTGATAAATTTCGTCGAACCTGTTTTTTGATTTCAGCGAGTAGATCTGGATATGCATCGAAGCATTGTTCAAATTTCCATATCGGATTCGGAACGGCCGATTGTGAGTTATCACCAGCCTTACTCTCGAACATTCGCGCCACAGTGATATTGTTATTATCGGCACGTATTCGCTCAATATCTTTTGAAGACAAATTTCTCACTTCATCCTTTTCTTTATAGAAGTTCTTGGTAAGTGGCGGACATTTGGCCCAACGTGCTGCCCGTGCTTCTTCCTATAAAACACAGGTTTATTTATCTGTTACTATCAGTATCAGAATATTTTTCAACTTACAGCCTTCTCGTTTAGCTTTGCCCAGTCTATGACTCCTGTTGAGTCGCCAAAGTCATCAGACGGTGGCTCTGCTGTACTATTGTAGAAGTCATTGTTGTCTTTTCGTTCATAACGATGACTACTGCGCTCATAGTTACGTTCATCATCCTGTCGATAGTATGAAGAACTTCCAGATTCTCCTCCATCATAGTTATTAGTACGCTCCCTTTTGCGTTCTACATCTTGTCGTTGGTACGATGAGCTATCGCCGCCACGACGATTGTCACTCGAATAGCGGTTGTTTCCACCGCCTCCTCCTCTACCACCACTTCCTGCGTTATCCATCTGATCTTGTATGTAACGTACAGCGTCTTTTATGTTTCCTTCGGAATTTCCGGATATGGTAACCACATTGGTACCCTTGTCAAGATCAACGCGTACATTATAATCAGATTGTATTCTCTGAATATTAGATCCTGCTCGTCCAATAATCATGCCCACACAATCAGAACGCACATCTAGCTGTTCAGTGAAGTCGTAATTGCGTCCGCCTCCACCATCCCTACCACCACCATCTCTACCACCATTTCTACCATCGCCATCTCTTCGACCACGGCGATCGCGATCATCATGTTCGTCTCCACGCTGTTCCTTACGTTTGTAACCTAGACGATCACCTCGGTCTCTTCCGCTTACACCTCCACCACTTCCATTATAACCACGTTCATCACGGCTATTGTAGCTCGAGTTTTTATTATCATTGTAAGCAGGTTCTGGGTTGTCCTCCCAGTCTGACATCGTTGTTAAACAATTCAATTAATCTTTTTGGCAATGCGAGATTTAAATGTTAATACACGGGACTTCTTTAGTGCAAATATTGGAAAAAATGTTGCAATTTATACCTAAAATGCGATACTTTATTTAGTTCTGATGGAAGGTCTCGATAGTTTCGATTTCGATAAAAAGTCAGGGCTGCAAATTTAGTAATTACTCCACGTTGTACAAGCTTTACACTGTGACTTGGCAGGATTATAATGATGATCATGACAGTTCCTTTGTAAAGCATCATCTGTCAAAAAGAATGTCAAGATAGAGAGCGTTCATTATTTTTTATGTTTTCGACATTGTTTATGTGTCAGAGTTTGCAAAGAAGCAAACATATGCTTATAAAATATTTCCTATATTATTTTATTGTAAATAGTGAACATTGTAATAATAGTGAATTATAAGAGGAAGTTAAGTGATTTGTTAATTTCATGTTATTTAGTGAAACATAAAAAATATGTTACAAACACTTAAGTGCAGCAACCTCAGCAGCTGGAATGCATGTGGCCAAATGAAATAAGTGTTCAATTAAAATTGTGTGTTTCCATGTGTTGTTTGTATGTTTTGTTTTTTTTGCATTAGCTTCTCTTTTGGCTTCGTTGCACGAACAGCTGTTTGTGACAGACAATGGCTTACTTATAGATGAGAAAATCAACCCTTATCAATGCTACCTGGTATATTTATATAATGGATGGGATCGATGGTCCAATCCGTCTCGCATGGCATACCCGGCGAACACACGTGCAAGTGCAAGTCCGAAAAACTCAATACATTCAAACATTTTTATAACACACCCACATTTTCGAACTTGCAGCGCTACTTGCAAGGAAATTTCAGAGACAGTGAATTTTGTCACTTCCTGGCAAGTAAATGTCAGAAAGGAAAAAAAGAAGTGATTTTGTTGTGTTTTTACATAAACACATTAAAACACTAGTTTTTGGTGTTTTCTAACTTCTTCATTTCAAGCGATACTGCAATTCCAGGACTTGCACATGTGGCTGAAGCAACTTGGAGCTAATTTCGAACTTTTTCGAAGACAATATATATTCTCTCATGAAAGTGTGGCCGCAGGGATAGCAACGCATGCAACGTAGAAAAGTTTTAAAGCTGAAACATAGCACTTGGTCAAACAATTTTGCAATTGTTTCAAATCTTGTAAAAACCGCTTTCCATAATTTCCTGTAGAGAGTTCTTGAACATCAATTGTCAAAAAACATGAAGCATGTACAAATATTCATGTTCTAATTAACCTTGCATAGCTTAGCACTGCATGGCTTTGCGTGTATCTGGTTATGTGCAACATGACTACGCATGGTATCGCTCAGATAAAAACAAATTTAGCTCTGAAAACATAAATAAACACAGGAGTTCTGTTTCGTTTTGATTTTTATGCATTCTTCATGTTTTTGACACTTGATGCTCAATAATTGGCAGCTAAAAATTGTGAAAAGCAGTTAGTTTGTGAAAATAAAATTGTTTCATTACAATAAAAGTTATTTCTGATATTTGTTCGACAATGTTTAATTATGTTTTGCATAATCACCATTTATTTTGCTATGTGCTAACTGCTTATCTACGTTGCTTGCATGGCCAAGCAATGCGAGGCTAATTGGACCATAAAACGAAACAGAACTTCCGTGCTGTTTTATTATTATCTATGTTTTATTATCTATGTTTTCAGAAATGAATTTCTATTTTTTATCTGAGCATTGCCATATGTTCTTATGTAGTGCATAACCAGATACGCCCATTAAACAGACACTTGTTAAGACATGAGTTGGACCAATTTAAATATTTTCTTTGAAAAACTTGCTATTCGTATATATCAAAAGATAACTTACTATTACATTAAATAAATAAGGATCAGGGGGTTATAGAAAGGCAAAAACAAAAGTTGTAATCACAGTTAACAAATTTTAAAATAAAATTGAATTCAATATTTTAATATTCAAACTGCTATTATACAAATATATATACAAATTTTTATAATTATCTTCAGAGACTGGATTCTGAAAATCGCTTAAGCTAAATTTTCATCGCTATAGCGATAATTGCAATTATGGAAAGATTATGAAAAATTAATATAATGAAACTTATTTAATTTTGACATAAGATTGAATAAAAAGATTGAAATACTCAAACTGTTATTATATGAAATTATATAAAATTTTTATAATTATGAATTATGTTGTTTTTAGAGCTGTAGAACTTTTAAATGAAATAAAATATTGAGATAACGTAATTTTAAGCTGAGAATTAGCTATATAAAATAAATAATTTTGTGCCATTAGTGTTTATATATGATTTTGGACATGTGGGTGGCGCGGCCACTTTCGAAAAATTTCTCAAGGAATGGAAGCCGTATCTCGGCAATGGTTTACACAATGTTGTCTCCCACTTCATATATAGTGGCTGGCTTGTTCACATAAGCCAATGACTTCACGTAATTGCAGAGAAAATAATCCAAAAAAGTTAAGTCGCATGATTTTGGTAGCCAATTGACTGGTCCATTTCAAGAAATAAGACGCTCGCCTTTTTTTGTTAGTCACATTGCTTGACGCGGTTCTATTCAATTGGAGCACAAAATAACCGTTAACAGCTGCGTTTTTTCTTCAATTGTTCTTCTTCGGTGTAGAGCAAGTTGGAAAAAACGGAAAAGTTTGAAACATTAATACCAGAGGTGCTTTGAACAAAGCTGTTTTATGTTTCTGTTTGATCAAAATAAAAATCAATAAAATTATTTGAGAAGAACAATAGAGCCATTGTAAAAGCCAAAATTTAAAACGATGCAATGAAAAAAATTATTGAGATCTTGTTAGATTCATCCATAACCTCAGAAAAATACACTTCAACCGAAACGGATACGGACAGCTCTGGCGTTGTGCAGATGACATTGATGTTCGTGTTGAAAAAAAGTCAATTTGTTGTCATATACTGTAAATGCTTGACATCACTATCGCAAGATTTTTTTCTACGCTATCTAGTGCAAAACCTAAAAACTTTGTAAGTTGCTTCAGAAATTTACACTTGTTTTCTTTCTGGTGTAATGTTGTTTTTGTTTTGTATATAAAGTTTGTTCCAGAGTAGAGCAAATTCTGGAAAAAAACGCAGCTAATAATGGTTCTTTAGAACGGTAATATTCTCTCCGACATTATGTTTAAAGAAGCAAGGATTAATGATTCCACCCGCTCACAAGGCACACCAAGCAATGTTTTTTTAGTGTAATGGTTCTTCGAGAATCTCTTGTGCATTTTCTTCACTCCAATTGCGGCAATTCTGCTTACTGGCATGCCTATTAAAACAAAAATGAGCCTAAATCACTGAACAACACTGAATCATTGCGATAAAACAGTGGGTTGACTTTTAGTTGATTTTCAGCCCATTGACCGAACGTACAGCGCGAATTATGGTCATTCGGCTTTAATTCTTGCACAAAATGGATCTTATAAAGTCGAAGACCGATATATTTACGTACAATTTTCCACAAAGTAGGTGGAAGCTAAAAATCCAGCACGCTATGGCGAATTGGCTCAATTCAGTCCACCTCAATAATACGCTTTACAGGAGCCATTTTTTCCTTGTTACGTACTGTACGATGTCTTTAGGCAGAACCAAAATAGACGAAACGAGACGATTGCAATTTGCGGAACGTCTGACGAGTTGAGACGCTAGCAGTTCGGTAGCATAACGAGACGTTGACTCGAGGATGAACGAATACCGAAATCGTAATGCAACGTTTTGCATGCACCGATTTGTAGCCCGCAGAAAATTATTTAAAGGCACTCGCTTTTCTCTACTAGTATTAAATCGTCAATTAAAGACTGCATATTTTTTTTTTTTTAAAGTATTAAATTTTACAATTTTTGAAGTTAATAAAACTTTTTGCTTGTTTCACAGCTGTCGAATTGTCAAAAGACGTAACGTAACGTAGAAATCTATTTTTTACAGACTTTACGCTACGTCCCGCCACGTTACGATTTCGGTATCGACTTGTACACATTTATCATTAGGCCTTTTCCAAACTTGGTCAACGCAATTCCAACTCAACTTCAACGCAACAGCGAAAAAGTTGAAAAGCAATGCAATTATAAACCGAATGCTTTCAAACTTGCTTCTAAGGTCGTGTAACATGTGTTATTATATAATAATATACAATAATTGCTCTTCGACTTTCTATACTAGTTTGATATTTAACACTTGCCCATTTATACTGCAAACTATTTCTTCTTCTTCTAGATTCTATTAATGAAAAAAGGATCTAATTAATTAACTTATTCACCTCGAATAATATATAGCGTACTGCCCTACAAATATTCACAAAACAAACAAACTGATACAACAAGCCGCCGATGAAAATTGCGAAAAGCCGCGTTGCGTTGAACAAGTTGAGAATGTGTCGAGAACTTGTTGCGTGCAAGTTGCTTAATCTGAAGATTCTGGTATAAACACACAGGCTAGCAATTTGAGTTGGAGTTGCGTTGACCAAGTGTGGAAAAGGCCTTAAACAGATTTCAACGTGACAGTTGGCAACGTAGCGCTACGCTACCTTACGCTTGGGTAATCAGCCCTTTACGGAACAAAACGTATGGACAAGCTGTTTCGTTCAGCTTCGTTAAATTACGTTTGTTCATTTTGGGCAACAACATTGAATTAAATGAAAGCGAACATTTTTGTCTCTACTCGTTACGGAGCAACTCGTCTATTTTGGTTGGGCCTTTTGACCCATATTACACGATGCTCGCTTACTCGGTTAGGTATGAACTCTTTTTACTCTCTTTCACGTTTTGGTCGTTATTTGGTTACACTACAACGATGTGACCTCCGAGCAACGTTTGCCATTTTCATATGTTTTATACAACGCAACACTGTTTTGATCATTGATAGCATGATAGAATTATGAGGTAGGTGCAATTCGGAGATCAAAAAACGAAAAAGCAAAACATTGGCGTAGGTATAATGTCACTTTTGACATTTGCCAATACTCGTTCAGCCATAGGAATGTATTATTTACTTGTAACCGTGTTAATAAATTGAGTACCCAAATTTTATGTGTTGAAATGTAAGAATGTAAGTAAGTAAAAACGTAAAAAATGTAATAAAATTAACCGTGTTTTTTTAGGTATAATACAGAATCAATTGTATTTTGGCTTTGAACGATGCAAATAAAAGTTTACATTTAATATGCTTTTCATTCGAGTACTTAATTCGTTTGTGCAGTACCCAATTTATTTGTGTCACTATGTACGGCTTCTTTTTAACTGTCAAAATATATTTTCTCAAGGGCAATTGTTGCTGAAAAACATTAAATTCATTTTTTTATTTAATAAATCTGTGACTTTTCGCTTATTTTATCGTTTAAAGTCATGGCATGATATCGCATCTTTACCAGTAATCTCGCTGTTAAGTAAAATATAAGCAGCCAAAATAGAACTGCCTTAATTACCGTCGGTTGATTTTGACATTATACCTACGCCTTTGTTAATTGTTTTGCTGTCGGAGAGAGCGTGTTTCTAATGCACCTACCTTATAATTGTATCATGGTTGATAGCATGATACAAGTAGAACTGTGGAGTTAGTAGAACTGTGGGATTAGGAATGAAGATTTCCTAAATATTTACCCTCCAACGCTTGGTTTTCCACAGTGCTTTGGTGCACTTGATGGTTGCCACATCGAAATCAATCCACCTAAAAACGAAGCTGTGGATTACTACAATTATAAGGGATGGCACTCAACCGTATTGTTGGCTGCTGTAGATTATAGGTATCGATTCGTTTAAAACTTTTTTTTATGGATTAATTTTTAACATTTTTATTTGAGCTCATATCCGAGGTCAAAACTAGTAAATCATATCAGGATATCGATTAGTGAGGATAATTACTCAATAAATTGCAAGGATAATATACAAAATAAGCAAAAGTTGTTACCACTTTCAACCAGTTGCATTTTTTATTCTACACTTCTTTCAGAGCGGGGGTCTATTTTCATATTCTTAGGAGCTACAGGGTTAATTAATATTTCACGACTTTGATTCACGTTATTGTTACTAGAAAAAAAAACTAGCTAATAAAAAACTTATTTTGATAACTCATTGTAAAGTCAATGAGATCACCTTTCTAACGGTATATCAGCAAACCCTACCAACTTAACTATTATTGAGCTGTGCTCGTGTGAAGATGAAATAAATCCGTTGAAACTAATTACTAACTAATAAATAACTACCTAACTTTCAACTTTTACTGCAAATTTCAAACCAAAAACATAAACATATCTCAAAAAATTAAAAAGTTGCTTGTACTAAAAATGTTATACTTATTATAAAACAATGATTTATCTACTGCATAGCAAATTGTAATGTCATTGTATATCATTATTTTCTAATGAGTTTATTTTTTTTAGAACAGCCAACTTTTTTATTTGTATGTTAAGAATTAAATAAATTACAAAATTCATCATAAAAAATTTTATTTATTACGCGAAATTCTGATAAATTTGCACTCAAACTTGAAATTTAGTAGTTTCAACGGATTGATTTCTTCTTCACCGTGTGCAGCTCAATAACGGTTAGGTCAGTGGGGTTTGTTGATATACCGTTAGAAAGGTGATTTAATTGCCATTGCAATTCAAAATAAGTTTTCTGTAAGATAGTTTTTCTTCTAGTAACAATAACGTGAATCAAAGTCGTGAAATATTAATTAATCCTGTAGCTCTTAAGAATGTGAAAATTGACCCCCCCACATGATTTTTTGCTCAGCTTGACATAACCTTTCACCTCCTTAAATAGTTGCACTCAGTTGCGGGACACTCGGTACATTAGGAAGTTTTTTAAAGTAAAGTTTTTAATTTCAATATAGGCATCGTTTTACCCACATACATGTAGAAAGCCCTGGAAAATGCAACGACTCAACCATATTTAACAGTTCAATGCTCAAGAAGCAGCACGAAAATAATGTGATATTTCAAAATAATGCAAAAAACATTCAAGGTGTCAATGTGCCTGTTCTTATTGGTGATTCCGCGTTTCGACTGTCGAAAATAATGATGGATCCATTTCCTTACCTTATTTGGCAAGACGAAAAAGAAAGAAAATATAATTTCCAGCTTTGTAAATGTAGACGAGTAGTTGAAAATGTTTTTGGACATTTAAAGGCTCGGCTTAGGCGCATTGACAAAGGTTTAGAAATAAACATAGAAAAAGCATTAATAATTATAAAAGCTTGCTGCATAATGGATAATGTATGCAACAATAAAAATTACCATATAAACATGATCTGGTAAAAAGACTCTTCATGTGTTTACAGTCGAAAGCAACCTAATTTTACGTCAAGCGCAGCTGATATGGATGGAAATTCAATTAGGAACGCAATAATGGAATACTTTGGTAATTCTTTGTTTTTTAAAAAAAGTGTTTTTTCATTCATTCAGATTTCACATACATATGCAAATTAAAAATAAAAATCACTGCAATAGTAAAAAAAACTCAATATAAAACAAGAAACTCAACAAAAGCATAATGATAATATTTACACCATAATAATTTGTTTCATATGAAAAGTTTAAACTTTTATAACTTTTATGTAGTGAGATTATTTGTCGCTATCACAAAATGGCGCTGATATCAGTTGAACTATAGTAATATAAGGGTTGCAAGCCAAAAAAGGGTATGTTAGTATGACGAAACCATGGAAAATTTTTGTGTTTCGTAAATCATGAAAGAGGTGCGATATCAGCTTCGTGAGATGGCTTACAGCTAGTATACAGTGGCATACATATGGTATACCCATAATGGTTTCAAAACTATGGTATCGAAATTCACAGTTAAACTCCAAGTCTACTCTCATGCTACCACATAAAAATTTGTGTGCTAGCACGCTTGTCTGATGGCAAGTGCCTCCCCGTGGTGGCACCTGGGCGCTGTGCTACCAACCGGCAGCATGGTGGCGGATGAGAGGGGCGAAATCCAAAAAACCCAGAAGCGTTTGACCCATAGTGGGCGGCTCACTGGTCTGCGTCTGTACCGTAGCGGTCGGCAGTATTCACATCTGTCTGTAGGTATAAACGGATAAGGGAAGGTCACCCCGAAAATAAACCATTTACCAGGAATGTCGTGTAATAACGCAACTACTCCAGGTGGAAACCACAGTAGTGGAAACCACAGTAGTGGAAATCCACCCGTGGGCAATCCCACGGTCGAGGCAAGCATTCTGGAGGCCTCAAACAACATTTCTGCCCCAAAGACTGCTGCAGCGGTGGCGCACTCGGCCGCTGCACCAGTCAAAGCTACGAGCAGCAACACTACAACCGAGAACCCATTTAAAATAAGCTCAAATGTTCAACGATCGCCAATTAAAGCCACACCCGAAGGTACAAAGCTACAGCATAAAGAGTCTCATCAAGGCAACACCAGAAGCAGCAGCAAGCGTCAGTGTAGATGACCCTGTCATCAAAAAGCTGGTCAAAGTAAAGACACTGATACAAGGTCTGGCAGAGTTCGTCAAAACCAAATCGAACGTCCACAACGAGATCCAGAAGCTTATAAGACTGGCAAATCTGGCCTGCGAATACCTCTTAATTGAGCTATTCGCCGATAACGTGAACAAGAAAAAGGTGAACGCGAGTGCTTCACAAGTCCATAAGGACTCTCAGACGGACCCAATTTTGCGGACTCCAAGGCTACTCCGAAAAGAGCAAGCGAACCTAACAGTGACTCCCGGAAACCTCCACCAAAAAGGACTCGAGTACAGCAGCTTGCTGTCCAAGAGGCTTCTCAAAAACGCTCTTATAGCGAAGTTGCTAATCAGTCTCCTCTGCCAGAAACTCCGGCGAAACGAATGGCTGAGCCTTGGACAAAGGTCGCTAGAAGGCCCAAGAAACGCAAAAAACCGCCTCAGAAGCTAGCTAGACCTGATGCAATCGTCGTAGTGAAAGCAGGTGAGCTTTCATTTAGCGATATCGCCATGCGAATGTAGCAGGAAAACCCGCTTGAAAAGTTCGGCGAAAACGTCTCGAGAGTAAGGCGCTCTGAAAAAGGTGAAGTACTTATCCAGCTTAAGCGTGCAACCACCCAGTTAACCCAAGAGCTGAAGAAAGAATTCGATATGGTTTTCAATGGCCAAGCCGAAACGAGGACTCTTACGGAAGAAATACAGGTCGAGATCAAGGATCTTGACTAGATTACAACACCGGAAGATGTCTGTAGCGCAGTCCAAAAGCAGTTCGGCGACTTAAAAGTGGCGAGAGTGAAATCACTCCGTAAAGCCTATGCAGGCACGCAAACTGCGGTCATAAGCCTTCCACCACTGCAGGCGAGGAAGCTGATAGAGACTGGCAAGCTCAGAGTTGGCTGGGTCATTTGCAGAGTCCGCGAAAAAGTTACGCCAACCAGATGCTTTAAGTGTCTCGACTTTGGACACACGGCGAAAACTTGCAACAGCACAGACCAAAGTAAGTGCTGTATGAAATGCGGCAAAGAGGGCAACAAAGCAAAAGAGTGTTCTGCGGAAGCAAGCTGTTTCTTGTGCTTAGAAAGAAACTGCTCGGAAACAAATCACCGTGAAACTGGAAGCTGGAAATGTTCGTCCTTTTCAGGAGCTAGCAAATCGAGGAAATGATGAGGTTTTTACAGCTGAATCTCAGCAACTGTTGCGCAGCGCAAGATCTTTTAGTGCAAACCGTTCGAGATTTAAGCACTGACGTAGCTATCTTGAGCGAGCCCTATAACGCAAAAGCACCAGGAGTCTGGGCATCAGACATTTCTGGAAGAGCCGCCATATGGTCCTGTGGAAGACATCCGCTCCTAATGAAGCAGCATACACGTGCAAACGGTTTTGTTCGTGTAGAAGTTATGGGCACACATATTGTAAGCTATTACCTTGCACCAAGTCTATCCATAGAAGAGTTTGCTGCTACTATCGACGCAATAGTTGACGATGTTAGAGGAATCAGACCAGTTGTTATTGCTGGTGACTTCAACGCGTGGGCCGTAGACTGGGGAAGCCAGAGAACGAACCAAAGAGGGCTCATTATTCTGGAGGCTTTTGCTTCGTTAGATGTTGTGCTTTTAAACACTGGAACGCAGTGTACATTCTGCAACGCAAATGGCAGCTCAGTAATTGACCTGACATTTGCCAGTAGTGACCAGAGCACGGAAGTACAGTGGCAATTAAGCGACGTCTACACGCATAGCGATCACCAAGCAATCGTGTACACGTTGGAAAGGCAAACCAACCGACGGAGCAGAGGCCCCCATAGCGAGCCATCATACAAGGTCGAAACGCTTGATGAAGGTATCCTCACAGCAATGATGGCTGACATACACCTCACTGGTTCAGCACAGAATATGGCTAAGCAAGCATCAGAGCAGCTGAAAAGAGCTTGCGACGCAGCGATGATGTTGCGAAGACCAAGTAAGAACCACCACGAGCCTGTGTACTGGTGGACGGCCGAAATCGCCGAAGCACGCAGCCAATGCCACCAAGCCAGAAGAAGTTACTACCGCGCCAGAGGGACCGACAGGTTCGAAGAACTGCGCGAGGTCTATAGAGAGCGCAGGAAGCTGCTCAAACACAAGATTCGTTCGAGGAAGCACGAGTGCTTCTTGCAGTTATGCGACGAAGCAGACGTAACCCCATGGAGTACCGCCTAAAGAATGGTAATGGAAAAGATGAAGTCATTCGGACGACCACCACCCACGTGCCCTCACATACTTAGCCGCATTGTAAGTGTGTTCTTCCCTCAGCAACCACCGATGCAGCCCGTCAGTAATCATGGCGACGTGCAAGTCATTTCCATGTTAACCGCAGAAGAGGTAATGAAAATCTCCAATGCTGTTCATAACGACAAGACCCCAGGGCCGCGATAAAACCCCAGGGCCAGGTAAAATCCCGAACCGCGCGCTAAAAATAGCCATCGCAGCCCAAACAGAAGCCTTCGTACAGCTGTATAACGCTTGTCTCACAGAGGGCATATTCCCCGCACAATGGAAGACGCAAAAGCTTGTGTTAATACCAAAAGGTAGCAGCTCTCTGGAGGATCCCTCAGCCTACCGACCTATATGCTTGCTCGACACGATAGGCAAGATCTTCGAGAAATTGCTGTACAACCGTCTCGAAGAGCAATACAATCCAGAGGAGGACTCTCGAACCAACGGTTTGGTTTCCAAAAGAGTCACTCTACGTCTGACGCCATAAAACTGGTAACAAGCATAGCAAGAAAAGCTATTGAAGGCACTAGCTGGAAGAAGGGGGCAAAGCAGTATTGCCTGGTGGCTACGCTGGATGTGCGAAATGCCTTTAATTCCGCAAACTGGGATACGATAATGAAAGCGCTCGCAAAATTTAAAATTCCACGCGACGTCTCTAAGATATTATCGAACTACTTCGATGGTAGAATACTGCGCTACACAACAGATGAGGGAATAATGGTGTATAACGTCTCCGGTGGTGTCCCACAGAGGTCAGTCCTAGGGCCCCTGATGTGGAACGTTAGACTCGCAGTTCCTACAGGCGTCAAGATCGTCGGCTTTGCGGACGACCTAGCGGTTGTGGCCACTGCAAAACATCTTGAAGAAGTCGAGGCACTCAGTAGTGTGGCGATCGGCATTATATATAACTGGCTTAAGTCAGTAGGTCTTTATCTAGCCGAACATAAAACCGAGAAACCATAAAAAATGGAAGTTGCAAGCATCAATGTTAATGGGACGCTGGTGCAATCAAAGGAATTCATTAAATACCTTGGCGTGATGATTGACTCCCGATTAACATTAAAACAGCATCTCCAGTATGCCTACAAAAAAGCATCAGGCGCATGCATGGCTTTATCAAGAATAATGCCGAATACGAGAGGCCCCAAACAGGCGCGCAGGACTCTACTCCTTAATGTAGTACGATCCATCGGGATGTATGGGTCAACGCTGTGGGCCACAGCAATGAAAACGAAGTCATACCGACGTGGTGTTGATTCAGTGCACAGACTTGGCGCACTCAGGGTATGCTGTGCCTTCAGAACAGTTTCCGAGGATGCAGCACTAGTCCTTGCAAGCTCGATACCTATCGACCTTGTAGTAGAGGAAACGCTGTTCGAAGCCAATAGCGAAAGCCCAACAGTTCGCAAAAGACTCGCACGGGAGAGAAGCCTGCTAAAGTGGCAGGATCGCTGGGATAGTTCAGTCGGTGGGCTCATCCCTAACATTACCGCTTAGTTTGGTAGAACTCACGGCTCCATGAACTTCTACATTACGCAGATTTTAAGCGGGCACGGTTGCTTCAGGGCATATCTGCACAAATACAAGCACGTAGCAGATCCCTTTTATACCCATTGCAAGGGAAATATACCAGAAGACGAGGCCCATGTCCTCTTCGAGTGCCCCAAGTTCCAAAATGCCAGACTTGAGGCTTCGGTCAGTCTCGGCGAAACGGTAACTGATCAAAACTTGGTTACCCTTATGCTGAGAAATTAAGTTAACTCGTCAGTGGTTAGCACGACACGACTGATTATCGACGAACTGCGAAGAGTTGAGCGTTTACGAAATAGATAAGGTAGAGTTTATATACAAGCCCATGGCCAAATCTTATAGAATACGGACACAAGTCCGTCAGTTTCCAGCTTAGTGCTGTTCCCATGCTCCGTGAAGTCATGCTTTGCGGCGGTCCCACGGGGCTTATACAAGTACGACGATTCAATGCGGAGGTTAGGTTTAGTGCGTAAGAATCGCACACGTCCACCTGCACGGTGGCGCCTTTTGAAGATTCCCCCTTCGCGAATAAAATAAAAAAAAAAAAAAACTATGGTATCGATCCATATGTGTGTCCATAGTATTATCAAGCCAGGTGTGATGGCTGGCATAACTGTAAGTTTAGCATTGCGGCCAACCGATCCACCATGTTGTCAAACCTCATTTAGCAAGGCTGAGGTCAGACGATGTCTGTTTGTACGGCGTGCAAAGTATGTTGTTGTTGCTTTCAATGTAAAACAGTCAAAAATCTCAGAGCAAGAGCGGATGAAAACTTTGTAGGGCGTACAAAATACGTTCATTTTGTCATTTTCTCATTCCAAAAAAAACGTCGTGGAGTGAACATATGAAGAAAAAGGTAAGCAAAGCGCAAAGTTGAATATATTAAAATGGCAGCTGTTTCGCATACTTTGTTTTTTCCTTTGTGGTATTGTATTTCCTCTTCTTCACAAACTTAATCAATTATTAGAGCAGCTAGAAATTGTTTTACCATTGCAGGATGCTGTATTCTTGAACGCTGAAAAAAAATAGGTCCATCCGACAGGATAGTTCGAAAGCTTGAACAGACTTCCGTTATTGTGTCGTCTTACATTATCCATCCTATATGTAGTATAGTCCAAAAGCCCCTATAATTAATAAAAAATTATTAGCATTAAATTTTAAATAATCAAATGTATTAGTCTGGCAATGCCTTTGATGTGTAAACATTGAATATTATCGCTCAAGTTTCTTGCCAATTATATTTCTAAATAACAATTTAATAATTAATTATATAATTAATTTTTAATCAATCACGCGTTCATCTGCTTATATCGAACTTATCAATATATCGGATTAATCAAAACATATCGAAGTTATCAAAAGCATTCGTCACCTAACCTCACTTTGCAAGTGAACAATGGGCACTCGCTGCGAAACCTTTATTTTCTTTCATTTCCTGCTGCGTATGCTCCAACCTGTATTAAGCGAAAGCTGTATTAACCTTCAAAGCATCACCACTATTCTGAATAATAACAGCACACCCATTTCACCCCTACAAAAAGCAGGTGGACTTACAGCAAGTTCTCAACTGAAGAAAAAAACAGAAAAGGTAAAAGAATCTAACCCAGAGAAAGGCATCAACGCTGATCCTGTGCATGCTACCACGCCTTTATCCGAAAACCGTTCTACAAGCTCCAAAGCTACCCTACCGACGCCAGACCGACAGACCGCTGACCTCGGCCAACCCAGCCCAGGGGACCCATCTCACCATTCTTCTGTGCCCCTGCACCATCAAAAAAATACTCGTAATCAGCCTCTATGTCCACGGAAAGGGGATTTGTTAGTATTCACACCATCGAACAATAACACCGCATCATCCACGAACATCGCTTCAATTTCGAGTTCAGTTGTCCACGATCTACGAAGCTCTGTGAAATCAACTAACACACTGCCTACCTTCTCGCTTCATCAAACCAACACCCCAAATCAGTCTCTCGAGACCACTGAATGCGGCCCATTAGCTGATTTGGTGGTAATAACGCGGCCACCACGGAAGGCCATCTTTGTTTCGAGGCTAGCCGCTGCTACAACTATTGATAATATTCTAGCATACTTTCGCAAGGAAATACTGCAACCAGAATCAACCATCACTTGCCTAAAGTTCACACAAGAACCCTAGCAGGAAATTGTGTCATTCAAAATCTATGTTTTGGAGTTAATCTACGTACAGATAATATGCGAAGACTTTTGGCCCAACGGGGTCCTAGTCCGTGACTTTATTTCACGTCCTAGGCCAGCACCCCTATTGAACAGCCAGGCTCTCAACAACAACCCCTCCACCTCTTCAAAAAACGAACCTACTGCAACAGTAACCAGAGCATTCTCGCCAGCAATAATCACTAATATTACAATAACAATAGCAGCAGTTACCTTCATGAACATGACCAACACCACCCACAAAATTAACACCAGCAGCTAAATCAACAACCTCAACATCAGATAACGATAATCATAGTTGTAGTTATCGGTCATTGTGCATGCACAGTTTCATAGTTAATGACAGTTTTCGCTAGTTAACTACAGGTACAATCGTCGTTAAGACGTTTGGAAATCCCGCAACAGGTGACATTTCCAGTTGCGAGTTATATTTCCAGGCGGGATCCCCAAACGCCTTAACGACTATTGTAGCTGTAATTAACTAGCGAAAACTGTCATTTGCTATGAAACTACGCATGCACAATGACCGATAACGACAACTATGATTATCGTTAACTGTTTGGGAAACCTGTTGCAGCTTTGTTTTGGTCGCAGCGTGTATGGGCCGCATAAGGTACACAAACAATTTTCCATAAATCTTTTAAATCTAACTATAAAATTGTTGAAAACAAAAATAAAAAGGAGAATTAATTTGTTAAGTCTTTATTTCAAGTTACGGAACTATATAACTAGCTGGGCTTAACTGTTTAAATCGAAGAGTGCTTATCGAGCAAGGTAATATTTAAGAATTCCTTTGAGTCACTTTCACAATGACGCTCTTAACTTCGGTATAATTTTGGAGAGCATATTCACTATATTCACGTCCATGTCTGGTGGTGGCACTCAAAAAACGTTGGCCAGCTAAAAAACATGAAAAATTTGCGCTGCACTTGCTTGTGATGCTGCTCAATAAACACTGAAATTTTCTTTCTCAAGTGTTGTGGAGAAAACCCTGGTAATCGAACACAATATCAACTCAAAATCTCCAGTCTATTTCAAATGCAAATTTTTATATGGCAGTACTTGGGTTTTGTTCCACATTTAAATACTTAAATCTGGCAAGACTGTTTATGAACCATTTTGAAATGAAAACTTTAACTAACAAAATTAAAACAAATCAAGCATCAGAAGAATTAAACACATTTCTATCATTAAAGGTAAAAAAAAATATTGAAAATGCATCGAAAAAAAGTGAAAAGTGAAGTGATGCAGGGAATGGAGCTTTTCTCAGTCAGGGAGCAGCGCAGCACAATTGCAGACTCCTTTCCTGTTCCTGTTCCTGTGCAGGATGAAGGCTTTAGAAGGAACGTTAATTCCTATTTATTTATTTATGTATATTATTTAAAACTTAAATTAAAAAATAAATTTGAAATAAAATAAATGGATTTTTATTTGTATTTTTAACTCATGTGAAGAATTTAAATAATAAAAATGGACTATAATTATATTAGATATCACATTATGAAGTCGTTTGTTCTCAACTTGAGAGTACCACTTGTTATCAAACTGTGAAACAAACCTGATATCGAGTAGAGAAAACATTAGAAAACTTATCTTCCACATTAAAAAATAACACTTAGTTATGAGTTTAGATTAAGTGGAGAATATTTTGGAAAATCATGGTGCTTTGTTGAGAAGGCTATGATTCTCGACTGTAAATGCTATCAATATCCAACGTTGGAGATATGAGAAAAAGGTTGGAGTTTCATTTGAGTGTAAGTTGATAAACAATCTTAATGCTTGTTGGGTGGTGATGGAACTTGGAAGATGCTGAAAAAAAATTTGTGCAGCATTTGCTTGTGATGCTGGTGGTGGCTCTCGGAGAACGTTGGCCAGCGAAAGAAGCAAGAAATTTGCGCTGCTCTTGCTTATGCTGCTGGTGATGGGACTTTGAGGACGATGGCCAGAAAGAAAGGCAATTAAACTCAGCTGCACTTGCTGATTCACCGGGAGATCGTTGGCCAGAGAAAAAATTATATTATGTACGTAAAACTATACTTTTTAATTAAACAACCAAACACCGCGTTTGGTATTATTTTTTATTCTTTTTTCCATCTTCAATGGAAACGTTAAATAACGAAACAAATTTCATTTATTTTCTTGCAATTGTTAAGCCAACCTACGTCACAACCGGATAATTTCCTTGCAGTTGACAATAATTTGACAACTATTTCGGATTAAAAAACTGTTATGAGAATTGTAAGGTGTAGACGCAGCGTTACAGCATTCGTGGTACGAAAACTATCTATGGTTAATGGCCGAAAATACACTATAGTGCTCAGTCTGCATGAAACCAGTTTTTTTAGGCAAGGGAGGTGAGGGAGGCGACGTGAAGTGCGTGAAACGCACCGAAAAAGCTGTAGTGACGAGTGACTGACACGCACACATAAGCCAAATCGTCATATTTTATTTAGGGCTATGTTATGCGGGCGGTCATGGGCACGCATTGTTGTTGTTTCAATGTAAATGAAAAAATTGAGAGCGAGAGAGAGAGAGAGAGAATAAGTTTTGAATTTTAAATCACGGGATCAAAACAGTGTTGCGTTGTGGAATTATTCACAACATTTGTGTTTTCACATTAAAATAGTACAATTTCAGTGCGAAATGTATAAAAGCAGTAATACGAAATGTATAAAAGCAGTCAACCATGATCAACGATGAAATTTTTTTCGTATAAAGTGCTAAAAGTAGCAAAAAGTATACTAATGTTTGGGGATCATATGACCGTCAGCATAACATACTTTGGGCACAGAGCTCATCAAACGAAAAAAGAGCGCAAAAAGTGACGTGACCAGGGATCATTTGACCGCCAGCATAACATCACCCTTAGGGGTTCGCAAAATGTACCTTACTAATACAATCAAACACAGTTCATGCACACAAAACCAAAACTGGTTTCACGCATGGTGGAATTATAACAGGCCGGTTACACAGGCCAGTGACAGTGAAAGTGCGAAAGAATACGTGTACTGTTCGAATGATTCGAAGAATTTCGAATTTTCCTGCTTTCATGCAAGAGGTGCTACACATGCTAGTGAAAGTTCATTAAAAAAATTTCATCGTATGCGAAGATTCCGCTGCTATTGAATCAATTTAATTTAATGATTTGTTTTTGAGTTAATTTTCTTTCATTGTATATTTTTTTTGTATATTTATTGTAATAAAATTGTATTTTTCTCACTTTTATTCACTTTTATTTGCAACTTTCCACATTTGTTTCATTTGCTTTGTAAATGCCCTGCAGCGTCAAGAACTGGTACAAAAATAGTGAATTCGCTAGTACTAAGAAGACACCCTGCAGCGAGCTGGTAGACAATAAATACCGTGGACTAGTTTTAGAATAGTACTTATAGGTCATATACGAACTAGTTAGCTATCGTACCCTAGTAGACAAAAACGCGCTAGTAAATTGAATTAGAGAAAGTGAAACAAAGCTATTTAGCGAGCTGCGCGTATCAATGCCGTTTTGGCTGCAACTTAAATTTTGTTGTATTCTTCTTTTTACCGGCATTTGTTCAATGTAGTTAAAAAGTGAAAGTGCGAAGTGTTAAAAAGAACAAAGCGAAATATAATTAAATAAAATAAAATAAATTTAATAAAATTATAATAATTATAATTATAATTATAATAAAAAAACAAACGTAATAATAATTATATATAATCAAAGTGAAAGTGGCAGGTGGCAAAAGACAGCTTAGAAGGGAAATAGCTTACTACTGCAGTCCCAAAAAGTTTTTTGGAAGAAGAAAAGTTTTTAATGTGTGTAGTAATATATGTAAATATGTTTATATGTACCTATATATATTTGGTGCTCAACAAATTATATTTTTATTCAGCAGTTTTTATTTAATATACATTTTTTATTTTTTATAAATTTTATTTTTGAACATATATTTTTTAAAAACATTTCTATTGAACAGATTTTTATAACTCAAAATTAAATTGAAAATTTTTGACAATCATTTTTTTTTTGAACAAACAAATAATTATAATTGAATTTAAATATAAATGAACAAGTATTTTTAGATAAAGGTGTATGAGGATTTGAGGTGTTGTATTTGTGTGGGGTCACCACATATATATTAAAATAAATAAATATTACATTAAATTCCAATTTTATTAATGTGTGTGACAAGTTCGCATATCTATCCCAAGAGAACCTGTTTTAGAACTAGTGCTATATCTGCCCCAAGGTACTAATGCAATTTTTCTCCCAAAGAACCAGTTATTGCACTAGTACGCGGTGATGCAGTGGGTGACAATTGACACTTTTCGTAGGACAAGCCCATGTTAAATGCGACAGTAAAAAGCATTGCTTGGAGATAGGCGAGGTACTAGTAGCTGTCTGCTAAATACTAGTGAATTCACTATTTTTGTACTAGTTCTTGACGCTGCAGGGCAGCTACTAGTACCTCGCCTATCTCCAAGCAATGCTTTTGACTGTCGCATTTAACATGGGCTTGTCCTACGAAAAGGGTAAATTTTCACCCACTGCATCAACGCGTACTAGTGCAAGAACTGGTTCTTTGGGAGAGATATAGCACTAGTACCTTAGGGCAGATATAGCACTAGTTCTAAAACTTGTTCTCTAGGGATAGATATTTGAAATTGTCAAACACATTAATAAACTTGAAATTTAATGCAATATTTATTTATTTTAATATAAATATAGGTTACATATAATTATTAAATTAAAAAATTACATATAACTGGTAGTGTAAATTAAATTTGCAATGTCGTAGGTAATGATATTTTTAATGCGCTTATAATTGAAGACGTGAATAAATGAAGGTTGTTCCCAATTAGACGCGCACTCGACCTTGGCCTCATTTTCAGCCACTTCACTTTCTATTTGCATAAATTTTTTGAAACATTCCACCCTATCTTTAGCTATTTCCCGTCTAAGCTTTCTTTTGGTTCATTAATACAGGTTAAGTCACTTGAGAGAAGCTCGGTCGAACTATCAGAATGGATAAAAGAAAATCAAGAAAAAAAAAAAATCTGAATCTGTACAATTTTTAGCTAACAGCTACTTTGACAGTTCGAGCAAAGGCAGAAAAATAGTGCTTTTCTCTCAAGTGACTTAACCTATATTAATGAACATTGGGTATACCTTTTTCATTTTTATAGCATGTGATATCCCCTGTGATGCTAGGAGATCGAAAAAGTTCAACTTCTTGAACTTGTGCTATAAAAGTTGATCACATGCTATAAATATGACATTAGTTTTTATAGTTGTAGTTTTTGTGCTGTCAAGCTGTCAATTTTATTTGCGCCAATATTAATTGTTTTGAAATAGTACAGAATTACGAATACAAATTGGAAAATAAAGAAAATCAAATCAGGTCAAGGGGTATGATTTAAAATAAATAAACATTCTTGGTTTTTTAACCATCGCAATGTAGAGTTGGCCAGAGAGTTCCTAAGCGCATTTATGGAAAGCATCAGTAATTTTTTTTCTTTAATTTGGTGCTTGGTAGATTCACCAAGACTTTTCTTAAAACTGTTAACTGTTTTTTTATATTTTTTTTTTTTTTCGTGTCTATTTCACTGATGCTGCTGCAGTTGTGGCACACGAATTGGATTACCTGTAACACCTGATGCTGTCTGCACAATAATAATTATATAAAACAATTTAGTGTACGTATGCAAGAAGTTATTTCAATAAGCACGTCTTGCAATCAGTAAACTTGCAGAAATGGATTTGTTTACATATTTTGCAAATGTCAAATTTTTATAGGAAAAAGTTCATATATGCATCTCGCTATTTCTAGCATGTGTTTTGTGATATGGGATAAGATAAGATACTGAAAAATCACATGGAAACGCGGCATTATTACACTTTTTTATAATATTTTCACTCAAATTATCACAAATTTAACACACGCGACCGCGCTGTTTGCAACTTGGAAACATAAAATACTTTCTTCATTTGCAATTCCTAGTAAATTCGTCTTTTGACAACTAACCAACCTTTTCATTATCCACTATTCGTTGACGCGTGAGGGCACTGAGCCAACCGGCCCTACCTTATAATTCTGCCATGGTTTTACGCAGACTCAAGGTATATTTAACAAGGTAGTGTCGTCTCGGAGCGGTGGGTACCGCAGCTGTCAAACACATATAATATTATAATTTGCAAATTGTGTTATTTTGTTTGCTTTTATTCGTAAAAACCTGTTATTGACATGTGCGGTACCCAACACAAGAGAGAATTTTAACTACTAACACTACCTTGTCTTATTCTACCATGACGCAGACTGATCACTACAGTGTGTTTTCGAATAACTGTTTGCTCACCGAGACCGAGCACTACAGTGTATTTTGGGCCAATCGAATTAGTCGCTCGGATGGACGATTATGTCTAGCGTAAAATTGACGTATCGCACGCTTACATTCCAGGTCGCTCGGAAGAACGATTATGTCTAGCGTAAAATTGACGTATCGCACGGTTACATTGCATTTTACTTTTAGCTAAAATTACTTTTACTTTTTTAATTTTTTTCAAAATGTGTATGTGAAGCTAAAAAATCGAATGGTGAAAAATTTCAGCCCGCTCTTATGTAGTTTGGAAGTTATATTCGGTTATAGTTGGTAAAATGGACCTAAAACTTGGAATTTATTTTTTAGTTTTCCTAAACAAGAAAGGATTATGGATATCAAAAGAAAGGTTATGCTATTACCTTTTCAACAAGTTATTAAACATAAACATCTATGCATTACTTTTGAAGATATACTGGTCTTGTACTCAGAACATTTGAGGTATTACCAATTTTGTAGGTCTAATTGGCATGTTTGTTGTTGCTTTTGATATGTTGTGAATAAAAAAAGCGCAGCAGGTAAAAAATTGTTATAATCAATCGCGCGATTTTTTATAAACATTTTTCGTATTTAGGTTGTTTTGTAACGCTGCAGCCACACGTGATAGTACTGGCAGGCCAGCAAAGAATATGTATTTACTTCGAAAATATTCCGAAATAATCAACGTATTCCGCTGTGGCCACACGTGATAGTAAATGTTCATTCGCAAAATGTCGTCAAAGCCAAAGGTTCGACCACTTTATTATTCCGTTTGCTTTTATTCAGTGATGCTTTATATGCCAACACAGCACCAAACTTAAATGGGATAAAAATTGGGAATTTATTATTTTGTAAAATCTATTTATCAATGTTATCCAAAATGAAATGCTACTTATTCATATGATATTTTATGTGTCAAATGAGGGCAATTAAAATAATTGCATATATTTCACTACAAGACATGAAAGAAAAGTGCATATTTAAAGTTCAAATATTTTAGGGAGAAAATACAACACTGTTTCCTTATTTCGATTTCGCACTGGCTGTGGTTGTCGAAAATCACTGTCTCATTAAAAGTTGTTGCCAGTGGACTGCCAGTGATGTCAAGGTGTGAGTGTATTAGTGAAAAGTGAGAGTGTATTAAGTTTTTCGAAATGTTACTGTCTTCGGACTGGCACGTGTGGCTAGGGGGTAAAAGGGTGACCCGTGACGGTGTGCATAATTTGTAAAGTGTTATATATTCAAAAGTAATCCTTGCATATTTATTTTTCAAGTTGGTTGTATACTTCTATAATGTGAATACAAAAAAGCGCAGCAGGCGATGTGCTAATTATTTCGTAAAAGGGTGAACCGTCAAGTCTGTATAATATGTTAATGTCATAACTTCGAATGTAATGCATTGAATTTTATGGTAATAGGGTATTATGGTTTAATATCCAGTCTTGCATAGTTTTGTATACAAATAACAGAAAAATAGCAAGTTTTTCGAGCCCATTATTTAATTTTTGGACACCTATAACTTCTAAACAAGATGAGAGTGCACAATAATTTCCCCAGATTTGGAATTAGAAGCCCTTAATACATATGATCCATAAAAAAAAGTTAAACAATTAATTTTAGCTTAAAGTAAATTATTCGGCATTTCTGAACTGAACCACAACTTTCGAAATCAGCTTACACGATTTGAAAGCGTTGTTTTGACGTTATCCCAGTCCATGATACAATAGATACAAGGTAGCAACCATAGAAAGTTCCCACAAACATGGGATATGAAAACTTATATACACAATTCGTGAGTTCTGCATAAAAAAGGTGAAATCTGAAATAACCTTGAAAACATGAAGTTTCTATCCTTTATCTCTGGTGACGTGATCCCTTGCGTTTTACAAAATGCGGCCATACATTTTTAAACAATATAACAAATCTTAATCATCCTGTAACTGCAATTCAATACATTCAAGCTGGCAGTGCTCTTAATTTAGTTCTGTTTTAACCAAAACTTAATGTGTGCATCGAGCTAGTATTTTAAGCAAATAATTAAATTATGCAATTTTCGCGAAGAAAGAATTAATTCTTTGAACAAAAATGTTTAATTAATACTATTTTCGACATTCATTTGAAAAACCTTTGATTTGGTATACAAAAATATCCAAAATGTGTAACTTAATTGAATAGTGGCAAACAAAAGATTTTTCAGCTGCTAATGAAAGGGAAGCAAAAATATATATGTATAAATTCGTGCTGCACCAGTTGTGAAAAATATCAAGTGTGCAGCACATATGGTGCTCTCGCTTTAACTTGTGTCAGACCGGTAGCGAAAAATTGATTCAAGCCGATTTTCTGCGTTCAATGCCATCAAATCAAAAAACTTGCCAACAAAAGGAGCAGCAGCAGCAAAGTTGAATGGTTGTGAACGAAGAAAAATAACAAAGCAAAACGACAAACAAAAATAAACGAATATATATTGAAACTGCTCCGCTTTGCTCTGCGTCGTCCAACAAATCCGTGAGTGTTCGTGTGTGTATCAACACAATTAAAGACGTCGCAGTCGTCGGGAAAATGAAAATGGCGTTCGCTGCCTGTCTCTTCATGTCCGTGTCGAAACAAGTTTTGATTTGGTCATTTTAGTGAGTTCCTTCATCCAAGTGTAAAAATAAATCTCGAAGAGATTGACTAATCATGAAAAAATATAAAATGCAAGTTAATTATATATTCTGATTGTGCAATTAAAGGTAGCGAACCCAGCAAAGCTATTTTTTTTATTGCTACGAAAGATACCCGAAAAAGGACAATTGGAAAAATTAGTTAGTGTATGTGTGATTGACCAGTGGGGGTGGCGCCGAAGTGCTATTCACTTAAAAAAGAGTTTTTAAGTGAATCAAGGAACTCGTAAAGCTAATATTACGGAATCCTGAACTTGTGCATAAACGACAAAATGCCCAGCGCCTCATTTACATCCTCCAGATCCTATGTGCGACGTTCACGACGGAAAGGAGCCAATCGTATAGCGCTTCCAAGCAGAGCCACCGGTACGTAAATTCATTTGTTGTTAATATTATATAAACTAATGGTAGATTTTTTCAAAGCCAATATACTCGAGCCTCTACTACAAAATATGCCCATACTTGGGTCCTCCTCATCTTCTGCAACAGCGAACGTTGGTGTTGCAGCTGGCAGCTCTAGCGCAGCTCCAACAACATCAACAGCGACTTCAACATCAACGCGTGCCACATTTCAAAATACATTTGCCGCTACCTCGTCCGCAGCTGATGGTGAAGCTGCGGCATCCTCAGCGACCACTTCAGCGTTTACATCAACTTCCATGCTGCCATCGTCGTCATCATCATCATTGTCTTCATCAACCTCATCGTCATTACATGTATCCCAGCCACTATCTGTAGTTGCCTCTACGTCTGCTGCTGCAGCAGCTGCTGCTGGTTCAGCCTTAGAATCGTCCTATGATTCTACTGCAGCATCGTGTTCACAGTTAAATACTGGATGTGTTTCAAATAGCCACTTTGTTGCCTCCAGTTCTGGTGCATCTTGTTCATACGCTTCAACAACGAGTTCAAATTTTATAACGGTGTCCAACCCAAATCCTGGTAGCATTGCACATAGCTCAACCGTCACGGCTGGGAATATACATTACATGGATACGGATTCCTTAAATAATTGCACAGGTAAAGCAGCAGTTGGTTTTAAAATTTGGCCAAACCTTTATTAACGCGTCCTATTTTGTCTAAGGTTCCATAAATTCCTTCAATAGTTTGGGCGTAGTCGGTGCCAGTAGTTCAGGCAGTAAGTATAAATTTTGAAAAATGAAAAACTTGTGATCTAATTTTTTCTCTTGTTCAACTAGTTTGTTCTGCAGCTTCCTCATCAGCAGCTTCAATCTCGTCAGGGTCCTGTCATCAGTCTCCATATGACCTGCGTCGAAAAATGCCTGCAAACAGTCATGACCAGTGGTGCAGTGCAACTTCCTCTACTTTGGGTGTCAGTTCATTTGTATCATCAATAAGTCCTCCTTGTAGCTCTGGTGCCTCAAATAGTTCTACTGCCTCGTGCACCTCTTCGTCATCAACATCGTCATCATCGTCCTCTTCATCCTCATCGTCATCATTAGCTGCCATTGTAATAACGCCATCGACTAGTGCAACATTTCCAGTGAACAATGCACCGACTTCTGGCGCTCCCTTAGCGCCACATACAGTGCATAGCTCAGTGCCTCAGCAGCACTGCAGTGCTTTGCCTATTGGCGGAGTTGCCGCAACGGAGGACAACAATTTTATGTTACCCGCCAGAAAACGTTCGCGTCGTCTTTATGCACAAACTTCTGATGCTACTATGATAGGGTCTGCAGGTGGCAGCTCGAGCGCTAGTGTAGGACCCACTGCTGCCCAGTATTTGCAATACGAAATGCCAGATGAGGTGCTTCTTGCTATTTTCTCATATCTTTTGGAACAGGATTTATGTCGCTTGGCACTTGTCTGTAAACGCTTCAACACCATTGCCAACGATACTGAGCTCTGGAAACGTTTGTATCAGTCGGTCTTTGAGTATGACATGCCGCTCTTTAGTCCTGAACTATGTAAATTTGTGTTCGAAAAACCCGAAGAGACTGACTACGCCAATCCTTGGAAAGAAAGCTTTCATCAGCTACATCGTGGCGTGCATGTGCGTCCAGGCTATCAGGTTTGTGTATAAATTGTCAAATAGTACTTATTCATCGAATTATGACTTTTTTTGCGTTTATAATTTTTAATTTATAATTTACTTATTAAGTTCTTCATTATATGTAAATACATCCACGATTGTTTTGAAGGACCATGTTAAGGGGAAAGTACTGTTTTAAAGCCGAAAAAAGGCATGTTTTCATGATTTTTTTTTTTTTTTTGGAGACATTAATAATGGTGTATTTATTTCATAAGCATGTTATAGTTTGACTTCTTAAGTATATTTGGAAAAAAAATAATTACAAATTATCGATAAATAAATCCGTGGCAGCGATTCTCCGGAGGCACCTCGAAAAAAAGTTGTTTTGCGGTGAACACGATTAGAGGTTAGCAGATCATCTGAAAAAAAAAAATCCAAAATTAGTTTAAAAGGTAATATGTTTCCCGAGGTAATACCGAAGAGTTTTTTGTTTTTTTTTTTTTTTAGCGTTTTGAAGTGAAAAACGCGATTTTCGCTGAAAAATTGTGGTTATTTTATTATTTAAAAATAGGGAGAAAAAAGAAAAAAACGCTTAGGCATTACCTGTTGATTTATGTGTAGAAATAGTGTAAAAAAATTTCAAAACGATCGGTCAAGTAGATTTTGCGGCTTCAAAAGTATTGCTTTCCAGAAAATCGATTTAAAGTTTTTTTTTTTAATCGAAAAACAAAAATAAAAAAATCAAAAGGGTATAATTTTTTATTCTTATACTGAATCATCAATGCCAGCTCCGTACAGTAAAACGATGCCATTAGGGCCGGTCATATTATCAAATTATTCATCCAACAAGCCATCAAAAAATTTGACAAACAGAACATATATGGAATTTGACGAAAAATTTGACATGTGAACACTCATCAAATTGTTGGTCAAATTGTTTCACGAGAATCAAAATATTTTGATTTTTCGGTTGTTTGACCAACGATTTGATGAAAAATTTGACGTGTGAACACTCGTCAAATTTTCTAGTGCGATTTCGTCACTTCAAAAAAGATTTCAACGTGAACACATTAATTCAAAATGCACGATGAAGAACATTTTTGTAATGATTTTATTGAAATTTATAGACTACAGCCATAACTGTGGCAGATTAAATCGGAAATTTATAAACAAAGATTATTAAAAAATAAAGCATTGGAGTGCTGCTAATGTGCTCACTTCGGTGTGCAAGACAATAATGAAATTTGACGAAAAATTTGATAATATGAACACTTGCGTGGTCAAACTGTTTGACCAATAATTTGATGAAGAATTTGATAATGTCAACGCCCCTATTCAGGATGGCCAATGCATTTTTTTGCTCTTGCCTGCGTTGCATTCTACCCTCTTTACTTGTACTTGCACCTTTTTCGTCCGCTATGGTTATTCGTAATTCGTCAAATGCGCGCCCATTGGTGAGCACTTGGGCCTGTAGAGATTCCCATTTCATTCAAAAAGGACAATCAAGCAAAAGATCCTTCATTGAAAGTGCATGCTGCAACATTTGCTGCAATTTCAACAATGATGCAAGTACCGCCCACTGATTTGGAGAGATTTTCCAAATAAGTTTATTGAAACTCGTTATTCTGCGTGAAACCTCCAAGACACCGATGCAAAAGTGCGTCCTTGCTCAAATCTTCGTAGATTGGCTTTATGTCTTCTGTAACATCTGAAGAAAGAGCACTGTAGCTGTGTTTGAATGAATCCAGTGTGTTTGCAGCTGCCGCTTTTGCATGAGGTCCGCTCACTTGAAACGCTGTATCTTCGTTAGTTTTAGCATGATTTAGTTGAAATTTTTACAAAATACTCTTGAAATGTTGTTCATGTTCACATTCAGTAAAAATATTACCCAACATTTTTTAAAACAGTAGCATCCCATAAAAGGAATACTTTTGCTACAGTTGCTTCAATAGAACATTTATTATGCTGAGAAACACGATAGGAGGGTACCAACCGGCTTGAAAGTCGATACAACTAAATAATAAAAATAAAAAATTTCTGGAGTGTTCTTTTAAGATAAACATCCGAAAAAAATAACAGACTAATATATAAATACTAATACAGACTAAAACAGACTAATATATAAATATATAAATATCGCGGGCTTTTGTTTAAAAACCTCTTTGAAATATGACATCGCTTTTATTCGTTTTTAAAATTCTATAATGTTCCTTCGTTTCAGTGTGTTGCTCGTAATTAATGTGATCGTGGTTATAATTTTTAATATAATTAGAGTTTGTTTTACTTCACATGAAAACGGAATTGCCAGACAAAAAATCCCAAGTGACGTGATCGCTTGCGTTTTACAAAATACGGCCAAAGAGTTTTTAAGTGAAGCAATGAACTCGTAAAGCTAATATTACGGAATCCTGAACTTGTGCATAAACGGCAAAGTGCCCAGCGTCTAATTTACATGCCGATTTGTTTTTCTAGGGTCTTTTCCAAGATTTGTCGTAGCATAAACATCTGGTCGGTAGTAGATTTTCCAGGTCTGAATTCAATCAGTTGGCTTAAGGTGGGCTACAGTTTTCACACAATACGCTTAATAAGATCTTACTAGTAATCCCGTGTGGCGTTTAAACGTCAAAATAAAAAAAATCTAGTGATAACTAATTTTGTGTTTTTATTCAGAACTATTTTTACCTTTGAACTAAGGATTTCATAGAAACTTTCTATGTTTTTGTTGAATTGTTAAGCCCAGGGGCCCTACTCTGTATTGCGATGCGCCAATCAATGCGATGCGAAAATGAAATTCGATGCATACGCAAATCCGTACAATCAAATCAGTTTTGCGAATTTTTTAGTCGCATCTCAATGAGAGTAGAGGCCCAGTTATTACATATCATAGCATTATAATAAAAATCTATCACATACTTTTAGGCATCACATAGAAATTTGGTTGCTTTTCATAAAAAATTTGTTTTAGCTTTTTTAAAAAATACACAATATTTAAGAAAAAATAAGACTTTGCACATCTACAAAGCAAGACCTTTCAATTGCTACCCTATTTATGGAAAGCGCGTCTATAGTAACGATTTGATAGTCCTCACAAAAAGTGCGCTTGCGTAATAATAATATAGATATACGATATTTAGGAGGCTTATCCCACGGTAATTGGAACAAATGGTGAAATCGGCTTTCTTGTTAATTTTGAAGAGTACACTGAGGTTCCGATCGTTTGGAATGCATTCTTCCGACCATATTCTGCAAAGAAGCTCGTGAATGCACTTAAACAGAGCTTCGCCTCCGTTCTTAAACAACTCAGCGGGTAGACCATCGGCTCCCGTGGTTTTGTTGTTCTTATGCCGTGTTATGGCTGTCAAGACTTCATTATAGTCGGGCAGAGGAGCTTCAATGCTGTCATCCATAATTGGGGTTTCCGGAATATCATCTCTATTGGCGGGATTGCTGTCATCATCGCCATTCAGAAGACTAGAGAAGTGTTCCCTCCATAACGTCAGTGTACTCTGGATATCTGTCACTACATTTCCGTTTTCATCCTTGCAGGAAGAGTCCCCGGTTTTAAAAAGGAATCCGTGTTCAATCCGCGCTGGTTGGGCAATGGTAAATATACAAAGGAAAGATATACAGTGGTGCTCCAATATAACGAAAGATATAATGTTTAGGGTCGTTCGGTATATCGAAAAGTTCATTAAATCGTTAACACTTGTTATCATATTACAAAGTTTAATCATTCGCCAACCAAATATGTTTAAAAGTATACAATTAAAAAAAGAACAAAACATATGAATTTGTTTATTTTTTATCAAAAAAAATCTCGAATATGCGTTTTTTTTTGCGGACAATGAGCAAAAAAAAACAAAACATATGAATTTGTTTATTTTTTATCAAAAAAAATCTCTAATATGCGTTTGTATTTGCGGACAATAAGCATTTAATTCACAAACTTTGCTGCAAACTTCTATACAAAAATTGGTTGGTGTGTTCTAAATTATTTTCTTCAGCCCATTTAAGCATTTTTCAAAACTTTTAATTTTGTCACCGAAATTAAGACGCTTTTAAGCATTATTTAATATTTTTAAATCACATTAGTAAACAGTTCTTCACATTCCAAATGCAAAATGCTAACAAATGCAATTTCAAAATACAGTGGAATCCGCATATAACGACCTCCAAGGGACCGGCGAAACTCCGCCGTACTAACCGGACGACGCACAAAACGGACGAATAAATTAAACTTATTTTTTTGATATGTACATATGTATGTATATAAATGCACAGTTAGATAGGTTTCCATTTACGTTAATAAAACATTAATTACTAATTACATAAAACTTTAATGTTACCTAAACATTCCGCATTAAAAGTATGTTTTTAATTTGTAATAAAGGGTGATTTTTTAAGAGCTTGATAACTTTTTTTTTAAAAAAAACGCATAAAATTTGCAAAATCTCATCGGTTCTTTATTTGAAACGTTAGATTGGTCCATGACATTTACTTTTTGAAGATAATTTCATTTAAATGTTGACCGCGGCTGCGTCTTAGGTGGTCCATTCGGAAAGTCCAATTTTGGGCAACTTTTTCGAGCATTTCGGCCGGAATAGCCCGAATTTCTTCGGAAATGTTGTCTTCCAAAGCTGGAATAGTTGGTGGCTTATTTCTGTAGACTTTAGACTTGACGTAGCCCCACAAAAAATAGTCTAAAGGCGTCAAATCGCATGATCTTGGTGGCCAACTTACCGGTCCATTTCTTGAGATTAATTGTTCTCCGAAGTTTTCCCTCAAAATGGCCAACTTTTTGTTGCCAAAAATGGAAGAACTGAACTTGGTTGACATGTGGTTTCAACAAGATGGCGCTACATGCCACACAGCTCGCGATTCTATGGCCATTTTGAGGGAAAACTTCGGAGAACAATTAATCTCAAGAAATGGACCGGTAAGTTGGCCACCAAGATCATGCGATTTGACGCCTTTAGACTATTTTTTGTGGGGCTACGTCAAGTCTAAAGTCTACAGAAATAAGCCAGCAACTATTCCAGCTTTGGAAGACAACATTTCCGAAGAAATTCGGGCTATTCCGGCCGAAATGCTCGAAAAAGTTGCCCAAAATTGGACTTTCCGAATGGACCACCTAAGACGCAGCCGCGGTCAACATTTAAATGAAATTATCTTCAAAAAGTAAATGTCATGGACCAATCTAACGTTTCAAATAAAGAACCGATGAGATTTTGCAAATTTTATGCGTTTTTTTTTAAAAAAAAGTTATCAAGCTCTTAAAAAATCACCCTTTATATACAAAGAGTTACAATGTATATTCACATTATATGCAAATAAATATATAGTTAATAACGTAGAAAGTCTGTAATTTGAGTTTGTTTTTGATTAATTTTTGTTCGATAGTAAGAACTTGGTACAGCATTGTGAGTACTCGACATTCTAGTTTTCATAATGCCATTATCAAAGTTAGTTTGAATGAACACATCCGCATCCTTCAGAGCTTCAGACACATTGCGCGTCGTTCTAACTGGACGAATTATCTATAAAATAGGTCGCTTAAACCGGAGTCGTACTAAATGGATATGTTTTCCTAGTACTGAGCTATGAAACCAAGCTTGAGTGGCGCAGTGAAATAACTCCCAAATGAAATAAGTCCCAATGAAATAAGTCCCAATGAAATAAATCCCAAAAAAAATGAAATAACTCCTAAATCACAAAATGAAATAAGTCCCAAAATTAATGAAATAACTCCCAACCGGAAAATGAAATAAGTCCCAATTATTAAATAAAATAACACCTAAATGAAATAACCCAAAATGAAATAAGCCCAACGAAAATGGAATAAGCCCCAAACCACTGGGCATGAAATTATGCCCAAATTCAATGAAAAATGGAAAAAATAAGACCTAAAATTTGGTATTTATTTCATTATGATATAACACCCAACGAAAAAATTGCATTAGCCACAATATTCCCCAAAACAATTATATAAGCCAAGTTGTACAATTGATAATTTTCTGAAAGATAAACATTTTGTAAATTTTGTCATTATTTTTTCCATGCAGTTGCGCCTTTGACAAACTTCATTCTGTAGAAGGCGCATATAAAACAATCGCACCTCTTCAATAGCCAAAATTGAAGAAAATGATATAACCCCTTCCCATCCCATTATCGTTGGGAGTTATTTCATTTCCGAATTTTGGGAATTATTTCATAATGAAATAACTCCCAAAACAAAAAAAGAAACAATTCCCAAAATAAATGAAATAACTTCCAAAAATTGGGAGTTATTTCATAATGAAATAACTCCCAAAAATGTATGGAAATTTTTTGGGAGTTATTTCATTTTTTTTTTGGGACTTATTTCATTTGGGAGTTATTTCACTGCACCGCTTGAGTTTATATCGTGGTCGCTAAAAACGGTTAGTCGTTATAAGCGAAGACCAGATTCTACTGTACATATAATCTTTAAAAAAGGGAACCACACAGTAGGCATGTAAAGTCCCGTTAGGTCTTTTTGGGCATTACATATATATTTTTTGTCGTTACAACTTCAAAAACAAACTAAGCATGCTAAGAAAAGTAAAATGTTCGTTAAATAGAATACCTGCACTTTCAAATGTTCGCAATATAGAGTCATCAATGCATATGATAAAAAGGTTCGTTGTATTGGAAGTTCGTTAAATCGGTGTTTGTTATATTGGATCACTACTGTTCAAAGATTTTTAAAATGTACATGGTTTTTGTTGAAAATGAAATGATGGATGAAACGTAGAAGAAGGAATTACAAAAAACAATTAATTTTTTTTTCAGTTTGAGAATAAAATTCTTATATCAAACTTTGTATTAGTACTTGTATAAAGGAAATAATTTCATACGCCTTTTTTCCTTGCATATACCTTTTATAAAACTTATTCCAAGGATTGTTCAAAGAAGTTTAAATTCGCAAAGCTTATTTAGGCGAAATTGTTACTTGGGACGTTACTAGTTCTATACGAACTAGCTCCTTTATTGACCCAAGGTAATGCATAAAAGGGTCCATTCAATCAACTTCAAGCTTGTACTGCTTATTTTTATGTTTATGACGTTTTGATTTTGTAACAATGACTTATATAGTTTGAAGTAATATTTTCGAGAAAACATGATATACAAGGCGCTTTAATTTCGTTGAACAATATGAATAAAAAAGTTCTGAAGAAAATGGTATAAATGTATTTTCTGAAGATTGCTTTGATAATGCCTCCGATTTTTTTTTTTTTTTCTTTGTCCTTCTGACTAGCGAATAAGCTGGCCCTGTATAGCACTAGTAAAGGGAGTTGTAATATAAAAGGTAGCAATTGACCCCAGCCTATGACATGTTCACGTCAAATTCGCCAGTTTAATGCAAAAAAAGTAGATTGAAGTGAAACTAGTACTGGTTACCTAAGGGCTAGTGAAATAGGTAGTTCGGTACTAGTGCCATTTAGGCTACTGTAGGTTATAAATAAGGAGAAGAAATTGCCAAAAAAATTAAATTTTTAAAACTCGATTTAGTTTTTTTTTTTTTTTTAAGTTTTGAGCCACTTAGGTTTTTGAAAAAGTATTTGGCAATAATGATTACTCAAAGTAAAACTTAATTATGATTTAGATAATTTTTATAATTAAAACAATATTAGCAGAAAACAATTTCAAGGACAATCTCTCGATTACTGCCATGCAAAAACTAATTGAAAAAAAGTGTTGGCAGATTTGACAAATTCAATACAACAATTTTAAACACAGAAAAACATAAAATCCGTACTGAAATAAATCAAACATTAATGAAATAAATAATTTCATTTCAGGATTCTGGGGTATTTTCTGAGGTATTCTTATTATTGATTTCATTTTGATTTATATCATTTAAAAACATTCAGCTAAAAAAAAACAAAGCTAATCGATATCAAAAATTTTTGTATAGGCGTTGCTACGCCCCCCTTGTCCAATGCTCGCTCAATTTTACCAGTCGAAGAATACAACTAAATAGTAAGTTCGTACTGAGTTTCGTTGATATCAGTGACTTATGGTTCGAAAGTTATACCGAAAATTTGGATTGCTGAAATAGTGCCACGCCCTATAATAAAAATAATAATAATAAAAATACTTATAAAATTTCCGACTTTTCCGGTTGATTTTTCAAAAACTTTAAACATTGGCTAATTTTTCTTTTATACAAACTCTGTCCTAACAATTACGAACACAACGAAATCAGCCAAAACGGTCGAACAGTTCTCAGGTGATGATTGGTCAAACATGCGGAAATCTGCTATATATTTATTCCTGTAAGGGTCCTCTTATTCGAGCAAATCTACAAATGCTTCAACAACACTTGATATCTCATTAGAAAGGTCTTGAGGTGTAGGTAAACAGAAAATTATTAGATTTTTGAAAAGTGACAGCGTTATAAGTTATGAGCGTTTAAAGTTAAAAAAATGGTAAAAATACTTAAGACACGAACTCGCTTCAATGTGAATGAGAAAGTGTGATTTCCAAAGCGAAGTAAGGAAGTACACCCGATTTTCGGGGCGTTATCACTAGTTGATTTTTATTTATATAGATAAAGTTGGAGTTAAAATATTCTACACTCAAAAAAAAAAATCAACAAAAAACTTTTGTTGGACGTATATTAATAAAAATTTGTGAAATCAACCTAGGTTTTTGTCAATATGAACAATTTTTATCAAATTGACAAAAACCTAGGTTGATTTGATAAATTTTTGTCAATATACGTCCAACAAAAGTTTTTTGTTGATTTTTTTTTTTGAGTGTATATATGCTCATCAGTAATAATTCACTGAACATACACTTTAATAGCTCATCATGTTTTAAAATTTATTTTATTGCAGGAGAAAAAATATCCTGGACGCAGTATTGTATTCTTTAACACTATACAGGCGGCTCTAGACTATCCTGAGGAGCGTGCAGTTTCAACTGCTGTCTCCAATGGCAACAATTCCGTTGGCATTTCTAGTATCTCTTCTGGCAGCTCAAATATTGTCGGAAATATATACGACGATAATGTGCTGCCCACGGAGCATCCAGGTCCACTGATTTTTCTTCATGCTGGACACTACAAAGGCGAATACCTCTTTATAGATTCCGATGTTGCATTAATTGGTGCCGCTCCGGGCAATGTTGCCGAATCTGTAATACTAGAACGTGAAGCTGGCTCCACAGTGATGTTTGTTGAGGGGGCAAAATATGCCTACGTTGGTAATTTGACTCTGAAATTTTCGCCAGATGTCACCTCTACGGTTTCGCATCATAAACACTATTGCTTGGACATTGGCGAAAATTGCTCACCCACCGTAGATAACTGCATTATACGCAGCACTTCAGTTGTGGGAGCTGCAGTGTGTGTTGGTGGGGTTAATGCCAATCCCGTTATACGCAACTGTGACATTAGCGATTGCGAGAACGTGGGACTTTATATCACAGACTATGCTCAAGGCACCTACGAACATAACGAAATCAGTCGCAATGCCTTGGCAGGGATTTGGGTAAAGAACTTTGCGAGCCCTATTATGCGCGAGAATCATATACACCATGGACGGGATGTTGGCATATTCACATTCGAAAATGGAATGGTGGGCTATCTGGTTTCGACCTAACGAAGATGTTCTTGAATTTTTAATTTTGTTTCCATTTACAGGGTTACTTTGAGAAGAATGATATCCACAATAATCGCATTGCTGGCTTCGAGGTAAAGGCAGGAGCAAATCCAACAGTGGTGAAATGTGAAATTCACCATGGACAAACTGGCGGGATTTATGTGCATGAAAATGGCTTAGGACAGTTTATAGAGAACCGCATACATTCTAATAATTTTGCTGGTTTGTATTATGCGTTGTTTTTGTTACAATCAAAAGCTAAATATATATAAAATGACAGGTGTATGGATAACATCGAATAGCAATCCAACTATACGGAAGAATGAAATTTACAATGGCCACCAAGGTGGTGTGTATATCTTCGGAGAAGGTCGTGGTCTCATAGAGCACAACAATATTTATGGTAACGCTTTGGCTGGCATACAAATTCGTACCAATAGTGATCCAATAGTGCGGCATAATAAGATTCACCATGGTCAACATGGTGGGATTTATGTGCATGAAAAGGGACAAGGTTTAATAGAGGAAAACGAAGTGTACTCAAATACTCTGGCTGGCGTTTGGATTACAACTGGTAGCACTCCAGTGCTGCGGCGCAATCGTATACATTCGGGCAAACAGGTAAGTCATCAATTATTCAAGATCTTATAAAAAAGTGTGCTCCCAACATTTTATAATTATATTTAGGTTGGTGTGTACTTCTACGACAATGGTCACGGAAAGCTAGAGGACAATGACATTTTCAATCATCTGTATTCGGGTGTGCAAATTCGCACTGGCAGCAATCCAGTTATACGTGGTAATAAAATCTGGGGTGGTCAAAATGGTGGTGTATTGGTGTACAACGGTGGCCTTGGACTGTTGGAACAAAATGAGATTTTCGACAACGCCATGGCTGGTGTCTGGATTAAAACCGACTCAAATCCCACACTTAAACGCAATAAAATTTATGATGGACGCGATGGCGGCATCTGTATTTTTAACGGCGGTAAAGGCGTACTCGAGGAGAATGACATTTTCCGCAACACACAAGCTGGTGTGCTTATATCAACGCAATCTCATCCTATACTGCGACGCAACCGCATCTACGATGGCCAAGCTGCTGGCGTAGAAATAACAAATAATGCCACCGCTACTTTGGAGCATAATCAAATATTTAAAAATAAATTTGGTGGCCTATGCTTGGCCAGTGGTGTGCAACCTATAACGCGCGGCAATAACATATTCAACAATGAGGATGAGGTGGAGAAGGCTGTATCGGGCGGTCAATGTTTGTACAAGATCAGCAGTTATACATCATTTCCAATGCATGATTTCTATCGTTGTCAAACGTGCAACACAACAGATCGGAATGCAATATGCGTTAATTGCATTAAGAACTGTCACGCGGGACATGACGTGGAGTTCATTCGACACGATAGGTGAGTTTGGTTCTAAATAAAAAATGTGATTTTTATGCAAGAAATAGACAAATATATGGGAATATATACTTTCAGAAAAAAAAAATTCCGTTTCTGCGGAACCAAAAAATCCTAACCTTTTGTTTTCGCATCATGAAACTGCTATAAGTGTCTACTAAGGCAGATCCCCAGAATGATAGCTTACTTTAAGAGAATTCCAGCACCATTCTTTTTTTGTATGTCCCAAAAAAACAGCCAAAATGGTATTTTTTATTACTTTGGCATTTTTGGTCCGATCGTGAAGTGTGATATTTCATTGAATAGGTACTGCTAAATGTTCTTTGGTGTTGCTGGTCTCAAAAGTCATCTTTAAAATTTAATTTTTTTTTTTTTGCACTAGGCCCATAACTTTGATTTCAAATTATTATCACATCAAAATTCACTAAAAAGTAAGGTATAATTCTGATGAAATTAATTGATTCTATTCGTTAAAAAAAGTTACAGTGCTTCAAAGTTTCAGTACTATTGTGGTTTTCTCTTTTTCTTTCTCTTTTCTTCTTCGTCTTCGTCGTTCGTGTCGGGTTGATATCCAGGGGTATACTCTGTTGTAGCAACAAAATTTGCAGTGCCCATTTGCATACCAAAAACAGTATTCATTCCATCATCTGTAGACATTGGTAACGCAGCAAGAATCGCTGCGTTGATACACCAACTCAAACGCAGTTTACGCTGCAGCCACACGTGATAGTACTGGCAGGCCAGCAGAGAATATGTATTAACTACGAAAATATTTCGAAATAATCTACAAATCTACGCTGCGGCCACACGTGATAGTAAATGTTCATTTGCAAAATGTCGTCAAAGACAAAGTTTCGATCACTTTATTATTTCGGTTGCTTTTATTCAGTGATGCTTTATATGCCAACACAGCACAAAACTTAAATGGGATAAAAATGGGGATCTAATTATTTTGTAAAATCTGTTTATCAATATATTCCAAAATGAAATGCAACTTAATCATATGATATTTTATGTGTCAAATAAGGGCAATTAAAATAATTGCATATATTTCACTACAAGACATGAAAGAAAAGTGCGTTTTTAAAGTTCGAATATTTGAGGAAGAAAATACAACAGTTTCCTTACTTCGATTTCGCACTGGCTGTGGTTGTCAAAATTCACTGGCTCAGTAAAAGTTGTTGCCAGTGGACTGCCAGTGATGTCAAGGTGTGAGTGTATTAGTGAAAAGTGAGAGTGTAATAAGTTTTTCGAACTGTTAATGTCTTCGAACTAGCACATGTGGCTAGGGGTTACTGTATCAGCGAAATGCGTTAACGCAAATGCGTCATAGCATAGTCATCCTGTATCAACAAGAATTTTATTAACGCAGTGAAGGTTTGAATTGACCAACGTATTGCGTTATGCGGTTAATTTTTCGAATGCGGTGAATTTTGTGGCGGAATACTAAGAAAAAATTTGCTTCACTTAGAAAATACAAATTAAATAAAATAAAAATTTTCAATCAGCATATATAGGTCAGAATCTAAAGAAATCTTAACTCTAATTGATTCATTAAAGATTACGAAATTTTAAAAAGTATTTAATATAAAATATAACTCAATGAAGCGCAGATTAAAAGTATTTAATATAAAATATAACTCAATGAAGCGCAGATTACAGCAACCACCAAAACTGAAGATATATCAAACTTCAATCATGCAGCCAAACTGTGTTTTGTTTAATATTTGATGCTATCAATCAGATACGTACCAGGGATGATATTGGCTTAGTTGTAAAAGGGCCAAAATTTATACAAAAATAGGGCTTTTTTGCCAATAATGGGGCCTTTGGTGGTAATTCAATATTAAAAACTTTCTATTTGAATATTTAACCTTTCGAAATATTCTAATAGATTTCGATTTAAGTGTTTCGGGAAATGAAAACAAATTGAAGTTCAGTTTTCATGTTTCTTTTTTTTTTTTTGCTTTCATTGTTTCAACCTAAGCGGGGAAGTTTTGGTTTGTCACAAAAATAGTACACTTAATTTAAACGATCAGCTCTCAGAATCAGAAATTGTGGATCAAAGAGATGTAGTATAATTGTTTTTTATTTCATACATAAAGGTCCCATTGCACCTTAGCAAGAAGGTGCATTGTGCAATGTGCATTGATTGCAAAAGTCAAGAATATGCCAAAAAATTATCCATATCAGTTAATTTCTTGAAACTTATTTTGACAAAGCCATTTATTTAATAAGTTAATAATACAAATAAAAATAGAAAAGCATTTCCACAGAAAACCGCAAATTGGATCGATATATTCATCGTTAAAGAGTCTTAGGCCTTTTCCACACGGAGAAACGGAAAAGTAACCCAACTCCAACATAATTGCTTAGAAAGTTGCACGCCACTACGATTCCAAACATTATTGCAACCTATGCTTCCAGATGAGCAAGTCACGCACAACGCAACATTGATCTCTCATTGCAGCTTATAATTAAATAAACAGCGATATTTCTATACTTCTTCTATAACAAATATAAATTTGTTAACTGCTCGCTCATTGCTGCTTCCTGTATTCAAAACAATAAACATAAAACACAATTTTCTGAATTTAATTGATACTTTTCTCAACTTGAAGTACCACACAATTGTTTTAAGTTATCAAGAAAAGCACATAAATTGCAGCCAAAAAAATGTATTCAGAAATGACTAAATTGAAAAAAGAATAATTTCATAAATGTTATAAAATTTTGGAATATAGAGCCTTAAACAACAAAATTAGTTAAATCATGTCGAATAAGGTGACAAAAAATATTCCATCGCAGTCTTAATTTTTTGAAATTAAAGAATTTTCATCTAAGGTGCAATTTTGAAACTGCTATGCTAAATTTTTTCCAAACCTTATATTTCTTAAAACTTATGACTCGAAAACACTTCTATTTCCGATTTTTTTAGATCTAAACTTTTTTTGGTGGAAAAAATCACTTTTTTATGCAAATAATTGTTTATTACTTCTTAAGCATTTATTTAAGATACATTCTGATGCCATAATCTGAAAGAGCGTAAAATACGTCGGGAATTATTTTTGGTGCAGATAAAATAAAATAAAATAGACAAAAATTCTTTGAAAATTGACGCTATAGAATTACTTTAAGATACTATTAAAACTAAAATCGGGTCAAAAATTTAGACATTCTTTTGGAGAGTGTGCAGGACTTTTCATACTTCCTCCATGATAGTAGATACCAAATGTTTGTAAGAAGATTTCGTGTAGAGACATTCAATAATACAAAAATTGGTTATTCTTCATAATGCTAACATGGTGGCTTTATACAAAATATAAGAAAGTCAGTTTTTTTAAAATGTTCTTCAGTTTTAATAGATTTTTACAATTGTAGCCTACCAAAATCGTACCTGCGTAGGCGTATATAGCTTAAAAAAGCAAAATTGGGGAGAATTGTTTAAGTTTTTGGGTTTTTTTGAAGCTATAATTTCAAAACATTCAACAAAACTTATTTTACTGAGAACGATTTTATTACAAATTTAAACTTTTTACCTCGATGACATACTTCTTGATATTTTTCAGTAGAATTTCAGAAAAAGGGCCTAAAATTAATCGAAAGGGCTTTGGGGCTTACGAAATCAAAAAGGGCTCAACAAATCCCCAAAAGCCCCCAAATATCATCCCTGATACGTATGCGTTCCTGGTATGCAAAACAAGTTCGAAGTTGGACTTTAATTTACTTCTGCTTCGAACACGAACACGTCCAACAGTTGATAAAACCATTCTGTGAATGGAAAAACTTTATAAACAGTCAAACGCACTCCAAGCATTCATGGTTAGCAGCATCTTCCCCGCAACTTCTTGTCAATATTTATAGAGAGAAATAATGTTCGCTTTCAACTTTCTGTTTCTATGTTCGATGCGCCGTACAAAATGTGCAATTTTTGCTAGCTGTGTAAATATTTTCTACTTTGATCACGTCATTTGCATTTCTGCGTTATTGCGTTACTTTTATTAAAAGAAGTGAATCAACGCAGTAACGCATTTAAGTGCTTCAACTCATTAGCGCAACTCAGCGCTGCGTTACCCATGTCTAATGTAGTCAGTTACAATAGCAGGTGAACACACGTAACACGCCGCCATGAAAATGTTTGATTGTATGGATATACAGGAATTTTACTGTTTATAATAATGAATCAGCCTTACTAAAAAACTGATATTAAATTTTAGCGTCAGCTTTTTAATTTAGTAGCAGCTGTAGCCTCTGCTAAGCTTATGCTAAAAATCTTTTAAGAGCTGGCACTAATTAGAGCCAGCACTAAAGTTTTTTTTTGGAATGTTTAAAGTATATATGTATGTGGGAGTGGCCTTACTTTGTATTATGTACTTTGAATAATTTACTTTGATGTTTAGAAATTTAGTTATCTTAGATTTAATAGTTTTTCAAACTGAATTTGAAAAAACGAGTTTTATGAAATGCGTTAAGGAAATCGGTTGTAATTTCAATTTAATTTAAATAAAATTTGCAAAACTCTTCAAACTATTGAAATCCAATACCACATTTGGGGGCTCAACCTTGCCACACACGAATACGAAAGAAGCTCTTAAGAAGAAAAATTTAAGAAGTGTTAACAGTTCAAAGCAGCAACCGTTGAACAACCGTGTGAAGATGGACTGGAATACCGCAACCGAAGAACAATTGCTACAGACGTGCCGCCACTACCAACTATCCGACGAAGGCGATAAAACTACCTTGATAAGACGAATCAAGCTTTACGAAAAAGTGAAAGAAGAAAAACGAAAGAAGGAAGAAGACGAAAGTATTAAGGCGAAAGCTGAAAAGAGAAAGATGAAAGAAGACGAAAGAAAGAAGGTGGAAGCTGAATGACGAATTCTTGGGACAAGAAGCTGAACGACAGCGAGAAATACACGAAGAGCATATACGCGGCATACAGGAGACACTCGGAAGGAAAGCTGAAGAAGATGAATGACGTTTTGAAGAAAGAGTGCAGATCGAGCTGCAGCGTCTTCGCAACATGGAAATTGAGACAGCATGTGACTAACAAGCTGTGCAGCAGCCAAGCGATATTTTTGAAGAAAATGAGAGGAATGAGCAACCTAATTTAGGATGTCGTTATTAGTTCTTATTCCGTGAGGAGTCCTTGAGAAACTTTTCCAGTGATTATGGTCGCAGTGTGAACGAATGGCTGCGAGAATTTGAACAAACTGCTGAATTGTTGCGATGGACTGGCCTGCAAAGATTCATCTATGCTAAAAGATTGCTGAAAGGCACTGCAAAACTTTTCATAGACCACGAGTGCAAGACTAAAACGTAAGCTGTGCTTGCTGCCGCGCTTAAAGAAGAATTTAAGTTAACTATCAACAGTTCTACTGTTCATCGAATGCTATATGAGCGTAAGAAAAGCTCCAACGAAACGTACCGTTAATATATTTATGCAATGCTCGATATTGATGCTCAAGCTAATTTTGAAATGACCGCCATCATCGTTTACATTGTCGATGGCATACTAGGAAACCCACAGATAAGTGGGTTTCTCTACGAAGCAAATACTATAGCTGAGCTCAAGGACAAATTACTGACATACGAGTTAATGCAGTCGGAGATGAAACCAAAAGAAGAAAATCCAAGAGTACCAGTTCAGAAGACTACCAAAAATATCGACAATAATCACAAAAGTAAGTTGAAATATTGTTTTAACTGCGGAGATAAATCGAATTTTTCAGACACATGTCCCAACAAAAGCAAGGGGCCCAAATGTTTTAAATTCAATGATTATGGGCATAAGTCGAATAGCTGCTCACTGAAAAATTCAAGTAACTCAAAATTATCCTTATACATGCTTGGTAATACAGGATCCTACAAAATTATTACTATAAATGGAGTACAAATGGAAGCTTTAATTGACAATGGTGGCCAACTCACTGTTATTCGAGAAGAAGCAATCCTAGCGAATAGATTTGGGAACTATTCCAATTCTGACATGACCGTTTCTGGAGTGGGACTATCATCTGCGAAAGCGATTGAAGTGTTCAATGCGAAGGTGGTAGCAGATCATTGTGAGTTGATTGGGCAGTGCCACATAATGCCAAATGAGTGTCTGAAAGTTGATTTAATTATTGGAATTAATATGATAAGCCAAGCTGTAGTGATTTTTTCAAAAGATGGAGTATCGATGACTATAAATTCACTATGCAAAACTGAGATATCAACCGTGCTAGATGAGCAATTGTTTGCACATTTCTGATGAAGAAAAGTATTTTCCCGTTCTCACTCATATTCAAAGTAAGACAATTCAAGATGAAGTCAAGAAAATGATAAGAGAGTACAAGCTAGAACCAATCAAAACGTCACCGATAAGTTTGAAAATTGTGCTCTCGGACGATATACCAGTTGCGCAGCGTGCACGTTGATTGTTGAAAAGCTTGAGGTAAAGAAGGAAATCGATGCGTGGGTGAAGGATGGCATCATTCAACCTAGCTCTTCGAGTATGCAAGCCCTATTGTTCTCGTGAACAAAAAAGACTGAACAAAGTGGCTATGCGTGGATTATCGACAGTTAAATAAGAAGATTGTGAAGGAGAAATATCCGATGCCCGTGATAGAGGATCAAATCGATATGTTGCAGAATAGCAAAGTATTCAGTACCCTTGAATTGTAAATGGAATCTTCCATGTAGCAGTAGACAAAATAAGCCGCAAGTATACATCTTTCGTGATACCAGGAGGTTAGTACGAGTTTTTGAGAGTACCGTTTGGACTATGCACCAGCCCGGCAGTTTTCCAACGCTTCATCAATACGATTTTCAATCCATTGCTAATTGAAGGCATAGTACTCATTTACATAGACGATTTGATCATCATAGCTGAGAACGAGGAGGAAGAAATTCAAAGACTTAAGCAAGTTTTGAATGTTGCAGCAGAGTACAACCTGAGCATAAAGTGGAAGAAGTGTCAACTGTTGCAGAAGAATATTGATTTTTTAGGGTACGAGATCGAAGGTTTCAAAATCAAGCCGTCATCGCTAAAAAGAAAGGGCGTACGTAATTTCCCAGAACCGAAGGCAGAGAAGCAAGTGCAACCGTTTCTTGGATTGGCTGGTTATTTAAGCAAATTTGGCAATAACTTTGCATTAATTGCTAGACTTTTAAGTGATTTATTGCGAAAGAACATAAAATTTAAATTTGAAGACGAGCAGAGGATTGCATTTGAACGACTGAAGGAGAATACTTTTCCGACAAGAAGCTGAAACGGAACTTCACACAGATGCATCAGAATGGACATTTGCAGCGATTCTTATGCAGCGTGACTACGATGACGGCAAGATACATTCGGTTCGTTATCTCAGTATAAGAACATCAGAAGCAGAGCAAAAATCTCACAGCTACGTGTTGAAGGTTCTGGCTGTGATCAAAGCAGTTCGTAAGTTTCGCGTTATCTTTCTGGAATATCTAGGAATATCACTTTCAAATCATTACTGACTTCAAGGCGTTCGAAGCAATCATGAAAAACAAAGATGTTCCGAAGATATCACGATGGGCACTATTGCTGCAAGAGTATGCTTGCGAGGTGATTCACCGATCTGCAGAAAATATGAAGCATGCAGATGCACTAAGTCGGATGTATATGATTCAAGATTTGACTCCATTTGCTCTAAAGATGTTTGGCCAGTAGGTGCTGTCGTACATGAGTTTATACCTCGAAATAGAAAATACCGTCGCAATTTTGCCCCGAGCACCACCTCTTCATCAACAAGGCCTCCAAAAAACTACTAAGCTGCAGCAATAATTCGTATGCTAATAGTAACCTTAATCATAATTATTCTTTATACTATCAAAATGTAGGAGGGCTTAGGACTAAAATTAAATCACTTTTTCTTTCATCATTTTCACTACTTTATGATATAATCATCTTCACTGAAACTTGGTTAACTGATTGCCACTATTCATCAGAGCTTTTTGACAACACTAGCTACAGCGTCTTCCGTAAAGATCGTTGTCCGCTTAAAACTGGTTTTTGCCGAGGAGGAGGAGTACTCGTTGCAATCCGAAACTGCTTTTCTTGTCAATTAATTCCAACGTCAAACCATTGCAGTTTATACGACATTGACCAATTAATTATTAAAGTTTGTATTGACACCGATTTCGAGCTATTAGTCTTTGCTAGCTACATTCCACCTAACAGTCAGTTTGAACTCTATAATGCACACTTTGCTAATTGCAGAGTCCTTCTTGATAATCTCAAATATCCACAACATGTTGTCTTTGTTGGTGACTTCAATTTGGGTAATATAAACTGGGAACCCGTCTGTGACGAATTTTACTTGGTGCCTCTCAATGTCAACAACGAAATCGAAGCCTTGTTGATCGATTTCTTTGGTCAATATGACCTCATACAAATTAACAATTTAAAAAATGATTTAAGTCGTTGTCTCGACCTAATATTCATCGACAAAGACTTTAAAGCAATACTAGACTCACCTCCTTGTCCAATTTTTAATAGAACTCAACATCATGTTCCAATCTTACTTGATTTCTCGATTTACTACTTTTAGAAACTCGATACCAATTGTAAACTCTCTAGAGACTACAAAAATGGGAATTTTATAGAAATGAATAACCATCTGTCCTCATTCGCCTGGGATTCTGTTTTACATGGATCTGACCTTAACTTGATGTACTTAAAATTTATTGAAATCTTTAAAGAAGCCATCCAAATGTTTATTCCCACCAAACAGTACAGCACAAATGGTAACCCTCCTTGGTTTAATAAGAGACTGAGTAACTTAAAAAACCGAAAAAATAAAGCGTATAAGTGTCTGAGAAAAAATAAAGATAACCTGACACTCAAATCTGTCTATATAAATCTTCAACACGAATTTGACACACTGAACAAGTTCCTTTATCGTTCTTATCTTTTGTCCACTGAATCTGAACTCAAAAGAAATAGCAAGTATTTCTGGATCTTCATCAACAACAAAAGAAAGTCAAATGGCCTTCCAACTGAAATGACCTATCTCGGCCAATCTTCTAATAACACAGAAACCATTTGCAACCTATTCGCTGACTACTTCAAATCAGTGTACTCATCCGAGCCTCAGATTTCATCTGGTTGCACACTTCCAAGTCAACTTCTTGATTTGGATTCTCTTTCACTTGATGAATTTGACGTACGTAATACATTAAATAGCCTCCAAAGCAGCTCGAGTGAGGGCCCAGATGGGTTATCACCGATCTCACTTAAAAATTGTTCTCACTCCATTGCTTATGCATTGTCATTAATTTTTAACAAATCACTAGCATCCGGCATGTTTTTAGACACTTGGAAAGTCTCCCTTATCATTCCTATCCATAAATCTGGGCCAAAGCATGAAATCGTAAACTATAGACCGATTTGTAAACTTGCTACTATACCTAAACTATTTGAGAAAATTATTAATGAAAAACTAATTTTTTTGGTCAAAAACATTATCACTCCGTACCAACATGGATTTTTGAGTGGTAAATCTACAGCAACAAACCTTTTCCTTTTCACTAATTATATTGTTAGCAATATGGAAAACCACTCGCAGACCGACGTCATCTTCACAGACTTCGCTAAGGCCTTTGACAAGGTAAATCATAATTGCTTAGTTTCAAAACTCTCCTCAATTGGTTTCCGCTCCTGTCTGCTTAGTTGGCTCAGATCCTACTTACTTAACCGTCTCCAACTTGTCAAAATTAACGAATTTTATTCTAGCCCAATTAAGGTCACATCAGGCGTCCCTACGACCTTCCCCTTGTAGTAAACCACTCCAAATGCCTGCTCTTTGCTGACGATCTTAAACTGTTTCGTCCAATCAGATCACAGATTGAATGCCATCTTCTTCAAGATGACCTGAACTCAATTTCCACTTGGTGCAAGGAAAATTACTTGCCACTTAACATATCTAAATGTCAATATCTCACCTTCACCAGATCTACATCATCAATAGTCGGTAACTACGAAATTAATTCCATACCACTTGAAAGAATTTTTTCAAAAAAAGATTTGGGTATCATACTCGATCCCCAACTTAATTTTAGAGACCATATTGATTTTATCATCAATAAGGCCAATTCGATGCTTGGCTTTTTGAAAAGAAACAGCAAGGAATTTAATGATCCTTACACGCTTAAAACGCTTTATACTTCGCTCGTCAGACCGCATCTCGAATACTCCTCTATAATATGTAGCCCATCATCATTCTTACGGTCTGAAAGAATTGAGAGAGTTCAAAGAAAATTCACAAGGTACATGGTAAATCAACTCAACTGGAATCTACCTCAGTACCCTCCATATAAAACGAGATGTGCCCTTATCGACTTGAGCACTCTTCAATGTAGAAGAGTTGCATCCTCAATCTTATTTGTTAGGGATCTTATTCACAACAAAATCAATTGTCCAGAGCTACTAGAAATGTTTGATTTCCATATACCAGCAAGGTCCCTCCGTAGTCAGTTCCACTTCCATGAAACGTACCACAGAACTACTTATGGTCTCAATGAACCCTTAGCACGTTGTATAAGAGAAGTTAACAAAATCCTTTCATATACCGATATATTTGAATCTTCTTCTCGACAGTACTTTAAAAACACACTATACAATTACCTCATGACGCTCTGATGTCTAGTTTACTTCTTTCAGTTTTACCAGTTTATTTTCATTAAATCCTATTATCCTAAATATGTGCCTTTAAAGCTTTATATTATACTCTGTCCTAGTCAATATAAATGCCTGTCAGTTACTTTATAAGTCCAAAAATTTTTATTAAAAACTCTCCTGTTTGTAACATTACCATACTATTATGTAATAAGCAATAATTATTATTATTATTAAATCAAATTGTGATATATCGTATAGTAGTCTGTAAGAGTTTAACTCTGTTTGACGAAATAAATAAATAAATAAATAAATAAAAAAAGATCAGAAAGTCCGCTAAAAAAAAAGATGAATATCTTAAGCTGATAATCGAACTACTAAAAGAACGAACCTAGGATAACTACGCGATGCATAACAAGATTTTGTGCAAAAATATCGAGGGCAACTATGCAATTGTAGTTCCAGATGCAATGCGGTATGGCATTACATTACGGTATGACGAGTACATGATCAAGGACATTTTAAGCAGAAGAAAATAAAAGACATCGAGAAGGAATTTTATATATCTAAACTTAAGGACACTGTCAATACTGTTATACAAAACTGTGTACCGTGCATATTGGCTAAAAAGAAATCTGGCAAGCAAGAGGTTTCTTGCATCCAATCCCTAAAAGATGTATACCACTTTGACACATGGCATGTGGACCACGTGGGTCCAATGCCATAAACAAACAAAAACTACAAACATCTCTTGACAATTGTAGACGCATTTACCAAGTTTGTTTGGATATTTTCGGAAATCCAAAAAGGATTATCTCAGAAGTTTTTCAAGAATATTGCAAGGAGCAAGGCATCGAGTTAGTTTTAACAACAACTGGCGTACCAAGAAGCAATGGACAAGTAGAGCATATGCACAGGGCTATTGTTACTGTTCTGTCAAAGCTTTCAGTAGATAATCCAGAAAAATTGTATCATTATGTTAGTTCAGTACAGCAGTATATTAACAAAACGTTGAATCGATCAATCAGTACATCGCCTTTTCAGCTAATGAAAGTTCCAATGAACACGAAGGATGACATGCGCATTGCAGATTTGATTGAAACCGAGATTATTATGGAATACAATAATCAAATTCCAAAAAACAAAGCAAATTTTGACAAAAACAGAAAAACTGCAAGGCAATATCAAGTTGGCGATCAAGTCTGTATAGCTCGCACACAGCTAGGAGGCGGAATGAAGCTAAGACCTAAATTTCATGGACCTTATACAGGGTTGTCAATATTCGAAGCGCCCATCTGGCAACACTGTAACTTTCCGCAGTGATGCCAAATCGACTAATGACATACCGCGTTTGAAGCGTCATTCCAAGCAAATGTTTACAATGGAACAGTACACGCCACGCGAACGCTCTAAAATTGTTGAAATTTACATTCAACAAAACAAGTCAATAGTGAAAACTCAACGTGCTTTCAAAAAAATAAATAAAGTGAAAAGTGCGCCTTCCAAGAAAACAATTTATCGTTTGTATGAAACTGAAAATCCACAAGAGATTCAAGAGGTACCTCTTCACGATGCAAAAGTCACTGTTTGGTGCGGCGTTTGTGCTAAAATGCTCATTGGGCCGTTCTTTTTCGAAGATGATAATGGCCACAGAGTTACTGTCAATCAGGAGCGTTATCGCGATATGATAAACAATTTTTTCATGCCAATCGTTCGTCGAAAGCGTATCAGGCACTACTGGTTTCAACAAGACGGCGCGCCACCACACACCAGCCGCACTACAATCGATTTTTTGAAATGGGCGCTTCGAATATGGACAACTCTGTATAAGGTCCATTATAAGTCACTGATTATAATCTGATGATAATGTAAAAAAAGTTGGTGACCATGAAGGACCTGGAAAAACATTGCGAGTGCGGACCACATGAAACATTGGAGTGCAGTTGCGGTGCTTGTGGAGACATCCGGGTCGGATGTAAAGTAGGATGGCCGAGTGTGGGAGTGGCCTTACTTTGTATTTTGTTCTTTAATGTTTAGAAATTTAGTTATCTTAAATTTTTAAATTTTTTCAAACTGAATTTGAAAAAATAGGTTTTATGAAATGCGTTAAGGAAACCGGTTTTAATTTCAATTTAATTTAAATAAATTTTGCACAACTCGTCAAACTATTGAAATCCAATACCACATCTATTCAAATTTAATATAAGCCGTAACAACCAGAAATATTACAATCAGAAAGAATGAAACGAACTTGTCGAAAAGTCGACTCTCGAATGAGAACTGAAAGAACTGAATTCGGTTCGAATTTAGAACTACTTCTGAAACAAATTTATAGCCCAATTCTGGCATAAAAGTTACAATCAATTGATACTGAAAAATTGTGATAATTTTGAGTCGGTCTCTATTGATTCATTTTCAGGTTAAACTGTCACAAGCAAAAAGCTTTAAAAATTCACCACATCATGGTGTAAAGCTTTTTGAATCTGTCATTATTTTTTGATAGCTAATAAACCCATATGAAACAGAAAAAACTCGTATTTTTTGTTCGGCAATGCAGTAAGTATTTTAAATTATTTTTATGTTTGTAATAATCACGCAATTGAATAGACGAACATCGATATTTGCAAGAACGACGCAAGAACAATTGCAGTACTACGTAAGTTTCTGCAAACACACCCAGAACTGCAAGCTGGAAAGAACAGCTCTTTGGCGCCACGAGCAGTTCAAGATTGTTGGATCAAATTGGCAGGAGATTTGAATGCCATGAGAGGCCCAACCAGATCTGTGGCAAAGTGGAAAGAAGCTTGTTGATATTTATTTCTGTGCTTCAATTTATTAAAAAACAATTTATCAATTATTTCTCAGTGTCTGTCACATTGGAAAAACCAGTTGCGAAGCCGTGCTCGCAAGGCCAAAGTAGGACTTAATGTCACTGGTGGAGGTCCCTTTACTCCAGACGTCGGTGAATTCGAACAGCAAGCGTTCCAAACATTTGGTAATGCGGCAGAAGATGGCTTGCCAGATATTGCAGTGCTCGGTGCACAGGATAATTAAAAAATATTAACAAAGATGAATTTTCATTTATTAAATTGAAGGATTCGACTGACGCTGGTCTGGAACAATCTGAGAACCCAGAGGATGTAATTGTTGACTTTTCTCCTTCGACATCTTCATTTCTTGAAGCACCATCAACGCAATTATCAACAAATAGAGTTATAGTAGAAGAAATAGATGAAGTGATAGTAGCAGAAATATTAAACGAAAATTCTACGAACCAATCCACGCAACAGACTTTAAGCTCGATCTCTTCAACTAGAAACAAAAAGCAAGATCCAGATGCTATATACTTTACAATGATGGCCAGTATCAAGTCGAGAAACAAGCGGGAAGAGCAAGCAATAGAAATCCAAAAGCAAACAGCAGAAGCGTTGAAAGGATTGAGTCACAGTTTGCTTGCAATAAATAATTCGCTTTTGAAGTTCAATGAAAAACTGGATAAACTTTAATGTCTTTCTTGTTGCCATATAAGACTGAATGGCAATTCCCATCTCAGTATTGATCTCTCTCTATAACTTTTGCGTGATAGTATTTATAACTTTTATACAAAATATCAGCGTTCAAAAACCTTCAGTTTTTTTAAGGCTCCTGCTACTGCTTTAACTCGTGCTTGCGAAAAATCAAACAGTCGCAGCATAAGCAGGAAACTAGTTTGAATAGTTTCTAATTTTTTTTTGTCTGCTTATTATTTCTAACTTTTGTTTGATCGCTCGCTTTATTAAATTTTTTCTATTTTGTTATGATTACGATTGCATTATTACTATAATGTACAAGAGTTAGAAAGAATAAGCAGAAATCATAAGCGCAAAACAGTCCCCACTACTGTTTAAAAACTTATGCTGCTTCTACTTACGAAAGTTCAACAACTGCTGTTGCTTCGACTTTTTCAACAGTTTCAGTCAATCAAAACGACGACTGCCGAAGCACTTTGCAAACTATTCAAACTAGTTTTCTGCTTTTGCGTATGCTGCGACTGTTTGATTTTTCGCAAGCACAAGTTGAAGCAGTGATATGCTTTGGAGTTATGAAAACATTTTTGCTACTTAGACTGCAGCAATTTATTCACTGCAAAATATACTTAATTTAAATGAATTGCTTAGTTATTTTGAATTTTAAAGCAAGAAAATAGACATAAAAATGTGTGCTAAAATAATTAATGTTTTTTTTTTACCAATAGTATTATTATAAAGTCATTACATATCGAGACCTTATGCTTTCACCTTCTCTTAAATATGAAGTGTTTCTGGCATTTGATGCGTTTTCAATATTTGACCAATTTACGTCTTCATCAATGACTTCTTTTTTGAAGACCTCAGTAACTCCACTGTCAGCAAGTATGTTGTGCAGTATTGAACAAGCATAAATAATGTTCGCTGCATTCTTGTCCAGATTTAAGCACCTCGACATTCCCAAGGTCACCTGGCTGTCCTCGGATCAAAAAACGCGAAACCAAATTGATCATGTTTTAATCGATGGAAGGCATGCCTCTAGTGTTCTAGATGTGCGTACATTTCGGGGGGTCAACATTGACTCCGACCATTATCTTGTTGCAGCCAAGATCCGCATGCGATTATGCAATGCGAAGGACAGACGCACAGGAATACAACGAAAGCTAGATATCGCTAAGCTGCAATTACAACGGACTGCCGAAGCCTACTCCGCTCAACTCTCGGTTAAGCTCAACCAATCAACCTCTGGACCCGACGACGGCGGACTTCGGGCGCATATATCCCACTCCATGCGCGCTGCCGCTAAAGAAGTCATTGATTTCCGGCGCCCGCAACCTCGGAATCAATGGTATGATCAGGAGTGTCGCATTGCGACAGCAGTAAAAAACGCCGCACATAAAAAAACGCTGCATTCAGCTGCAACGCAAGCCGTGCGAGAAAACTACCGCGAAAAGAGGAAGGAAGAGAGGCGTCTTTTCAGACGCAAGAAAAGAGAGCAGGAAAAGCGTGAGCGTGAGGAACTAGAGGTATACCAGGGCAAGAAGGATGCACGAAAATTCTATCAACAGGTTAAGCGTCTAACCCAAGGTTTCAAGCCCAGAGCATCCACTTGTAGAGACGAAAATGGAGATATGAATACGGATACGCAGTGTGTGCTGAAATTGTGGAGACGGCACTTCTCCAACAGAGCCACCAATCAACGATGACGGAGTGGAAGTACCACCACCTAGCCATGAAGAGGTTTGAGTTGCTATCCAACGAGAAAGCATGCCCGACGATTGGAACCTTAGTGTACTGTGCCCTATACTTAAGAAAGGACACCCAACAATCTGCGCCAGCTATAGAGGTATCAGTCTTATTTCCATCGCATATAAGGTTCTCTCAAGCGAACTGTGTGAAAGATTAAAGCCGATTACAAAAACACTGATTGGACCTTATCAGTGTGGCTTTCGACCTGGTAAGTCCACCATAGACCAGATTTTCACGCTACGACAAATTCTAGAGAAAACCCACGAAAATCAAATTGACACACATCGTCTCTTGTCGATTTTAAAGCTGCGTTTGATAGCCCGAGAAGGGATTGCCTACACGCAACAATGTCTGTATTCGGTATACCTGCAAAGTTGATTAGACTTTGCAGAATGACGTTGAGCAACACACGCAGCTCCATCAAGGTAGGAAATGATCTCTCCGAAACCTTCAATACCGAAAGAGGTTTCAGGCAAGGCGATCCACTGTCTTGCGATCTCTTTAACATCATCATGGAGGGGATCGCACGAAAGGCCGGTGTACATCGTAATGGCACCATTTTCTATAAAGGTGTCCAGCTCCTTGCGTACGCTGATGATATTGATATTCTCGGCAGAACCAATAGAGATGTTACCTCTGCTTTCGCCGCTATCGAAAAGGAATCAGCCAAGGTAAGTTTGATAATAAATGAGGGTAGAACAAAGTATATGCTGTCTACAAACAAGGGTGTGCGGCGTTTAGACTCCCACGTTTCATCCGGCAGCTATAACTTTGAAGTAGTCAAGAAGTTCGTTTACCTTGGCACCGCCATCAATACTAACAACAAAATCAGCCTGGAGATAAAGCGAAGAACAATAATTGCTAATAGGTGCTACTACGGGCTCAGTAAGCAACTAAGTTCCAGAGCCCTCTCTCGGGGGGTGTTCGAGAGGAAAGTTCTTCGCAAAATCTTTGGTCCTGTTCGAGTCTGCGATGACTATCGCATCCGAATGAACCACGAGCTGTATGAGCTCTACGAAGACATTGACGTAGTTCAGCGTATAACTGTGCAGCGACTACGCTGGCTGGGTCATGTCCATCGTATGGACGACGAAGCTCCAGCGAAAAAGGTACTCGAGGCGAGGGTCGCTGGTCAACGACGACGAGGGAGACCATGCCTCCGATGGATGGACCAGGCTGAGGAAGCCCTAACCGCACTTGGTGTATCCGATTGGAGAAGGCGCGCGCAAAGCAGAGGCGCCTGGCGAGAGCTGATGAGGTCGCTTGAAATCCGGACACGGATTGTTACGACCACCTAAGCAAGCAAGCAAGCATTCTTGTGCCCATAGTGAAGGATTCGGTGCTTAGAGAGACACCGAAACCTGGATTTTAAAACTCCAAACGCTCTCTCTATGGTATTCCGTGCCTTGCAGTGTAACTTGTTAAAAGGGCCAAGAGTTGTGTTGGCTGTTGTAGCTTCGCATCAATTGAGCTCGTACCGCCGATGTTGTCCATATTCCAGAGTCGTGACAAGAACCGGGAAATTTTGCATTGATGGAAATGAATTTTAGACGATGGTCACATGTCTAGTAAAAAAAATGCAAAAAATTAAAAAGTTTTATATACGATGTAACTTACAGCCTCTACGTTAATGCTATAATATCACTTTCGGTTCATGTAGAGGCTAAGCGGATTCACAGTACCATTTGCTGGTGGGGCAACTATGCCAACGTGGATGCAGTCAATGGCTCCGATTGTTCCTTTGATTCCGAAGCACTGGTGGAAACTTTTTAAGAAAGGCTTTATGTTTAAAACAGATATTGCCTTTAAAAAACTTGTACTTACCCCCATTTTTATATTAATTTGCTTCTCAATTGTTACTGGAAAATAAATTTTAGTACTTTTTTGTGTAACAATGAGCTGCGAGATATGCTGAATTGACCGTGATACCGATGATTGGCTCATGGAAACCGAAAAATTATTACCGACACATTTCTGATAAGAACCATTAGCATAAAAATAAAGTGTAGCCAAGAATCTTAAGGGAGATTGTATGGACGACCTTTGCTCATCAAGTGGTTGGAGTTCCTCAATTAAATTCCAACACACGGACTTCGGCATGAATCGGCAGAGTCGAAATGAATTTATAAAAATTATTTCGGGTTGCTGAAATGGGTCACTGCTATCCCACAGCTGCCTTAGAAGTCTTCTTCTCTCAAGACGTTCCTTTCTTTTTATTTGTTCTGCGGCGTACATGAGCAAATATTCCTCCTCCATTTTGACAATAATGTATTTGTATTTTATTAAATTTTATTTATATATTTTTTTTGACCTTGTGACCTACCTTGCCGTTCATCACTATTTTGATCACTATTGATATGAAAAGAGCTTTTTCAAAATGATTAGAATAGAAATTTGTATCAATTGTGACTTGTGTATTAATAGATACTGAGGTGGTTTTTGTGACTGTTAGAATAGAGCTGTTAACGTCGTGCGATATATCACAAAATAATAAATATTTTTTAAACATTAACTGTTTGCCGTGATAAAACTTAAGGTTGTGAAACAGACTTTTTTGGCGAAATTCTTTTGTCTTCGTAGAGAAGCTTTTCAAAGTTTTTGTAATATATATTATTGTGTAAAAATCCCATGTTTAGTTGTCATTTTATACGTTTAGCACAATTTTCTTAATAAAATGTCTTCTATCATTAACAGATTCTTTTGTGATTGTGGCGCTGGAACACTATCGAATCAGTGCCAGCTACAAGGTGAACCTACACAGGACACAGATACCCTCTACGACTCTGCAGCGCCAATGGAATCACATACACTAATGGTAAATTAGAACTTATATAAATATAATACTAAAAAGGAAGAGCAATGAACGTAGAACGTAGATTCCGGGGTTCGAATTAAGCGGAAGTGTATAATAAATCTATGAATTAAGGAAATCGAATCAAAATGCAAAATACTATCCAATACTGGATAGTATTTGTATATGTTTGTATGTATGCAATATTTAGAGCATAGACTATGTTACTTTATTTGCAAACTCAAAACGATATAAAGCACTTTATCGAACACACACTATTCATACTTTAAAGTAAAGTTTAATGAAGTTGTTTTTAATAGATTTTATATATATACAAAACATATTTATATCAAATAGATTTTATTGAAAATTTATGAAATAAACAAATGTCGAACAATAATAACTAGTAACATTTTATATTATCGTATGTTTCTATCTAAAATCTATAATTATTCGAATTGGCCAACATTGCTACGTGGCCACCATTAAACAAAGTTATAATGAAGAAAACTATGAGCTCAAAAATACTTGTAAATATACTTTCACATGTGTATATATATATATACTTATTTCATAATTGAATATGATGAGAATGTGCAATCATGATTTCTACTACGCAATTTAACTAAAATTTTTGTCGATACTCGAAGGAGTTTTTGGACACTGACTTCGCTTCGATGCTGCCACATAACTGGCGAAACATATACAATTTTAACCAGTGAAAAAGCCTTAAATTCTTAACAAAGAAATTAACATGGCTTTGAGATATTTTTTAGTCATTGTGGAAATATAACATTACATCAATTTATTAACAAACAGACTAATTTTTATGATTTTAATTTATACCTTAAGAAATATTGTAATAATAAACGTTTTTCGTTTAACTTGAGTTCATTTCAAAAATGTAAAAGAAGCAATTGTAAGTATTAACATACAAAATAGTTTTCTAAGTAAATTTAATACAATATAAAGTTTTAAAACTAATCGTTAATTAAATTTAAAATATATTAAGTACATATTTAAAGCTATAGCATTGCGCCATTAAACGCTAAATACAGCAGCGTTGCAACATTTATAGAAACTCACGACGTAACAGTTAAATATACATACAATATTAGTTTAATGAATTTGACATGTTTCGCGACATAGTTTGCAAAAATGTGATTCACTTTAATGCTACAAAAGCATGCAATTAAATATAACTTTAAATAAAAAATAAACAAAAAATCAATCTATGTGTCATTTAGTAGTAAAGCTTGCATTTAAAATATTGCATACATATACGTTTGTAGTTATGTAAGACTGTTTAAACTATTTTCTCACCTATCCTAAATTTTTTGTTTTTCATAAAATGTTTGTCCTGCCATTTCTCACAATTACTGTTACTCTACTCAAATAGCAGTATACAAGAAAGTCTAAAGTATTTATACATTTAATAGAGGAAATTCTTTTTAACTATTACTTTTTTGTTTTCTACCACAACTTTAAACCATAAAAACTATCGTTGTATGAGTTTGTTTTGCGGGTTTAATCCATAAGTTATACAAAGTACACAATATTTTACTAAAAAAGTATCAATACATCCCACTCACACATACACATCACACGTACACTCTCACATCACATTTCTAAACAGATGAAAAAATAACGATTTATAATTATAAATTCCGACATTTTTATGTATCTCGAAATTAACGGTTTCGTACGTCTGAGGCATGATAAGTAATACATTTTTTTTATATCATAAAATATTGTTCGTATTTGCCGAACGGAATTATTTGTTTCGGGATACATAAATATGCATTTAGTTTGCGAAATATACGCATTAATAATCTCACAATAAGTATGAATAAATGTTACATATATAATTATAATATATATGGCCGATATATAAAAATAAATCATATAAACACTAATTATATGAAGACTTTTATTTATTCTTTCTGATTAAGGGATATAATTGGAGAGATTTTTGTTTTCTGAATCGATTGGAAACCATACTACATCTGCTATCAGTTCAGATATTATAGTTGCCGTACAAAGAAGAACTTGCACAGCGGCAAAACAAAGGAAAATTGGAGGATGAAACTGCTTGAAAATGGGCTACGGGTAGTACTCGTGACAATTTTAATTTCATCTTAGCAATGATATTTACAAAGCACCGTTTTCCGCCACGTAAAACTAAGTGTTATTATAATAAGTTTATTCTTAACGGAGATATATGTATACTGCCGTCATAAGGAAGAGTGCGGCATCTACATTTTTAAAAAAATTAAGGGAGTATTCCTGTTTGGCAAAAATTTTTTTGATTTTTTTTTTTTTTTTTGCATATTTATATATTTGGGAATATTGTCCTAAAAGGGTTTTTCAAAATACTTGTATTCGCCAAAATGCGATTTGCTTAATTTGGCTACTTTTTGAATGCAACGGTTTGAAGCAAACACCGCATTTCGTTCAACGCGTTCTTTAGTAGGTAATAACTTGTTTGTATACGCATTTTAAAAATAAATGAATACACATTTTAGAGCTTGGTATTCCAATGTTGGCAGCAAGGTTGATTTATAAGGTTGTCGCAGGGCTAATCGCACTCTCTTCTCAGTACCCATTATTGTCAAAACCAGCCAATTTTGCGAATGACTACGAAAGAAAAACGGATGATAAAAGAGTGCACTTGCAGATTTTCTATGTACTGTCAACTTCGATTTGACAATTATGGGTACTCGCTCTCTCCCTTGCGACAACCTTATAAATCAACCTTGGAATTGAGCTATAAAAACCGGACGCGCGCTCGCATACAGTTTTGAAAAGTACTGTTTTGATACAAATTTTTGCTTATGCTAAAGACAATGGATAGAAATAAAAATAAAAGAAACACTGGTAGCAATCGAAAAACTCGTCCCTTGAAACGCCAGTTTCGTGGTAACTAACACGAAAGAGATGATGACACCGAATTCACAAGTACATCGGCAAAAAAAATTTAAAAATAATGAAAACGAAGACATAAGCATTGACAACAAAACGGAGAATTGCATTTTGGAGTTTTATACAGTTTTCTCAAAGAACGTTTGAAAAGGCCCGAAGCCAGAGCTCTGGCCGCATCAAAAGAAGGTAGAACTGCCCGAAGAGCACAAAGAGCCGCTGAGTCCTCATTTTTTGAAGAAGAGGAAGGAGTTCTTTATGGGGCTGGCAGATTGATATATATATTTCACAAAAAAAAAAAATGTTTTATTGCCTAAAATTTTCTTTGAGTTTTTTCAAAATCACGTTTTTGAACTTCGAAGTCACTTTTCTCCGGTTCTACTGACCCGATTCTGATGAAACCAAATGCAATCGACGCAGAATTGCCGATCTGCATGCTCAAATTTTTCAGTTCAATTTTTTTTGATGCAAAAAAATAACTTCAAACTTCAACGCGTTTATTTCGAAACCACGTTTTTCGAGCTTTCGGCCCAGATTGCGCCCGTAGTTCTGAACCGATTTTGATGAAACAAGGTGCAATCAACGCAGAATTGTCACCATTCTAGTCCCTACCTCAATCACAATTTTACACAATTTTTTACTATTTTTACACTAAACTACAAAAAAAGACTCGAAATCGGTTTTTAATTTTTCAATGACTGCCATTTTGTAAAAAATAATCGCAAAATTATGATTGAGGTAGGAACCAGAATGACATCTGTACTGAATCTAACGCAGTTTACTTTTTCCATTTCAGATGATCCGAAGTCGAGTTATCTGGGCCGCAAGCAGCATACCTTTTTTTTCGACGCCCAACTTTGAAGGCCGACAACATTTTGAACAGCCCTCGTACATAGGTAAAAAATTTTTATTTAATATAATATGTTCTTAATATAATAAAAAAACAGAATTTAAATAACTCTGCGTTTTCAAATAAGAAGTTTTTCAAAAAGGGCCCAAAAATAGACTTCCAACCAGGAATACTCCCTTAAACTGTGAACAGCCCAAATGATTTGAAAAAATTAATGCAATCATTTCGGACTTGAAATTTCAAAGCACATTTAATGATTTGAAAAAATGAATGCATTCATTTTGAATATAAATCACATGACTTAAAATCAGAAATGATTGCATTCCTTTACAGCTCTGATGTATAAATATTATGCTCTTATAAAATCTGTTGAATATTTGCTTCATATTGGTTATAAAATGGTTTTAAAATGTGGACGAAAGCCGAAAATCTCAAAATATTGGAAGAGGCTTAGAAAAGAATTCAAAGAGAATTCAAAGAAAAGATGGGTCTAATTGTTGATAGAGCCAAAACTGGGTACGGTAACTCAAACTATGGGAACACAACCAGAGGGTTCTTCTTTGATTACCTGTTATCCGCAAGTATTTTAAAAGTTGATAGTGAAATAACAAAAAGTTTCAGTTTGATTTTACGGTAAGTTGATTAACCCATTTCTGGCCAAGACAAAAAAATTTTTTTCCCGGTGAAACCCTTATTATGGCTAGGTTGTAGGTTCCCAAAAATGGGTTCTAAAATGGTAAAATTTTTTTTCGCTTTTCCGTTCACCTGGGGCGGATTAATACAAATTATATGAAAAATCAACATTTTCGTTATACGTTTATTTAAAAAAAAACGTTACAAATTAGTTCGTATGTTATGCCAAGCTCTAAAACATTAATAATGCAGCGGCACATTGCACTTTTTACAACGAAAAACTATGATTGAAAATCAGGCTAAGCGCCACGGGTGCATTTTCGCACCCAACGAAAGGTAATGCATATATATAACAATTGCATTTCCTTACCGTTATAAAGTAAATCATTTATTATATTTTGATTTATTTTCATTCCATTAAGGTAATTGTAAAACATTTTTTCCTCCGTGATGTATTTATTTTGATTTTTTTAAAAGTAGGTAAAAAATTTAATATTTTTATCTGGTAAGGATAAGAGAGAGTATTGCAGGGGGAATGCTAAACTCGAACTCGCAATACGAAAGCTAAAATAACAAACATTGTTTTTATGTATTAACATCAAATAAAACTTGCATTTGTTGCATATTAAAATATCCAAACTTTTGGGTGCGAAAACGCATCCTTTGGCAAGAAATGGGTTAAAAAATACACTTTCAATGCCTTGTTAGATCGTATTTTCGAGTAGTTTTAAAAGATTATGACTGGTATTAGATGCCGACAACAGTACATAAAATTCTGGTTCATCGAACTGAAATAATAAACATCTAATTTACCTATCGGAATTCTTTCAGAAGAAGCTTTAGACGCTAGCCATATGGAGTTTAGAAAAATGAGGTTAAATCTTACTCGTAAAGACTCTAGAGAACTATCCAATAGAAATCTTTTTGTTGGGTTATTGCTTTGGTCAGCTCCCTCTATATCTTCTCATAGAAAAATACTGAGAAATAAAATAAAGCATGATAATGAAATCGATGAATTTATTTTAAATGAAGATCACGATACGAATGATGACACAACCGATTTCTTTCCTGATCTTCTCTGACTACGTGCCGATTGACTCCACGAATTACACTGGTGACAGTTAATGATTTTTTTTTGTAATTTTTTCGCTTCTTAAAATTTATGTAAAATTTTAACAAACCCAAATATTAAAAACAAAAATTATTTTTTTAATTAATAAACTGCATTGAATATTGTATGGGAGGCAGAAGGCGTGGCAGATCTTAATAAAAATTTGTGTGGTTATGAAATGAAATAATAACATGCTAAATTTCATGTACCTACGATGGTTCCTTCAATTTGTGTCCCTCATCCCATACATGCTACAATGATAAGGTAGGGCCGCTTCGCTGAGTGCTCTCACGCGTCAACGAAGAGTGGATAATGAGAAGGAACATATATGTCAAAACGACGAATTGCGTGGAAATTGCAAATGAAGAAAATATTTTATGTTTCCAAGTTGCAAACAGTGCGGTCGCGGGTGTTAAATTTGTGCTAATTTGAGTGAAAATATTATAAAAAAAGTGTAATAAAAATTATAAAATGTGAAAGAAGTCTTAAAATTGCAAAAAAAACCTGTAACAGTTTTAACTTAAAAACAACTGCGAAACGTGAGCATAAAGAAATTCGCGATGAACAGCTGACACCATTTGACACCATTCTCGCTTTATTTTGCTTTCTACTCCATTCCTCTCCGAGTCGACCCTACCTTATAATTCTGCCATGATCCCATAGAAGTGGGTATGCTTTGCGGCTCGTTGAATTTCATTATTCGGCTCTCATTCGCATAGTTCACAGCTCAATCATGATACAATAATCAAGGTTGATTTATAAGGTTGTCGCAAGGGAGAGAGCGAGTACCCATAATTGTCAAATCGAAGTTGACAGCTCATAGAAAATCTGCAAGTGCTCTCTTTTATCATCCATTTTTCTTTCGTAGTCATTCGCAAAATTGGCTGGTTTTGACAATTATGGGTACTGAGAAGAGAGTTCGATCAGCCCTGCGACAACCTTATAAATCAACCTTGACAATAATAAGGTAGGGTAAGGAGATTCACCACACTGACCTGGAATGCCAAAATTATGAAATACTGTGCTGCCGTATCTTATAAAATATCCAACAAAAATCCATAATTGTTCTTTGCATTTTTGATGAATTGCATAGCTGTGGCGACATGTTATAAATTCGTTAACTTTGATGTTCGGTAAAAATTGGAATATGTAGCACATTCGACAGGAGATAATTGTGATAAAATATCACTTTGTCTCCTTTTTTCCGACAATTTTTTTAATTTTTTTTTTTAACGCAATTTATACTTTAATATTTATATTTCGCTTCGACTTTCGCTTCGAAAGTGAAGTTTTGTTTTTGGGTTTTTCCATTCGCCTTTTGCCCATAGGGCATTCCCTATAAAATCGTTCTCTGATACAGAAGTGTTCTTGTAATTTGTGAATATATTAAGTAAATGTATATTTGTAGTTAATTTAAAAAGTTTTAATAGTGTTAAAAAGAATTTCTGCCATCTATCATATAAAGGGAAAAGTTCCAACAGATTAAATAAAAAGATGATATAAAAGCAATGTGTCAATTTTCTCCGTCAGTCAGTTTCTCCGTCAAACCGCAATAAAAGAATTATATATTACATTTTTATTACATTTATTACATTAGAACAAAAATTTTAAATAATAAAGAACACAAAAAGGTAAACTAAAACTAATATGCAATAGTAATTTATTGAAAACAAAGCTTTAAAATCACAAAACAGCGATTTATTTCATTGTAAATACATTTGTCAGAATTTATCCTATTTATCCTACAAATAATTTCCTTTCTTATTATTTATCCCACATTAATCAATAATACAGAAAAGTGGCAGTGCTAAAACAAATTTTGACATTTGAGGTCGGTGTAGTGAATCTCCTGTCCCTACCTTATTATTGTATCATGGTTCACCACGAATTTCTTAACACTCATCTGACTTTGTTTTTGCTCAACTGTCAATTTGCAAAAATAGTGAGGTGAATATGTCAGTTGCTAATTATGCTACTTAAGAGTTATCTGTAAAGTGCATTAATTATTATCAAATAGGCTAATCATATTTATTGTTGTATTCTAGCTTCATGTTAAATGTACTTTTATACATAAAAAACATATTATTTTCTTCCAAAAAGTAAACAACTTTTACATGGAAGATTCGGGTTAAAAATATCAGCAGTTCAAATTTATGAATGAAATAAATTTTTTTTCCATTTCATTGTCAGTAGTAGAGTTGCCAATTTCACTTTTTTCAGGCTAGCTTTTAATATGAAAAAAAACAACTTAAGATATCGAATTATAAGGATTGGATATCTTTTATTAATCCTCAACGATGATCATAGAAGATCAATTGGGTCTACGGGACGTCAAAAAACATGCTGAAAATTATAAAATCACGTAGAAAAAAATATTTTGTTATTACTTGTCCAAGTATATATTCATTAATGCTCATATGTTCTTATTCACTATGAGACAAAATAGTGTTCGAAATATATTTATATATGTAACAGTTATTTCCGTAAAATTCAGAAATGAAGTACGTAATGTTGGAAATTGCAGTTAAAAGGTTTGCTGACTAAGCCGTATTATATTTCATCTGAAAATTATACAATAAAATACTTAGTGCCAGTTTTTAAGTTCGACTTTAAACTTTAGTCAAATTAAACAGAGCTTGTCTCACCAAAATTGGACGTTTAAGCTCGGTTTAACTAGATATTTTAGCATTCGTAGAAGTTAAGTTGACTTAAACTATCATGGATGTGTTTCTTTTTTGCCTAAATTGAGTTTAAACTATGTCACTAATATTTCCATTTTTATTTTTAATAGTTTTTTAACATTTTTTTCCCACATAATAATTTAAAAAATTTTGTATTTTTCAGATGAGCTTTACTATTTTTTATTTTGAAGCAGTTTTTATGAAACATTATGTGAAAAAATTAATTTAAAATTCTTATGTTGTTTTTCAAGTGGTACCTTGACACCACATACATCGCATACACAAAACCACTACACAATATACCATATTTAAGTAATCATATAAAAACAAAGCTTGTTTTTTTTGTTTAGGAAATTTAAGTCTTCTCGATTTTGTACTTCTAAAAACCAAGCAGAAATGTAAAATCTATATAAAAAAATTTAAAATAATGATACAACTGTATTTTTTACGAAAAGTATACCGTTTTTCCAATAGCACATTCCTAAACTAAAAATAGATACTTTTGGAGTGGCTTCATTTTTGCACTGCATAAAAATAGACTTCAAATATCCAAAAAGGGGTTGCAACTACTGTATTTATTAAATGGAAAATCTGATCGGTTTAGTAATATCCTCTTTATTACAAATGCACCAAAATTTTTTTTTAAATTTGACGAAGCCTCCCATACAAGCGGCCCCTATGTGCGATGTGCTGGACTTATTGTCGCTCGTGAATTTTTAAATCACTTGTTTTTATTTGATGCAAAATTTAAGTTGATCTATAAGCACATAATGGCTGGCAGATGGGGTGTGGGTGTGTTCAGAAGAAATGTTTAGGGGCAAAAAATAATAGGACCAGCTCATACATTTCACTACTCTAGGGGTCAATTCGGGGGAGATATGAATACTAATCGACACTTTTCGTGTTTTTCGCATTGAGACCCAGAGAAGGGCGGCAGATAGGGGGTAGGTATGTTCGAAAGAAATACTGTGGACCAAAAAATAATAGGACCAGCTAATACATTTGACCAGTCTAGGGGTCCAGTTACGGACGATATAAACCATTTTCGATATTTATATCTTTTGTGTTTTTGTAGGAGGACCCCCAAGAAGGTGACAGAGAAAGGTGGGGACGTTGAGAAGAAATATTGGTGGTGAAAAAATAATAAGACCCGGTCATATATTTTACCCCTCTATGGTGCACCCCGGGGAGCTATGAATGTTTTTCGTTAATTTTTTTCCTATTTAGGACCTTTTTTGAGCTAGTGCAAAAATTGCAATAAATTGAATTTGGATTTGCCAAAATTTGCGAACGAGAAACATTAAATGAATGAAATGCAGAGAGCGCTCTTCAATTCAGTTTTTTTGAGGAGCGCAATTTATGAACGAAAACTGTTAAAGAGAAATGAATCAACATATAATGAAAGAGCGTTCACGAATGAAGAAAGCAAAGTGAGCCGTTCGTGAATTGAAGAATATTGATGAGGAGGAGTGTAATCATGCTCTTCACTTGAGAGTTTTTCCTAACCCTCACTTCAAGGCATCGAAATGTCTTAAGTTTTTGTATGTATGTGCAGCGTGGCAATAAAAATACAATACAAGCATTCTGTAATTATGCGGTTACTTCTACAGTTCATGAACAAAAGAATGTAGTCAGCTCTTCACGAAAATGAATATGAGCAGGTTTTTTTTAACTACAAATTGCCTCGTATTCATGAAACTTCATGGAGCAAATACGAACCCTGCTTCTACTTCCTGTAGATATGCATTTTAAAGTAGAAATAATATTTACAGTTTTAAGTAGTTCCATTAAATCCAACTTAATATTTTACGCAAATACATGATCAATGCAATTTTATAAAGCTTAGAAATAAACATATGCCATTTCGTACCAGCGCAATATTTAGGCCATCCAAGAGAATTCTAAAGAAAACAATCAGAGTTGGCAACTCTGATGGCATGAAACTTTCACAAATCGGTAGTGGTGAAAATAAAAATCAATTTATTATGTGAAAATATGCAAACTTTGTTTGGCGATAAAAAGTAAAATAAGAGCATGCATGTAATTATTTGGGGGCTAAACAAATTCTTGTAACACAACTTACAGATTAAAACATTAATGTACTCAATCCATGCATTATTTTTCTTGTTTTAAAACGAAGTTTCAGCAGAAAAATGCAGAAAAAGAAGAAGAGCGTTATTTTTTCTTATCTCACCTCGAATAGCGGGGGCTTGTGTAAACTAACGGGGGCTGTGAAAAATTAAATTTTTAAAAAATATTGACAAGTCCAACTTCTGAAGAAATTGGCAAACTTTGAAAGCATATATTAACCAAAATAAGGGGATGCAATAATCAGTTTAGGTTGCAAACAGGTAGTTGCAACCCAACTTAAATATTTATGCAATAAAAAATAGATGATATGCAGTATTTTAAGGGGTTGCAAAGTGATTTCTTTTAGAGTTTGCGGCCGATGAAGAACAAGAGTGGCGTTCAGGGTTGCATTTTTCGGTTCACAAACACATGCAAACCTTCTTTGAGGTTATGTTTTTTAAGTTTCCTGTCTTGTTATCTTTGGTTCTGAGTGAAGGTAAATCAGTTTGAATTATCATCCGAATCATGATATAAAATTTTAAGGTGGAAGTGACACTTGGTATAAGAACCCAGGTAGACTCATTAGAATGACAGCAAAGATTCTTATCCATGTAATGTCCAAATACAGTATTGCCATATCTCTTAAAGAAACCAATCTTAACTGAAGCTAAGTAGGATTCTCAAAACAGTCTTCGAAAGCAAATTAGTAAACATAAACAAAAGTTTAAGGTTTATATACATTTTATTTTGTTTTTAATTGTATAACATAAACAAAAGCTCAAGCATTTTTACATATTTTTGTATTTTTATCCGACAAAAAAATCCCATCTATTTTGTCTCTTAAAATTTTACAAAATTCAACAGGTGGCAATGTTAACTCCGAGTTTGACAGTACATGGATATCATTTTGCTTTATAGTCTGTTCCGTACTCGATTGTAGTAACTTACATGGTAGAATAAGACAAGGTAGGGTTAGTAGTTAAAATTCTCTCTTGTGCTGGGTACCGCACCTGTCAAAACCAGGTTTTTACGAATAAAAGCAAAACAAATAACAAAACTTGCAGATTATGATATTCTATGTGCTTGACAGCTGCGGTACCCACCGCTCCGAGACGACACTACCTTGTTAAATATACCTTGGTAACTTACAATAATGGCAGAATTATAAGGTAGGGTCGACTTGGAGAGGAATGGAGTAGAAAGCAGAATAAAGCGAGATTGGTGTCAAAATCAGCTGTTCATCGCGAATTTCTTTATGCTCACGTTTCGCAGTTGTTTTTAGGTTAAGACTGTTACAGGTTTTTTTTTGTAATTTTAAGACTTCTTTCACATTTTATAGTTTTTATTAGACTTTTTTATAATATTTTCACTCAAATTAGCACAAATTTAACATCCGCGACCGCACTGTTTGCAACTTGGAAACATAAAATATTTTCTTCATTTGCAATTTCTACGAAATTCGTCGTTTTGACATATATGTTCCTTCTCATTATCCACTCTTCGTTGACGCGTGAGAGCACTCAGCGAAGCGGCCCTACCTTATCATTGTATCATGACTTACAATGTGCTAGAACGTGTTTCTTTACTTTTTCTAGCTAGTAGAACAAGCACAAAACCGCTCTCTCGAGCTCGAAAGTTGCTCGAAGTGTGCTTCAAGAACTTTGTTCTAGCTACAAAAGAACAAGCATCAAGAAGAACAAGCAAATGTCAAATTGTCGTTCGTTGTTTGGTTATGTTGTGCGATAAAAAACCAATTTACAAATTGTTGAATATCAATAAATTTCAATAAATATCAATACATATAAAAAAATATAAAATATCAAGTTAAAATTGGCGTCGTTTGCATTTGTAAAAAGTAAAAATTAGCAATGCTTGCATTTGATAGGCAATCAGCGGTTTTCGTGCTTGAAACTAGCTAGAAGTCGTTTCCGTACTTTTGACACTATTCTCAAATTTCATTTAACTCTCTCACATTGAACTTTACTCGACTTTTAGTCGAAAACGTGTACGGAAACAAGCCTAGTATAGTATAGACAGTATTTTGCTTTATATGCATTTGTTTTGTATGCAAACGCTAATACGCAGCCACGCGTAAATAAAGGTAGCCCTTGGACGTGTTTTTTGTGCCTCGTATTTTTATGATATATGTGTTATTTTAAAACCTAAATATTTTTAAATTAAAAAGTTCTGTTGCTTTCCATATTTTGAAAAATGTTGTTTCTTGATCTTCAAATTTTGTTTTGAAATCAAAAACTTACAATAAACATACGACAGTCACATACCGAGGTACTTACAGTTTCAAAAATAACAAATGCCATAAATAGAATTTGTTAATATATATTTAAACTGTGAATTGCTTACACATATATGAATTCTAATATATTATTGGCCATTCCGGACTCGACCAAGGTTTATTATTATAGGTTAAGTCACTTGACAGAAAAGCACTCTTTTTCCGAATTTGCTCGATCTGTCAAAGTAGCTGTTAGTTAAAAACATGATACAATAATTTACAAGGTAGCCTTGACAACTACCTTTTTTTTCACGAGCGGCGATCGGGAGTTGTCAAATCAATAGACATAATATTCCATGTTTTGCTGCTTCGTCGTTTTCTGTTTTTTAATGCGTTTTTGACAACTCCAAATCGCCAACAGAACTGTCACTCCTACCATGTAAATCATTATACCATGGCTAAAAATTGTACAGATTTAGGTTTTTTTTCCTTGATTTCCTTTTATTCATTGTGACAGTTCGACCGAGCTTCTATCAAGTGACTTAACCTATATTAATGAACCTTGACCTCGACCTATGTTCATTAATATAGGTTAAGTCACTTGAGAGAAAAGCACTCTTTTTCTGCCTTTGTTCGAACTGTCAAAGTAGCTGTTAGATAAAAATTGTACAGATTCAGGTTTTTTTTTCTTGATTTCCTTTTATCCATTAAGACAGTTCGACCGAGCTTCTCTCAAGTGACTTAATCTGTATTAATGAACCTTGACCTCGACCACTTTCAAACGAGAGATATTCATATGAAAGTGTGCTGTTTAAATTCAATCAGCTACAACACTTTTCCCTTCTACTGTAAGTCGTCTGCTCTTTAAACCAGAGTTGGCAGCACTGTCAAAAAGTGGTAAGCAACAACAAAAACGTCAACAACAACTGCCGAGTTGAACTCTTGTGCTGACGCAGTGAGATAAATTACAACATCCCGCTGCATCGATTTCCTAACTAGACAAAATATTAATTAAATTAATCCGACTTTCTAAAAATTTGCATCAAGTCAATAAACGAATCCAATAGTCCCAATTAAATAAAAATATGACTTTTTTTGCCCATGGTGGCGATCTAGTTAACTTGAATGTAGGTGGTCAGAGGTTTGTAGCTTGCGTTGTGTTACAATATCGTGGATTTTACGTTTGTCAACTTGTAGATTTTCAACTTCGCGACAAACTCTAACGTGGATTCCGGACACTTTCTTCACGGCACTTCTAAGTGGACGCATCGCCAGTTTGCGTGATGAGAACGGTGCAATCTTCATTGATCGAGATCCAGCACTGTTCTCTATCATACTCAACTATTTACGCACCAAGGACATTGATATAAAAAATTGTGAGATTCGGGCACTGCGACACGAATCGGAGTATTATGGAGTTACGCCTTTGGTAAAGCGACTTATTCTGTGCGAGGATTTGAACCATTCATCTTGTGGCGACGTCCTATTCTATGGCTTCCTTGCACCCCCAGCTCTACCAACAAATGACAATTTAAGCTGTGGTACAGGTGGTGTAAGTGCCACAGCAGTGGCTGGAGTTGCTACAACTGGCGATGCTGCAAGCACAACATCAGCGCCATGTTCATCTTCCAGTGTATGCTCGAATGCTTCATGCGGAAGTTCTAGTGCTGCTGTGGAGCCTTGTCAACCATCAACATCGACGGGGCAAACATCTGGTTCTAGCAATGCACGTCCTGGCTCAATGGTGCGTGTGCCTGAGACTTCTGCTGCTTCAAGACACACATCGCACTCACGCAACTCTTCATGGGATTTGCGTTCGGGCAGACAGGATGTACGACTTTGGACTACTGGCACAACGGGGCATTCGCGCACGGCTTCGGTCGATCTCATGCGTCATTCACGTAACTCTTCGGCAGATTTGAACAAAATGATAAAAAATGATGTGGGGCTGGTATTTAGCCCAACACTCACATCAAATTGGATGGATCCGTTGCGTGTGCAGATCATTAAGGCCCATCAAAACTGGATTGCTGTAGCATATGCTCACTTTGTTTCTTGCTATCGTGTCAAGGATTCCAGCGGCTGGCAGTTGATATTCACTTCACCACACATTGACTCGACTATAGAGCGCATCGCTATAAACTCCAAGGTAAGATTATTTTTCATGCGATTGTTATGCTATACACTGTAAAGTCTTCACTTAACGGCAGGTCAATATGTCAACGGCTGAACCTATACCCAGCAAAATGATTGCAATTTCCTATGGAAGCCAGATACGATTGTGGAGCATACACGAGGGTGGCAATAAGACGGACATCGGCGTATTCAATCTGAACGTGCGTGTAGAATATCTCTTCTTTATTGGTAGTCAGCTAGTGGCGTTATCTTCATCAGGCAAAATTGGTGTGTGGCATGCAATGACCCAGCATTGGCAGATACAGGACTTGGTGCCTATTTTGTCCTTTGATTCGGCAGGTTCTTTCTTGCTTTTAGGATGCAACAATGGCTCGATTTATTATATAGGTTATATATGCAAGCACCGCCCATTAAATATGACTATTAAATTTTCTTAAATATCTTTCAGATATGCAAAAGTTTCCGTTACGCATGAAAGACAACGATTTGCTTGTTACTGAGTTATACAAAGATCCGGCACTTGATCCAATAACTGCTATTTCAGTTTATTTGACTCCCAAGACATCCAGTAAGTTGGCTCTAAAATATTGCACAAACAAATTTTAAAATAATTCCTGCCTTTTCTTCAGGTATTTGTGGCAATTGGATTGAGATTGCTTATGGCACTAAATCCGGTGCAGTGCGCATTATTGTGCAACATCCCGAAACAGCCGGCCATGGTCCTCATCTTTTTGAAACATTTACGGTTCATCAAAGTCCTGTGACGAAGGTTGTTATGGTAAACAGTCTTTAATAAAGGTTTTTATTAAAATTCACGTTTTCACAGGTTACGTTGTCGGAGAAGTTCTTAGTCTCTGTTTGTAGTGAATATCATCACGTACGAACATGGAGCTTGACACGTTTTCGAGGTATGTTGTCGACTCAACCTGGCTCTACGCCGGAGGCCTCTTTTAAGATTGTCTCACTCGAAGCCACCGATATACACTATAGCTATGTTGCCGGCAATGACTTTGGTCCCTATGGCGACTACGACGAACAGATTTTTGTGCAGAAAGTTGTACCCGAAACAGACCAGCTTTATGTGCGTCTCGCTTCTAACGGTGAACGCGTTTGCATAATAAAATCTGTTGATGGCTCAACCATTACTTCGTTTTGCGTGCATGAGTGCGAAGGTTCTTCACGAATGGGTTCCCGTTTCATTCTAACTGGACATTGCAATGGTGCTATTCAGATGTGGGACTTGACAACGGCGCTGTCGCTCTTCTTAACACAGCAGAGAAACTCGTCTGAAATGCCGGCTAAGAAAACTCTAGGTGGACCAGATACAAATGAACTGCTCCGCCTGCTGGATCAGTGTGAAATCAGCAATAGTCACTGTTCGACACCTTGTATGTCGCCGTGCCTTTCGACAGTAGGTGGTTGTGGAACTACTGTTGCCACTATAGCTAGAATGAAGGAAAGCAATATTGCGCTGCTCAATCAATTTCATCAACAGCAACAACAGCAGCAGCGACAGCCACATGGCGGCAGTAATAGTGAATGATGATGAAATACGTATAATTTTGTCCAACGAATTTCTTCATTTATAACATCAACACTAATTTTGGAGTATTTTTGCAAATAAATATACATAGACATATAATTTTAGATTAACTGAAATTTTCAACAGCACGCAAGGATGACAGGAAGTATTTCCAATATAAAGACTCACTTCATTTTAAAATAATTATAAATCTATAGAAATTTTTATCATATTTAAATCATCTATACATATATTTATATCTATTATATGTTTTGTTAATTTTAATAAATGTTTAAACTTAGTTTCAAATAAAACTAAAATCATTTGAAGTAATTTGTAATTCTTACAGAGACAGCTAGTTTCTTTAAAGGCGGTAATTAAGGACCAACGGAATGATGCACTGGATTTTGTTGCAAACTGCAGCTAAGGACCAGACTGTTGCCTTAAAATGTTATGATTTATTCAAAAAAGTCAACAAAATCGTTATTTTTTGATCGATTTTATTTTTTTATTTTGATAAAAAATAAAAAGACTTATTTTTCGATCAAAAATAACAGCTAAAATTTGACTTTTATTTTTTCGATCAAAAGTTAAGGATTAAAATTTGACATGCTATTTTTTATTAACTGTCGTAATAGTTCAAATTTTCAAAAGAATCGATAGAGCATATTTTTTAATTGAAAAAAGAAAAATCAAAGTAAAACACCAACTTTCATATGATTGCCTCTAAAATTTAGGGATGGTTTAAAGTTCCTGTTGCGGGATTCCCAAACGCCTTAACGATGATTGTCGCTATGATATAATACAACTATGATTATCGTTAACTGTTTGGGAATCCTGCTACTGGTCTTTAAACCAACATTTTGTTGTTGTTACACATAACCCCAAAAATCATATTTGAAGTTTTTATTTCACTTCACCCATTTCTCAAAATATTCAACAGCCATGAAAACACTCACTTCGAATTGGTTCTTCTGGAAGAGATAGGTTTAAAACCAATTGGAAATACATTTTCTTAACACTTTTATTGGAGCAAATAAAAACGTGTTACACATCATCCCACTTCAGCCTACTTATTGTAGTAATATATATAAGTTTTAAAGTTACAACAAAAAATCGTCGCTTGTATCAACTAGATCAGCTGCGCCTAACGGAAGGATAAGTGTTTCTTTTAAATAGATTTTATTTCATACATAGAAGTCCTATTGCACTTTAGAAAAAAGAGGCTGTTATATGTATTGTTTGCAAAAGTCAAAAATAAGCCAAAAAAGGATCAATATACATAGTTTATTCTCATTTGTTCTTCTTCTCATATTCATAGTTAATATCTCCAAAAAAATGTTAATAAAGCTACTTTTGATAAGTTTATAATACAAATAAAAATAGTAAAGCATTTCTACAAAAACAGTGATGAAGGATAAAATGCACATGATAGCAGATTTCTTCTAGACCATATATGTCTCGGAAAAGGATGTGTACATAATCGATTTCATATAAAAACTTTAGTTCTAAAATTTTTTTCAGTGGAAAAAATCACTTCTTTTGAAATCACTTTTGTTGACATTTTGAGCAATAATTTTTTATAAATTTTGACGCCACTGTCTGAAATTTTTTTTGGTACAGATAATATGAAAAAAAACCTGGACGAAAATTAATTTGGAAATTTACGACATTTAGAACTTAATCAAACTCGTCAAAGAATCGTCTTCAACTCGTCATTGAAAAGCATTCAATTAACACAATTTTATGCAACGAGTTGTACATTCCCGTAAGCGGCGATTCGGTCCCAGTTAAGGCTTCTTAAGACTATGCATGATAAAATGATGTAAGGAATGTATCGTGTATAAAGCTTTCCACCTCAAATTCTATTCTTGAATCCATAAAATTACTTCGAGATACTATTGAAAGTAAAGTTAGAAAACATTCTTTTGGTGGGTGTGCAGAAATCTTCGTACTCCCTCTATTATAGTAGACACAAAATGTTTGTAGGAATTCACCCTGTAGATGTCGAAGTTTCGGGTAGTTCGGTGGGTTCATATCCCTCGGTACCACAGAAACCTTGCTTTGCTGATACCACTCCATCGCCAATTTACCATAATGACATAGAGCCAAATCAAGCCAGAAGAGTGGTTTTTGTCTATGGTAGTTGATAAGGGGCAGCGGACATCTTTGGAAGCACTCTGGAACATATATTTCCTGATTTTTTGTCCCAGTTGTGATAAAAACACGACTTTTCAGGCCGCATTGACAAAAAGATTGCCAGATGAGGTATTTGTTGGGAAATTTGTTAAGTTTCTGACACTTACATTTTTCAGCAACATTTCCTCTTTTATTTGCGTAATAAAACTGTTGGCCTCTTATTTGTCTCTGATCCGCTTTAACATATGTTTCGTCGTCCATCACAGCACATGGACATTTTTTAATGCTCTTGTCGTAAAGTTTATTTTGCTTGTCACTGCGACTAAAACATGCGTTTACCTTAAATTATCTTGGCCCCTTATTTCACGGACTTTTTGGATTTATGCTGCCGACATTTCTAACCTTTTGGTCGCTTCTCGAACAGAGAGGTTAGAAGTTTTTTGGAAAGCGAGTTCCACAGCTCTAGCCTTTTCTTCGCATGCCAATCCTCTTTTCCGCCCACTTCCAGGTCGCTGTTGTAATGACCCCGTTTCGCTGAATTTCTTTTAAGTATATGGGGCCATAGACTTTGGGATTTTTTGTAATTTTGTCAAGTTCTTGTGCGACAAACTTGGATTTTGTAACTTTTTGCGCACAATTAATTTTTTAGTGCCTTCTTTTTTAGAGCTCATTTTTACAATTGAAGGACAACATACAAAAATGCGCATATTAGAAAGAGAAAACGATTAACTATATTTCTGCTTTTACAGAACCTTTTTATTGCAAATTTTGTAGTTTTGCGGCGCGTTTGAGTGCGATTTTGTTCGTGAACATGCTTTATTTTTTGTTGATATGAGAGAAGTTTCGGAATAGAGCAGAAAATTTCGGAATCCCGAAGCTTTGCTATGAAACACCGGGACTTGCCTCTGAATTTCGGAGTGATTCTGACTTTTTCGGAACGGTTGGTCACACTACGTGTATAGTTTAAATAAAACAAAATTGAGGAAAATTGTATAGGTTTTTCTGTTTTTCCAAGGATATAATTTCAAAATGGGTTTCTTATATTAAAAAAATTCAAAAGAACTTATTTTACTGAGATCGATCTAAAATCATTTAAAAAGAATTTCAAATTTTTACATCGATGACATTCTATTTAGATAATATTTTTTCAGTAGAATTCTTCAAAAGAGCCTAAATTGAATCGAAAGGGCTTCGGGCCCTATGAAATCAAAAAAGGGCCCAAAAAAGTCCCAAAAGCCCCCAAAAATCGTCCCTGGTCAATACAGTTTTAATCTTTAAATGTGGAATTTGTAGCTTTGCTAATTTTCTACAATTGATTTAAAATTTTTTATGTTTTCTGTATATTATCAAGAGATTTTTATAATTAAGTAAATTTAAGGCTTTTATACAAAAACTAAATACTCTGCTGGTTTTACCATAAAAAAACAATTTGTTTTTTGAAAAAAACATGTTTTGCACTGTAACGCATTTAATAAAATAAACTATGTGTTTCTGTTTTTTTATTACATTTTTCAGTAAATAATTTACATTAAAATGTATCATATTTTAATATTTGTAAAAAAGAAAATCATCAAACAAAATTTAAATGTTCTCTTAAATTATGCTGTAATATTTACTTCTTCAACACCAATAAGTTAAAATTATAAAATACATATACAAATTTTATATAAAGATATATTAATACAATGCCAAAAACTATTCTACACTATTATTTTATAATTGTTAGCCTTTTCATTATGCCTAAAATTGCGCTCAATAACTTTGCAAGTTGCACTGGAATCATGAGTTTTATTTTTGTTATTGTTTTTCTACTTGTTAATACAATAATACTTTGTACATTAAAATAGGTTTTATGTACGTTGCGGTAAAATAGTTCCATAGAAAATATAATTATGTATATTTAGGTATGTATGCATCTTTATACTATGTATATATATTAATAAGTGTGTGTGCAAAAGTGTACTAAAGTGTGTGCGTAGTTTATTTAATGCAAATCTATGCCTTAAGTCTGGATATAATATTGATAAAGCTTAAGCTTATGGGAAATGGGGGAGGGGGGAATGATCTTGCCTCATTGAAGGCTAAAAAGCTGCCAATAGTTTAAGTTGATTGGCTTAGAACTTTTGCGTGCTTAATGGTATGCTTTGATATGTTTAAAAAATAAATTGCATTAAAGCTTAAACTTGAAAATAATCATCGACTACGAGAGTCTCGCTAAGATCTGTGCTACTCGTAGAAGGTGGTTTTGAGCCATTAGCGGTTGATTCAGCAGCATGCTGAACATCTGAAGTTGATCTGTGGCTGCTGCGTTCCTCGGGTGTTATTGGCGTGCTAAGCTGTGTGTCGGAATAGTCTGTGTGCAGTCGTTCGTATGGGTTCTCACGACTGCCGGCATTCGAATAGCATACCGACTCATAATTGGGATCAGTATCACTGCCCGTCAACGATTCGTACTGTGAGGAAGGTGTTTGGCGTGAACTTAACGTGCCGGTTGTGCTTGTTATGGTGCTAGAGGAAGGCGTAGAATTGTTGGCAATCAACGAGGAAGATGTTAAGGACGACGGCGTTATAGGCAGCTCTGGTAGACGTGGAGTTCTAGCGTCCAATGCATCTTCCAATGCAGGCGCTGCAACTGAGTTTAGTTGTAGCAGAGCTGGTTTTTCTGTGGTTTCTGCAATGCGCGCATAATGATCGGAATCAGTGTCGTTGGCTTTGGTTTCTAATATGCTGGCATAATTATGGTTGGTTTCATTGTTGGCGCTAGGTTTTAGTACTTCACCAATGGTGCTGTATCCGCCTGTTGTGCTATCTTCCATTTCAGCGCCTTTTACTTTGCTATAACCATCGATTGAATCCTCATCTATGGGTATACGATGCTTTTCCAAGACTTTAGCATAACCATCATCGGAGAGAGCGGCAGACGAAATAATACTATTGCTGTATTTAGGCGTCTTTAACTCTTCATAGTTTGGGTCGTAGTCGGATGATTTTTTCTCATTGTCTAAATTGTCAGAGTTGAGTCTAGGTTTAAGCAGCGTCTCATAACCTGGATCACTGTTGCGACTGTGTTTGTGTGGTGGGCCGGATATTGTTTCGTAGTCTTTATCGCCGCGATAAGCAAGTTCATTTGCAGACATCGGTGGTTTAATGTGTTTGTGTTGGTTAAGAGGATTTGATAATTTGGACGCTGTAAAATAAGTGTTATTAATGACCAATTTTTCAGCAGATTAAAGTAATTATTAGTAGATTTTTAAATTAAAAAAAAAAACTAGTGAACATGTGAAGGACTTTTCAGTGACTAAAACGCAGACTTGAAGAACCAACTGCAGCAGTTATTTAGTGTTGAAATGTATATAAAGTCAGTCCCGCACTTTTTCATTTATAACTTAAATGCGCTGCAATGTGTTGCTTTGAAACAATGTATTTATGTCTCAAAATTCTCAAAAATGCTAAGTTTTTGTATCTTTATACGGTAAATTACGGCACAACCCGTGTAAGACACAGCACAATGTTTAAAATTTTCGAAAAAGCACGATTTTATAAAAAAATTGTCCTAAGAATAAAAATGTATTCAATGCGGTATTGAATGCTAAACACATTCTTTTGTGTTATAAAAAACTGCGGGGCAAACTTTATGCACATAGTGTTGAAGTACTTTTCAAAACAAATAAATATATGAATTTAATTCCTACTTTCAAGAATGTTTTGCTAACATTGTTTGTTAGTTAAATTCTATAACTAAAACAGATTGTAGTGTTGAAATATTATAAGAAAAATAATAATACATTTTAAACTATTTATAATATCTTTTTAACCTAGCTACTAGATCTTCTAACTACATATAATTATTTATGCTATATAAAACAAAACTGTGCATGCGCTTTCATCAGTATTAGAGTTAGAATCTTTATTGAATTAAAATACTAACCGCTGCTTCCAAATTAAAAATGCCAAAAATTTCGTTGATTAAATGAATATATCGCAGATACTTTTCATTTTCGCAAAACTAATAACAATATTTAATAGTTTTAGTATATAATAGAAAGAAATATGCGGGAAATATAGTAGAATAGAGCGTGAGAAAAAAGGGGCTTGAGAATGCCCACAAAAAGCTTACCTCCTTCCATTTGACGCTCCTTTTGAAGAATGTTTGCATAGCAATCAGATTTTCGATTTTCCATGCCTACACCAACAACTGTTCGCATCGTATCGGCCGGTATTGTTTCGTAGCCATGATCTTTGACGCTGTAGCTGTTACTGCGAGTGCGACTCTTGTCCGTGTTAGGCGCTGAAATATGTTGGGATTCTGTTAATTCTGCGGCTGCCGAATCGAGCGGACTTATACCCAGTGCAGTGGTGACGTCGTGTTCGTTGTATTTGCGCGTCATAATGGGCGAATTATTTTGCGAGGAGGAAGCGTTGCGTGAAAACTTGTTCTTCTTCATCACCTGAAAATAATTTTGTTTGGGGAGAGTTTTAATTTTAAATTCGGATTAAAAATTTTAATAACTAAATTATATGGCTCAGCTGAACAAAAACCAAAAATAATTTCCCCTATTTTGTTTAGTTTAAGTTGAAATCACATGCATTTTTGTTTGGCTCCGGAAATAGCTCACTTCAGTTCAAATGATCTCACTTAAACTCAACAATGTGACTGATGTAAAACCGTTTTCGTGTGTCTTTTAACTGAAATTGAACTTAAGCGTAAATACATAGGTACAACAGAGCCATTTGTAAGCTCTTTCAAGCTCTCATGCATTAAAATAGCAGATATATGTGAGTAATTTAATAAAGAAGTGTTTATAATAATCAAGGCCGAATCCAGAAACAAAATTTTGGGAGTGGGGGTAAAATCGCCAATATTACATTACGTGGTAAACATGAAAATAATGGGCAGTATGAAAAAAAATCACTCAATATTTTTTCATATAACTTTGGGTGATTTTTCATATGAAAAAAATTGGGCGATTTTGTATTTTTGTTGGGTGAAATTTAGTTTTTTGTTTTTCATATGAAAAATCCCCCAAATATTTTGGGCGAAATTGCACTTTTGGTTTTTTGGAGATTTTTAGTTTTTCTTGGGTGATTTTTTGTTCCTTGTACGAATTGCTGTTATAGATTTTTTTAAGCATGATTCATCGAATTAAAATCGGCCTAAAAAAATGTAAATTAACCTTGAAAATTGTGCTCATTTTGTACAAGGCAAACTTATCGGAATAATTTACTTTTAGTTTAAATTCAATTTTTTAACTTTTTTGGGAGCATAGTTTGTGGAACATGTGTATAGCCTGCGAAATAATTATATGTGACTTAAAAACGTACAACGTTTTAAGCGTACGACTTCGGTAACGGTAAAATGTAAGTATGCACAAGGTATATTTAACAAGGTAGTGTCGTCTCGGAGCGGTGGGTACCGCAGCTTTCAAACACATAGAATATCATCATCTGCAAAATTTGTTATTTGTTTTGCTTTTATTCGTAAAAACCTGGTTTTGACAGGTGCGGTACCCAGAACAAGAGAGAATTTTAACTACTAACACTACCTTGTCTTATTCTACCATGACTATGCAGAAGAATTGTCTGCTGTCTAATAAATCGGTGTACTAAAAATTTAGATGTAGATACTGTTATCTACAAAACTTGCAATAAGCCTTTATTCTACAATAGGAAATAATTATGTGTGCATCAGTAACAAAGGTCTGCATGTAATGGAGTTTTGCGTTAGTTTGCGTTAGCTGAGAGTCATTTCCGAAGCAATTTTTTGCGTAGAATTCGAATCCGTGCTCAGAATCGCCTCCTCATGTCAGAATTTTGAGATATTTGAGGTTATGTGCACAAAAAATGGCTACTTTTGAGGTTGGATAAAGGATGCAAAACATTTTTTAAATTACTTTATTTTTATTTTATTATGAAGTTTTCTTACCCTTTAAAATGAGCTCTAAAATGGTGCCGTACGATGATTTATTCAAAAACTTATTGCCATTTGAAAAAGACATCCGCAAGCAAAAATGTGCAGTCAGTGAAGCTGCTTTTTATGCAAACCTAGATTTTGTCATACATTCGCAGAAGGATGCAAATAACGATTATTTTATCATTTTTAGATCAAATGATCATGTATAAAAAGTTTTTGTAAAAAAATTTTAAATGTAGCAATATGACGCTAGGGAGCCAGAGATTCCATTTTTGACATTATTTTTTTTTCATTATTTTTAAGACAGAAAACACCTTAAACCAATTATTTTTTATCGATTTTTTTTTCGATCAAATATCTATATTACGCAAGCGCATTTTTTGTGATGACTATCAAATCTATACTGTAGACGCGATTTTCATACAAAGGGTAGCAATTGAAAGGTCTTGCTCTGCAGATATGCAATAAGGTCAAATTTTTCTTAAATATTGTGTATTTTTTAAAAAAGCTGAAACAATTTTCTATGAAAATAATCAAATTTCTTTGCGACGCCTAAAAGTTTGTGATACATTTTTATTTTAATGCTACGATAAGGCTACTTACAATTCAACAGAAACATAGAAAGTTTCTATGAAATCATTGGTTCAAAGGTAAAAACAGCCAGTTAATATAAAAACAAAATTACCTATCACTAGATATTTTTTTTTTTGCGTTTTAACGCCACACGGGCTTATTAGTAATAAACATTTTGTTATCGTTATTTTTTCAATCAGAAATAAAAGTTATTTTTTGATCGTTATTTTTTCGATCAGGAATAAAAATCATTTTGTGATCGTTATTTTTTCAATCAGAATTAAAAGTAATTTATTGATCGATAATTTTTCGATCAGAAATAAAAATCAATCATTGATCCATATTTTTCCGATCAGATATATAAAAATTACTATTTGGTCGTTATTTTTTCGATCGAAATAGTTATTTTATTGATCAGAAATAAAAATAATTTGTGATCGTTTTTTTTTCGATATTTTATTAATGATTAGTGATAGTTTTTATCGATATTTTTTAGATCAGAAATAAAAACCAATCATTGATCGATATTTCTTCAATCAGATTAAAAAATATTTTTTGTTTGGAATAATATAGATTAAAATTTAAATCAAATGTGAATATTTTATGGAGTTCAAATTAAAAAGTTATTGAGCACATAAAAAAATAACGTTTAATACATATCATATAAGCAAGCCGTCTTGGGAAAGGATTTGAACAACGAATTTGACAAGGGCAAGGACAAATTTTAGACATGGATTTGGAAAAGTATTTGGCCAAGGATTTTTTCAAGGATTAGGACAAGTATTTGGGCAAAGATTTGGACAAGGACTTGGGCAAGGATTTTAATAAGGAGTAAGACAAGGATTTGAATAAGGAAAGGTGTAAAATAGTAGTAGGAGCCGAAAAAAGTAATATCAATCAGAAGTTAATATGAGAGTAGAAATAGTAACAGAAAATAGTGATTGAAAATAGTAGTACAAAATAATAGAACATAAATAGAAAACAGTAGTATTCAAAAGTAGTAGGAATTATTAGTAAAATTAGTAGACCAAATAGTAGCAAGAAATGGTAGAAAATAGCAGTAGAAAACAGTGGTATTACATAGTACTAGATATAGAAGTAGAAATTACAGTAGAAAAAAGTAGCAATTAAAAGGAATTTCACTTAAGGGGACATAGCACCTACAAATTTTCAAGAAATCAAATTTTTTTGAAGTGAAACATTTATAGCGGCGTATACAACAATACGGCGAGCTAGATGGTGGGTTAAACCAATATAACGAAATGGTTATTGTGAAACAACAACACAGCAATTCACCGCACTGGTTGTATAAAAACGAAAAAAATTGCTATTAAATAATTTTACATATTTTTGCTTTCACCGAGGATTTGAACACACTACGCTTGGATCAATAGGTGGCAGTTCTACCAACTGGCCCACGGAGAGATATTTGTTCGACTAGCTCATACTTATTTTGAATTTTACAATCAGTAGTTATTTTCTTTCTTTTATCATTGAATTGAGTCTTTCGTTCAATACTCTAACTGCTTTATTTTGTAAATCGAAAACGCAAACCAACGACAAGTAAGACACGAGAAGCAATACTTTTTTATATACAAAATTCTATTGCTTTTCGTGTTTTGCTTGTCGTTGGTTAGCATTTTCGACATACAAAATGAGGCGGTAAATGTACATTACGGTCTAAGAATTTGAATCTGAACGTAGCTTTTTTTTAGAATATTAGCATGCTTTTAGCTATTTCTGAAATTGAGTTTTGATGAATTCAGAAAGCAATTTTTGAAGTAGGCCATGCATTGATTGATTTGGAAACAGCACATGCTGCAATATTAACGAATGCAACTTTGAATCCAAAATTTGTTTTATTCTTAGATCTGTGAATTTTCGTATAAATACCATATCTTTCATATAATTCAAATGCAGTTTTAAACTACCGGACTAACTTGTTAAGCCATTGGCTTATTTTTTTTGAACAACAACGTTGTCTATAGTATCAACGTTGTACTTCTTCGTAATATTGTTCAGTTGTTTTATGTTGATACAAATATGCTGACTCTCAATCAGTATTGTTGATAATATTGCAACATAGTGTGGGCAACAGCATCTCAAAGCTGTTTCCTAGAAATTTCCTATATGGAAATTTGCCACACACAATATAGATGTGTCAGCTCTTTGGGATAATATAAACATCCCAAGACGGCATCAACGATTAAGTCAAGCGTTGAGTTAATGTAAACATTAACCCACGCTACGTTCAATTGCACCCTTCCCTTAAACCCTCAAAACCATTGCCATGAAACAGCATCGTTGTTTAACGAACGATCGCAAGATCGTTCGGTAAACAATGATAAATTCACGATGTATGCCTGGAAGCTCACTTGATGGTATTCGATGTGACACTCCTAAAAAAGCACTTCAACGAAGCAGTTTGCATTAGTTCTGGCATAACAAATAAATTGGTGGCAGCGGAAAAATTGTGACTATGGAAAAGTGATAGCAGAACAAAAATAAGTTTGTTCCTGAAGATGGTGTTAGCAGAAAATAAGTTTGTTCCCGAAGATGGTGTTAGCAGAAAATAAGTTATTCCTGAAGATGGTGTTAGCAGAAAATAAGTTATTCCTGAAGATGGTGTTAGCAGAAAATAAGTTGTTCTTGAAGATAGTGATAGCAGGAAAAAAGTTTGTTCCTTCAACTAGTGCCTACAACGAAAGGAATCATTGGAAAATGCTGTTATTATGGATGATGTAAATATAAAATGCGTATAAAATAAGGCAGTGAAGTGTTATAAGAAGATGTTGGTTTAAAGTGCCGAAATAGTGTCATAGGTAGGTTACGATCTGCGTATAAAATAAAGCAGTGAAGTACTATAAGAAGATGTTGGTTTAAAGTGCCGAAATAGTGTCATAGGTAGGTTACGATCTGCGTATAAAATAAAGCAGTGAAGTGCTATAAGAAGATGTTGGTTTAAAGTGTCGAAATAGTGTCAGAGCTGGTGCGTGATTGTTTTGTTGGGTTTAGAGAAGAAAGATAGGTATTGAATTTTGAAAGCAATTATGGCAACATCCAGTAGTAGTACTAGTATGCAACTAGATGTTGGTACCTTAATAAGGTTAATACCTCCGTTTAGAAGTGATGCAGCCGAGCTGTATTCATTTATAAACGGATGTGACGATGCTATGAGTCTGGCATCAGAGTCGCAGACGAGTTTTTTATTCAAGTACATTAAGGTACAAATTACTGGAAACGCAAGAATAATTCTTGAGAACAGAGTAATAGAAGATTGGCAGGAGCTAAAAACCAACTTAAAAAATTTATATAAGGAAACCAACAATACCCTTGGTTTATATAGGGACTTAATAAACGCCAAACAGGGGAGTCAAACTGTAAAACAGTTTGAACAGTTCATGGAGACTATGTCTCGAAGGCTTGGCACTGATGCTAAAGATGAAGGTATGGAGCAGAGAGACCTTCAAATCATTCATAATTATATTGAGAATAAAGTAATTCTCAATATATTTATTAATGGTCTGCGGCCAGAAATTTGCAGCTATGTAAATAACTGTCGGCCAAAGACTCTTTCGGAAGCAGCAAAGCATGCTCAACATGAAGAGTCAAGATTACTAAATTTAAATAAAAAAGGGCCGAGAAACGATTTCTCGAATAAAAATTTAGTATCAATTCACACTAATACTGTTAAGTGTTATAATTGTGGGAAAACAGGACACTTGGCAAAAAACTGTTTTGATAAAAATAAAAATAATGCAATAATGTGTAATTTGTGTAAAAAGCCAGGACACATAGCAAAAAATTGCTATGCAAGGAATAAGGAGGAACCGAAAATGAATTTTCGAAAATAAGAGACGCTAAGCATAAGGCAGCGTTCTCTATTAAAAGCAAACCAGAAGAAAGTCCTTATATTTTTATAGATTATAGAAAGAAATTGTGTAAAATGCTTATAGATACGGGAGCATCGGTAAGTTTGATAAAATCAAACTGTATTTATAAAAACGATTTAAGTATAAAAGAGAAAATTGATCTGATAGGGCTAAGGAATAATATCGAAAAGTCTTTAGGGACATGCGATATAAGATTTAGTTTATGGGAAAATTCATATGAAAAAACTGTCAGTGTCCGATGGAAGTTTAACGTCATTCCTGAACAAATAGTTAACGATTATGATGGGATTTTAGGCAATGATTTCCTTAGGGAAATGAATTGTAAGGTAGATTGTTCTACAAATGTTTTAACCTTAAAAGGCCAAAGTTATGAGATAAAGTATAACAGAGATGAATGTTTTATACCTTCAAGAAGAGAGGTATTTAGATTGGTCAAGGTAAACAGAAGGTATAAAGATGAAACAGATGTTTATATCCCAAGATTCGAAAATGATAAATTAATAGTTCCGCATTGTATCAGTACAGTACGGAAGGGGAAATGCTTAGTAAGCATAATTAATAAATCAGAAGAGAAGGTTCAGAATGACATTTCATTAAATGTAGAATGGTTAAAGGATTATGTTGTAGAGAGGGAAAATAATGAAGGTAAAATAAAAGAAACTTTTAGGCCAACTAAAAGAATACTACATGTCAGAGATAGAAAAGATGTTATAAGAGAATCCCTTCGGACAGGACATATGAATTTGGAAGAAAAGGAATCAATTAGGAAATTGATTGCAGAGTACAGCGATTTATTTCTCATAGAAGGAGACATATTGAGCACAACAAATACATTAAATTGTACTATAAGAACGAAAGAAGATACAAAACCCGTGTATACGAAGTCTTACAGATACCCAAAAATACACGAACAAGAAGTTAAACTTCAGGTTGAAAAGTTGTTGAAAGAAGGTATCATCCAAAATTCTAAGTCTCCGTGGAATTCACCAGTGTGGATTGTGCCCAAAAAGAAAGATGCGTCAGAGAAGGTAAAATGGCGCATGGTAATTGATTATAGGAAAGTCAATGATTTAACCATAGCTGATTCATATCCGATCCCAAATATATCAGAAATCTTAGACCAATTAGGTACAGCTAAATATTTCACAGTTTTAGATTTGACTAATGGGTTTCATCAAATTAAGATGAATAAAGATGACATGGAGAAAACCGCTTTTACAACACCACACGGTCATTTTGAATTTACAAGAATGCCATTCGGGTTGAAAAATGCTCCTAGCATTTTTCAGCGAACAATGGACATTGTTTTATCAGGTTTAAAAGGAATTAAATGTTTTGTATACATGGATGATATTGTTGTGTATGGGAAAACCTTAGAGGATCATAATTCAAAACTGAGAGATGTGTTTAAACAAATAAGGGCAGCAAATTTAAAATTACAGGCAGATAAGTGTGAATTTCTTAGGAAAGAAGTTACTTATTTAGGCCATGTAATAGGGGAAGACGGTGTGAAACCTGACCCAGAAAAAGTTTCATCAATAAAGAAATGGTATCCTCCGAAAAATGTTAAAGAAATACAATCGTTTATGGGAGCGATAAATTACTATCGCAGATTTGTTAAAGGTTTCAGTCAAATAGCTGCACCTATTAACAAACTTCTTAGGAAAGAAGCGGAATTTGTATGGGGGAAAGAGCAAGATGAAGCATTTAAGAAACTTAAAGAAAGTTTAATCAATGTCGTGGCCCTTCAATACCCAGATTTTGAACGAAAATTTATTGTGACAACTGATGCGTCAAATACAGGTTTGGGAGCTGTGTTGTCGCAAGAATATGGTAAGAAAGATATGCCGATTCAGTTTATAAGTAGAAGCTTAAATGACGCTGAAAAAAACTATAGTACGACGGAGAAGGAATGTCTAGCGATCGTTTGGGCCGTGAAAGTATTTAGGCCATATTTGTATGGGAATAAATTTTTAATAAGAACAGATCATAGACCATTGACTTGGCTTTTTAATGTTAAAGATCCTGGATCGAGACTAGTCCGGTGGAGATTAAAACTAGAAGAGTATACTTATGATATTGAATATAAGAAAGGGCTAGAGAACGTCGTGGCAGATCATTTAAGTAGAAATGTGTTTATAACTACAAGACAGGAGAAAAAGAAGAAAAGTTGTAGTTGTTGTAATGAAATAGATAAAAACAAAACTGAGAGGAAGAGTGACGAAATAAAAGGTAAAGAAGTTTTAAAAAACTTAGAAAATGTCGACGATATAGAAGATTTACAGAATGTAAATGTAGAGATACCACAGCCTGAAGAAAATAAATCTATAGATTATAAAATTGTTGATAATGGGAGAGTAGAAGATAATCCACTCGAAGTTGAATCAGTTGTATATGAAGCAGTGGAAAAAGAAATAGTCGAAAACATTACAGAACAGGCAGATGGGAACATTTTAGAATTAAATGAGGATGAGATCTTAGAAATTACAGACAAGAAACGACAATTAGATATAATTAAAGAATATCATGATAGCATAACAGGTGGACATGCTGGTCAAAAAAGTACAATAGCTAAGATAAGAGAAAAATATTATTGGAAGAATTTAAATCAGATGGTAACTGATTTTATAAAGAATTGCAAAAATTGTCAATTGGGAAAAATTGATAGACATCCCACTAGGATGCCTATGCAGACAGTAACAAACGCTTCATATAGTTTAGAACAAGTTAATATGGATCTAACAGGACCATACCCAATATCTAAGAAGGAAAATATGTATTCCTTAAGCATTCAAGATTCCCTCTCAAAATATGTAAGATTTGTACCAATTAAAGATAAATATGCTGAAACAGTCGCGGAAGCTTTTGTAAATGAATGGATTACATACTTTGGTATACCCAAAATTATTATTACTGATAACGGAACTGAATTCTGTAATGAATTAATGAAAAACTTAGCAAAGATATTTAAGTTTAAACATATAACCACTAGTGTAGCACATCCACAATCTAATGGGGCAGTAGAAAGAATACACGCTAGATTGAAAGAATATTTAAATACAGTTAATTTTGAAAGAGATGATTGGGATGAAGCTCTAAAATTTGCTAGTTTTTGTTATAACACGACAATACACTCTACAACCGGGTATAGCCCACATGAAGTAATGTTTAGTAGACAAGGCAATAGACCTAGTAACATTGATAGTCTTAATTTAGACACTTATCAAGAATATGTCAAAAAGACTGCAGAAAGAATAAATTCTATAGAGGAAAAAGTTAAAGAAAACCTTTTGAAATCCAAACGGAGATCTAAAGAGATTTATGATCGAAAAACCAATGAAGCACCTCTTTACGAAGTAGGAAGTAAAGTTCTTGTGAAAAACCTATCGAAAAATAAAAAATTAGAGAAAACATTTTTAGGACCTTATGTTGTTATAAAAGTTACAGATATGAATGTATTCGTGAAGACAGATAGAAAAGTTAGAAAACTTTCAAAAAATTTAATAAAACCGTTTGTTCAAAATTAAAAGAAAATACGAACATTAGCTTAAATTCTTTCTCTTTCAAGTCTCATTACAACGGCAATGGCTGTAAGGATAGAAAATATTAACGGAAATGGAGGATTCTATTTTAAAAGGATTGGAGAAATAAGAATAGTGGACGGTCAAATATCTATCGTTACAAAAATAAATTTAACAATATACGAGGAACGTATATATTGGATTGGAGATAAAGTTAATCATGTTGATAAATTATGCACTGAGACATTTCATCAGTGTTTAGAGTTAGTTAATTTAGGAAAACAACATTATAATAACTTAATACAGAAAATAAACACTATTCATAATTTACTAGGAATTAAAAGTGGCTTTATGGGAAATAGACAAAAAAGAGGTCTATTAAATATTGTTGGATCAGGATTAAAAGTATTATTTGGTACAATGGATAATGAAGATGCATCTTATTACAATGAAGTAATAAGAGCAACACAGAATAATGAGGAATTTATTAAATCAAGTCTTAATGAAGAAATTAATATTATACAAAATTTAAATGAACAGAATTTAAATATGAAAAAAAAGTTTTGAGGATATTCAGACCAAATCAAAGGAATTTGCGAACAAGCTAGATTCAATAATTGTAGATTTTAATGAAAACAATAAAAAGGAAGTTATATTTGAATATTTACAAGATATGCAATTAAAATTAATAAGTAGCTGTCTAGATCTAGAATCCGAACTTGAAAAGTTAGTGGATGCAATTTTATTTTTACAATTAAAATTGGTACATCCGATGATATTAAGTCCTGAAAAATTAATTGAAATATTAGCATCAAGTAAAAACGAACCATATCTTTTATACACTCCAAGTTTGGAATTTTATAATAAAATTATAAAGGAAGTTAAAATTAAAGCTTTTGAAAAGAATAAAGTAATTGTTGTTATTTTATCAATTCCGTTTTTAAAAGGTGAAGGTTATGATGGTTACAAGGTTATTCCTGTTCCAATTTTTAATGAAAACAAACAAATAATTTTTGAAAAAGAAAATGAATATTTTTTAATATCAAAAAATAAAGAATCGTTTACAATGTTAAGTAGCTTGGATAAGTTTAAAATTAGTGAAAGTGATTATTTTATAATCGAAAATTTAATAGTGGAATCAACAGTCACAATGGAAAATTGTGTACTGAATAACTTCATGAAAAGAAGTAGTAAAAAATGTAATGTAAAGTATATTCCACATAGCGTAGAAATATATTCCGAATTAAACAACAAACAATACTTGTATGCAGTTTCGGATGAAACTAAATATGAATACATATGTAAAAATGATGGAATAGAAGGAGGTATCTTAAAAGGTGTTGGAATTATTTATATGGATTATAACTGTAAATTTGAAACCGTAGATTATAAGATTCTAATTTCCGAAGATAAAAATGAAAATGTAACAAATGACGTATACCATTCATACATTGAAGATTGTTGTTTTAATATTAAAATAAATGAAATAGAACCAATAGAAAACTTACCAAAATTAAAACCAGGTAGTGTAAAAAATATTGAAGACTTAAGTATCAAGATTAATAATCAAAAAAGCTATTTATCAAAAGCATTTCAAACTGTTAACATGAAAGGAAATTCCTTATGGTATATTTCTATATCTGTATTAATATTGTTAATTCTAATTATTATATTTGTAAAGTGCGTAAAAGGAAATATTTGTATAAATATTTTTAATAAATGTTTTAATAAAGTTACATCAAGTCCAACACCAAAACCTGTAACGAATAATGTGGTAGTTTATGCTAATGAAGAAAAATCTATGAGATCAGCTGAAGATCAGAATGAAACACGTAAAAGGAAAAGCCAATACAATTATAATTGGTAAAGCATCTTTATTGTAATTATATTTAATGATTTTAATTTTCTTATATTATATATATTTTATAATTTATTCTAAGGTTGTATATAAATTTTATAAATAAAAAAGGGATATGATCATTGAATCTATTTTGTGTGTTGTCAGATACATCTCGAATTCAAGGTTTCCAACCTATGGCATACCTAAGAAGTAATTGTTTTAAAATTACTTCTTGTCTTGAGGTCGGAGGTGTTAAGCCATTGGCTTATTTTTTTTGAACAACAACGTTGTCTATAGTATCAACGTTGTACTTCTTCGTAATATTGTTCAGTTGTTTTATGTTGATACAAATATGCTGACTCTCAATCAGTATTGTTGATAATATTGCAACATAGTGTGGGCAACAGCATCTCAAAGCTGTTTCCTAGAAATTTCCTATATGGAAATTTGCCACACACAATATAGATGTGTCAGCTCTTTGGGATAATATAAACATCCCAAGACGGCATCAACGATTAAGTCAAGCGTTGAGTTAATGTAAACATTAACCCACGCTACGTTCAATTGCACCCTTCCCTTAAACCCTCAAAACCATTGCCATGAAACAGCATCGTTGTTTAACGAACGATCGCAAGATCGTTCGGTAAACAATGATAAATTCACGATGTATGCCTGGAAGCTCACTTGATGGTATTCGATGTGACACTCCTAAAAAAGCACTTCAACGAAGCAGTTTGCATTAGTTCTGGCATAACAAACTACTCTTCTTTTAAATAAATTAAACAAACTGCTGCATAAGTCAGAATTGCAGAATATTCTTTAACGCGCCTGGCTTGTATTCGTCAATAACAGACTTGCAGAATATTCTTCAACTCATATGTATTGGTTTCGTCAACGTTAAAAAAAAAAAACAAACAGAACAAGGCAAGGTTGATTTATAAGGTTGTCGCAGGGCTGATCGTACTCTCTTCTCAGTACCCATAATTGTCAAAACCAAACAATTTTGCGAATGACTACGAAAGAAAAACGGATGATGAAAGAGAGCATTGCAAATTTTCTATGAGCTGTCAACTTCGATTTGACAATTATCGGTACTCGCTCTCTCCATTGCGACAACCCTATAAATCAACCTTGGAACAAGGAAACAACGAAAACAGTAGAACACGCGATAACCGATAACTCTTATATCTTGTATTTCTTGGCTTGTGTTCGTTCATTAAACAATTTGTCATGTAAAATGATGTAATTTTTTTGTTAAATGTTACAATATATATCATTTTAAAAACGTGATGTGTTAATGGACTGCATGACTTATATATCAAAGATTACAAATCGGAAATAATCTGATCCATACAAACATGTAAAATAAAATCAAAGAATATGTAAAAATGGAAAACAATTTTTTTTCATATTCATATTTTTGTTTTGTTTGTTGACGAAACTTCCGCAACGATTCAGTAATATTTTCATGCACGAAAATTCTCAACATTTCTGTATTGCGCTCGTAGGAATTATGGGATTTATTATATATGGGATTTTTGCCAATGAAATGTATGGCCGAATCAGCATGTTTCAAAGGTTTAGGGGTCCTTTCTGCAGTGGGTATTTTGTGCTTTTTTTTTTTAATTTAAAATATTCACAATTAGACTGGCAGTTTGTTTTTTTAGAAAAACTGAAAATAAATTATATAAATAAAGCACGAGCTATAATCGATTAATGATTATTTTGGATAAATATTAAATTTTTTGTCATCAATTCTTTGAAATAAATTGAAAGATGTATACTATGCTTGCTTTCGCTTTTAAAATATACATAAAAAAATAAAAATGGAAGATCTGGTGTCACAAAAGTAAAAAATCGAATTCTGTACGTGAATATTGAAGTTTTCAGTAACTGTCAATAAACAAAATGGACAACTGATATTTTCCATGATATCGCCATGTTGAGAATACTAGTTGGCTTAATGAAAAAGACAGTTCTTGAACTAATTGCTTGTTATGGATTGCTTGTTATGGTTGCACTGAAGGAGGGACTGTTAATGAAATAAATTAGCAATCTTCCTAGAAATTCCATTTTTGGGTAAAAGTTTCAATTCTACCGTGCGGCCACACACATCCTTTTTTTTTTAGGTCATTCCATCGCCGCTTTAATACTGATCAAAATCCTGCTCTTATTTTTGTTTAAACTTTTCTGAGGACAGTAATCCTGCACGCCGAGATTTTTCGGTGTTTTTAAAATAAAAATTTAGCAGACGACGCGGGGCCAAAAAAATATTTTTGTATACTATAAGACCAACAAAACATGTTTAAAGATTCATTAAAATAAATCTGCATTACACAGGTTTACGAAATGAGGTCATCTTTTGGATCAGAGAAGACGAAAGGGATCTTATATGTATTTTTGCGCGCTGAATTCAAATCCGTAGTCCATTTTTCTCTATCACGTCGAGTTTAGAAGTTATAGGCAAAATTAAAAAAAAACAGTTCTTTTTCTGATAACTGCACTATAACCTTTTTAACGCAGTAGCCAATTTTAATTATCTTATATAGGTTTGATTAAAAAATACTAGGCCTAACTATAACTGTTCACAAAAATTCATTGTCTTTTGTAATTTTAAAGAAATCAGCCTTCAAAGTTCAAAAATATTAAAATTGTTTTCGTGTTTGCAACCTTAACTTTGTTTCCTTCCAATTTATTTTCAAAAAGTTTATTTTGTCAGATAGAATAACTTATTAGCTTTAGAAAACTTTTAATTTTTTGCCAATATCTTTGACAGTTTATGAGTTAATTAGAAAAATTTGAATTTTCAGCTCATGTAATTTAAAAATAACGATGAAAAATTTCTTTTATTTCTGATGGAAAAAAAATTGAGCAAAAAATAATTGCTATAAAATGATTGATTGATAACAATAACTGTTATTAGCGGTTCCTGAGAAAAAGTGCTTCCAAAATTGGTTGAAACGCATGCAAAACCCAAACCCGTTTGCATATATATTTCTTTCGTTTAATTCTTTAGCCTAAAAAATTGGGCGGGCTTAGACAAGTGGGCGTGGAACTTTAATTATAATCGAACTTCTTCTACACAATTTGTCCAAATTCACTGAAATTTTGCAGATATATTTTTTTCAAATAATGAGCAGTCTGTAGACTAGAAAAGTGGACGGAATCAGAAAAGTGGCGTTTTACTTTAATTTTAATTTAACTCTTACGCCGTTTTTCTAACTTCAACTTAATTTTGCACATATATGTTTTCTTATCATGAAAAGTTTTTAGTATGGAAAAGTGGGTGGTATTAGAGAGCATGTCACTTTAATTTACTTCTACAACGTTTAGCATTAGCTGATAAAATTTTAGCATTAGCTGATCCGGTTTATCTCAAGAAAGCACTGAGTCTAATGAAATATTCATTGTAAAGAAACCGATTTTCAAATTTTAAAATATCAACGTGTTTTAATGATGCAATCCCAATGAAAGCGTCTACATACCTTGGCATACATTCCTTCAATATCTTTGGAGGGACTGAGACTCTTACGTTGCGATGAATCGTCTGATGGTGCTGCATTTGGGGAACCACCACTTGAATCTAATGCGACCAGAGCGCTACAGTCAATCACAGATATTACGGAATTACGTCCAGAGGTTAAATTACTGTTGCTTGAAGATAAAAATTGTTGCTGTTGAGGGTCAATGGATTTGGGTGTTGGTGGTAAAGGTGAATTTGCCTGACGCTTTTCCGGTTTCGGTGAGCCCAAGTTACCCATTGAACTGTTGTTCGACGATGAAGAGGCCTGCCTCGAATGCATTTGGGCGCGTAAGCTGTCCACAGGTGGAGGAATAGGTGTCTGCTCTGAGACGTTTTTAATATGGTTATTGTTTGATGTATGGGAATTTTGTATAATTGAAGTGGCATGCTCAAAAGCCAGACTGGAGCTGGTAGATACAGGTGCGACGACTGAGCTCGCACTTGCATTGTTAATCTCTACAGAGACTACTATAGAATTGGATGGCATAGGTTGGATTTGAGCATATGTTTCGGAACCACTGGTGTATATATCTACAACAGCAGCAGAAGAGCCCGCAGCATTGGCAGAATGCCGTACATTAGGATCTTCTATAGCGGCATAGGTTTCGTCTGTTGTAAAAAATTAGATTTATATTAAAAATTATAGAATTATCTAGTGCATATAACCTGAATCGTCCGATACGGTGGCATAATGTGAGTCACTGATATCGCGCGACAGTTGAGGTTTTCGATGTTCTGACTTTGGTTGTTGTTGTGCCAAGATGTTGGCCAAGGGCTCGCGCACACTAATGCTGGTGTAGCCTTCTAGAAATATTAATGGCGATTAGTTATTTTATAACTTTTGATATGTAAAGAGACAAATTTACTTGACGAATCCTGCGAATCACCACTAAAATGCTGCGTTGCAATAGGCGGCGTCATATAAGGCAGATCTTGACTTGCCGCTATAATGCCCGCTATAGCTGAGGCAGCAGGAATTTCAGCCTGCAGACTTTCGTTGAGATTGTGATTAGATGTACGATTAATATGCTGAGTATCATGATTGTTGGAAATGTTATTTAAAGCCAGTTGGCTGTTGGAGGCAGCCGATGTAGTAGATGTGGTATTTAATTGAGCGTAAGGGTGCTCAGATGCACGTACCTTGAGGAGATACAAAGTTCAATATGAAGATCTACTTCAAATAAAGATAAAATACCTTTGCATAATCATGCGGTGAGTTCTTAACTCTCGAGTAGGGTGAGCTTATATCGTCGGCTTGACTGATGGAACTATGTTGCGATACACTTGCTTGCTGCTTAAGACTTGGGGTAGCTAGAGATAAAATAAGAGCTATAAAATCAACCTTTAGTCATATTAAATTAAATTTTCACTTACGGCTTTTATCCCGGCTAAGCAGCGAATTAGTCAGTTGTTTATCGGCGACGGTCTCATATAACTCCGAGCCATTGTCTGCATTATTTTCAGCCACTGGAATGTCAGGCAGACTGCGATGAGCTGCAGTGCTTGCTCTATTATAAATCCAAAAGAATTTAGAGCTTATGAATTTATGTATAAAAAAGCAACTTTAAACCTTTTTTCTGAATCTGCATTGGAGATGGTGGATAAATTGAGATCCGCGTTGGATTCACTATTTCCAACAGCCGCCACTACAAGCAATTCATCGGGATTTTTAAGCTTGACCATGCCCTCCAAGCCTAGCAGCTCATTTCTACATAAAGCGATACACATGAAAGTTAGTAAATTGTAGAGATAAAAACAAATAATTGTGCATGGAGCAGCGAACATCGCCATGCACTATTGCTGACAGTGCTTTAAGATGCTCGTCACGCACTGAAGCCCAACGCAGTTGGCAAAGCTCCAAAAATGGACCAATCACTATCAACACAAACATTAACATCGTCCACAATAGCTATGTGTTGACGTTGCCAGTTCTGCTTTCTCTAACTGGGAACCTTACATTACGCTGCTCCTCTGCTGCTACTTAATAAACTTACTTTGGTTCTTTTTTCTTGCAGCACAGACACGCCACCAACATGACCACTAAAGTTAGAGACACATTAAGTGTCATCAGAAGTACGAAATACGTCTCAGGATGATACTCCAACATTCTACTTGGGCAATACAAGCACTTCGAACGGCGAAGTTATTTACGAGATTTTGATTTTAACTAATCAACACCGATTTCTTTCACTTTTCACTGCATTACAACAGCAGAGTTGTAACTCAGTCTTTCTTTGCTTGCTTGTTTAGTGCAACTTTCAATTGTGAATTAATGCAAATTTTAATTCTGCTGGAATGACACGATTTCATTATTGCATTTAACACTATTTGTTTTTTATAACTAAAGAGCTTATTTAAATTAGAAATTTTCACATCTTTTGTCCATGGCTGGACATTGGCACACCTTTGCTTCCCATTCTATTCGTCGACGACACAAATTAAAATAAATGATAACTGGAGTGAAAGAGAGGAGTATAGTACTAATATCATTATTGACATAAGCATTTCTACAACTATACTTGCCAGATCTGTAAAATATAAACTTGACTTGTTTGTATCCATGATACAATTATAAGGTTGGCTCAAGGGATGATATTGGCTTTACTGCAAAAGGACCAAAATTCATATAAAAATAGGGCCAATCTGACATTAATAGGGCTTAACATTAATAGGTACCAATTATGCATTTTATAATAAAAAGCAAACAATAATAATTATATTTTGACTTTTAAAATTTTGAGCAAATAATTATTTCATAGCCATTTCGCTGATTTTTTCATGTAAAGTGCAAAACTGGTGATTTTTTGAAATGTTTGTATGGGAAACCCCACAGGGGGGTTCCAGGGGGTGTGCCACTGGCATGGGTGGGTCAAGCCTCCAAAGTTAGTGGGGGTCGGTCATACATTTGGACTCGATTGGAGCACTCTAAATGGGTCAAAGTGGGATTTTTCAAAATTTGCCCCTACCCAAAATTTCGACCCAAATTGGGGGACATCAGAATTCGTTTTAGAGGTATGGTTCCTTCGGCAAAGTTTCTTATTTTGATCCCTAGAATACGATTTTCACAGAGCATTGAGCGATTTTTAAATCGACCCGCCCTAATTCATATGCATGGGCGTAGCAACTGGGGAGAACAGTTGCTGCCCCTTGATATGTATATGTATATACATGCATATATTACATGCGTAGCGAGGGTAGGGAAGGGGAGGGAAGTTGCCCCTGATATGTATACATACATATAGATGGAGCTAAAAAAGTTTTACTTCAGTCGTGTGGTCCGAAGCACACTCGTTTTTTCTTTTTATCTTTGACGAAATATGCTGATGAGTCCATATATTTCATAGACGAAAATCTAGTGCAAAAGTTCCAGTTTGGTGCACGAAAGCAATACAGAAACATTGAGATTTTTCGTGTACGAACAAACTATCGAAACGTAGAAGAAGTTTCGTAAACGAGTATATTTAGACAATTTTTCGTTTCAAGCTACTAAGGTTTTGTTTTGTTTGGAGATGCGCACTGCGACCTATATAGATCTATTGTACCTTAAGCTACTAAGGTAAGCTACTAAGGTAACTTGAAGCATGTAAACGCAGCTTGTGATCAGTACGGCCAAGAGCTAGATAAAAAAAAAGCTAAATCAGCAAAAAACAAGTAAAAAAAGGCTAAAAGGCTTGAAAAACAAAGTTAAAAAAAGGCCAGCTTTTTCATACAATTTTAAGTTTTCATTTTATTTTTAAAAAAAATTTTATAATTCATATATTCTTATAAAAATAAAAGGTTGGAAAAAGTTATCATTCTTGAACTAGCAACTTATATTATTCCACCATGGATTAAGTACATTTCAGATATATTTAATTCCTCTTCATCAGATAAATCGAATGCACTGTAGCTTACATAAGCACTACGTGAATCTAACAAGCTTATGAGACTTAAATTTTGTAATCTTTTTTGTGAACATCGAATTTTCATTGCAATTCCGTAATTATTGTACAATTACATTTATCAGAAAAAAACGCAAGCCGAATTGTTTTATATGTATGTAGTTTAATGAAAATGGAAATGTATTAAACGTTAATAAGAAATGAACTGAGAATATAATTGTGTTACAACTAATTGTGGTTGTTGTTGGTGTTGTTGTTGCCGAGCTTTCGTTGCAGTTTTCATTTAAATTCGCTCCTTAGTCACGTTTTTGTTAGTTTTTTGAAATACCTACAAGAGCAGGCTGTGCGAATGATTGCCCAAAACCCTAACGCACAAAAACAAAAAATTAACTATCGTCTAGTAAAATGTTTGGCCGATAGTTCATTTGACTCATTTTGGATAATAGTTTACAATAAACAATAGCCAAAAATTTGTCAAATTAATTATCGCCCAAAAATTAAAATGAACGATTGCCCAAAATTGTATTTTGTTAAAAACTATTTGAAACATTAATTAAAATATAAATAAAATAAATAGGGAAATGATTATTTTCCTTGCGCGAAAGAAATAAAGTTTAAAAACATTCACATTTTTCCGCAGAAGGGAAATAATCATTCTTTAAAAAATCGTCTAATTTTTTACTTACTTACTTACTTAGGTGGCCGTAACAACCCGTGTCCGGGTTTCGGCCGACCTCATCAGCTCTCGCCAGGCGCCTCTGCTTTGCGCGCGCCTTCTCCAATCGGATACACCAAGTGCGGTTAGGGCTTCCTCAGCCTGGTCCATCCATGGTCTCCCTCGTCGTCGTTGACCAGCGACCCTCGCCTCGAGTACCTTTTTCGCTGGAGCTTCGTCGTCCATACGATGGACATGACCCAGCCAGCGTAGTCGCTGCACAGTTATACGCCGAACTACGTCAATGTCTTCGTAGAGCTCATACAGCTCGTGGTTCATTCGGATGCGATAGCCATCGCCGACTCGAACAGGACCGAAGATTTTGCGAAGAACTTTCCTCTCGAACACCCCCAGAGCGGCTGCGTCAGTTTGCGAAACTACCCATGCCTCAGCGCCATAAAGCAGCACAGGTAGAACGAGCGTCTTGTAGAGTGTTAGTTTTGTCGATCGAGAGAGGGCTATTAGCACCTATTAGCAATTATTGTTCTTCGCTTTATCTCCAGGCTGATTTCGTTGTTGGTATTGATGGCGGTGCCAAGGTTAACGAACTCCTTGACTACTTCAAAGTTATAGCTGCCGGATAAACGCCGCGCTCCCTTGCTTGTAGACAGCATATACTTTGTTTTGCCCTCATTTATCGTCAAACTCACTTTGGCTGATTCCTTTTCGATAGCGGCGAAAACAGCGGTAACATCTCTCTTGGTTCTGCCGACAATATCAATATCATCAGCGTACGCAAGGAGCTGGACACCTTTATAGAAAATGGTGCCATTACGATGCACACCGGCCTTTCGTACGATCCCCTCCAAGATGATGTTGAAAAGATCGCAAGACAGTGGATCGCCTTGCCTGAAACCTCTTTCGGTATTGAAGGTTTCGGAGATGTCATTTCCTACCATGACAGAGCTGCGTGTGTTGCTCAACGTCATTCTGCAAAGTCTAATCAGCTTTGCAGGTATACCGCACTCAGACATTGTTGCGTATAGGCAAGCCCTTCTCGGGCTATCGAACGCAGCTTTAAAATCGACAAAGAGAGGGTGTGTGTCAATTTAATTTTCGTGGGTTTTCTCCAGGATTTGTCGTAGCGTGAAAATCTGGTCTATGGTGGACTTACCAGGTCGAAAGCCACATTGTTAAGGTCCAATCAGTGTTTTTGTAATCGGCTTTAATCTTTCACACAGTACGCTTGAGAGAACCTTATATGCAATGGAAATAAGACTGATACCTATATAACTGGCACAGATTGTTGGGTCTCCTTTCTTAAGTATAGGGCACAGTATGCTGAGGTTCCAATCGTTGGGCATGCTTTCTGCTAGCCATATTTTACTGATGAGCTGATGCATGCGCCTTATCAATTCATCGCCGCCGGGCTTAAACAATTCAGCTGACAGGCCGTCAGCACCCGCTGCTTTATTGTTTTTAGTCGTTGGATAGCAACTTGAACCTCTTCATGGCTAGGTGGTGGTACTTCCACTCCGTAATCGTTGATTGGTGACACTGAATTGCGCTCTCCATGGGCTGCATTGGCAGAATCGTCACCAGTAAGTAAATTGGAGAAGTGCTGTCTCCACAATCTCAGCGCACACTGCGTATCTGAAACCAAATCTCCATTTTCATCTCTACAAATGGATGCTCCGGGCTTGGAACCTTGAGCTAGACGCTTAACCTGTTGATAGAATTTTCGTGCATCCTTGTTGCTCTGGTATACCACTAGTTCCTCACGCTCACGTGTTTCCTGCTCTCTTTTCTTGCGTCTGAAAAGTCTCCTCTCTTCCTTCCTCTTTTCGCGCTAGTTTTCTCGCACGACTCGCGTTGCAGCTGACTGCAGCGTTTTTCTGTAAGCGGCGTTTTTTACTGCTGTCGCAATGCGACACTCCTGAACGTACCATTGGTTCCGAGGTTGCGGGCGCCGGAAAGCAATAACTTCTTCAGCGGCAGCGTGCATGGAGTGGGATATATGCGCCCAAAGTCCGCATACCGCGACCGGAAGGTGGTCGTGTACGTCCTCAAGACTAGCGTAGAAGCGTCCTTGACAGCTTCGTCTTTTTCCTCCGTAGGGGCATGTGCGCAAATAAGGCTGATGAAGAAAAATTTTGCCTTGATGCGGATCGTGCCCAATCTTTCGTTCACAGGTGTGAACCGGGAACAAGGTGGCGTAGTTTCCGGCTAATGACGAATCCACATCCGAATTCGCGCTTCTCCGCATGGCAGCTGTAGTAGATATCGCAGTGTGCTTGTTTAGAGCAGCCTTGCCCTTTCCATCGCATTTCCTGGATGGCGGTGATGTCAGATTGTATTGTTTTGAGGGCTTCCGCCAGTTGGATAATGGTACCTTCCCTATAAAGGGTTCGGACATTCCAGGTGCATATCCGTAAATCATTGTCCGTTTTTCGTTTGCGGTGGTCGTCAACGTAATTGGGGTTCTTATCCGAGGCTGGTTTAGTTTTCATTGGGCAGTAGTAATGTGGCGGGACCCAAACCCTGCGCACATTCCATGTTTAAGGTCTATGGAGTGACCTGCCGCTCAAATTAGCCGTCAAACTGACGGATGCCAGTTTGCCGTTGCCCAGGGAACACCACGTGGAGGTTTGAGTCGACTTGAGATGATTTCGACATGGATAATGCTGGCCTCGCCAGGTTGAGGCGGTCAGACACGTTGCCATGTGAAGGTTCGCCCCATGTTCCCCGGGAGCTTGGCGTTTAGACTCCCACGTTTCATCCGGCAGCTATAAATTTGAAGTAGTCAAGGAGTTCGTTTACCTTGGCACCGCCATTAATACCAAAAACGAAATCAGCCTGAAGATAAAGCGAAGAACAATAATTGATAATACTCGTAGGTGCTACTACGGGCTCAGTAAGCAACTAAGTTCCAGAGCCCTCTCTCGATCGACAAAACTAACAACACTACAACTCTACAAGACGCTCGATCTACCTGTGCTGCTTTATGGCGCTGAGGCATGGGTAGTTTCGCAAACTGACGCATCCGCTCTGGGGGTGTTCGAGAGAAAAGTTCTTCGCAAAATCTTCGGTCCTGTTCGAGTCGGCGATGACTATCGCATCCGAATGAACCACGAGCTGTATGAGCTCTACGATGACATTGACGTAGTTCGGCGTATAACTGTGCAGCGACTACGCTGGCTGGGTCATGTCCATCGTATGAACGACGAAGCTCCAGCGAAAAAGGTGCTCGAGGCGAGGGTCGCTGGTCAACGACGACGAGGGAGACCATGCCTCCGATGGATGGACCAGGCTGAGGAAGCCCTAACCGCACTTGGTGTATCCGATTGGAGAAGGCGCGCGCAAAGCAGAGGCGCCTGGCGAGAGCTGATGAGGTCGGTTGAAACCCGGACACGGGTTGTTACGACCAACTAAGTAAGTAAGTAAGTAAGTATTCTTTCATATTCATTCGCAAAATTGGCTGATTTTGGCAAAGGTTGATTAATTGAGGCTGAGTCACTTAAGAGCTATGATCGCCAAAAGAACTGTCCCTACCACATTGTTAGTTGCATCATGATTGAGAGCAACTCTATCGTATTGTCAGAATGGAAATGAAAGGTAATCAAGAAAAAAAAAACTGAATCACACAATTTTTAGCTAACAGCTACTTTTTGCTTAGTGTCCTCACGCGTCAACGAATAATGGAAAATGATAATGCCGGCTAGTTGTCAAAACGACGAATTTCGTAGAAATAAAACGAAGTAAATATACAATGTTTCCAACTTGTAAATTGTGCTGTCGCGAGTGTTAAATTTGTGATAAATTGAGTGAAAATATTATTAAAACTTATTAATTAATAAAAATAAAATGTAGAAGAAGTCTTAAATTTGAAAGAAAACTTGTAGCAATTCTAACCTAAAATCAAATGCAAAACGTGAACATAAAGAAACTCGAGATGAACAGGTGATTCTGACAACTAGCCGGCATTTTCTCTACTTTCTTCTTCATTCTTCTCCGAGTCGGCCCTACCTTATAATTCTGCCATGCTTTGATTGTTCGAACAAATAAGAGTCGTTTTCAAATCTTCTCTGCAATGGTAACAGTCGAAAGCGCTCTCGTTTTCTGATCGAAAAGGACAACTTGTTCGGGAGAAAATGGTACCCTACGCGCGACTCTTCTTGAGTAGTCTTTTTCGAATCGTTTTTTGTTCTTGAATATGACCATGGAATGGTTAAAACTTGACTTATTTTCGAGTAATTTCCGAGTCGTTTGTTGATCTTGTATATGACCAAAAAAAGATAAAAAATGACTCGAAAATCATTCTTCAAGAAGAGTTGCGTATAGGTTACCATTTTCCCCCGAACAAAGAGTGTTTTTCAGTCAGAAAAAGAGCGTGCTTTATATTGTTATAATAGAGGCGAAAACGACTCCAATATGATTGCAAATTTCATAAAATGCAAAGTAGATTTGGTCGGCTGCAATTCTGTTATTCGGATATAGAAAAAGGTAAGACGAAAATTTAAAGTATTTTAAAATTTAAACTAAATTAAAAGTATATTGGACTTTAACTTGATTTTTTAATTATATATACATAACTAATAAATAAATACATATTTTGCAGAATGTTATAATAACTGCATTTCACGATTGCATTGATTAGACTGAACGAAATGGCATTGAAACACTTCATTGTCCATTAGTTGCCACAAAAAAGTGGAATCAGTCAGTTCCTGCTCGCTTAGAGGATCAAAATATGCTTCCGCATACGGCATATACATATTTTGTTTTTGTAGACGAAAAAAGACGAAAAAGCGCAGCAAAATTTGCACACGCTTTGTTCAATATCTCGATAGTTGTAACGAAAATTAAAATCAGTCAGTTTTTGATCGTTTAGCGGATCAAAATATGCTTCCGCACACAACATGTATTTCTCTTGATTTTGACAATTATGGGTACTGAGAATAGAGTGCGATTAGACCTGCGATAATCTTATAACTCAACCATCGATGAGACTAAACTGCGCTTACTTCATCACATAATTCAATGCGCTACCCAACCCAACTTACCACATTCAATAAATTCATGTCATCATATCAACACAAAATCTCACTGCTCTGATTAAAATTATGTCGATACAGGAACATAGCATTTTAATTACGTCATGTTAAAATTGCGCTAACGCATGACCCTGATACAGTTAACTACGCCTGAGTTGGTGTATCAGCGTAGCATTTTTTACTGTATTACCCATGTCATGATCAATACAAAGTTCTCAAGGTATTCAAAAACGTTTTTGCAATAATAAAAGTTCAATTTTGAACTCAATGAATAATGTGTCTAAGAAAATCTATTTTAGTATTTATATATTGCAGTGCATGTACTTACTTTTTGGAGTTTTCGATATTGTGGTTTCTTGTTTGTTTTCTTCCTTGACTTCTGAAAATACCTTAAAATTAGCTTGCTTTTTTTTACTCAGGCATTTTCTAAAATTAGATTCTGAAGACATATTTCAATCATACTATAGAGTACAGAACAGCTTCTGAAAATATTTCATTCGCTCTTTAAGTAACTTGCTGCAAACACGACTATTCCAGAATAACGTACTACTTTGTCTAATAACAAATCTTATAAAGGAATTAATTACTTAGTTATATTGTAGAATCAAGAAACCGCTGTAGATAGATGGCGAAAATAGATAAAATTTCGATGGACAAACATGAGGGCGATGCCGTTTGTGTGGCACATCATAATAACAAAGTATTTTCGGGTGGAGCTGATGGTAAAATAAAAGTAAGTTAATATGTGCTGATTATAATGATTGTAATAAATTTGGTCATTAACTTGAAATTAATATTAATTTGTGTGTTTATCTGAAATAAATTACCATATACTCGTATTAAGGTTTGGGACAATGATCTTAATTTAATTAAAATTGTGGATGCACATGAAGCTTACATTTATGCACTGGCCATAAACAAAAGCGGCAAAGTCTACTCCAGCAGCTGCGATGGTTTTGTTAAATTTATGACTCCACCATATGACAATGAGAATGTACAAGAGCTGTTCCGTTGTTTAGATGCCATCCAGGCCATGTACTGCGATGATGATAACTTATTTACAGGCGATGATAAGGGTGTTGTTACGTCTTGGACTAACGATAGAATGCTCTTTAAATATAATCTTGTGGAGGAGGTTAAGTCATTGGCAGTCGAGAAGAAATTAATCTATACAGTGCGTGATTTAGATGTTGTTGTTTCTGAGATGGGGTCTGTAAAATCGGGTAGATACAGCAATAAAGCGGTGGTGCCCGGCAAGTCGCCATTGGCCTTGGTTGGTCCAATTGTTGACAGCAAGCGTTCATTTCTAGCATTTGCAGATAGATCGGGCAAAGGTCTTTCGCTTGTGCATAATTTACCAAAAGAGAAATTTGAGAGTGTTTGGAATTTGCCGGTAATTAATCACATTCTTTTGGTTGTTATTTTAAAATGTTCTATTAATATGATTTCAGGACTGTCATGAGTTGATTGTGAACAGTATTTGTGGTAATGACAAATATCTCTACTCAGGTGGTTATGATAATAAAGTGAAGGGATGGACGAATTTGAACCAGCAGACTCCAAAATGTCTTGGCGAAGTTTATATTGGAAATTGTGTGAATAACATATGTTGTGGAGAAGCCGATTTCGTCTATATAGCTTCAACTGATGGCATCATTCGACGTGCAAAGTTCGTTTAGGATAGAAATAGAGTTAGATGACTTTCATGCCATGCCAAAACAAGGTCATGACATAAAATAACGTTTCATATTTTGGTTTAAGATTTTAATAACTAATTTTTTTATGCTTTAGTAATTAAATTTATTTTAAAACAAGCTAATATACCCAATAATACTCTATTGTTAGAACGGGTATAAGCTATTTTTACTATTCTTTATTCTTTATTCAGTCTATGGACAATATTTCCTTACAGACTAGAAGTACAATTTCAATTATGTATCATTTATATTAAAAATAAACTAGTAATGTAATTCTTAAAAGATTCCTTAGAACTAGAAAAATCAAAGCTATAATTCATATATAATTCATTAAATAAAGTTAAAGCCCTAGATATTGGCTCATTTTAAGCATAGTTAGTTCTATAGTGTTTTATAAAAAATAATTTAAAACGCCGCAACTGCCTAGAAGGAACATTAAACATAATTATTTCAAGAAGGGAAGGACAATCTATATGACCTGATACGATATCATATATGAATGCCTTAGAACTTATCTTCCTTCGAGTTTCCAAAGTTTTAAGACCTAAGAGCATACACCTTGCATTGTATGAAGGCATAAAGTCAGAACGCAACGCAAATTTTGTTGAAGATTTTTGAATTCGCTCTAAGTGGAATGAGTGACAGGGATCAAAAGAATTCCAAATAATAGCTGCATATTCCAACCTGGATCTAACAAAAGAATTATAAAGACACTTGAAAGTATGAGGATCTCGAGACCAGGAACTATGTCTACGAATAAATGCAAGCAAAGAGTAAGCTTTCGGTAATATAAAGTTAAGATGAAGTTAACTTGAAAGTGAGCTTCGAATCAAAAATTACTCCTAAATCACGAATAGTGGCAACTGTCTGCAGGTGGCAATCACCGAGAAAATAAATAGAATCTAACACATTTATTGCCTTAAATTATGACAAATGCAAGCATTTTTTGATGTTTAAAGGTTATCCATTTACAGAGCACCAATTAAGAACATTGTTAAGGTCGGCTTGCAAGGCTGAAACATCTGCCATACAGCAAATTTCCTTGAAAATTTTCAGGTCATCGGCATATAATAAAAATTTTGAATTTATAAAACATTTACAGATGTCATTTATGTATAAGAGAAAAAATAAACGCCTCAGGATACTACCTTGTGAGACCCCAGAGGTGGCAATAAATTTAAACGACTTAACATTATTTATAGAAACATAACAGGACCGAGACGATAGATAGGATACTACTCGCTAAGATACTACTTACCCATTGCAATCGCAGAAATACAGATCTTAGAAAACAGAGCTAGATTTGTTACGGTGGATCAACCAGCAACAAATCCGTTCTGCTGAGGACATACTTATATGCCATTTAACAAGAAAAAATAATTCTTCTTTGATAATTCCTTCAAAAAAGCTTGGAAACATTTGAGAGCTTAGAAGTGGGTCTATAAATTAATAACTATCCATTAATCGTTTTGAATTTATTGACTTTTCCATGAATGTAAAAATAAAAGTACATTCATAAATCTATTGATATTGTTACAGGTATTATTTAATACACAATTCAAAATTTTAATTTTGAATCAAGTTTTTATAACAATTAATAATTCTACGAAATAATCTGGTTTTAAAGAACTTTCCTACAATTTACTTTAAAAAAAAATTTTTTTAAAATTTCCAATTGATCCCATGTCGCACAGTGCTTTGTAAAAATGAAATAAATCAAAAAACTGTTTATTCCCAAATAGCACAATTTTGGTATAATTCGACTGATAAGATTCCAGTTAAGAAGGGTTTAATATAATTTTGCGCATAAAGTACAAATGTGGGCGTGGTAGCATGTGAAATTCAACTAATTTTTCATTAATTTCAATAAAAGTGGCAGATGTGTGTGGCAATGATCAGAGAAAAAAATTCTTCACAAATAAATTTTTCGGGTAAATTGAAAAATGTGAAAATCGTATGTATGTGTTTTATAGAGAAAAACTACGTATGCAATATTTTTGTGTTTCTTTTCTTTGTATCTATAAAATATTGTGCTAAAGTGATTTTTAATGAATTTTGAGACTTAAACTTTAAAAGACATTTACTCACGGATTTAAAAAAAAAATAGATTTTGAAAAACTTCAACAATAAAGAAATTTCTAAAAAATTCCAAAGGTTGTACAAGCAGCTTAGGTCTTTCAGGAGCACATTTTTTAAGCCATATTTTTGCAAAAGATGTACTATTCTTCAGGTTCTTATCGTCCTTTAAGTTTTAGAATGCTATTCACGTGAATACGAACTGCACGTGTAGTTCGTGAATTAAATACACGTGTAGTTCTGGTTCGTGTTTTCACTTGATTTTTAAAAGACATTTGATCACGTGTGGCACGCGTTCACGTGAAACTGGAAGCTCTAATCTGAACCAAGTTATGGCTATGTTCCTAAATGCATTTATGCAAAGCATCAGTGACTTTTTCTTTTAATTGGTGCCTAGTTGATTCACCAAAACTATGCAACTAGATTATTATTTTTAAGCACTCTTTAGCTGTGTAAAGTAACTAATGCTTTTTTTTTTTTTTTTTTTTTGCAACTCAGCCTATATTTAACAAGGTAGTGTTGTCTCGGAGCAGTGGGTACAGTAGCTGTCAATCACATAGAATACTATAATCTTGGAAGAATAAAAGAAGGTAGATGCATTTCAGACTGCGCTCTTTTTCTCATAGCCAAAATTGTCAAAATCAATACTAATCACTTTTTTGTTTACATTATTCCAATTAAAGCTTTCTCATCGCTTCCACATTTTCTATGAGCTGTCAAATTTGTTTTGACAGTTACGGCAGTTTGCCTCTCCGAAATGCATATACCTTCTCTTATTGTACCATGATTATAATTTTTTTATTTGTTTTGGTTTTATTCGTAAAAACCTTTTTTTGACAGGTGCTGCACCCACCAGAAGAGAGAATTTTAACTACTTACACTACCTTGTCTTATTGTACCATGATCTGAATAATATTACAGCATTGTCTGATGCCTTCTGTGTTTGGTCTTAATATGAAACGAAGCTGCGAAAATAATGTGAAAGTTCCAATTTTTCCAATGGCCATGATAGAGGCGCTCCACCAGACGAAGTGAAGCGGTTTGTGGCCACGGCAGCTTCAAGCAACACCACTACGCTCATGGGCTGTGATGCAAACGCGAGACACACCTTGTGGGGCAGCACCGAAATCAACACAAGAGGTGAGTTCTTACTTGACTTTATTATTAATTCAAATCTAAATGTGTGCAATCTGGGCAATACACCAACATTCACCTTTCCAATCTCTGCAAACTTTAGTGGGTAGAAATAAGTTTTAGACATTACACTTTTATCCGAGAACGAGTCTCTAAATGTGGTTAATTGAAGCGTGTCCAGCAAACGTTCCTTCTCGGATCACAGTTTGATTTTCTTCAATTTGAACCTGGTAATAGAGCCTCCTATACCTTTTCGTATATCACAATACCTTCTATACCTTAAAAGAAAGCCATTCGCGACTCGAAAAAGCAATCTTGGAAAGAGTACACCCAATCTATTAACAGCCTTAAGGAATCCTCGATACTAGTTAGAACTCTATCCAAGGAACACTCTAGTCCCTCATTAGGAAAGAGGATGGAAATTGGACGGAATCTACTGACGAATCATTGCAGCACCTACTTAATACACACTTCCCTGGCTGCAGGATCAGTTGCAATGCGCCCCATGGTATAGTGTTACTTGAGACCACCCAAATAAATCCTATCAGCTCTATTATCACAAAGAATAAGATAATCTGGGCGATAAACAGCTTCTCCCCATACAAATCCCCAGGCCCTGACGGCATCCTACCAATAATGTTGCAAAAATTACAAGATGTAGTTACGCAACTCTTATATTCAATATTTACAAACTGCCTTCGCCTCAATTATGCTCCAAGTAGCTGGAGAAGAGTCAAGGTAATCTTTATACCTACAGTTGGAAGACGAGGTCGTGAATCAGCTAATTACTTCAGAGTAATAAGTCTAACATCATTCGCACTAAAAACTCTGGAGCGAGTTGTAGACATACATCTCAGAAATATTCTAGGTAGAACATCCTTATCCACAGCACAACATGCCTACCTCAAGGGTAGATCCACGGAGACCGTCCTACATGAGGCTATCACAACAATAGAAAGATCTATCTTCTTTAAACTATAGACTCTCGCAGCCTTCTCAGATATAGAAGGAGCCTTTAATAACATACATGCAAGAAAAATGCAGGATTCTCTGACCAATTTAGGTGTGGAAGTACCTGTGAGAAACTGGATAGTCTCAATGCTCAGCAGCAGAATAATCCAGGCAAACCTGGGCTGAAGCCAACTCACAGGATTCGTTAATAGGGACACACCTCAGGGTGGTGTGCTATCTCCCCTACTCTGGCTCATAGCCATGAACGAAGTGCTTTATATACTGAATTGTAATGGTGTCAAGGGGTGGCATACGCGTATCATGTGTTCTTAATGGTATCTGGACTGTTTCCCTCCAATCTCAGCGAGATTTTGAAGGGAGCTTTGGACAAGCTCAGCAGCTGGGCTGCTAGGTGTGGGCTAGGAGTGAATCCTAGGCGGAACTGATGCTATTTACCACAAAAACCAAGGTGCAATACTTTGTTCTACCGAAAATAACGACCAAACATTCCCCCCGTATCCAACAATGCCAAATATCTAGGAGTCATACTAGATTCTAAGCTGAACTGGAAAAACAACGTCGAATACATAGTTAAAAAGGCCTGCATAGCCTTATACGCCTGCAAGAAGACCTTCGGGAACAAATGGGGTCTTCAACCAAAAATACTCACATGGCTATATACCGCAGTAGTGCGTCCTATCCTGACATACGGTTCACTAGTTTGGTGGTCGGCACTGAATAAGGCGTACAACACATCAAAACTGGCAAGGATTTAGCGATCAGCGTGCATAGGTATTACTTAACGTCCTCACACACATACTTCCCATAGATCTCCATATTAAAATCAGCGCAACAAACTGCTCAGCCAGACTCAGGGAGTCCCACAACTGGAGAAACAAACCGTATGGACACAGCAACATTCTTAGTTCATTACCACAGGAATTGGTGGCAAAGAGTACGGAGTATGCTTGATTTTACATGGTCATTTACCATTAAAGTCCCTACCAGGGTAGAATGGCGCAATGGAGGACCTGATACAGTCTTCGATATATCAATCTACACTGATGTGTTTACTCAGAGCAACTGAGAGTGGCGAAAGCTTTCCATCTACCGGGTTCGGCTAGCGTCATTCAATCCAAACTTCTAGCGATAAGAGAAGCTTGTCGAGCTATTAGTGTAGCCAACACAAACAACATTAATGCAGCAATATTTTCGGACAGCCAAGCCACCATAAAAGCTTTAGCTGCGGTCAAAATAAACTCCAAACTGGTTAGGCAGTGTAAAGAGGAACTAGCCCGACTAAGTCACCAACTTGACATCACCTTAATATGGGTTCCCGGCTGTAGGAACATTTATGGTAATGAAAAGGCGGATGAACTCGCCAGGCTGGGTTCTTCCCTTGACGTTTCCAGTGCAGAACCAGTAGCAGTCCCACTAAGTACAGTGAAGGGAAGGATTCACTCTTACTATCTTGCCATAGCTATTAATAGATGGAGAGGACTACCAACATGTACCACATCAAGGTAAATGTGGCAAACACACAACTTAGGCAGAACCTGAGATATGCTATCTAGATTCCGGACTGACATAGCTAGGATCACAGCTATCATAACTGGGCACTGGTGCATTGGAGTGCACGCGGAAAAAATTGGAATTCCTTTCAACGTTCATTGTCGCAGCTGCGACGACCCAAATGAAAAAGAAACACTAACACACTTCCTATGCACCGGCCCTGCACTAGCCAGATCTAGATTGAGCGTGCTAGGTAAGCCGTTCTTAAGCAACTTAGAAGGACTCTTGGCAGCAAAACTTTGCAACCTACTTACATTTATTAACCACACTGGATGGTTATGAAGCAAAACATCAACCTCCTGGTGCGCAACGTACCCAACATACAAGAACAAGAGGTTATGGCATCAACACAAAAAACAGGAACAGGAGGTTATGGCATCAAAACGGCTCATCAGAACTAATTGGATTCTACTCGTGGTAGTATCACCATTTAAACCAACCAATTTTTATTCTTTTCTAAATGGTATCCCAAAGACGAACGTATTGGTTCAGGCATTTAATTCAGGCACTACTTTTTTGTGACAAGTGCAGAGTACTAAATCTATGACAGCTGTCAATAGCAAGAATGGAGGTTAAGTCATGGAGAAATTCATAATCGAGCAACCCGTACAAATTTTGAAAACTCACTGTTTAATTGAAGGAGGAATATCTCGCGCCGAGGTAATGTCGATTGAGATCTTGCAATTTGACGCCGTTGGATTCTTTCTTTGGTATTTTCCTAAAGGAAAGTCAATGCCAATCAACATCGAACGATTTCGGAGCTGAATCAGGAAATCCAACTGGAAATTTGAAATCAAAAAAATTAAACGATTAACCATTTTTACTTATTGCACAAGCCTGCAAAATCTTAAAAAGATCAATTCAGTCGTTTTCGAGAAATTTTTGTCACCGATTTCAAAAACGTCATTTCGAAAAAATACGTTTAAAGTTTTAACTAGCCAGTCATCTAGGCAATGGATTCTTCTCCTTCAATGCTCATATCTCAGCCAATTTTGTTCGCTTCATCTTGAAATTTTAAGGACGTATTCGCAAATTATTATACTTGAAAAATAAGGGAAAAAAAACAATTGATAAAAATTCAAAGTAACAAGTGGGGATAACCTCTTTAAACGCAACCGATTTCTATATATGAGGTATATTTATTTAATGTGGTCTTTTCCCGATTCCCATCGACTGTTCGCCTTATCTGCAGAAAAAGGCCTAATAATGACTTTAGCGGCCCAAAAAGTAATTTTTGGTTTGGTCCAATTTTCTCTGCAAATTAGTTCCACTGACAACAAAATGTTGAGCACGGTGATTATACGTTACATGTGGCGGCCGTGGCGTAGTGGGTAGAGTGTGTGACTCTTACGCCAGAGAACCCAGGTTCGAATCCTCCATCCGACACAGAAAGTTTTTTCAATTGAATTAATTTTTCTGTTCGGCCGTCACCTCTCTGCAGACAATGGCAAACCTCAGAGAGTAAAAACTGCCATGAAAAGCTTCTTGAGAACATAAGCCAAGCCGTTCGGAGTCGGCGTAAAACATGTAGGTCCAGTTCTCGATCATTTGTGTGCAAACATTTCACATCACACACAACACAATTGATCATTAGAAGCTCGGTCAAAGTCCTTTAAAGGGCTGAAATGGCCATTTCGTTTTTTTTTTTTTGTGGGTTCGTGCCAACACTCTCTCTTACCACTTCAACCAGTTCATTGGAACGTCTTGGGCGTTGATGATTGGCCTGTGAACGATCTCCTACTGTGCCGTGCTCAATAAAATTCGGCAACGACGAATGTCTACCAACAATAAGTTCAATAATGGAGAGCACACTCAGGGAAACTGGTCTGGTTCTATTTACGAAAAGGTACAAGATGCCGTCGTGGATACCACCGAAAATAAACAATATACGCCTCATCCCGAAAACTCACACGATATACCTAGGAGACGTCCTGGACAGTAAGCTGACATGGAGAATCAATGAAGAGAGAGTGAAGAAGCCACCAACGCTCTATACGCATCCAAGAAGATGTTGGGCACCACTTGGGGTCTCTCACCCTCTCTGATGCTCTGCATCTACCAATCGTCCAATTCTACTCTACGGAATTATCGTGTTGTGGCCGGCGGTGGAAAAATCAACGAGTCTCAGACACCTGGAGACAGGGGCGCTGAAGTCAATTCCAATGAAGGCGCTAGAAACAATCCTATGTATGGACTCCCTACACATACACACAAAAATAATATACGGGAAAACGGCACAGCGCCTGACGGCGGCAAGACTATATTATATTTTGCCACTATATTATCAGCAAGAATTTTTATAGTAGCACAGACTACATGATGCCTCGCACAATAATAGATGCAAGAATATCAATACGTCTAAGACCGAACAACTGGTGCTACGGCGTAGAACAAGCACAGCGGGCGGTCAACATATTTACTGAGCAGCAGATTACTGTGCAGAACCAGATACGTTAGCCTTATAAAATACCGGACCACTGTAGTATCTTGCAGGTGCAAGTGTTCGTCATAAAGAATGCCGCGGAGACTGACCTAAACATGAACACACACCATTCTAATGTTAACATTTTTGTTGGCAGCCAAGCGGCGATCAAATCCATATGGTCCGCTACCATCAGGTCAACAAATTCCCTGGCAAGCAGAGAAGCACTATGCGCTTCAAAGAGAGTGCGCATCTACTGATTTCCAAGCCACCGGGGTATTGATGGAATGACAAATGAGAAGGTGAATAGAATAGCAAAGGATGGCGCCGGGCTGGTATCAGAGTCCATACAACATGTACCAATCCCACTACAAAAGCTGTACAGAATCCTCGAAGATTGGGCCGCACAAACAGTGAATCGTAGATTGAGAGATACGACATGCGAAAAACGGGCCCTGTTCATCCTGGAACGACCGCGCAGAGAATGCAGGATGCTAGTAGGTATCCTCACGGGTCACTGCATGGCGACAGCCCATGCGAAGAAGATGGGCATCACAACGGATGACAACTGTAGAAAGTGCAAGAAACCAGGCACGGTTGAGACCCAGGAACACCTAGTATGCACCTGCCCGCCCTTCTTAGATCGAGACTGAAATACCTAGGCTCACCGACGTTTTTGTCACTACAACATTTAATTAATTAACTCCTACAGGCTCCTTACATCCGGTACCACTAAGGATTAGAATAGTCAATGTGAGCCTCCGCCAAAAGGCAGCCGGACTAGCCTAACCTAACCTTATGTCGACTATTTTCATTAATAGAGTCACTATTTTAGCGCATTTTTTCGGTGTGAAGCTTAAGGTTTACAAACCGACATAAAATATGGCGCACCCTGTACATATACGAGTATTTCTTTGTCGTAAATTGGGATTTAGAAAAGTAAAAAAGCATTGATCATAAGGTTTTCAGCTTTGTGAAAAAACAAAAATGTCAAAATCAATTTCTTGGTCAAAAAGGAACCAGACGTCCCCCTCTAAGTAGACATTCTGAACTTTTTAAGTAAAACACTATAAAAGAAAAACAAAAATCCCTAATATTTTCATATCTTTATTTATTTTGTTCAAGCTTAGAGTAGAACATTATATTTTTTAATATTTGCTTGTCAGTACTTATAATTTAGTTAACAACTGTTTTGTTTCTTTTTCTCTTATAACTAAGTATGCGTTAGTTTCTTAGTTTTATACCGTTTTTTAATGCAGACGTTAAGATCACAAAATAGTTAAAACTGAATTAAATAATATAATAATAAAATACAGAATCACAATTGAAGGATTAGCGTTGATTCACGCAAACAGCATGCGAACTGCATGCGTCTATGTTGTGGATTCTTTCTTAATTTTTCTATGATTTTCGTTTACATACATTTTAATTTTTGGATTGTCATTCTGCACAATAGTTAAAATTAAACGGTATTTTTTAATAATTTCCAATATTTAGTTTTGTTTTTTTTTTTTGCAAACACATTTACACTATACTAAAAACAGTTTACAGTGTTATATTAAATGTTTCACATTATTACCCATTTCATGACATTAAATACTGTTGTTTTACAATTTTAAGAACACGTTTCAATACAAACTTAAAAATCTGACGTTCGATTTGATACTTTTCTAAAACTAATATTTACAATTTTTATATTTTAAATAGTTACCACAAGAACAATTTTTATATTTAATTACTTGTTATATTGCCATAGAGTGTAGTTATCTTATAAATTAATAATAATATTTTCATATACAATATAGTTAAAGTGAAAATAATTCGTTGATTCTAAAGCATTTGAACTAATGAGACAATTTGAACGAAACATTAAGTTAAGCGATACTATACTGCCTTGAAAATCAAAAAGATTTGAGGCTCATAAATAGTCATAGTATAGAAAAACAACATACAACACACCAGACAAAACAACAAAATTTTCAACTGTGAATTATAAGATCTAGTACAAGACATACATATTTTACCAATTAGTATTTTTGAGTATTCTAAGAGCAGAACGAATACAATTTTTGGTTGCAAAGAGCAAATTCAGCTGTGTTGGTTTGTCTAAAAGTTTTTAACTTTTATGCGTATACATATATTATTGCTCATAACTTTATATTTAAACATATAATGATGGAAAATGCAGAGATTTGAACGTGTACAAAATGATGAGTATAGGTTTTTTTTTTTTAAAATTTATTAGTTAGAGAAGTATGAGATCTTTTAATTAAAACTACTTTAATCAGTTGTACTCAAAGTTACCCCTGTGCTGATTTACAAACTAATTTTTTGTACATTTATTATTACTTTTATTTTTTATTTTACACTGAACCAAAATATCAAAGCATTCGTTCAAGGAATGATTCACTGAATCTCTGTTTATTTGTTCAAAGAAGAAGTTATTTGATTTAATTAACTTTTAACAACGCATTCTTTAAACGAATAAACGAGTTCATTGATTTCAAGGTTTCTATAGTTGAATGAATTGTTTCTTTAAAAGTAAGAACTATTGCCTTGATATAAAGAATCGATTCTTTGGCTGTAAGAAAAAGTTCATAAAATTAAGGAACATAGATTCATTTAACCAATGAACTTGTACATGGGACCAATTCATTAAAACAAAGAACTTTTTGTTATATATTTAGTACGTTTTTTGTTCAGTGTACTTGCCTATGAAATATCGTTAATATTAGAGTTATTTATTTTATCATTCTAAGCCCTTTCCTAAAGCCAATAATGTTTTTTTTGCTCATTAGCCGTCTTTTGTGCTCCGTTTATCTACACATAAATTTGGTACAAGGGAAACAAAAAACCATTTTTTGGCCAAATAAGGTTTTATATTTTTTGACAAACCTTCCCTTCAAAATTTAACCGGACTCTGCAAATAAAACAACAACGGCGTATTGTTCTTTAATATATATTTTATCACTTTTAAAATATCATCATCTGAGGCTATACACATATGCCAACGTTTTTTCCATTCTTGTAGGCATTTTTGGGTAGGCCGATTTCGGAATCGCCTTAAGCTCCCTTTGCGTATTCTCTTTGATGACTTCAATCGTCTCAAAATGTTTTCCACGAAGCAATAATTTCAGTTTGGGGAGTAAGAAAAAGTAACACGGGCCATATCTGGCGAATATAATGCTTGTTGAACGATATTGACATTGTTTTTGGTCAAATAATCGCACTTAATGCGACGTGATGTGTGAGCTGGTGCATTATCGTGGAGCAAAAACCAAGGATTGCCTTTCCATAATTCTGGCCACTTTCACGAACACTCTCGCGTAAACGTTTTAGAAAACCCAAATAATATTGGGAGTTGACCGATTGACCATGCGAAAGACCAAAAATTGGCAGTTATTTCGTTTTTATTGGGAATCGTTTAATTTTTTTTTATGAAATAACTCCCAATTATGTATAACTCTTAAAAAATTTGCGAATGAAATAAGTCCCAAAATAATTGGTTGGGAGCAAGGTTGATTTATACGGTTGTCGCAGGGCTGATCGCACTCTCTTCTCAGTACCCATAATTGTCAAAACCAGCAAATTTTGCGAATGACTACGAAAGAAAAACGGATGTTAAAAAAGAGCACTTGCAGATTTTCTATGAGCTGTCAACTTCGATTTGACAATTATGGGTACTCGCTCTCTCCCATGCGACAACCTTATAAATCAACCTTGGTTGGGAGTTATTTCATTTAACTTGGGAGTTGTTTCATTACTATTGCGAGTTATTTCATTTAAGTTGGGAGCTATTTCACTTGCCTTACATTCAGAGTTAAAAATTAAATCAGTGAAAATGAAAAAGTAATTTTCGCTTGATTTTTAATAACACTTCTTAATTTTCCTCATTATATTTCAAACATTTTTTTTTGTATCTTTATAGGGGAAAAAGCGTCGCAGGCAAAAAATTGCACACATAAGTTGCGTAAGAAATTAACTTTCTTTTTTCCTTTTCCTTTTTTTTATTTTACCTGCTGCATTTTTCAGCTATAAAGCTACCGAAAATTTTTTGGAAACATAATTAAAAGAATTAAAAATTCTTTTTAAAAATCGCGCGATTTATGGGTGCATATTCGACTGACCAAACATATTTATTCACAGTTGGGAGTTATTGTTTTAATTTAAGGAGTTATTTTATTTTTCTTGGGAGTTATTTTAATTTGTTGGGAATAATTTTATTTCTTTTGGGAGTTATTTAATTGTTCTTGGGAGTTATTTCATTTATTTCGAGATTTATTTAATTTTCTTAGGAGTTATTTTATAAAATTTATTTTTATTGGGAGTTATTTCATTGGGAGTTATTTAATTGATACATATTTCATTTTTGGTTTGGGAGTTATTTCATTTTTATTGGGAGTTATTTAATTTTTTTGAATTTGGGACTTATTTAATTTCTCTTGGGACTTATTTCATTGGGATTTATTTCGGTTTTTCATTTGGGAGTTATTACACCCAAGTCTCGTCACCAGTAATGATGCGCTAAATGTCCGTTTCGTCCACTATGAGCATCTCCTGAACGTTGTTGTCAAATGGGTGCTTTTTCCACCAGATTTGGTGCATTTTGAAAATTTCGACGCAAGAAAAATGAGGTTTGGTGCCTAGTGTATTTTCTGGTGCATTCTTTTAATTTCGGTGGCACCAAATGTTCCTTACGCTTGGTTTTCACTATGTCATTTTCTATGGTCAGTTAGCATTTTTTGTACCTTTGACAATGTTGAAAAATGAAAAACAACTGAATATCGAATAGTTTTATTTAGATGATATTTCACACCGAGAAAAAAAAACAATAGGTAAATCACCTAAGTCGGCTTCGGTAAATAGGATTGTATTGAATTATTAACTTATGCTTATTCACCTAAGCAATTTATTGTTTAATAAATTGCCTTAAAAGCACATACTTCGATACCTTGCCAAAAAAAATATTTGATTCACACAAGAGAAGGATAGATTTGATAATTGAATGTTTTTTTTTTTGTAATAAAACCACTTTTAAATTCAAAAATAACACAAAGTAAATTAAGAAACACACGTTAATATTCACACCAGTAAATTTTATTAAATTTCATCAACAAAAAGAAAAGAAAAAAAGAAATCAAACATTTCTTTGCCAGCCGTGCGGAATCGAACCTTGGAATTTTTGGTGCCAGTCTATCGCTCTACCAACTGCTCCAAGCAGCCTTGCTGCTGTCTGCTGACATAACTGCAGCTATGTTAATTCACCTAAGCAATTTATTGTTTAATACATTGCTTTGAAAGCACATACTTCGATATACTGCCAAAAAAATATTTGATTCACAGATGTTAACAGATGCAGTATGTCGCAGTATTTTGTTGATAGCTGCAGCATAGCTTCAGTTGTAATTAAAATTGAATAAATCACTCCACGTAACGAGGCAGATTGGCTCAATGCGTGGCAAAGTGTCTTTACGCACAGTGGTATCGAATAGTGTGGATTCGAATCTCAACGGCATGCGAAGGTAAAGTTTTTGTATTTGATATTTAATTTAATGTTTTTGTTATAATAAACGTCAAGCAGCAAGAAATGCCTAGAAGTCATTAATTTTTAAGTCGATTAAAGAAAAATTTTGTGTAGGTGCCGATTTCAGTCAAGCAAAACACAGAACGAGAGGCGGCAGTTTAAAAAAAAGGAAAATAAAAAAAACCAAAACACGAAAAAAAATTATATTTTTGAAATTCAATTTTTTTTTAAAGTAGTGCATAAAAAATTACCTAATACTTGGCTAATTTATCACCCAATAAAAATTGGCAAGCAAGCTAACATGTAAAACTTAGGCGTTTTGATAAAGTACTTGGGTGGCTGAAAACTGCCAAAGCCATCTTATAAATTATACTAGGTTTTTTTCAATTTAACATAAGCTTTTTTCTCGGTGCAGGTGAATAAGTTTTATATAGTCAAAAAAATGACGTAGTGAAAGCCAAGCATTAGCTTAAAAACATACTATTTTCTGTTTTCTAAACAGCATTTTCCAAACATCATTTTTCGACATAAATCGAAATTGATATTTTGGTCATCTATTTCAATATTTTCTGCCGCGTAACTACCTGTGATTGCATCATATCTAGAAAAGGTAAAATAATTCATCTTATAAATGAAAACTTATAAAAAATTGGTTTTTTTAAAGCTTAAAAGATATGTACAAGCTTGTGAAAGAACAAACATTTCAAAAATTTAAACAATAACCAATTCAGAATATAATTAAATTTGCAAATAAACGAAATTAATAAGTTTCATTTAAGTTCTTAAATGAATTCTGTGAAATGAACTATTTCTTAAAAATAATTGGTAACCATAATAAAATTTTTAATATAAGTTTGTGACTTTCCAAAAATGTATGCTATTTTGCAATATATTGCTTGGTGTATAGTTGGTGTTGTAACATTTTTTAAAGTCATAAACTTTGGTGCATTTTGAGGAAAAAGTGAATTTTTTCGGCTTTTTGATGGATTTAACAACTCAAAAGTTGGCAACACTGTTCTTGGGCGTAATTTTTGCGAAACTCTTTTAAAAGGAAATTTAGCTATTTTGGCACAAGTCGAGCTGCAACCCGTCGCATGCCTAAAACATCATGTAAATTCATGTGCGCCAATCCAGTCGATATACAGTGGCTCAAAAAATAAGTCGTTCACACGAATAATATAAGTATAAGTGAAAAAATAATGTTAAACAGAAACAATTTTTCTTATTAGTTTATTTTTGTTATTTAAGTAGTCAAATATACTTTCAAAAAATTCAGTAAAAACTATTTAATTTACTTTTATTACTTTTTAAAAAATAAAAAAATAATTCATAATGAAAATTCATGTCAAAACAGAAGTGGTTTATTGGTAGTTATAAAAAAATTTTATAAATGAAAAATATAAAGTTAAGATTTTGTCGACAAGCCGTTGTTATTCTTCACTCTTTTCTTTTCTGCAGACCTACTTTAGATCCTTTCTAAAGCGCAGCTTGCAAGTTATTTTTATTTCTAATAGCACAAGCATTTAACTGATTTTCCAAGTAAGTTCAAAAATGTTCAATTAAGTTAATATCGAGAGATTGTGGAGGAGCTTTTAGCACTTTTGGGGAATCATACATAGGCCACAAGCACAGATAAAGTACCTTGTGCTTAGGGTCGTTATCTTGACAATAGCTAAACTGTCTTTTATAACCAACTTCTCCGCACTTTGGACTAAATTCTCTTTAAAACTGGCTAAGTATTATTTGTGGTCCATAATGTCATCTACAAATCACAAGTTTCCGGGTCCAGCGGCGGATATACATCCCCAGATCATTATGAATCCGCCACAGTGCTTAACAGTCGGGCGTAATTTCTTCTCTTTCAGCTATTCATTAGACTTTCTTTACACATAAGATTGCCCATCCGATCGAATTATATTATCTTTACTCTCATCCTAAAATAAAACATTGCTCCAATACTCGAAATCTTTATCTGCACAGGTTTTTGCAAAATGTATTCTCTTTTTTTTTTTGTTCACCTCATTAATGAAGGGCTTTTCCTTGCAACTCTTCCAATAAAATTGTTCCTCCAAAGTACTTTTTTTATAGTTTCGTGAGAGCAGTCTACGTTTAGATGTCTTGAAATTTTCTTTGTAGGAGTTTTCTTGATTTGCTGCGCCAACTACTTCTCATCTGGTATGGAAAACAATTTTGGTCTTCCGAATTTATTTCTATTTACAACCGATTTGGTTTGTTTGAAGCGCTTGATGACATTGTGGAAAAAAGAACGTGGTCTTTTAACTATTTTACTGATCTCCTGAATAGTTTTTTTTTAGTGGCAGTTTATAATATCATTTCTTACATACTTAATTTTTCACTAGTTTTGATTAATTTGTTTCCCCATTTTCATAAATTTTATTATTTAAATGGTCCGTAATCTAAGCGTGTTTATTAATATCTGTCTTTTGTTTTGTTCTTTTACCAAAAAAAAAAATGTTTCCCTAATTAAGTTCTTGATTCCCCTTTTTTAAAAAGCAAAACAATAACGATGTTGCCAGTGTGCGAGTTTTTTTTTTGATATGAATTTTAATGTTAAACAACATTTTTATTTTTTACAATGAAATTAAAATGTATTAAATTGTTTGTTATTGTTGTTTTTAAAAGTTAACTTAAATACCTTAAAAATAAAAATAGAATAAAATGTAATTTGTTTTTCAATAACATTCTTTTCACTAAATGCAAAATTGATTGCATGTGTCTCCGTTTTCTTTTTTGAGCCACTGTATGAAGCTCGCATGCTATATCTCTCACGGGCACACGATGATTTTCGAGCACAATTTCCTTTACTTCCCAATAAACATTTTGGCGAGGGGTGATTCGTTAACGAATCGCTTGTGAATCGTTTTTTTTAAGTTTCGAATAGTTTCATACCAACTTCATGAGAGATTGGCTTGATGCTTAAAGAAAGCACCGTTTGAAATCATGACTTTCCTAAACTATATATAAGATGTTTTGAAACAAAAAATTAATTTTTCCCGACTTTCCAATATACAAATTTATTTAAGAAAAGTATTTTTTATTAACTTTCTATTGTTAATACGTCATTTAAGCGAATATTTGTTTTTAATATTTATGTGTTTTTTTTTTTAATTTTAAATGAAAAAAATTCTTAAATATAAATTTTCATAAATTTGTATATGAAAAAAATGTGAAATATTTTTTCTACTGTTATGTTAGGTTATTTCGTACTAATTCTTTATATAAATAATTTCCACTTATAATTTGTCCAAGATTTTCATATGAATAAGTTCTCGTTAACAAATTGCTTTTTGTTGTTTTGGCGACACGTTAACGAATTGCTTTTTATAGTTTAGGTGACTCGTTAACGATTGTTTTTTATAGTTTTTGGCGATTCGTTAACGAATTGCTTGTTTTGGTTTTGGCGATTCATTAACGAAGGAGGAATTTCTCCCGTTCGCGATATTATAAATGAATCGCTTCTAATAATTGCCAATGAATGAAATGTACGAGAATGCGATTCGTAAACGATAACATTAGTGAATCATTTTGTTTGTTGGGTTTTTTGACATTTTCATCGTTAATTGATGTTGTTGAACGAAAAGGGTGAGGCAAGTTGTCAACTGATGTACGACTCTCTTTGAACAATTTGTATTTGACAAGAAATTGAACACACTATTTGCTCAACATTTTTTCCATTATGAAATTCGCAGGTCAGACTCAAAGTGAACTTGTTTGCAAAGCAATAAGAAAGAAACTACGTGACAGATCGCGCTAAAAATTAACGCTCAGGCCTATAACAGTGTTACCAGCCTTCAAAAAAATTAAATCATTAGCTTTATGACAACTGTTGTTGTTTCATTCGCATTATTACAGTCCGGTTAAATTTTGAAAAGAAGGTACATTAATTTTATGTCTATTTTCTAACTTATTTATTTTTTCTGTACGAACAGTAGTCCTTGAGTAAGTCTATTGAGAAAAACCGCTTACCGCTGAGCCATCTCCTCAGTTTTGGTAACAAGTAGAAGTCCCTAGGGGCCAGGTCTGGCGAATATTGTGGTTGAGACATAAGTTGAAGTCGATTTCGTGCAATTTTGCTTGCGTCACTAATAATGAATGAGCAGGCGCATTGTCGAGATGATAGAGGAATGGTTTTCTTCTTCAAATACTAGTGCACTGCGACAAGACCTAATTTATTACAATAGCAAAACTTGCAAGCAATAAGAGATAAAAGTAACGGGACCATCAGCTTAAGCATCGACAACATCGATTGTGCGTTTTTTTATATTAGGGCTATTCACAATCTTGAGTATTTGACATTGCAAATTTATGCAATTGTAAAAATTTGCCATCGTTCGTGAGCGGCCTTTTTCGGTTTACTTTGCAATACTTGTTGCAAAGAATAAAACTAACTAACTAATTTCCCATATCTTTGTTTTTTATTTTTATCTTTTTAACTTTATTTTTTTGACAATCAGCTGTTAGCTTAGAGTTCAGTATTGCATATGTATTGTAAATATAAACTATGGGTTTTAAGTGTTGCATATTTACACAAGCGTAGTAAATGCATCTCTGTATATTTTATTAGTGTAGAATAAAAATATACTCTACCATTTTGCAAATGCTATGATGCAAGACCATTTGCACCTGATTGTGAACAGCCCTATTGTCTTTGCATGCATATGTTTTTGTAAAGCGCGTTGGAAAATGTGCTGCACATTGAATGAGTGTGGTTTGTGTTGTTGTTTTGTGCAGGTGTTCTTTGTTTTTAGCTTAGCGCAAAGACAAAATTAAGATCAAGAAAAAAAGCTTGTATGAAGACCCACGCGGGCCAATTGGGCAACTTCATGAGCATGTTTGCTTTATATAATAATATCCACTTTATGGAAAATTTTACGTAGGGGCGTACCAAGACCATGTTGAGAGGGGGAATAATAAGACACTTTGGCCGACTGAATACTCTTAAGTCACGACTTTTTTTTATACAACAAAATCGAATTAATCAAAGTTACTCATCCGTTCGACCAATATAAATCTTTAAGGCAGCTGCCATATCGTTCCATCTTTAAATGAAAAGAAAATAATAGCTTTCAACAATATCGAATCAGAACTTAAAAATTTATTTTCGCTTTTGTTTTAATAATTTCTAATTTTCTATATGAAGAAGAAATAAACAGAGCTTTACTATTTCATTAACTCTTTTTTTGTAAATGTTTGAATTAATACTTAATAATACAAATAATGTATAAATAATAATAATAATGTACACGTGGGATTTATTAATTTTTGCTGAAGGTAAAATTAATTTTCTGTAGGAGTTTTAGCTGATAGTCTTGAATTCATGCTAATTGTTAAAAAAAAAAAAAATGGGGCAACAATCGCACAAATTATAAATAAACAAGTTTAAACGAGACTGAACGAATGGTACGACCGAAATAAATTCGCATTGCTAAAGAAATAACCGACTAAAAATGAAACTGCCAGTGCATTTGGGTTTTGGGATTGAATGCAGTTGGTTTTGCGCATGACTAAATGCAAATTTGGCCAACGTTGGTTGGTTTAAGATACGACTGAAAGTAAATTGGCCGACTGAAGTTGGTTTTGGGTATAACTAAAAGTAAAATGGTCGACTGAAGTTGGTGCCGGGTATGACTTAAAAGAAATATCCGACTAAAGTTCGTTTTTGATATGACTGATGGTGAAAATGGCAAAAAGTGGTAATTAAAAATCAATATTTTAAACAAATTTTAGCAATAAATAGTAATAAGGTCGACTCTAAATAAATAAGGGGGTAGCTTACCCACCTTATTCCCTGCTGGTTTTGCCCCTGATTTTACAAAACGATCTCAGTCTAAGAGCATATAAGCTCCAACTGGTGTAAGAATTAAAGCCAAAGATCATCGTTTGTGCCGTTTTTGAGTCAATTGAGGTTACATCATTAAGTAAAATTGCACAATAGATCCTATGGGTTGCGGTGCACATGGACCCATTACATACAAGTAAAATTACCGCATTTGGAGTGAAGAAAAACGACGAGAGTTTTTGAAGGCACCATAAAGTCCACAAAAAATTACTGCTTGGTGCCTTTACTTTTTTCAAAATGAGGTCGACGGAAATGTAATACGTCATGATTAACGATTATTTAGTGCCCCAATTGATTGCGATGTATATTGAAGATATGTTTTCCCAAAAAGATACCGCCACATGCCATACAGTACATCAAACAATCGACTTACTAAAGATCGGTAAATTTGGCGAATGCGTTATCTCTCGAAATGGACCAGTCAATTGGCCGCAAAGATTGTGCAGTTTTGTTGGCTTATACGAAGAACCAGCATCTTTGGGTGAATTGGACTGCACATTGCTTAAAAAAGTGATCGAAAATTGAACTTCTAGAATAAGATACATCCGCGTTAGCCCCGGACGTCCACTCGTCCGAAATCATATTTAAATACTAATGCCATGAAATTATTTTTCTAATAATCCAATTTTCATTTCAAAAATATATAATCTAGCTTTTATTTCACTTCAATTTTCTTCATCTCTTAAAAACCCATTTATAATTTGTGCAGGCTGAATGAAAATTGATGAAGATATGGGCGAATAACTGAAAACGGGAATAAAATCCGTGTTTTTTAAGGATTTCACGAAAATGATTCTTAAGAAAAAAAAATGGTTTTTGACATTTTTGGAATCCACGTCCCAAACTACATAAAAAAAAATCTATGAGAAACCAGTTTTCGAGATAAGGCCCAAATTTGTAAGCTAATGCACCATAATGGATCTAATTTTGCTTACAAACTTTATTAAAGTTTCAATTTATACTTTTATTTTATTTTACAATTTATATTCCTTAGTCTCAATTTATACTGGTCATGACTTGGCGCCAATTTCTTGCTATACCCTTTTAATATTGTCCTCTCCCATATTGATGTCCGTGTCTCTCATCCTCAAATGCAAAACTTGATCGTCAATTCCTGCCCAGTATAAATCGGGACTTAAGTTGTTTAATATCCCATTTTATTACTTTAAGACTAGATGTTGGGAAAACTAGATGTTTCCCACTAGAAAGAGAGCAAAATAAAATATGAGCCACGAGTTTGTATAGTGTCAATGTATATTGTCATAGCCTATAATTGTATAGGTCTTTTTTTTATTTTTGAGACCTTGGGCCATGAAACAAATTATGAAGTTAGGTCTCAAAATTTTTAAAACAATATAAAATCTCTTATTTTTGGGTTCAATTTAATACGATATGATTTAGATTATTGGAGCTTTATCGAATATATTTTTGTCGAATATACAACCACTTTTTGAATTTTATTAGATTTTCTAACTAGAGGTCTTATTTTTTGAGCCCATTTTATATTTCTTATTTTCCTAATGAATGTTTTCTTCTTCTGAAAATCGATTTTTGAGCAAAAATCAACTGAAAAGACATTTTCGCTTCTTGGTCATGCATAAATCAATTTTAAAGTTAAATTTCTCGTGAAAATTAGCTTCAAGTTTTTAAATTTTTTCTTACTCGGATACCTTAAATAATTTTATTTAATTTGAAATGTTTAAAATTGTTTTGCCGGCAAAGTGTCTACTTCATAATCTTATTAATTTTGAAGCCAGAAAAAAATGCCAACTGTTAACTTTAATTGATGAAAGGTCTCCACTAAAACCAAGGGTCGATTGACGCACTGAAACTCTGAATTTCTTTAAATTTTTTAACTCCATATGAAAATACATACTCGTAAAAGATACATGTTCATTTTAGCTTCCTATTATTTTCATCAGTTGTTTTGATACGACAGGACAAAAGCTCCTTCTATTTTGTAGTTTAAGTCGTTATAAGTTCACTTTAGACCACCACCCGTATCTTAAGTAAGCATACGATACAAAAACTATTGTACTATAGTATAGTAGTATAGTACTATAGTATATACTATAGTATATATTTTACAATTCCTTATTGTAAAATTGCCTAAGTATAGAATCAAAATATGATCAGGAAATCCGTATTTTAATAAGAAACTAATTTCAGACCTGACACACTTTTCGATATTCATCCTTCAGCTGAAGCTTATAATAATCGGATCTGAATTAAATAAGGACTCCTTTAGTAAGGATATCTTTAAGAAATACTGATATCCACGTGACCAGATATTGATAAGGCTGCCAGTCAAATCTGGACTTGTGACTAGGGTGAGAAAAACCTTGTTTAGGTACGGATATGATTTAGATATGATATAGAAAGGCCTTTAAAGGCAGCCTTATCAGCCGATGAATATTAGCTTTTACTGAGGTTATCCATACTTAAGGAAGCCTTATCAAAATCTGATTCGGTTAAAACTAGGATCAGGTATCTTACCAGTATGATTATTAAAAAGTGCTCACGCTTGAAATGAGTTCAAAAGAAGAATTTCCTGATCTTTTTTTGACTATATCTTTAGTTTAATATCCACTCGACTTAAATTTTTTATTTTTTTGAAATTTTTATTTATTATTTTTTTATTTTTTAATTGGTGAGCTTTTATGTCGATCTGAATTCTTTACACCAATTAGGTGCTTTATTCGTATAACACTGAAAAATTTGTCAGCTCTTAAAGCTTCCATTAAATGGTGCCAAGTCCATTTAATATGCCCCCAATAAGAATAGAGAACAATGAATCCTAATGCTTGCTGTAGTAAGCCTTACGCCTTACTTTACCGAATTTTTAAACTAATCTGGGTTGAGTTAATTCGAGTTTCAGAGTAGAGAGCATTATATTTTTTGCCTACTCTTAATGAGCCATAATTATAACCAAAATAAAAGCGCCCTGAAATTTAGTCTAAGTATTTATGACAGTTTTTCAATATAGTTTGTTGTCAAATAGCTTGGACCAAAATTAGAGTTGACTTTTAGTATGTTTATGATTACAAGCCAATATGTTTTATAGATAAGACGTTTGCATTTTTATATTTATGAGATTGTACACATGCATTGTATTCGGAAAAAAATGGCCAAGTCAAAACTCATAAGCTCAAACCTTTACAAATTGCCTCTTTTTCTTGGGGCCCATTAAAATTTGTGCTACACATAATAGGCATTGTAGGGATTCCGTTTCTGCATGCAGGGCAGCACACACTCCAGCGTATTTCGAAAAGCTTCTCGAAAATCACGATTGAAATAGGCGTAAATGAGTGGATTTAGCGTTGAGTTGAAGTAACCGATCCAAAACAGCACCACTACAACAACATCAGGACAAGGACATGTAGCACCGCAAAGTGATGTTATGACATACCTGAAATGAAAGTAAAATTAAAAAATATTACGAAGTGTGAAATTTAGCCCAACTAGGACCTTTCGGAAATCACACTTAAATTGAAGTGTGAAAGCGAAAGGCTACCTTGCTCTCTTCTCTCTGAGTAATTTAATTTACAATTGTGTGGTCGTTCACACATCTTAATTTTATGAATTTATATATTATCGGTTGATTAAATGTGAATTTTTCAAAGTCAAGACATACATTGAAGTCCATGTCTGATTCATGGAAGTGTTTTCTTGTTATTGTTTCTTAAACAAACTTTGAATTAACCAATAATTTACATGTCAGTTACCTCTTATCGAAATAGAGACGACTTATATAAAACTTACCATAGAAAAAATGGCAACCAGCAGAGTAGAAACACACCCATTATAATACCTAGTGTTCTGGCAGCCTTGTGTTCAGCCTTCCAGCCTTTTGTGGGTCGTACTGATCCACCTAAAAAGGATAGCACATAAAATGAACTGACATGAATACCACAAAAATAGCGAATATTTATATAAAAAAATCAATCTGTTATGCATTATATAAGCGGTTTGATGTCAAGTTTATTATATTGAGCTAGCATTTGTATTGAACTACGTGTATTTAAAAAGTTTTTTATAAATATAGTAAGCATATTAATCGAAGAGCATTCAATGAAATCACAATTTAATAATGTACGTTCTAGTGTGTTAGCAAAGCCATTTATGAAATGAATATCAATCGATGATTTTTTTTTTGTATTATAAGCATGTATGTGATGTATATGTATATGGAAATTTATAAGAAGCAATTTCATTTACAAACGGACACTTTAATCTACACGGTTTGAATTTGGACCTTATTTTTTTATATATGTATTTTTGTAATTTTAATTTGTGTGAGCAGTGCAAACTATTACAAAGCTTTAGAAAAACTCAGAATTATAGCAAATGTTTTGGTTTATATTTATTTGAAAAAAAAAATGTTTGGTGCGCAGTTGGCTGTTTACACCGAAGCGATGTCATATAAAGAAAATATGAAATTCGACACATTTTTCCTTTACACATTGATATATATGTACAAAGCTCGAATTGGGACAACAGTGTCTCGTAATTCAACTTCTTTTGCGTTAAACCTAGTAGCTGGCGATGTAATAAGTGGTGAAAATCTATAATAAATTTTAGAAATTACGATAGAACTGAAATTATTATGGAATACCTTCCAATTTTAATTAAATAATTTCTAGTTTACGGAAATTTTCAAAATATTAAATTTAATTGTTGAAGTTCAAGATGGAGGTCTTTCAGGCTTTTAACATAATAATTTACAATCTTACATAAAATTCACTATTCCTTACAAGAGTCCCTGGAGCTGTAAAAATCTGGAAGAACATAGACTGAAGTGAGGTGATGTGTAACACGTTTTTATTTACTCCAATAAAAGTGTTAAGAAATTGAATTTTTGATTAGTCTTTATACCTATCCCTTGCAGAAGAACCAATTCGAAGTGGGGTGGGGTGATGTGTAATACCAACAAAATGCTGGTTTAAAGACTACTTTTTGTAAAAGTATTATGATAAGAACTTAATGAAATCTCCTGCACTTGCAACTGTACAAATTTCTGTGGCTTTGTTAGAACACAGTTTTTCATTGACTTCCTACCTCCATTGGATTTTGGTCTGGGCTAAATAGTATGAATTGGGCTGATCTTTTTTAATGCCGCTGATGTGATTGCATTTCAGAGTTTAACGTTGTTGCCTCTTTAATGGCAATTATAATGTGTAAGATGTGTTACACATCACAACACCGTTAGTGTTACACATCGACCCAATGTAAGTCACATTTTTCTCATCGATGGCATTTTGCCACAACGTGAAAAAATGTAAAATCTTTTTTAATATATAAAGATATCAAACTGTACCTCAAGAACTCTAATTAAATGTATGTCTGCCTAATTCCAACATTTATAAAAAACTAGATGCATATGTAAACATTTTGTACGAAAAATCACCTTGTTACACATCACCCCATTGGACAAATTACCCCACTTCACCCTATTTATTTGGAAGTACTTTGGAAGCAACTATACACTTGCAAAAAGGCCATAGGGACAAGATGGGAGTTTTCGCTCCGTATCGTTCACTGGCTGTATATACTTGGGTCATTAGACCTATTCTTCTATATGGAGTCGTAATATGGTGGCTTTCTTTAGACAAAGTCACATATATGAAATAGCGCAAAAAAGACAATGGCGTCTATTTGCATTAGCTGTGTTCTTAGAAAAACACTGACTGCCGCCTTAGAGACCATACTTCATATTCTACCACTGGTCCTGGCTGCCAAAGAGCAGCCTGTTCGGCGATAAGACCAAGATAATTACTAGCCCGTCGTCAGAATAGTTCGCCCATATTTATTTTTGACTTTACTTGCACAAACAAACTCTAAAAAAATATTGAAAAAGGGTTAGTTAGAAAAAAACTTCTTTCACAATAACATTTGAGAACCAAACTTTATAAATAAATTAAAATATATATGTATATATATATAAATAAAAATACAAAAAAAAAATACATTTCACTCAACATCTCAAAACATTTTAACTACTGCAAAAAACACATATAAGACTTCATTCAGAAAAGTTTAGCCATCTGAAAACTGAGTCATAATAGTTCGGCCTATTCCATATATCGTTGTGTAGTGTCGCATTTCTGACCTGCTACTTACTTACTTCATGACTGCTACGTTAAAATGAGGTATTGTATCCACAAGTAATTGGTAATGCTCTGAATCTTGGTAATGGTAATGCTTAAATCTCCTATACTCCTAGCAGGATAGCGTCTCAACTCCCTCTTAATTATTACCCACAAAGACTCTATTAGAGATGGGCCCCGACTACAGGAAGATTAGGAAATAACGGGATGATGGTTATTCTTCAAGCAGTACTTTCTTTAAAAAAAAAAAAAACGAAAAGGCCACTTCAGCCCTTGAAAGGACTTTAACCGATCTTCTTATGATCAGTTGTGTTGTGTGTGTTTGTGAACATTCGCTTATGTTCTCAAGAAGCTTTTCATGGACGTTTTTACTCTCTGAGGTTTGCCATTGTCTGCAGAGAGGTGACGGCCGAACAGAAAAATTAATTAAATTAAAAAAAACTTTCTGTGTCAGGTGGGATTTGAAACAGGGTTCTCTGGTGTATGGGCCACACACACTACCCACTGCGCCACGACCACCAATTACTTTGCTACTGAAATTAATATTCACTTCCTGCAGTTTAAAGAGTGCAAATGCACGGTGAAAGCTGAGAGTTCAGTTTGTCTAGATACTAGAAAGCTTGGATAATATCTTCGGCCATGTATAATGGTGATTATCATATCTTCTGACCGGCATATACTACAAATCTCATCAGTAGCAGATAGCTTCACAGGTCTCTTCAAACATAACTCAAACCTTGATTTGTCCAAACCAAATTAATGAACCACATTGGCAACGAGTGCAATTGTTACGATCATTAAGCCCACCACAGCAGATTTTTTCCTGCGTTCACGTAAGCAATGGTTTTTTTTTTAAAGAAAGTTTGTATACTATTCTGTTTACCGTTGGCAAGTGTTGTCCTTCGTTTTATCTCACTACTTATATCGTTAGTGGAGTTTATGCTTGATCCCAGGTAGACGAAGTCCTTCACAACCTCGAAGGAGGTATTGTCAACAGTGACGTGGGTGCCAAGACGCTGGGACTGTTTTTTGTTGACGCCAGATATTTCTTCGTTCACTGCAAGACCCATGCGACTCGACTCAATGATATCATTATTATCAGCATACGAGTTCTTTAGTTCCAAAATGAGACTCAAGCGATTTTTTACGAAACTGAGTTAAACACCATTTCTTATAGGAAATCTTATCAGGAATCGATTTGTGTACTTTATTTTATTCTAAACCCAGTCTAAATGCCTTGTCTAAATGCCTTAAAAGTGATTTGAAAAACAGCCTTATTTCTAAAACGCGACCTGAACAGAGATTTTTTCTTTCAAAATTCTTTCAAAACAGTTTCAAAAAACCTTTCAGTCTCATTTTGGAACTAAAGATTCTCATTTTGGCTTTCTCATTTTCAGTCTCATTTTGGAACTTATGAAACATGGTGCCGCTTTGCCTCAGATTAGCAGCTTGAATGATCTTCCCCATAATTTGATTAAGAAAGTTGCACGATAAGAAATCGCCTTGTCTGAAACCTCGTTTGGTAACAAACGGAGGGGAGAGGTCCTTTCCGGTTTTAATTGCGCTGCTGGTGTCGCTCTTAGTGTCATCATGTACAGACGGTAAATTTTGCAGGTATACCAAATTAAGACATGGTATAGTATAGGTCATTCCATATTGGACTGTCGTAGGCGGCCTTGTAATAAACAAAAAGATAGTGGGTGTCGATTTGTTTCTCTAGGGTCTCAGTGGTAGATTTTCCAGGTCTTGTGGGGAAGACAAAATTTGCTATAAGTCTTGTGTCTGAATTTTTGTATTGAAAACGTCCGTTTAAAGTGTGAACTCACCTTACCATTCCAGTCATTTAATCTGTTAAGCAACCACTGACATGGCGGTGGATTTGTAATTTTATTTCCGTGCTTAAGTTTGGATTTGAATATGAATTCAAATTTGAATATAAGTTATGGATTCTGTAACCGCTCAAGTGGAAGAGAGTGTTGGTTTTATTTTAAGAATTGAATTTGAACTCAAATTAAAAATCGGGAGTCAAAAAATTCAACGGTCTAATAAAAATTTTAAAAAATGGCAAATATAAGTTTGATTTTTAGATTAATGTTTTTATAAACAATAAACTATTAACTATAAACATCCACCTTGACGCTAAATGTAATATAAAGAATGGCCGATAATGGCCTTTATTAGTTTTAGTCTACTTAACTTGAATAATTTGAATTAACTCTGTATAACCTATCATATTTCTAATACGGTAAAACCAATGTTAGTCGATTCGATTAACACGCTTCGAAACTCGTCCTTGAGGAGCTGGTGGTACATAAAATACATTAAAAACTCTTGAAAATGGAAAAACTATAATACATTTTACTAGAAATAAGATAACACAAATATTGGTGTTAGACTTTTATTGTAATTTGACATATTATTATAAGCTTTTTATTTTATGAGATTGAGCTTCATCCATAATGTTAGTCATTGTTAGACATAGATTTTCAAGTCAGAATCTCTGACAAAACAAACTTTCAAAATTTAAAAATCAATATAATTCAATCACACCCGCTACTTTAATCACTGTTCAAAACTCCCAATCTTGATTTGGAAGTAGTTCGCGATACTAAATTCACTTTCGTGACACATATTATGTATATAATTCCGAAAGCATATTCTCTGTTTGCTGTTTTTCGCCGTAATAGTTCAGAGTTTTTAGACCGTTATACTCATAAATTGCTTTACACTTCATATGTACGTTCCAAACTCGAATATGCGTAGTTTATTTGAAACCCATATTATGCAACACACTCGGTAAGACTTGAACGAGTGCAATAGAAAATTTCTAAAATTCTCGCTTGGATCTTTAAATTTTGTTGAGCCACTTCCCTCATATAATACGCGTTACTTGCTTATTCGACTTCAATCCCTCGAAAGCAGGAGACGAATTCGTTCTTTAATGATTATTTTCGATATAATCAAATCGGCTGCCCAGATCAGTTAAATCTTATTTTTTCCTTAGCAATAATTACGTCAACATAACATGTTTGCCATTCCATTTCATAGTAGTACTCGTAACTATGCGCTCAATGAGCCAATATCTAGAACTATGAATGTTTTTAATTTGCTCTCTAGAATTCATAGCATTGACGTTTTTATTTCTAGGGATAGCTTTAACTCTATTCCAAATGAATTGTTTATATTTTAGTGAATTGCTTATGGTTTAAAAGCCTTAATATTGAATATTTTAAATTAAGAAATTGTCAACATTTATATTTATTCTAGTTTGTAAGGATTGTACCATAGACAAATAAACAAATTTCTACTATTAAAATAATATTATAGTTTGCAAAATTGATCAAGTTGCTTGCCGTTTACACCGAACCTGTTAGTTTTTGTTTATTTTTGTCTTCATATTCGTAAAAACTTTTTGAATTGCACAACTTCCTTTTTTATGTCCAAGATTTTGAAATTATCACACTGTGCGACGGTGATTCAATGTGGTCCCCCATCTTTCTGCTAAACGCATCACACGCACTAAAAACCGATGATTGTTAACAATGGGAGTGCAATTCGCATTGAGTGGCTATAGGCAGCCTTCATATAGTTCTTATACTGTTCATACGTAGGCATGAGTAAATAGGAGACAAAATGTATTATGTAAGTATGGCAAGTTTTTGGTGAATTTAAAACAAAAAATATAAAAAAAAATTTTCGGTTATAGATAATATTGTTTTTTCTTAAAGGGAAAAACTAGTTTTTTGCTCAGGGGATGCCCCCTTTAAATGCGAAAGCATTGTGTTAATTCGGAAGACGGGTGATAGTTAGTTCGAGGGTGGAAAGATGGTGTAGTGACGGTGAACTTTAAACTTACATAGATTAAAACTGCCTGGGAACAGGGAGATTATTCCACAATCTTACTAAGCGACTAAAAAACGAATTATCTCGGTAATGCGTGGTTCTACTGGGCACCGATGCTATGGTAAAGCTGCCCGAGTAGCCTGACTGGTGGCGTCAAGCCATGTAACTCCCTTCAAACATTTCCCATGGTAGAACCTATACAAAAGGCTTAGGCAACCAACATTACTCCGATACCGAAGATAACTGAGAGGAGATAAAATGTTTTCATATCCTATCATATATATCGCACGTCTTTGAATTCGGTCCAGAAGCCCAAATAAGATTTCGAAGCTCCCTCCCAAATGTGCGAATTGTACTCCATTTTAGGCCTTATATAAGAGGTATAGACCATTCGAAGATCAGATGGGGTGAAGTATCGCTTGCACAGTTTAAAGAAACCTAGGCACTTGGCCGCTTCTTTCGACACATGGAAATGTGATCATTCCAACGACGGTCTGATTGTATCGACATGCCCAGAACGTCAAGAGCATCTTGCCGTTTTGACCCAGTTTTGACCAAGGGATGCGTGATCTCTTGGACGGACCCTGGAGTGGCTGACCTTATCTTACCTAAGAACAAGACCCGTTACAAAATGTTGTGTGCGTCCTTCAAACCGGTATTTGCGGCGAAATTATCAAAATTGTAGTCTTAACATCTGAAGATTTAAGATTGAAAGTTAGGAAAATCGGGATATATATATGAGTGCCGATAGCTTCCAAAAGTGTATTTTGAAGTTTTATATTTTATTTTGATAGATTGAACAGTTTGAAATATAGTTAAAATCAAACCAAAAAACAAAAAGAATTTTTGACAAGCATTTATGTAAATTTTCTGCATTTATCTACATGCTTGTTTTTGACCTCACATTATAATGTTGCTGTAGCGCCCAATGTGTTTAGACTACTAAACTTGTGCATAGGAGTTCATGTATTGTTATTGCCGACGTAAGCTTTTTGTGTTGAAAGCTTCATAATATTTATAATTCACAGATATTTTTTTGAAGAAAAACAATTATTTAAATAAAAACGAAACATTCAAAGTATTTCTTAAGACTAAATCAAAACTTGCTTAAGTCAAAAAAAAAAAAAAAAATTAAAGAACATGTAGACACAAAGATTTGTACAATAAGAGGGGTGAGTGGGGGCTCAAAGCAGAGAATTTCAAATAGAAAGTGTATTTTATAAATAAAGATACTACAGAAACAATTAGCTTTTGAGTAAAACAGAAACAACTCTTGCTATTGAATGTTATGCCACATGAAAGGGAGTGAAAAATGCAATGTTGAGTTTAAATAATTTTTACAACAAAAACATCTTTTGCAATATTTTTTGCGAAAAAATTAAATATTTTGAATGTTTTTTGAAAAAAATATAAAGATATAAATGGTATCCTAACAGCTAAAACAGTGTAGGTTATGTTTATAGATTTTGAAAGGGGGTCTTTTTTGCTATTTTTTTCAAGCGTATGCATCGTTTTGGATCACTTTTTGGGGTATACCTACAGCCTTTAATATTCATCGCACAAAGATAAAATATATGAAAAATATCAGTTATATGACGAATACAATGAATATCTAACTTTGGATTTTTTCACTTCTTTAGTAAAGTCACAAAATAGCAGGATATAAGAAAAATTCACATTTTTATATGAGCAAAATCATACATAAAACGCTTTAGTAGCATCTTACGTTATTGTTATGGTTGTTGTTTTGGTTAGTGCCAAAATCACTTATTACTAGTAAGGAATGGAGCTTCGACAGGGTACCGAAGCTAAAATAGCTGCCGTATTGAAGTATATTCAAAGTCTTTATAATTTGCAAAAATATTTGTGTCATACGCTTAATTTAATTTAGCTGCCACATAGAGTAATTTGTAGACTGCTCATTATGCTATAGAAAATTGTGCAAAAATTGGCTAGTATGTGCAAATTCATACCAACGGTAAAAAATGATTTAATTTAAAATTAAAGTGCCACGCCCTCTTTAAACTTCGCCCGATTTTCTAGACTACTGACTGCTCATTATTAAAAAAAAATATGTGTGGAAAAATTTGGAAGAAGTCGGACAAAGGCTATAGAAGGAGAGCGATTAAAATTAAAGTGGCACGTTCCTGTGCCAGACAAATTGCTGCTTATTATTTCAGAGAATCTATTTGTAAAATTTGGTTGAAGTCAGAAAAACGGTGTAGACAACCTGTCTAACTTTGCTTACTTTTATAAACTACGGACAGCACCATATGATAAAGAATATATTTGCAAAATTTGGTTCCAATAGGACAAATGGTATAGAGGGAGTTCAATTTGAATTAAATTGACTCGCCCCTTGTCCAATTCCACCCATTTATGTAGGCTTAAAATTTCTCATTATACTAAAGAATATATGTGCGAATTTTGGTTGAAATCGGAGAAACGATGTCGATGGAAATATATTAAAAATAAAGTGCCACGCCTCCCGTCTAGTACCGCCCTCTTTTACAAACTAATACCTGATCTTTATGCAATATAATATGTGTGCAAAATTTGGTTTAAGTCGGACAAACGGTGTAGAGGGAGTTCGATTAGAATTAAATGGACACGCCCCTTGTCCAATCCCACCCACTTTTGCAGCCTTAAAACTTCTCATTATACAAAAGAATACATGAACGAAAATTGGTTGAAATCGCAGAAACAGTGTAGAAGGAGCAAGTTTAAAAATAAAGTGCCACGCCCCCTGTCTGCTACCGTCCAATTTTATAAACTTAAGACTGCTCAAATTACCTAGGATTATGTATGCAAAATTTGGTTGAAGTCAGCCACACGGTGTACCAGAAGTTCGATTAAAAGTAAAATGCCACACCCACTTTTCTAGTCTAAAGACTCCACATTATACTGAAGATTATATGTATGGATTGAATAAACGATGTGGGTAGAATTTGGGTATATACAAACACGATTTCATTCAGTTTTATATATTGTATTTACGAAAGATTTTCAATTTTGATGAGTTCACTTTTTATGGGAGGTAGGACTGCTTTTCATTCGCTTTTGCTAAATACCATAGAGATGTTTCATGTTATATAACAAAGCTTATATGCAAAATTTCAAGTCATTTCATTAATTATTGCAGATTCTACGTTTTAAATAAATGCAATTTGTGTGGGATGTAGGCGTGGTTTTCATCTGATTTTGCAAAATATCATAGTAATGGTTTTTACTGTATATCAAGGCCTAAACTCAGAAAAATCTGATTCCCTTAAATTAAGAAACCGTAGCTTCAATTCACACGCTTGGTTTTTTCTATATTTCATTGAGGTTTCTCCTGAAAGGAAGGAATTTTTACATGGTTTTATAAAGTGAGGTCTTGATATCGAGAAGCGTTAGCAAAACAGCTTCTTTGTTTTGAAGACAAGTTTTTACTTAAATATAAGAGATAAAGATGGCTATGATAAAAGAGTTAATATTTCCAGAAATTGTATAAAAGCAGAAATAATATGAAGAAAAACTATCTTTATATCAAGTCCACTGCTTGCCACACTGTAAAGCAGTAATTTCTAAATTTTGGAAAAGTGTTAGTTTAAAAGATGAGGTAATACTTAGATATTTCTTTAGTTTTTCTTTGTTTTGTAAACCTCAAGTGATTTATTTCAAGGATGCTTTTATTATATTTCTAGAAAAAATGCTTTTATCAACGCTTTTAACAACAATAAAACCATGCGCAATTCATTAAAACGTTTTGATTCCTAATTCTTAACGAGATCAATAGCTCAGTGGGAAATCGTTTGACTGCAATGCTCTCGATGCCAAGATTCGAGCCTCAGATTGGGCGAAGTTTGAATAAAATAAAATTCATTGAATCAATAACATTAGAAATTCCTGAATTAAAAAAAAAAATAATTTTTATCATAAAAAAAATTGCATCACATATTTTTTATTTTAAAAAATTAAAAAAAAAATTAAATTGTCTGAACCCCGATTTGAACCGCGGACCTAGTAATAGAGCTACCGAAGCAATTTTTGGCCTGTAAATTAAGTGCTTATGAAAAATTTCATATCATCTTGCGTACATAGAATAAGATAAGTTGCTTTGTGAACGTTTCTTATGTGTTTCGTTCAGTTTGACGTATTTCCGGTACTCCTTAAAGTCTTTTTGCACAAATCACAATTGGCGTTGTCTTCGCTGCGTTTCTCAAAAAACTTTCAAACAACACTTTTTAGAGCCGTTTCCATTTTTTGCACAAACTTACTTCTTTGTTTTTTGCGCAATTGAAAAACTAATGTGGCGGTCCAATATACTAAAGATGTCAGTTTTCATAAAACATTGATGCATTACCGAGTAATATAAAAATTCTTCAATAACTCTGTTATGTCTTAAGAGATATATTACATTTCTTATGACATCCCCGTGTTAAAATTCATCGAAGGAGGTAATGAATAGCCATGCGGGCTATAGGTTAACACTTCGCATACTTACGCAGAGGGAAAATGAGGAAAGCATCTTATTTTTTTTTGAAGAATTCTTTATTGAAAATAATATAGAAGAAATCATGCATACCAAGGTAAATTAAGAGGTAATGTGTGCGTCACTCCTTCTGATCATCTTGCGTTACTATCCTGTTGAATTGAGGATTCTTGTGAAATTCGATGTATTTCTTTAATTTGATGCATCGAAATGTGCATCGATATTTCAAAAACATCGATGCATTTACAAGTAATATAAGAATTCTTCAATGACTGTGTTATGTAGTAAGAGATGTATTACATTTCCTATGACATCCCCCTGTTAAAAATTATCGATGGAGGTAATGAATAGGCATGCAAGCTATAGATTACCAATTCGCTTACCTAGTCTTACTTATTCGCTTACTTTACTGCTGGGTAGCTTTCTATAAACTATTTCACACTTCTGGTGTCAATTTGACGAAAAATATGTGCTTAATTTTTAGAAAATCGACTCAATGAAGCCCGATTTTCTAACGATTGGATGCTGTTTATCTAGATATTCTGGAAATTTTTTTCTGAGTGCATATGCAAAATTCCAAGAAATTTATATAATTTAAGCAGATTTTTAAGAGATTTAACGGTTAACATAAAGCCACTTTGTATGGGAGGTAGGCGTGGTTTTCATCCGATTTTTCCAAATTTCATAGTCAGGATTTACCTTTATTGAAGATCAAAGCTTACGTGTATAATTTCAAGGCATTTCTTTAATTGTTGTGGATTTCTAAGAGATTGTACGGTTAAAATAAAGTCACTTGGTATGGGAGGTAGGCGTTGTTTTTATTCGATCTGGTTCATTCTCGAACTTGATCTCCATTTTTTAGAAAGAAGCGTATATTTTGAATTTCATCGCGATAGCTTTAAAATTACGGCTGTAATTGCCCTGTAGGAAAATCAACTAATTTAAAAGTAGTTGAAAAAGTAGTTTTTTGCCAACTACAACTAGTGGAAATTCGGACTTTTTTCCATAGAACGATATATTTTCAACTACTTGTTAAACTAGTTAAATTTAAACTATTTTTATAATTACTTTAAAATAACCAATTGAAAACTATTTAATATTCCACTTACTGAAGATGAATTTAAAAGCATGAACATTTCAAGTTTCTATACATCAAAGAGATCATTTATTTGACTGTTTTGAAAAATACATAAATACAAAAATCACGCCAAAAAATCATGCGTGGTCGACACAAATAAATTCTGAAATATGAAATCTGAAAGCAAAATGTTAACAAAGGTAAAAGGGATCAGAGTTTTTTAATGGAAAATTGTGAAATATCGTTTTTTGTGGTGTTTTAATTGATTTTAAAATAATTCAAAAGTGATTCATGCCAAACTTCATTGCCAGTTAATTCAAAAAAGGACTAGTAATTACATTCAAGTAGCGCAACAGAAGTACGCTGCGAGGATAGATATAATTTCATTATTGCTTTCTTCATTGGACTATTTCTGCTTCCAACAGGTGATAGTTTTAGAAGCTGGAGGAATTCTGCGCTTGTATGTGAGCATGCGTACCACGGAAGCAGTTTCCAAAAACGGGCACGCCACCGCCCGGGTACATGAGCGAAGGTGCCGATCCAATTGATCGGAATTGTGTGGATATTGCGCCTGTCATTTAACACGAGCCAGCTTTTTGATGCTTCATTTCAAAACATGAGCTAAACAAGAGTGTCAGCGGGATTTTCCACGCTTTGCAACCATCAATCATGGTCGATGGACACACCGATATTTTGCTTAGTGCTTCTTTTAAGTGTCAATCGCAATGAAGTGATGGATTCGAGGGAAAGGCGTGCATCTTTACTACTGAAGTGATGAGTTGTTTGCTGAATGGTTAAGCAATGAATTTCCGTACAGAGTCCAAATTGTGCAATGTTTGCTAAACACTACCAGTTTCTAATTTGATTATCGATATATTTGATTATTGACTATGATAATTTGAATATCTTCAATAATAAACTTATAATAAACTTTTTGAAACAAAATGTTAGTGAAACCTAAAGTTAATAACATTTGATGAAATAACATTGTTAAATATATATAAACTTGTAATCTAATAAAAATTTGCAATTAAAACATGTCAAAATCAGAGTAGTTGCCGCCTTAATATAATTCAAAGTAGTTTATCAACCACTTGTTTTTAAGTAGTATTTCAATTACTTTATATATAATGCAATAAAAACTATTTAGAATTGAAGTGGATGCCGCCTTAATATAATTCAAAGTAGTTCATATACTAGTTTATTTTAAATTAGTTTTTAATTAGTTGTTTTTAAAAACAAGTTAGTTTGTTCCTATAGGGTGTGTTCACAGACAGACATACAGATGGACACACGGAAATCGACTGGTGGTGATGCTGATCAAAAATATATATACTTTTCTATGCCTGCCACGCCTACTTCTTGGCGTTACATACGGAATGATAAAGTTAATATACCCCTTACGCAGTACGCGTTGGGGTATAAATATGTATGTAAAATGTACATATTTATATACATATCAGTTGTTATAATTTTGTTAACCTTCAGCAAGATTAATAAAATCAGCCCTTTTCTGAATGAAATTTCCCCGCGAATGGAAAAAGGGTGTTTTAATTTTTTGGACAGGGGATAATGCTTTTAAAGATTTTTTTCTTGTAATCTTCGAATTGACTATGAATGCAAATTTTTCAAAAATTCTGTCAACGTTGTTAAAAATACGAAAAATTCCCTTTTTCAATTCCCGGGGAGATTTCATTGAGAATTGGGCTGAATAAATAACACAGATGTATGCAGTTACAGAACCAGATTTCTTTAGTTTTTGTGTTTTTTGTTGGGGTACCCCAGAAGGGGAAAATATAAGTAGGGGTTTGTGTTTGAATATTGAGGGTGGAAAATAATAGGACCAGATCATACATTTGGCCACTCTAGGAGTCCATTTGAGAGAAATATCAGCTATTATATAAATTTTTTACAAGTTTTTTTTTCTATTTTTTTGAAGGTAGACCCTCGGAAGGGTGGCATATAGGGGGCGCTTAGCCAGGCTGACTGTATTTGGTTACTCGTACACATTTTGGTTACTCGTTGATAGTCACGAATACGATACACGCTCGCTCTTCTCTTTTCCAACGAGTGCTCACATGTATTAGTGAAGGCACTCGTGCTGTTTTCTGATCTAGACCCCTTTTACCATTGTACTAAATTTTATAGTTTCACTTTTCAAAACTATTGCTGACAATTAAACTGTTTTATATTGTTTTAAAGTTAACTTTTATAACAATCAAATGCATTGCAAAATTTTTTTGGCTAGAAATGTAAGGAGCAAGCAGAAAGTTAACGAAAACAAAAGCAGCAGATGCGAGTATCTGATAAAGCAATATTTTTATAGCAGCATGAAAATCACAAACGATCTTTACATTTAATTATATCTCATGCGAGAAACTTGTGGATGTGAGTGGTGAGTTTGATTCTGAGTTGTGATGAGATTCATGATGTGGCGTGTTGATGAGTCACAAGCAAAGTTAATCCACTAGCAACAGCAGCGTGAGAAGTGGAACTTACATCTGTTTAAGAAATACATTATTAGTTATAAAATTAATCGAAAAATACACACACATATATATACAAATTACAGTCAAGTTCATTAGAAAAAAAAAACAAAGGATAAATGAAACATTTTATTTATACAAGTAGAAGATGAATGCAAGCATACAGCAAAAAACTTTTAGGTGGTGTTAACATTTTCCGTCTCAGAAATAAATTGTGTAGTTTTATTATGTTATTTATTAACAATTATTTTACGAATTAGTTTTGTTTATTTTATTTTTTAATTTGTTCGAGTAACAGATACTCGTTGCAAACTCACCGGTAGCGCCACACTGACATCCGGTCTGGCGTTGATTCCGGTGTTTATGATGCCAACGCTTTGGAAGCCAGAATTTTTTGAGTTTTTCATTCGGTTTCAGTTTGTTATCGAATTTGGAATTTACTAATTCGGTGCCACAGACACGACACTGGTGTATTTGGTGCTGATTATGCTTCGAGCTCTGTTTTTTCGAAAGGTTTGCAAATGTTATTCTACCCTTACTTTGGCTACGACTAGTCTTATTCTCAATTATTTCGACATCATCTTCGTCGACGAATATGCAGATGCCACCACGTCTGTTTATGGACGATTTATTCGAAAAGTCTGCTGAGTTGATAAATGATGACATGATATTGTTTGTTGTTGTTATTGATGTTGTTGTTGTTGTTGTTGTGTTGGGTACGTAGGTATACAATACATTGGGAGTACGATTTGGGGAAAATACACATCAGTATTATATATTTATATTTACAAGTTGAAACAGAGTAGGAGAGACAGAGCATAATTGATAATAATGAATAAGAATTATAGTAAGAATAGTAGTAAAAGTTCAGCGGTTTTTTTTTTTTGTAAAAAGAGAGAATAACAGTAAGTAACAGAATTGCATAGAAGGGGGACTTCATAAATATCTTACTCCATGGAGCATGCGGGACATGCATTTGATTAGGTTTCTTTTTGATTAAAGGTATTAGCAGAGAAAAAAAAAAAACTCTCATCAGGAAGGGACAGACGGACAGATTTGGCTAACGCGTTAAAGACACATATCATTTCAAGATGGCATTAAAAAGTTTTTATTTACCTACACAAGATTGAAAATAAGCCATGAAAGCGTTGTAACTTTAATCTCACATATGTTATGTCTACACAAAGAGTTAAGTTTGTTTTAACAAATATGTAACCGAGGTTCTCTATTTCTTCAGAGGTTTTCCCATAAAGGCATTATTGAATTCAAAATGTCACAATTTTAATATCTATCACTATTAAATACTCTCAAGCAAATGATAGAGTTTGCTTTATATTTCTTAATTACATTGAATTCAACGTGAGAGCATATGCGGCTACTTAAAAGTTCGGATGCATATCTCAACCATTAGTAGCTAGATAGAAACAGCATTTAAATTAATAAGTTTCTTGGGCAGAATAGTAAGAGCGATCTAGGGATAGAACTTGACAAAATGGTTCATTTTAAAACCTACCAAAGCTCAATAGAAAAACTCTGAAGTTGTTCAGTGGAGTTGTGTAAATGTATCGAAGCTATACGTTTCTTTAAGCTATCTTCAAAAAACAACATAGAGGAAAGTACTCGTATAACAGCAGGGTGTCCCAAAAGAATTTTTTTTTGTTTTCGAATTCTATAGTTGCTCAGCCTTCGTATGCAAACTAATGGAGTCAAGTATCAGGTTTTTCGGAAATTTTTCCAATTTCAGGCATAAGTTGGACAACAACAGACATTTTCTAGGGCTTTGAGTCATCATTTCAAAAGACAAATGTCCAAATTTTGCTTTAATTTAAACAGTGGCGTAGATAGCTTTTGGTTCTGGGGGAAAGGGGAAGCATCCGTAAAAACAATTATTACCTTCAACAAATTTTCTTTTCAATACCTGAGTACCAGGGTATTGAGTACCAGCCCAACTTTGTTTAAACGTCAAAAAAGTATGAAAGAAGACGCTATGGCATGTCTAATATGTATTTATATTAACATATACATCAATGGTTAAGCGCACAAAAGTGATAAGAGCTCTTTTTTGAAAAAAATGGGTTAACTGCATTTTTCACATCAACAAGTTATAATCTATATTGTGTAAAATTATATTAAGTGAAATCTCATTGATCAAGTGATCCGTATAAGGCTAAAATAATTGTTTTGTACTAAAATGTTTGAAATTCAAAAACAAAATCTGCGTTGCTGATCATTTTAACTTTTCCACTAATCACTTTTGTGAGCTGAACCATCGATATATATATTTATTTCGGGTGTAGTTGAAAAAAAGCGACAATTTTCTTCAATCATATGCTAAGTTAAGTATGTTTAATTAAGTATGTATACAATGCCCGCTTTCGGTTTTGCTCATATTTTGTTCGATTTAAAACAAGAGAGGCAATGGTGCGATGGTAGCTTGTTTAACTTGTACCAATATGGTGCGCGGTTCAATGCGAGTACGGAGCAGAAAAAGGCAATTGATTCCTAACAGGTTTTTTGACAATTTCTTCTTTCAATTATTTGTAAATAAAAAATATAAATAACAAAAAAATTAAACAGCATGGTCTGTCGTCTGTGCTGTGAGATTTTCTACCCAGCAGAAAATGTCATTTAATTAAAAAAAATCATTGATTCCGCCTCATCAGACCAGAAATTTAGTACGACTTTTTTGAAATTTTTATTTATGATTTTTGCTCTGAATATCAATTTTTATTTCAAATTTAGATCTGAAATTCGGCATGAAATAAAAGAGTATTGACTTTTAGTTTAATTTTAATTTTGGAATACGGGTCTGTAAAATGAAAGCCTGAATTATATTTAAATTTCAGCCTTGAAATCTGAACTGAATAAAGGAGGCATGATCATGCTTACAAATTCAGTCCTGAATTCCAGTTTGACTATCAGAGGCCTGAGCACGTTTTCTGCTGAGTGGGTATTAGTCAAATCATCAAATAAAAATACTGACTGAAAACAACTGACCCCTAAAGTAAAAAAAAAAACCCGCGATCTATATTGCCATGTTAATAATATTGTAGAAATTATGAAAAGTAGAGGTAAAAGAATAAAGAAGAACGAAATTTCAGTTTAATATCTCAAAAACTGAGACAGCTCAAAGCAACAACTGTCATTTTGTTGATATTTTTTTAAAGTCTCACGTTCAATATTTCAAGAATATTGAAACTATTTCATAAGTAAAATTTACTGGTGAGTCAAATGCTATCATTAGAATTTGCGAAAACTTAACTCTTTAGTTTTTAGCGCTATGCAAAAACACACTTTTTTTTTGCAATTTTTGTTTTCATCACATCCAACGAAGTAGATGCATATGATATAGTAAAACGGAAATAAATTAAGGTTTAGTAAATTTTATGTAGACAATTTAAAAAAAATAATTTACAATCGGATGAGTTTTGGGTAAAAATCCAGTTTGTATCATTAAAAAATTAAAAATTAAAATAAACTTTTATTGTATTATTTACTAACTCTTAATATGGTTTTTTTGTTTTTGGATGGTAGGGATCAGGGCCGTAGCTAGAAAAATGTGGCTTCAAGAACTAACAAATTTTTTTTCAAAATTAGAAAACGTTAAAATAATAATAAAAATGAAAACTTTTAGGGGGGGTTTACAGTTAAATGTTTTTCTAAAATTATTTTAAGGGGTGATTTTGGGTAATTTTAAAAATATAACAAAAAATGTTTTTTTATAAATAATTTCGACGATACGTTTTGCTTCAAATTGACACATTATTGATAAATATGCTTTCTCAAATGTCAACAAATTTTTTTTTTTGATTTTACGATGAGTTTAATAGACTAATATTTTAAAAATAATTTTTAAAAAAAAATGTAGTTCAAAGCCCCCCTTCCCCCCCCTTTAAAGTTTCCATTTTTATTATTATTTTAGTGTTTCCTAATTTTGAAAAAAATTTGTAAGTCTTGCGACCGATATTTCGCTAGCTACGGCCATGGTAGGGATACATTTTTTGTTACAAGGAAATGGTTGACCAAGCAGATTTAAAATCAATTTCAATATCCTTTATATAATTAAGCGTGAGACTCTAAAACATAATATAAAACAACGGTTTTTGCTTTTTTGAGCTGTCTTAGTTTTTGAAAGTGAAATTTCGTGATTCTTCATTCTCTTACCACCTTTCATAATTTCCACAGAAAATTTAACTTATCAACTATGAATACATGTCACTATATATTCTGTTGTTGTAGACCAATTTAAAAGAATTAAACACTAAAATAAATCAGATTTTGAGAACTTTCTTGAGAAAAAAAATAATTTTTGCAATATTATACATGTAGATTCGTGCTTTGAGATATTTGGTAATGGTTTTAATGGCTGTTGGGGGAAAAAGGGGGGATCCAGACCCGCGGATTCTCCATATCTACGCCACTGAATGTACACATATCAGAAGTTTTGGCAATTTTTTTAATCATTTGTGTGTCATATATTTCATTGCTTCGTAAAATTTGGGTAAATTTTTTAGAAAAAGTTCATCCCATCAAAATTAAAAAAAAGTAATGATGCAGTTTGAAATGCAGTAAAATTCTAAGCAATTAAAAAAAAAATTCTTGAAGTTACTCTTTCTTTTTTTCCAAAGTTATTGTCATAAAAGCTTTGTAACCGTTGGAGTTAAATCGTTTGTTGGTGTATCGATTACGAAATTGCTAAAAATATGCAACGTGTAAGCCTGCCCTTCCAAACAGCTGGGAGAAAGCATGCAAAGTGTAAGCCTGTTCTAATAATCAGCAGGTCGAGGAATTAAAAAATAAAAATGTATTTTTACAAGCACATCCTTTCGTAACTTCAAAACTTTTCGAATTTTAACAAGGCATGTTTTTTTTATTAAAAAAATACTTTGGAATTTTTTAAGCATTGGTAAGTTAAAATTATTATTGATTAGTTCAAAAGATTATTTGTTACCTTCACTTAACAGCAGATATGCATTCGTTGCCTGACAAAAACTGTAAGTTTTTCAAAAATTTTTCAAATACCATTTAACACACAATTTTCTAATTTCAAAGAACTCTCAAATAAGAGCAAAGTATTTCTAACTTATCTGGAAAATAAGAGAACAGGTTTGTAACATAGTAAAATTGCACGCAAAGTGGACAAATTTACAAAAGGACAAATGCAAATAGTACAAAGTGACGAAAGAGAAACGAAGGACTTGCATGGCACATTTGATGAACGTGTTCGACAAAAAAGCTGAATATTGCTCTGAAAGTTTGTAGTTATGAAGCTTTTTTTACAAAATCTAAGCAAATTTCACAAAATAATTACATATATATATATATGACTCCTAAATGCCCAAAAAAATTCCCAAAACTTCTAATAAATGTCCATTTAAGTAAAGTTTGGACATTTTTCTTTCGAAATGATGACTCAAACACTTAGAAAATGTCTGTTATTTACCAAATTATGCTTAAAATTCCGATTTTTAAAAAACCTGATTTTATAAGGAAAATCCGATTAGCGTGACCTCTTCCAAAAACTGAAAATAGTCTCAAAAATACTTTACGATACCCCATAATCTTTCAAAAAAGCTTCAGCAAAAACATTACAACCTGTCCCTTACAAGGACAACCTAGCTTACAGTGCATTCTAGGGAGAATGTTTTATTTAACGGGTCTTGCCCTATTCTGGATAAAAGTAAAACACTTGATTTGCTGCAAAACCTAAGCTCCATGAAGCAAAGAAATGGTATAATAAAATGTGTTAACGCGGGAGGTGGTCATCCACCAATATAGGTGTATGCATACTTTTTTTCCGGTGTCTTTTTTTTTTTTTAAATATGTAATTTTCAAGTTAAATTAATTTTTTTTATCCAAAATATTGGCCATCGGCGTCTACACATTTTCACCCATCTTTCAGGTAATTTAGGAATACCATGCTAGAAAAACTGCTTGTCTTTTGCGGCAAACAATTCGAACCATTTTCTAACACCTTCAAAATCGCTGAAGTGCTGCTCTGCGAGCGGCGAGTGCAGAAAGATGTCCCAACGAAGCGATTTCAAGGTGTTTTTCACTTGTTTTGCTGTTGTCGTGTAATAAAATCACTTTGCCATGTCTTCTGGCCCATTCTGGTCGTCTTTCGATTAATGCGTGGCATAAACTAATCATTTGATGGCAAAAGCATTGTAGCATTAACAGTTTCCGCCAGGCTTCAAGAGTTCAAAATACACAACACCGCTCTGGTCTCACCTGACACATGATCTTCTTGCTGAAGCGGTTTGAACTTGGTGTTGAAGAGCCGGCTTCGCCAGATGAAAGTCGCGATTTTTTCTGCTTCGGGTTCTTAAAATAAATCCATTTTTTATCACCCGTCGCAATTCGATGCAAAAATGATATCCATTTGTGGCGTTGAAGCAGCATTTCACAAGTGACTTTACCATTTCCTATTTGACGTTCATTCAAATCGTGTGGGACCCATTCACCGATTTTATTGATCTTCCCCATTGCTCGCAAGCATCTGCCTATTGTTTCTTCTGACACATGCAATGCTTCTGCCAAATGCCGTTCAGTTGGAGTTGGGCCATCATTCAATAACTCTTATATCTACTCGTCTTCGCATTTTTGTAGTCTACGAGAGCGCTCACTGTATTTCACATTGAAATCACCACTTTTAAATTGCCAAAACCTTGTCGCACATGTTCTAACAGGTCATTCAATAGTCCGTAGGATAAGTAAGAAAAAAACCAAGTTTTGATAAAACTCGATTATATTATTCAACATAGTTGCCTTCGAGAGCGATACAACGAGTATAGCGATTTTCCAACTTTTCGATACCACTTTTATAGTAGGATTACTCTTTCTCGTCAAAATAGGCCTCAGTTTCAGCGATTATTTCATCATTGGACTTGAATTTCTTTCCAGCCAGCATTCTCTTGAGATCTGAAAACAGGAAAAAGCCGCTGAGGGCTAAATCTGGAGAATACGGTGGGTGGGTAAGCAATTCGAAGCACAATTCATTCCATCGTTTCCATCGTTTCCATCGATTTGTGACACGGTGCATTGTCTTGGTGTAACAACACTTTTTTCTTTTGCAAATGTGGCCGTTTCTTGGCGATTTCAGCCTTCAATCGATGCAAAAGTGCACAGTAATAGTCGCTGTTGATGGCGGTTCATTTTTGGAGATAGTCGATGAATATTATCTATTCCTTTCGCATCCCAAAATACAGACGCCATCACCTTACAAGCCGACTGTTGGGTCCTTGCTCGCTTTGGATTCGGTTCGTCGACTGCTGCCCACTCAGCTGACCATCTTTTGGATTCTGGTGTGTAATAGTGAAGCCATGTTTCATCCATTGTCACATATCGACGATAGAATTCGATTTTATTGCGGTTTAACAGCGCCAAACACTCCTCTGAAGCATGAATTTGTTGTTGTTTTTGGTCGACTGTGAGATCACGCGGCACCCACCAGAGCTGTCGCATACCTAAATGTTCGTGTAAAACGGTAAAACCACTATCATCTGATATCTTTACAATGTCAGCTAGCTCGTGCATCTTCAATTTTTGATCGTTCATAACCAATTTGTGTATTTTTTTTATGTTTTGTGGAATAACAGTTTGATTTGGGCGTCCACTGCGCTCTGCATCATTTGTGCTGGTACAATCACGCTTAAATTCAGCAATCCACTTTTCTACCATTTGTCTCGATGGATCAGAGTCCGGATAATATTTATCAAGCCATTGTTTGGTTTCCACAGTATTTTTTTTTATCAAAAAGCAATGCTTTATCAAAACTCGAAATTCACTTTTTTCCATTTTTTTTTTTTTTCACTAACAATAGTTGCACACAAATTGTCAAATTTTTATATGTATCGTTTGAAGGTTGGTACTAAGTAAAAATCATATGGAAAAAATCTAGTAACGCCATCTATGTGTCATCCTATGAAATTTTAACGTACTGTTAATTGATGAAGTGTGTTCACCATATATTTCTTCCAGCAAGCGATGACTTCCAACAGCCTTTGATGAAATAAGAAAAGAAAAGCAGTGCGTGCCGCAAAGGTTCTTCTTCAGCCACAAAACTCGACATGATCATTGAACGATAAAACAAAAACGCTATTTTTTAGCGGACTAAACTTGTGTGCGTTTGTAGTTTAATGTCAGATGGTCAAAATGACGTATGTGTCAAATTAATACACAGCGTACTTTTTGCTGGCGCCATCCCTTAGTCAAACCCGAAAGAAGTTATGCATACACCTGCTAAAATGGCATACTAAACTGAGCACAAATAATAAAAGTATTGCCAGATTTGATCAATTTATGACAGTCTAATCCCTGTTAAAAAATAGAGCCTCTAAAAACACTATTTAGTTTGAAGAAATCTGGTCAGAGATAGCTCTGCACTTGATTGAAGCATTGTCCCAACGACACACAGTGTGAGATTTTATCAATCTAGGAGGATAATAGTAAAAAAAAACTTCCAAAAAATGAATTTCTTTTCTTGGAAATAAAGCTAGTATACACAAAAGGTTATGTCAAAAGTTTGAAAATGACTGCTTAATCCGATATATATAAAACGGCAGTCGTAAAATGGTGCTTATTGTGTTTTTCAAAATTAAAACTACAAACTCCAAAACTACAAAGCCTCAAGATAGTGGTTTTTGTATAAAGTGCACTGATTTAAGTTGTCAATTTTTTTAACTTGTTTTGCAATGTAGAATAATTCACAATAAAGTAAGTCGCTTGATAAATCTAAGTTTTATTTAAAATAGCGATGGAAAATGCAGCATAAATAAGAAAAGATAAATTAAACTAACAATTTGATGATCTGCCAAAAACTTTGTGTGCATATGTTTGCATATAAATTGAATTTTTTATTAAGTTTTACTTTCATAGACAGTGCATTCAAAAATTCAGCTGTTAGTTTTTGCAGGTTGTCAAAATATTTCCATTTTAGGAAGAGGCCTTAATATCTCAAAAATGGAAGTTTTTGATGTCCTAAAAAATGACAAAAGCCCAAGATCATCAGCTTATAAGCCTGAATTCATACTAAGATGCTATCTAAAGGCAAGGTTATCTATAGTATACATCAGAGACCTGCATCAAGTACTTGAAAAATCAAGCTTTTTCAAGTACTTGAAAATTCACTTGGTTTGAACTTGAAAAAACCAAGCAAAGCAAGCTTCGTATCAAACTAATCAATCGCAAGCTTTACTGCTCTGCTGCACACAAAAACTTGAAGCGCTTGTAATTTTCGGGTAAATACTTGAAAAGATTGATATGTTCGGCAAAAGCTTATAAGCTTGCAATTATCCAAATAGTTCAAATTGGGATAGCTTGCAGTCTTGGGGGTCGCTGATTGCGATTCTGATGTCAGAATATAAAAAGTTGCTTGCACACTAGGGTGGATCGTAACAATACTTTTTTGTGATTTTGACAGATTTTGCCCTTTTTTGCAGTCTAAGTCGGATCAATTATTTGGATTCTGATGTTATGAAGATGATGTTCTGAGATTATAAAGTTTCATATCTCGAAGGGGAAGCAAAATAGGTAAAATCTTACCATTTTTTGGGGGTTACTATTGGAGGAAGCATTTTTGAGACACACAAGTAGGGGGTCTAACAATCCCCCATTTTGCACATTTTTAGGGGGAACGTCAAAACACGTGTTTAACTGTCCACTGAAAGTCAAATTGTAAGTCGTACACGTGTTTCGGTTCCTCCCTAAGAATATGTCGAACAGGGGGGTTAAAAGAACCCCCTATTTGTGTGTCTCAAAATGCTTCCTCAAATAGGAATCCCCAAATATTGGTAAGATTTTACCTATTTTGCTTCCCCTTCGAGATATGGAACAATATAAAATCGTAAGATATCGAAAAATCCTCGAAAAAGTCTCGAAAAATCTTCGAAAAAATAGAAAAAGTGCCATATCTCGAAGGGGAAGCAAAATAGGTAAAAATTAACCATTTTTTGGGGCCTTCTAAGGGGGGAAGCATTTCTGAGGCGCACTAATAGAGTGGTCTATCAATCCCTCATTTTGCACATTTTTAGGGAGGAACGTCGAAACACATCAGATTCCAAATAATTGACTGATTTACAGCACAAAATATTTAAAAAAAGAGCACGAAGAAAACATTTTTGACGATCAGCCTTATCAGCGACCCATATTTTTCACAAACTATTTTTAAAACTATTTATTTGGGTACACCCTTGTGCCCACAAAATTTTTCTTTAACTATACTCTTCTTAAGCAAGTAAGTTGAGTTAGTTGAAAATACACAAACAAATCAAACAAATCAAGCTTTTCAACCTCTATGCGTACGTTTCAAGCCTGCTGCCGGTTGTTTTTACTTTGTGTCGTAGATCACGCGTTCATAAATTCGGGCAACAAGCTGACGTCGACTTGAATTCTTTCAAGAATACTTGAACTTGATTGAAAAATATCAAGTTCAAGCGCGCTTGTATTCATAAATTTAGCAAGTACTTGAAATTGCAAATGAATAGGCTTGTGCAGTTCTCTGGTATACAGTGCAAAATCTTGGACTAATTTTTAATCCAATCATGACTTTTTTTAATACTTTTTTCTTTAGATTTCAAACTCTGCAAAAGATTACAATTTTTCTTAATAAAACGTGGTATAAAATGTAATACATATTAGAATACACTTGGAATGCAGCGTTTGGTTCTTTTGTATGTTTATTATTTTATTTACACGTGGCTGAATAGGTCAGTTTGTTAGATCAATAAACTTATAACCTGAACGTTGTGGGTTCGAATCTCGCAAGATTTGTTATTTTTATTTGTGTTGAAAAAATTCTAATTTTTAAAAAAACAAAATTTTTATTATTTGACGCCGATTAAATTGTTAAATATACAACATAGAATTTACTTGAATTTAGTCCAAGATTATTGATCATGTATTGGCAATAAATTTACGCTTTTCCTTAAAGAAAGAAACAGAGTATTTATTTATTTATAAAAATAAAATTTAGGCTGGACCACTCTAGGATAGAATTGAGAACCAAGATAATCGATAACTTCGGACTCTGTGGTTAGCTCATATAAAGGGTGATCCAATACGAGGTCCCTTTTTCAATAGGGTTGTTTTGACAGCTGTTATGTGTCAAATGGCTATCCATATGACGTTTGTGTTCAGTATTCAGTACGACTCAATCATGAATAAACTTACTCTTGAACAACGTTTATTAATTGTGGAAACTTACTACCAAAATCAGTCTTCAGTTAAAGAATGTTATAGAGTTCTTCAATATCATTTTGGTCGTTATGAGCGTCCAACTGAGTGCACAAATTTCGAACCAATTTTACACTATTGGACATTCATCATTTAACCAGAGTGTATAGAGCACGTCATTTTGAGAATATTGCTGCAGTAGCAGAGAGTGTTCGTGAAAACCGTGAACAATCGATTCGTCGCCGATCTCAGGCTTTGAGCATCTCTTATGGATCATTGTGGCGTATCTTGAGGCGTAATTTTGGTCCGAAGACCTATGAAATACAGCTCGTACAAGAATTGAAGCCGGCTGATCTTGGTGTACGTTTTGATTCTGTTTTATGGGCCTTACAACAACTTCAAATTGATCCATTATTTTATCAAAAAATTGTGTTTAGCGATGAAGCTCATTTCTTGTTGAACGGCTACGTTAACAAGCACAATTGCCATATTTATGCCGATGAACAACCAAAAGCAATAAAAGAGCTTCCAATATATCCCGATAAATGCACTGTTTGGTGTGGTTTATGGACAGGTGGCATCATCTGACCGGATTTCTTCATAAATGCGGATGGAGCCCGTGTTACGGTCAATGGTGCTAGCTACAGAGCAATGCTCAATTAATGTTTGTTATCAAAAATTCATGATATTGGTGTAGCTGACTTCTGGTTTCAACAGGATGGCGCAACATGCCATACAGCTGGAGAAACAATCACTTTTCTGAGAGGCACATTCGATGAAAACATCATCTCAAGAAATGGTCCTGTTAATTGGCCACCAAGATCATGCGATTTGACGTCATTAAATTACTTTCTGTTACCAAACCCGAAACGATTGACGCTATGGAAACCAACATAACTCGTGTTATTCAAGGAATACCGGCCGATATGCTCGAAAGAGTTGTCGAAAATTCGACACACAGAATGGACCATTTAAGAGCTAGTCGTGGGAAACATTTGAATGAAATAATTTTTAAACATTAAGTTGTAGGAACTGGAAGCAATCATTTCAAATAAAGATTTGCATCAATACATTGTTTTTTATCTATTTTATTTAGAAAACAAAGTAGGAAGCTCTTAGTAGATCACCCTTTATTAGAAAAGCTACCCAAAATGCAACACCGCTTGAAAATGCATAACTGCAGGGAGTTATGGATCTAATAAAATTGCCAAGCACAGAATCATAGTTAAAGAAAAGAATAAAAGGTAGTGAGAGCAAGTCTACAAGCGGGAATCAAATTCTGAAAAAATATTACTTTGAATATTTTTGTATTTTTACAGCTTTTAAAAAATTAATAAGATCTTAATCTTTAATCGAAAAGTCTGCAAGTTCTTCTAAATAGGCATTAATTGTAATGACAGAGAAGACGGTTACAAAATTGTCTGTTGTTCTAATACAATTTAGTGTTTCAAAGTCAAAAAACAAAGTATAAATTTTTCCAGAACTCCATAACAATTTTTGTTTAGAAATGAACCAAGAAATCATATCACAAAAATGTAGAATTTTGTCCGCCCAGATTGGTCAAATTGCACACTGTGCGACGGCCATAATAATGATGGTTGTTGAGGGTTCCCGGAATAAAACCAACACTGTTAAGTTTAACCGGGTTGTTCGTGTTATCTCCAACTGAAACCCTTTTATCAATGAGCAGAAATAAATCCATATTCTGGTAGGAGCTCTCATGGTACATATGAAATTTGTACGTTGGCTTCGACTCTCAATCTTAGCTCAGAACATCATCCTACTTTGAATTCCTGCCCCTACTAAATTTAACGATAATTGAGATGTGAACTTGCAAATGTTGGTAAAACACAACCAAAACCATTCTATTGTGTTGGTAATACTCTTCATCATAATCGAACGACTTTTAGAAAACACCTTTATATACGCACTCTAGAGCAGAATTGCATATTCTTACAAAAAATAGAAATTACTCCAAGCTTAAAGAAAAACAATCTTACCATGGTGATTGATCACTGTTATGCATAAAATCATCCACAAAAAGTGATCCCGCCTACAGATCACTTTAAAACATATTACTATAGGCTATAGGCTACTAAAAATAATTGTCTTAGCAATCTAGGGAAAACACAATTGGCCACTAAAGAAACTGCTCCCATCTTACATTCATTCACCTAAATCGTTTTCAATATCACTGATATTATTCGTTTGATATTCGAACAACATTACATTATTAGAAACGAAGAATATTTTCCGGTTTAGCTGAGTATTGTTGATTCATAGCTGAGTATTGTTGAATTCTGTATTGTTGATTCAAGAACTTACTTCTAATTAAATGGCATAACTCAGTTTTGTACTGGTAGGTATCTTAGGCTTAACTCTCTGAGTAGACATAACTTGGCATAGATTAACTTTAAAACCTGTAACCTTAAGCACTGACGAATATTAAGAGGGAACTTTTTAATTGAGAATTGCTTTTGCAATAGAGACCAGTAATTGAATAAAGTCAACAACAAACTCCAGTAAATAGAATAATTTGGGTTCTTGGAATTGAAAAATCTCTTCAAGTGTGTTCGTTATATGGATCGACACATCTGAACTTCTTAATTTATAAGTGCTTTTAACATAAACTAAGCTCTATAAACTATGCATCTGGCATTTGTGATGGACTCATACGCCACAAATTGCTGCATTGAGTGATGTATGTATGTAATAAATATTTAAAATGATTTTTTACATACTTGCCGAACTGGTCGATACCCTTCCCATCGGTATATAGCTGCGACTGTCGCTGTTGTCCTGTGAGAAGTTAATGACATTTACGTCGTACGTCACAACCGAGGCCTGACGTTTACGCACTGTTTGTATGCCTTCATAACCAGTCATCAAGCTGCTACGATGATGTCCCGACTCGCCGCTGTTGGTAAAAGTAGTATCAGGGTCATTATCGTGTCGTTTGAAGAGCGGCGAAGTTAAGTCTTTCTCCTCTCCTGATCCGTTGCCGCTGTGCATCGATGTCGGCGAGAGTGTAGAGTCAAGTATGATCTCCGGTTTTGGCGAAAAGTTTGACTGAGCTGAGCCCTGCGAGTGCTGCTGCATTGCAGTGGGTAGCGTTGTCATCACATCCAGCGAAACAGTCGAAGTGTCGCTGAAAAACTGATTAGCAGATGTTGCAGACAGATGTGAACCATTTGGCTTAGCTGAAGCAGGTGGCGACAGAAAGTACACGCTCAATGCATTAGAGTTGAGTTGCTGCGTTGTTGCTTTTGTTGGAAGGTTATGGGCCGAGCTAAAGTTCGGCGTAGCTGGCGGGGATATCAGAAAATTACAACTGTTTCTAGTCACTAAAACTTGATCACTCAGCGTACTTAAGCGTTGTTGAATTTGCTGCAAGGACTTATCTTTTGATGCGCAGGTATTCATTGTAGACGAGTGGAGTTGATTCGCTTGTTCGCATATCGGAAAGCTAAGAGAGCGAAATAGTTCCACTAGATCGGCGCTAGAAGTGATCAGAATATTGCTTTTCTCGGAGATTTCTTGTTCGATAGCACGTTGATCGCTCAGCACAGGAACTGGATCCAAAAGATCAGATGCTGGCGGTGATGTGACTGGTATTAACGTTGCCTCTGTTAGACACTCGCCGAGATGTGACTTTGCGTCACTCCGTACTTCTTGCGTAACGTTGACGCCTAAATCGATGAGTTGAATTGAATCGCTTCTATGCTTTGAAAAGGAGGTAAGGTTTTGGGTTGCACTTGTTTGCCCGTTATCCTGCTGTTGCTGATCGGTAAGTATGTTAATGTCAAGGAGTAAATCGGGCTTGGTAAAACGCTTTGGATCACTTCTGCTCGGTTGGGATTCGGTCTGCATGCGGGACAGATACACAAAACCTGTATCGGAATCCGTATCGCTTTGCTGACGTGCCTTCGTTTCGGCTCTGGAACGATGAGTAGAACTACCGTTATAGCTGTGTGATAACTTGCGGTTACGCGAACGCCTAAAGAGGTGGGTGCGGCTGCTACGAATTTCTTCGGAGTTGGCATGATGACGTTTTTTCTCGATAGAGAAGCATTCAGTGCTGGAGCGCTTGGTTTTGGCCAGCAGTGACATAATATTGAAACCTTTCTCCTCCTTTACAGCAGAGCCCTCCTTAAGTGAGCCCAAATGCCGCTTTTTAGACTTGGAATTGCTGTTGATCGCTTTAAGGAACTCTGAATCGCTGAGAGCAAATGTTTTCTTTGTTCTGCTTTCATCACTACGACTGCGGTTTTCACCATTCTTCATGCGTATGAAGTCCGTCTCACTGAGAGCCGAACATTTGCCCACATGCATGGAATGCTTCACCGAAATATCACCGGATGTATCTGTGCCCGTCTGTTTCTTAAAGTACAAATAATTATCCTCAATCAAGCGCTTCAATTCCTTGTTATCCTCGGATATGGGTAGGCAAGTGGTTGGCACCTGTTGGATTTTAATATTTGAGATACTGTCATGGTAGTCGTTGGCTTCGCTATCATCGCTGCATACACCAAAAATCTGGTAAAGTTCTTGTTCACAACCGGATTGTTCATTACGGCTGTGTTTGTGCTGATGCTGGTTTTGATGTGCTGGTGAGTTGTTGTCGGTGTTGGAATTGGAATGGGAATTGGAATTAGTGCCAGATGTGGATGAGGTTCGATCTTTAGAGGTATAAGTTTGCTGTAGGTCGGTCCAAATATTGGGATTAAATTGTGTTTCCTGTTGTCCGTTTAAAAGGCATGGTTGATGTTGTTGTTGGGAGCTGGCAGCATAGTGCAAAGCAATCATAGATGGCGCGCTATCCGTGTGGGTAACTTTCTCGTAGCGTTCCTGCTCAAGATCACGTAAGTCAATGCTGCTGCGACTGAGTCTTCTGGGTGGTGGTGAAGGAACACGAAGTTCGTCAAAGTCATCCTTGTCGTCATCTACGACCTGTGGAATCATGTCCTGGAAAACAAACAAAGAAAAAAAAACTTCAGTAGAACAAGAGGAGATTGCTCAATTGATATGTATGTGGATATAGGTACGAATATTCATAGGTATGGATATGGATATAGATATGGATATTTATGTGGATATGACAATGGATATAGATATGGATATGGATATGGATATGGATATGGATATGGATATGGATATGGATATGGATATGGATATGGATATGGATATGAATATGGATATGGATATGGATATGGATATGAATATGGATATGGATATGGATATGGATATGGATATGGATATGAATATGGATATGGATATGAATATGGATATGGATATGGATATGGATATGGATATGGATATGGATATGGATATGGATATGGATATGGATATGGATATGGATATGGATATGGATATGGATATGGATATGGATATGGATATGGATATGGATATGGATATGGATATGGATATGGATATGGATATGGATATGGATATGGATATGGATATGGATATGGATATGGATATGGATATGGATATGGATATGGATATGGATATGGATATGGATATGGATATGGATATGGATATGGATATGGATATGGATATGGATATGGATATGGATATGGATATGGATATGGATATGGATATGGATATGGATATGGATATGGATATGGATATGGATATGGATATGGATATGGATATGGATATGGATATGGATATGGATATGGATATGGATATGGATATGGATATGGATATGGATATGGATATGGATATGGATATGGATATGGATGTGGATATAGATATTGAAATCGAAACGGAGTATTTATATGAAAATTAACATTTTTTAATATGTAAAAGACTTACAGAATATCTCGAAAAGAGATATAAAATACGGATAATGCCAAAAGAGTGATCCGTTTTGAAAATATGGAATGGCATCATTATCTCAAAAAACCTGGTTTTACACATATATACGATCTTGTTTTACTCAGGCGGTGAAATGTAATACATATAGAAATATGCATATATTGCGTAGCATATATTATATAGTATTTAACACGTTTTGAATTACAAATGATCTCTAGCTGTCTAATATTTTCAAGCTGAACTTTAATATTCAAAGAAAAGTTAATTTATATATTTTTTTTGTATTGTTATATATGTACAATGTTATGTTTTTGTTTACATTTAATGACAGAAATTTATTTGAAAATATATTCGTAATTTTTTTTTAAACGTAATTATTAGCTTACACTGAGAAAAAAGCTTATGTTATATTAAAGAAAACTTAGTATATATTTTAAGCTAGCTTTAGCAGTTTTCAGCCTCCCAAGTACTTCTTTAAAACGCCTACGTTTTACATGTTAACTTGCCAATTTTTATTTGGGCGATAAATTAACCAAGTATTTGGTACATTATGACATTACATTATACATTATTGAAAAAATAAGTTAGGTTTCAAAAATATAAGTTTTTTCCGGGCTTTGGTTATTTATTTTTGTTTTTTTTTTTGAAACGTAGTTTGACACTACAAAAACTTTTCTTTTTTCGACACCGTTTTTCTTAGAAATTTATGGCTTCTTTGCTGCTTGCGTTTATTATAACAAGAACATTAAATTAAATATCAAATACGAAAATCTTTCCTTCGCCCGCAGTGGGGATTTGAACCCACATCAACCGATTAAGAGTTTACTACACTACGCATGGAGCCAAACTCCTTCGTTACGCAGAGTCATTGATTCAATACTAATTACAATTGAAGATAGGCTGCTGCACAACTTACTAATCTATTAATAGATTTTTGTTGTATGGCTATCAACAGATTACTGTTATATACTGCATCTGTTAATATAGCATCTGTTAACATAGCTGCAGTTATATCATCAACCATTAGCAAGGCGGTTTGGATCAGTCGGTAGAGCGATGAACTGGGTATCAAAACTTCCACGATCGACTCCCACGGCGGCAGGCATGTTTTTTTTTTTTTTGATGAAATGCAATAAAATTTACTGCTGTGAATATTAACGTGTGTTTTTTAATTTACTTTATCTTATTTTAAAATTTGAATTTAAAAAATATTTTATTACAAAAAAACCATTAAATTATCAAATCTATTGCTTCTCTCTTAAATCCAACGACGCACCTTTTTGTTTTTTTTTGCAGAATATAGCTCAAAACCATGCTAAAGCCATTCATGCTAGTTTTTTTTTTTGATATTGTATTTTTGGATTCAAATATGAATCAAATATTTTTTTTGGCATGGTATAGAAGCATGTGCTTTCAAAGCAATGTATTAAATAATAAATTGCTTGGGTGAATAAGCATAAGTTTATAATTCCCATACAATTCTCTTTAACCAAGCCGACTTAAGTGATTTAACTATTGCTTTTTTTTCGGTGTAGGTTTCGGTTCCGGTCATATTGAGGCCGAACAGCCGTAGCTGACAAAAAGAGCCGAAATTAAAACCGAATATGCGGTGTGACACTAAAAATAAATATGGATATGAATATGAATATAGATATTGAGTGCCACACGTGACGTAATAGTTAAAGTACGTGAGCCCTACGTGAACCCATCTAACACAGAATGTTTTTTCAATTGAAATAATTTTTCTAATAGGCCGTCTGCAATCTGTAGACAATGGCAAGCCTCAGAGAATAAAAATTGCCATGAGAACATGAGCCGTCGTCATAGAACTTGTAGGTTCAGTTACATATTATTATTGTGTACAAACATTTAAGAGCACCTACAACATAATTGATCATAAGAACTCGGCCAAAGATATAGTCACTTAATTTTTTTTGCTGTGGATTTCAATATGAATATGGATATGGATATATATTTGATCAAATCAGAGTGTGGATACATAAATAAAATATTCGGCTTACCTCCAAGTTACTGATTGCACTATGTGATTCATCGCGTGTCATCGTATTATTAAGATCACATTCGCTGGGATGCAGATAGTGTTGCATATTTGTAGGATGTTGTGGATGACCCATGTGTACGCTGTTCAGTAAAATATTCGAGCTGGTTCGACTCAGAGCCTTGCGTTGACGTATAGCTTCTCTAAAAAAAAGTAAAGACACCAATTATTCCAACATAAACAATTAAAAAAAATAACATGCGTTTGAAACGAACTTGAATATCCGCCAGTACATGATGAGCATCACCACACCTGGTATCCAAAAGCTAACCGAGCTCGATATCAACGCATACGCCTTATTGACCACAAAAGAACACTGATCCGGATGCTGTGAGATTTCTTCCAGATGTTCAGCTGTTGTGTACCAGCCGAGAAATATCGGAGTAAATGAAATTAGTGCGGGTAGTATCCAGACATTTGCCAACATGAAGCAGACCGTTTTGTGTGTCATATTCAGCGGGTACTCAAGAGGCCGTACAATGGCGTAGTATCTGTGTGTTTGTGATAAAGTTAATTGAAGTAGAAGTTAACAAAATTGATACGTTCCCATCTCAGTTCAACAATAATATAAACTAATTAATTCAATTCACTCCCCCATAACTCGGCTGTCTCAGACGGATTTCATCTGACCACCCTAATTTATGCCAGAAACATTAATCAACTTCCTAAAGCTTGTTTTTCGCACATTTCCCATGTGAATGTTTAGTGGCTGCTTTATTATTTCAAACTATTCCAAAATAGCGTGTATTTTTAGTGTTGTTTATCGTGAAGTTGTTATACGATTTGCGGTAATGATAAATGAAGGCAACACGTTGGCAAACGTAAAAATAAACTTTACTCAATCCAAACTCTATACTCTCGATTGGCTTTACAGCATGGGTAATAAAGTTGCCATATGGTACGAAACGTTCAGCAAACTAATCAAAAAGATACAACTATATTGATTTTAGAGCAGGAGAAAGTTCAAATGCATCAAATTAGGGTCGGTTTATTATGCAGGCGGTATTTTATTAAATAAAACCTAGGATCAACGAAGCGAATGTTGACTTCATCAAACTAATTTATTACGACGTTGAACAAAGGTTATGTTGTTGGGGAATGGCAGAATATGTTGAATAGAATTTATTTTAATTTGAATCTCATTATGCAAAGTATAAAACCGATCATAATTATTTTATGGTATATGACTTGCTTTGCTACTATGTAAAGAATTTGGAAAATAAATCATTTTTTTAATGTAACCTCCGTACAATAGTTAAGAGGGAAATAGGATCGTTTAATTGCATCAATAGAAACTTGGAATAATTAAATTTGATGGAAAATTACCTATAAAAAATTATCGCAGGAGGTTTTTTTATAAATTTTAAACGTTCTCTTTTTCTCGACAATATCGCATTATTAAAGGATAGTTGTACTGAGTGTACCTAAAGGATAGTTGTACTAATAGCATCAGACCTCGTTAGATGCTTGCACATCCATTATAACAAGAAAATTGAATATTATATTTTAAAAACATCTCTTAGTCGAATTCGTACCCTACCGATTAAGAGTTCTATACACGACCAACCAATCCAAAAATCTCTGTAACGCAGAGTTGTTAATTCAATATTGAGTATAATAGAAGCTATGTTCCAGCAAATAACCATAACTTATTAATAGATAGAGGGTTGTGTATTGGCTACAAAAATTTTGCTTCTACTTGTTACAAGATGTCATCAGCATAGGTGTTTTTCTACGCGCTATGCAAAAACAAAACAAAAAAAAAAAGGCGTTTGAACTCTGCGTAACAACGGTTTTTGGGTTGGTTGGTAGTGTATAGAACACTGAATTGTTGGGTACGAGTTCGATCCCCACGGCGGACCAAGAAATGTTTTAAATATTTGATATTTTAATTAATCATAAATTTCAAAGAAAAACGGTGTCGAAAAAAGTGTCGTTTCTGAGATTTCACTCAAGCAAATCACAGAACGAGGCGTACAAAGCTTCGCTTCAAAAGATATAATATAAAATGAATATTAATTAAATTTTCAACAATTTGAGGCCGACCAGTCGTAACTGACAAAAAATGCCGACACTGAAATCGAATATTCGGTGGGGAACTAGTAATACCAGAACAGATGATAAAGGGGGAAAGTACGCATACTGAGAAAATAATAAGATGTATAGAATAGTCAACGTAGAGAAAGTTAAAAATTTACTTAAACGGTACATACGAAATACTTTTCAAGCATAAAACATTTGTTCAGAACTTTAAGGTGGGTCACCAGAAAAAAAAATAAAAAAAAAAAAACGAAAAATTTAAATATCCAGTCAAAGATGGAATCGAAGGTAAGAAAGTTATTAGAGGGAACTGCTATCTTTATTAAGACCTTCAAGTCTTAATTTTTTTCAAGATTGGTTAAAATCTGGTGAAGTTATACAAAAAAACCATTTTGGGCAGATTTTGTGTCCACCTAAAAAATTTTTTTTTTTATAGTACGAAAACCCTTCCAACATAAACTATTAAATGAGGGGTGGGCTCGACAAACTTTTTTGTTTTCATAGGAGGTGACCCACCTTAACCCTTAAGTACTGTTGTCAAAAAAAAAAATTACGTAAGTACTAATGTTGGTCTGTGCGACAAGGAGCGTTTTGTTGTTTAATAAAACTAAGTACAATTATTTTTTCATACATATATGCTTAGAAAAGTTTAAATTAGTCATTAAGCTTTACAATAAAAAGAAAAAAACACATTTTTTATGCTTGGATGAACTTATTTTATTTAATTTTTGAAACCGATCAAGTTGACAGTGAATGACCAAGAACCTTTTTCCATATCGCTTGGCGACAATGTTGTTGTTTTTATTTACATACAAATTTATGCTGAAATAGGCACTGAGAAAAACCATGCAGTTCTTGAAATTATAACATTAACTATTACCGCCTGTGGTAGAAATTCGGCCATATTTAAATCGGGTTTCTTTTGTTTGTTTGCTGAACGCACCAACCAATAGCCAGAACGTTGTATTGAACAAAATAAACAATTATAAATGCCTTTGCATGGGTTATATGAAGCAAGCTGCAGTTTTTTGACGCTAATGCTGTGGCGGAATTATTTTGTTGAGAGAGAAATTAAGAGAAAGCACCAACAACAATAATGATGCACAGCTCTTTTGAAGTGTCTGCGACTCTCTCGCATTCTACTCTTGCTCGTGTATGCTACAGCAACGATGTTTAATAGAGCTGTGCCGCCATGTATTTTGTTGCTGCTTTCTCATTGTCCCATTGGTAAAAAAGGATTTTTACATTTGCTTAGTTTTAGCAATCTAAATAACAATATATTCGAATAAAAAGGATATTGTGCACATCTACTCGTAAATACCTTTCCATCAATATATGTTTTATGTGAATATGTTGAAGTTAATACAGATAAAAAGGGATCACAAACTTTTTGTTTGCGTATTAATATATGGATATGGATATGGCTTATTTCTTGATTATTTGTATTGTTTTTGTTAAAAAAATAAGAAAATATATGTTTTGTTTTTCTCAGTACATTTAAGCATAAATTTTTATGTAAAATAAACAACAATGTCGCCAAGTGCTATTGCACTTATTAATATGCATTAAATTTATAAGTTTTGACAGCAATTGTCGCAAATATTCTAACTGTATTGCAAACAAATTGACCTTTTAGAAGTAATGTAGTTATAAGCGCTCTCTCCATACTTTTGCGATGGAATATATAACATACTCTACCTGTATTTTTGTCAACTTTTTCAACTCCTTTTGGTTCATCGTCTTCGGGTCTGCCCAATATTCAATTAATGATAATTTAACACTACGTTCACACTGACAGCTAAATGCGCATTAGCAATTTAGAATGTATGGCCGTATGCTCTTTGAAGGAGTAAAAGAGCCAAATATATATTTTGCATTTTGTAAATGCGCATTAAGCTCTCAGTGTGAACGTAGTATTAGGCTTCAGACGAAGATTTGGGAGGTCTTGCAAAAAAAAAAAGAATAAGGTAAATACTGTTGTTGGTCTGACAGACTACACAAAACGTTAAGAAACGCAATATTTATCAGCTGCTGCACCGAACTTGTGCGGTCACACAGCACTGACTCGTGAAAAGCTACTGAGAGCTTTAAGTCAATTTGAGAGAAAAAAAATAAATAATAGATTCTAAATATTTTTATGTGGTCCCATAGACCAACAACAGTACTTATGGGTTAATGGTCAATATATTATCACTGTTGTGGAGGTAAATAAAAAAAAAAACCAGTAAGGATGAAGCTTTGGCATGGTACCGAAGCTAAAATACCCCCCGCGACCATATTCAAGTATATTCGAAGTCTTTAGCCACGACATACACGATGACATTCAGTTTTATATATTAACGAAAGTTTTCCTATTTTGATTATGTCACTTTGTATGGGAGGTAGGTGTGTTTTTGATATGATTTTGCCAAATATCATAGAGATGGTTCATATTATATATCAAAATAATGTGCAAAATTTCAAGACATTTCTTTGATTTTTGTGGATTTTTAAGAGATTTTACGTTTAAGCCAAAGCCACTTTGTGTGGGAAGTGGGCGTGGTTTTCATCCGATTTTGCCATAAATTATAGAGATGGTTTATATTAAATATCAAAGCATATGTTCAACATTTTAAGACATTTCTTTAATTTTTGAAAATTTTTAAGAGATTTTACGTTTAAAATAAAGCCAATTTGTATGAGTGGTAGGCGTGGTTTGCCAAATATTATAGTGATGATACATATTAAATATCAAAGCCTATATGCAAAATTTCAAGACATATCTTTAATTTGAGCAGAATTTTAAGTGATTTTTAACCAACTTCAAAAAGAAGGAGGTTCTCAAGTTCGTCGGTTTCTCTGTTTTTTTTTTTTTTTTTTTTAAATGTATGTACATCGATAACTCCTAAACCATATGCCTGATTGCCATAATTTTTGGGGAACAGATAGATATGAGGTAGCATGGAGGTGCCCGTAAAAAAGTGAGCGGTATTCGATAACTGGGCGTGGCAATAATAGATCTCGCAATATTAAATACTACTGTATCTCGAATAATATTGACACTAGGGTACTGCAATTTAGTGTAGGGGTTGGCACAATTATTACAAATAACGGGCATTACGCACAAAATGGGCGTAATTCAACAAATGGGCGTGGCAATATTAGAAAAACAGTGTATCTTGAATAATTTTGAGACTAGAGTACTGCAATTTAATATAGGGGTACGCATTATTACTACAAATTATGGTCAATTAAGTGGGCGTTATTCGACAAATGGGCGTGTCGATATTAGAAAAACACTGTATCTCGAATAATATGGACACTAGGGTACTGAAGTTTAGTGTACGGGTAGACACAGTTAATACAAATTACGGTCAAGAAAATGGGCGTTATTTGACAAATGGGCGTGGCAATATTAGAAAAACACTGTATCTCGAATAATATGGACACTAGGGTACTGAAATTTAGTGTAGTAGTATGCACAATCATTAAAAATTTTCGTCAAGAATATGGGCGTTATTTGAGAAATGGGCGTGGCAATATTAGAAAAATGGTATATCTCGAATAATATTGATACTATGGTACTGCAATTTGGTATAGGGGTAGGCATTATTAATAAAAATTACGGTGAAGAAAGTGGGCGGCTTTCGACTACTGGGCGTGGCAATATTAGAAAAACAGTGTATCTTGAATAATATTGACACTAGGGCACTGAAATTTATTGTAGTACAGGGGTAGGCAGAATTATTAAAAATTATGGTCAATAAAGTATGCGTTATTCTATAAATGGGCGTGGCAATACTAGATAAACACTATCGCAGTTAATATTGACGCTGGGGTACTGAAATAAAGTACAGGGGTAGGCACAATTATTGGAAATAATGCTCAAGAAAGTGGGCGCTTATATAACAAAGGGGTGTGGAAATATTAGAAAAACACTATATCTCGAATAATATTGACACTAGGGTAATAAAACTCGTTACAAGAATGGGTATAATATTTTCAAAACATGTGACATCTCATTTAAATTTAAGAGGCAGATATTTGAAATATCCAACAAACTTTTAGAATTTAATAGAACAAATTTTTTCGGAACAATTGTACTAATGTTGTTTATACTCTTTTTTCGAAAATTTATCATATTCTCTAAAAAGGAAGAAATAAAAATTTTTTTAAAAAAAAAACAACCGACTACAAAATCACTACAAAGCAAAAAATAATTTTAATAAAAATACTTTTCCTTTCAATTTCTTGGTCATATTTGATAATTTATTTAAACATATTATTATATATGAAATCTTATTATCTTAATTTTTTTTTTTCTTATTTGTTTTATTATCATAAATATATTAATTTCTTGATGAAAACAAATGCTTTGAAGTTGGCGCTTCTGATTAACAGTCTGATTATATTGGCGCCGACCTTAAAAGCATTTGTATTCAGCAAGAAATTGATATACTTATGATAATAAAACAAATAAGAAAAAAATTAAGATAATAAAATTTCATATATAATAATATGTTTAAATAAATTATCAAATATGACCAAGAAATTGAAAGGAAAAGTATTTTTATTAAAATTATTTTTTGCTTTGTAGTGATTTTTTACTTTTAAAATAAAACCACTTTGTATGGGAGGTAGGAGTGGTTTTCATTTGATTTTTCCAAATTTCGTAGCCAGACTTTGAATTGAAGATCAAAGCTTTTCGGTCAAATTTCAAGGCATTTCTTAAATTTTTAGTGGATTTTAAAGACATTTTACTGTTCAAATAAAGTCAGTTTGTATGGGAGGAAGGCGTGGTTTGCATCCTATTTGCCCCATTTTTGAACTTGTATACTATAAATAAACTTAAATTGTGAATTTCATCGCGATAGCTTTAAAATTACGGCTGTACTCGTGTCCACAGATGGACAGACAGACGGACACACGGAAATCGACTCAGGAGGTGATGCTGATCAAAAATGTATATATATTTCTATACCTGCCACTCCTCCTTCTTAGCGTTACAAGCGGAATGACAAAGTTAATATTTGTCACGCCTCCTTCTTAGCGTTACAAGCGGAATGACAAAGTTAATATACCCCTTACGCAGTACGCGTTGGGGTATAAAAATGACTTGGTCCCAATATAAATCCGACTACTCATTATTTTCTCCCTACAGCTAACGACCAGCCTACTGTGTATAACCATTTTGGGATTTGGGAAAAAAATAAACACATTATATGATAATTTAAATTCAACGAATGCTAAAGTATCTAGTTGAACCGAGTTTAAACGTCCAATTTTGGTGAGTTAAACTCGGTATAATTTAATTAAAGTTTAAACTCGTACTGAAAAACTGGCCCTAAATGACATGTTTTTCCGAGTATTGCTTTAACTACAAGTTCCCTCACCAATGAAACCATTCTGTGGGGTTGATAAAACCCTATATAACCCACTATAGCAAAATATAACCACATTTCCTGAAATATCACCTTAGAAGTCAAAATTATATAATAAACTTATATAATTATATAATTTACTTAAGGACGATGACAGCAACTGGACATTGAACAGCCACTAACTAAACATAAATCCATCAGTAAATTCACTATGTAGACTTCTCCGCTTAAAGGATAATGAGTCCTATAGACATCTCACTGAAAATCTAGTTCTTCTTCAAGTAAGGTAGGTAAACCTAGGTAGCGAAAAAGTCCCAGTTAGACCACTTGCTGACCCTAACCTTTAAATTATCCAATGTTTTATGAAAAATGCTAAAGCGAAAGAAATGCTTTAATATATAAGATATGACATAACGGTCATCATAGAACCCATCATTAGAAGAATAAGAGCTGTTTAAACTCCAGCAAACCATATCTATCTATAACTTTCCTCAAAATTGATTCTACAAATCCTTAGCTTTGTGAATGGCTTTAACTGATTTACTAGAACCTTAAATATTAAAGCCCTGGTATCAAAATGGGTTTTATTAATCTAATCCTAAGCCGAATAACGGCGTTATTCTCTTCCACCTACTCAAATGTCATTACTTATATTTCAGTGTCATTAAGGTTAATTTGACAGACAACAGTGATTTATTTTAAATCTTTAAAAAGTGAAGTCATTGTAAAGAACCGCCTCTGTTCATCTATCTCTTTAAAGGCTGTTTCAAAAACAACAACATTATCGATTTCATTTCAACATAAGTTGTAAATGATTAATTTTGATACTCAAAATATTCATCAATCAAAGCAGATTCAGACAACACTCCGTTAGTGGAACAGATAAAATAACTAAAATGGGGATGTCTGTCAATTAACGTAATCATTTTGGTTTATAAAACAGAAAATAAGATTTCGAACAAGATAGCTTTTGGAATTGAAATGCTGAAGCATATTAACATTGTGAATTATAAAAACATCTCAAAAATAAATTTGTTTATTTCATGTTTCAGCACTCAAAGTCGATGTCGGAAATGTTGTACATTTATTCACAATATAAGTGTAAACAAGAATGAGCGGTGGGCAGGTGCGGATCCCTGGGGGAGGGAGAGTGTGAGGAAAAGAGTGTAATTAGCTCCCTAAGAACATGCAATAATAATAACAATTCAAAAGAAGATAAGAGTTGTGTTCATAGTATAACACAATTAATTGATTTTGCAGCGTAATACAGAGAATACCGAGATGCAAACACAAATATGTGAGTGGTTTTTCTATAAAAAAAAAGATGTGTGTGGCCGCTACGCACGGTAGAAGTAAAGTTTTTTAAAGAAAGCAGTCTGCCTTCATACCAGTAGTAGTTAAAGAACTGTCTTTTTATATAAAGCCAACTAGTATTTTCAACATGGCGAAATCACGGGAAATATCAATTGTCCCTTTTGTTTATTGACAGTTACTCAAAACTTCACTATTCACGTACAGAATTCGATCGCAGTTTTTTTTACTTCTGTGACACAATTGGTTATCAAAAGGATTTATTATTTTAATTTGATAGCTTAAGTAGTACTCAGGCTCGATCCTCATAGCACATACGACAGATCTTGCTGTTTTATCTATATGTTAATTATATTTTTATTTAAAAATATTTTAAAGAAAAAATTTGTCGAAAAATCTGTGGCGGAAAAAATGCATTTTTCCCGTTCCATACTCGCATCGAACTGCGTACAATTCGGCTGCAAGTTGAATGTGCTACCATCGCATCATTGCCTCCCTTGTACGAACAAACCCGAAAGCAAGCATAGCATACATCTTTCAATTTATTTCATAGGATTGATGACAAAAAAATTTATTGTTTATCTAAAATAATCGTTCTATCTAATTTCGTATCTAAAATAACGAGGTATTTTCAATTTTTCTTAAAAAAACAAAAACTGCCAGTATTATTGTAAATATTTGTAATTAAAAAAAAGCACAAAATTTCAACAGCAGAAAGGACCACTAAACCTTTGCTTCGTGGTCAGAAGCAGTGACAGTGATACTTGTTTAAGTTTATTTTACCGTAGCTACACAGTTAAAGATGTTGATGCTTTTTTCGGTACAGGACTTGCATCGTATTTAATGTTGCATTTGCGACGATATTTCCCAGTAGTCCAAGTCTTAAAGAATTGATAAATAAATCATGAACGATTTTTCTTCATCTTTGGCGAAACATACTGATTCGGCCATATATTTCATTGACGAAAATCCCATATAAAATTCCCACGAACGCAATACATAAACGTTAAGATTTTTCATGCATGAATATATTACTGAATCGTTGCGGAAGTTTTGTCAACAAACAATACAGAAATATGAAAAAAATTGTTTTCCATTTTTATATACTCTTTGATTTTATTTTACATGTTTTCTAGATCAGATTATTTCTGATTTGTAATCATTGATATATCAGTCATGCAGTCTATTTTTACACTAAGTTTTTAAAATGATATATTTTGTAATTTTTAACGAAAAAATTATCCCGAAATATAAGCCTTTGTAGGGAAAACATGAAAGAACACAAAGCAGAAAGGTTGAAAAATTTTCGATAAATTTTTTAATGAACGAACACAAGCCGGATGTGTTAAATAATTTTCGACAAGAAATACAAGAGGTAAGAGTTATCGCTTGTTCTACTGTTTTTTTTTTTTTCCTTTTTCTGTTTGTTTTTTTAATGTTGACGAAACCAATGCAGATGAGTTAAAGAATATTCTGCAAGTCTGTTATTGACAAATACAAGCCAGACGCGTTAAAGAATATTCTGCAAGTCTGGCTTATGCAGCACTTTATTTAATTTATTTAAAAGCAGAGTAGGTAGTCCGGTAACTCAGTTGGTAATGGAAGTAACCATTAAGTTGTGTGTTCAAATACCACAGCAAGCAATTTTTTTAATTTCGATAAAGGTGTGTTTTTAACTGCATTTGAATTGTATAAAAGATATGGTATTTATATGAAAATTCACAGATCTAAGAATAAAACAAATTATAGATTCAAAGTTGCATTTGTTAAATTGCAGCATGTGCTGTTTCCAAATCAATCAATGCAAGAGCTACTTTGAAAATTGCTTTCTGAATTTATCAGAACTCAATTTAAGAAATGCCTAAAAGAATGATAACGTTCTGAAAAAAGCTACGTTCAGATTCAAATTTTTGACCAAATGTACGTTCACAGTATTGAACGAAAGACTCAACTCAATCATAAAAAAAATAAAAGCACTACTGATTGCAAAATTTAAGATAAGTATGAGCTATTCAAATAAATATGTCTCCGTTGCCCAGTGGGTAGAACAGTCAATTACGGATCACAGCGTACTGTGTTCAATCCTCAGTGGAAGCAAAAATGTGAAATATGTTTAAATAGCAATTTTTTCGATTTTTTACAACCAGTGCGGCGAATTGATGTGTTATTGTTTTCATAAGAACCATTTGGTTACATTGGTTTTAATCCCCATCTAGATCGCCGCATTGTTGTATACGCGGCTATAAAAGTTTCACTTCAAAAATGATAACGATAGCAATAATCCTAGCTGTAGTTTTTCAATGATAACAATTACTGTAATTGTAATCAATTAATTTTTCTATTACATTTCGTATAACTTGTTTTCGTATATAACGTGTGTAGGCATTGGCATTTGTTGTCGTTCATATTAATATTTATCGTGCGTATATCGGTGCGTGCTTAGTTAATCATTTATATGAAGTTTAATATACGTTTAATAATATATATAAGTTTAATATAATAAGTAGAATTCTCTTCCTCGAAACAGTGCGTAAACAACAACTTAGCCAACGGGTTGCGCTTTGTTGAAGCTATAGAAGCGTGTCAACAATCGCTTGGAGCCCTGATTTATACGCGTGAGTCATAATATCTGCGTGTGATGCAAGAACCTCAAACCTTGCAAAGGTGTGGTTGACCATCTGTTGACTGTCCTTAATATGAAGGAAAATTCGGAGTCATTGCATGAGCTGTCCGATGAAGCAGGCGCTGCTGCTGCGGTAAAGGGTAGATAGTTTCTATTGTTTGGGGAAGGTGTGCTAATAGTCGGCAACACTTTACCGACTGTAAGTACATAAATTTACACACGTCCTCTCTTACATAGTTTTTTCTTCATTATTCAACAATAAATGTTGAATTTAAGGGGTTCGGACCAGTTGTCTGTATGTATGAAATTCTGTATACAAAATTCTGCATTACAAAATTCTGCATTTACATAAAGTTAAAGAATTCTGTATGCCAAAATTCTACATTTTTAAAATACTGATTGACAAAATTGTGGTTTAACAAAATTCTGTAAAAGGCGCAATCTTAATCATTTAATGCAGTTAATTCAAAGCATTCAAAATTATTAGAGATAACATATTACATATTGACTTACAGTATCTTGAGTATTTTCGTGTCTAATTAAATTCATAACGTATGCGGAATGAAATCTGGACAACTTTTTGAACCTTGTAAAAACATCAATAACTGAAATGATGCGTATTTATCGATAACTATATGAGAGACCAATATGATATTAACAAGCAGTTGAAATTTTATGCTGGTAACTTCTTGGGTGTATTCAAATGTCGAGAAAAGAAAAGCATCGTCGTGAGAGAATTTGTAGTTTTTTTTTAATCTTATTCTGATTGGACAAAAGCGGATATTTTTTCTAATATTGTTGAAGAAAGAATCAATCGCCGAACCATCTACAACATCTTGGCAACGTATGCTTTCAGAAAGACCACATGGAAAAAAGCTGGCTCTGATAAAAGATTTACATTAAAGGATTCTGCAACAAGGTCTAAGCCATGGCAGAATTATAAGGTAAGGTCATCACGGAGAGTAATGGAGTAAAAAGCAGAAAAAAGCAACATTGATGTCAAAATCAGCTGTTCATCGCGAATTTCTTTATGCCCACGTTTCGCAGTTGTTTTTAGGTTAAAACTGTTACAGGTTTTTTTGCAATTTTAAGACTTCTTTTACATTTTATAGTTTTTATTACACTTTTTTTATAGTATTTTTACTCAAATTAGAACAAATTTAATACCCGCGACCGCACTGTTTGCAACTTGGAAACATAAAATATTTTCTTTATTTGCAGTTTCTACGAAATTCGCCGTTTTGACATATATGTTGCTTCTCATTATCCACTCTTCGTTGACGCGTGAGAGCACTCAGCGCAGCGGCCCTACCTTATCATTGTATCATGGTCTAAGCTAAGGCGAATAAGTGATGGAAGAGTAGCAAAATCGCACAGAGAGTTGGAGAAAAAAATTTCAACAGTGAAGAAGTATCTTCTATGAATGGGAATCCAAAAATCCAAAATAAAAACGGAGCTTATCAAAGTGCCAACATCGGTATTTACTGATCAAATTTACAGCACGCACGCAATAGACGCAATTTTTTTCTGCATTATAAGTTTTATTTAAAATAAAATTTACCTAATTATATACCTTAGTTTTTTTTTAATACAGTTTTTAAATTTGTCCCTATTTCATTCCGCATACGTTAATCAAGACGGCGGATTCCAGGTGTTCATATTCAGAGCAATTGTATCCTTTTATCAAAAAGTGAGGAAGTTAAACAATTTTAAATCTATTTTGGTTGCGTTTCAAACGATATACTTGCATCAAATGCATTCAAAGTTATACAAAAATTCAACTTCCCTTGTCATGAAATGTTTCTCGAATGTCTTCAAATAGCTGAAAGTGAATTTCTTTTGATTCTAAGCAACAGGATTAGAATATACAAGTCATGTAGCTACACGGTCCCTGTAGAAAAGGTAGGGGTCGGCAGAAAAATGAAAACAATTTTTTAAACTAGTTATACTGGTTCGTTTGTTCCTGGATAGTTTGTTAATACTTCCTTAGTAATAGTTTAATGTTTTTTTTTGCGAGCTTTAATTTTCTTATTTTCATTTTAATATAAAGGTGATACATTAGGTTGGTAAGAACTGAAATCTGGTGCGTACGTACTAGAAAGGTAGTAAACAATTGATTTTCTCGAGACAAAAACATCAATATATTAAACTTTAAGGTCGGACTGTAAATACCGAAGATATTACGGAAAATTTAAAAGTTTTTCAAAATTACGATGGCATTAGATGGTGTCCGTTGCAGGTTTCTTTTTTGCCTGTAAGTTGGTACGGTCTAATGCATATGCTTCAGATACATAAATTGAGTATTTTTGTTTTCAAAAGAACGCTTTTATGAAAACACTTTTACAAGATAAAGTCTTTACCCAGCAAACCATATCTCGATAGAAAAATTTTATGATAGCCTAATGATATCGTTACGATACCTTAACATATAAATACGCGATATCGTCCCGATAGAACAGTTAACGATAGCATTTCGATATCATAACGATATTTTTTTTTACAAATTTCAAGATATCATCATGATAGTATGATAACGATGGCATTTCGATATTACGATATTATAACACCGATAGCATTGAGATATCGCATCGATATGAAGATTCCACAAATTCTCGATATAATTTCGCTGTTACCCATATTTAGATAAAATAAATCTCGAAAGATTTTTCGATAAATATCTTTGACTATTTTCATTTTAAATATATATTTATCTTGCAGCAAACCACATCTCGGTAGAAAAATTTTGCGATATCCTGCTGATATCATTATGATATCTAAGCATGTAAATACGCGATATCGTCCCGATAGTACAATTAACGATAGCATTTCGATATCATAACTATATCTATATGACAAATTTCTAGATATCATCATAATAGTATAATAACGATGGCATATCGATATCGTGACGATATCTACATTAAACAAATACTAGATATCATTACGATAGTATAATAACGATAGCATTGCAATAACGCAACTATATCAAGATTCCAAAACTTCTCAATATAATTTCGCTGGTACCTATATTCAGATAAAATAAATCTGAAAACATTTTTCGATAAATAGTTTTAATAATTTTCGTTTTAAATACATTATTATCTTGCAGCAACCCAGTAAACCATATTTCGACAGAAAAATTTGACGATAGTCTATTGATATCGTTACGATATCTTAACAAATAAATTCGCGATATCGTCCCGATAGTACAGTTATCAAGAGCATTCCGATATCATAACGATATCTATATGACAAATTTCTAGATATCATCAAAATAGTATAATTACGATGGCAATTCGATATCGTAACGATATCTATCTAACGATATCTATTTAACGAATTTTTACATATAATCATAATAGTATAATTACGATGGCAATTCGATATCGTAACGATATCTATGTTACATTAAACAAATACTAGATATCATTACACTAAACCAATTCTAGATATCATTACGATAATATAAAAACGGGTGCATTGCGATATCGCAACGATATCAAGATTCCAAAAATTCTCGATATAATTTCGCTGGTACCCAGATTTAAGTTAAATAACTTTGAAAAATTTTTCTATAGATAGTTTTAAGCGGCCGTGGCGTAGTGGGTAGAGTGTGTGACTCTTACGCCAGAGAACCCAGGTTCGAATCCTCCATCTGACACAGAACATTTTTTCAATTGAATTAAGTTTTCTGTTCGACCGTCACCTCTCTGCAGACAATGGCAAACCTCAGAGAGTAAAAACTGCCATGAAAAGCTTCTTGAGAACATAAGCCGTTCGGAGTCGGCGTAAAACATGTAGGTCCAGTTCTCGATCATTTGTGTGCAAACATTTCACATCACACACAACACAATTGGTCAAAAGAAGCTCGGTCAAAGTCGTTTCAAGGGCTGAAATGGCCATTTCGTTTTTTTTTTTTTTTTAACACTAACGCCTTTGTATTATTTGTTTCGTAAGACTTTAAAGTAGTTTTTCTCTAAACTACGTTTTTCAAAACTGCGGGCAACTTAGCTCAAAAACTACTTGACCGATCCTTACAATATATGGCAGGACATTTTTTAATAATATTTTAACCAATCTGAGTGAAACTGATTTTTAAAATAGCCTTTTAAAATCGTTTTATTCAAAATTCAAAACAAAAAATAAGTAAAAAATGCAATCTTTTCCAAGTACAATGTTTAAAAAAGTATACACATTTTTAAAAAAGAGTTTTTTTCAATTTCTGTCTAATTCAAATAAGAGATATTTTCATTACGTTTTAAAATCGAAATTTTTTTTCTGGTCAACCTAGGAGCCAGCAGAGTGCCCACAGTGCGAAAAGAGGTCTCTTACAGCAATCGTTGTAGCCAGCGCCATCTTTGTTTTTGAAAAAATAAAATTTTTTTAAACGTAATTTAAAATTACTATAATTAAAAATAATTAAAATAATTGCATATATTTCACTACAAGACATGAAAGAAAAGTGTATATTTAAAGTTCGAATATTTTAGGGAGAAAATACAGCACTGTTCCCTTACTTCGATTTCGCACTGGCTGTGGTTGTCAAAATTCACTCTCACAGTAAAAGTTGTTGCCAGTGGACTGCCAGTGATGTCAAGGTGTGAGTGTATAACGCTGCAGCCACACGTGATAGTATTGGCATGCTAATAAAGAATATGTATTTACTTCGAAAATATTCTGAAATAATCAACAAATTTCGCTGCGGCCACACCTGATAGTAAATTTTCATTTAAAAATGTCGTCAAAGCCAAAGGTTCGACCACTTTTTTATTCCGTTTGCTTTTATTCAGTGATGCTTTATATGCCAACACAGCACCAAACTTAAACGGGGTAAAAATGGGGAACTAATTATGTTGTAAAATGTGTTTATCAATATTTTTCAAAATGAAATGCAACTTATTCATATGATATTTTATGTGTCATATAAGGGAAATTAAAATAATTGCATATATTTCACTACAAGACGTGAAAGAAAAATGCATATTTAAAGTTCGAATATTTTAGGGAGAAAATACAACACTGTTTTCTTACTTCGATTTCGCACTGATCAGTCATTCGATTTCCGAGTGATCAGTCAAGCATAACGTTACGACCAAGGCTGTAATCGATTTGTCGGATATTTAAAAAAATTTATACCAAAGAGGATTAATATGTTTTCGATATTGTTAACCATATGTAAATTTTTATCAAGAACTGCCTTTTTTCGATATCATTACGATATCGTTTCGTTAAGCGTAAACGCAAGAAGTTATCACCTTTACGATATCATCTCGATATCGAAACGACATTGAAATTTCGATATTGAAACGATGTCGTTTGGTTTGCTGGGTAATGACTCTTAAAATTAACTTTATTAAATAAAAGTTTTTAAAGGCTTCACTAAATTACAGCAGTATTCATTTTTTAGAGGAATTTAGGAAAAAAATTATAAGAGTTACAAGCTCTGATTTTAATGGATTTTCTAAGTATGCATAATTGTAAGAAAAAGACATTTGCACATTCAATATGGTTAACTATGGTCTACTGTTACAGTGGTGTGCGATAAAATAGAGCCAGTGCTATAAAAATTATTTAAATGAAAAAAATCCTGGGAAACTAAATTTTTAAATTTTTCTTTAAATAGGTAAAAAATAATAATTCATTTAATTCATATTAGTAAATTAACTTAAGTGTCAAACAAAAACGAAAAAAATTCAAAATTCAATGCTATGTCCTCTTTCGGCTGTGACTTTAAAGAGAGCCAGAATAAGTTACTTAATTTTAGCCATGACCTGTGATTTGAAAATTTGAAATTTTGTGATATAATCAATAGAAAGGATTGAAATATAATTATTTTTATCTCAATATATAATATATCAAGCTGAGCAACGCTTAGGCATCGAATCCACTATTTTTTGGCACTTAGTAGCTGGAATTTTCTCCAATGCGTCCTTGATTAACCTCCAAAGATCATCTTTGTTGCTTGGATGCTTATCTTTAAGAGTTACTTTAACCTCTCGCCATAAATTTTCGATAGGATTAAGGTCTGGCGACTGTGGCGGCCAGCTTAAAATTTCGATGGTTTTTTATCTGAACCTTTCTTTGAAACGCTTCGATGTGTGTTTCGGGTCGTTATACTGCTGAAACACCCATCGAAGCGGCATATTAATCTCTGCGTACGGAAACATGATTTTACTCAAAATCTTGGTGTATTGTAAAGCGTCCATCTTTCCCTCGATGCGAGATAAGGCACCTGTACCATTATATGAGAAACACCCCCAAACCATTACACTCCCACCGCCATGTTTCACCGTTTTTATAGTGTGTTGAGGAAGGAGTTCGGAAGACTTCTCACAGAAGGGCTGCCTCGGTCTGAGTTAAATAAATTAAGTTTGGTTTCATCTGACCAAATAATGTTTCGCCAGTTGCTCATTGGCCAATCAGCATGACCTTTTGCGAATTGTAATCGCTTGCGGACAAGAACTTTGGTCAGGAATGATACCTTCCAGAGACCTGCAGCGAATCATTTTTTACGATTCTAAATCACTCGTCAAGAACCGAGTGCGAGTGTGTGCGGTAGCGCACGACAACAACCACTTCCACGCGAAGCATTCTCATAACAGCAATGAGCGACAAGTGCCGCTGCTTTCACTCATCGCTCATTAGAAAGACTGCTGAATTCTAAGCATATGATTTTAAGCACCCTCAATGACTAGAGTCATTGAATGATTTTCGTGCACTTCAGTATTGGCGTGTGTTTTCCTTGTTTTACTTTTGTTTTGTGTTTTACGTGCTTATTAAGATAAATAACCAGCTTCTAAGTTGGGGATCGCTAGTGTAAAGAATTAAATTGTAGCAAACTTACTTTATACTTGTATGTTTTCTATTATTTGTTCTTTGTTGTTATTGTATTGTTTTTAATCAATTTTTCAACTCACTTTCACACTTGCAATGATGAATTGCTGAGAACCTTTATGTTAAGGGATGTCATAATGAAAGCGGCAGTCCATAATAAACAGGATTGGCGCTTTTAAAAGCTGTAATAGTGTACATTACTTCCATTTATTTTAGTAGCATGTTAATTATAAATGTCATATAAATGTTAATTAAACCTGCCCTTTAAACCAAGTTGTTTTTGTTGGATATACATATGTTAGCATGTAAATCAATAATTTTTTATGTATGTATTTATATTTTAATACATTTTGAAGAATTTTTTAATTATTACTTTTTTTAATAATATTTAAAATGATTTTATTGTTTTTTATTAATATTGAAACAAATTTTATTTTTTATTTTAATAAGTCATAAAAAATTTTTCCAAATATTTCTAATATTTTTTTTTCAATATTTTCAAAATTTTTCACTAATTTCTATCAATAATACTAATTTTTTTTTTACTAAGTATATGCATTAAAATATTTTTTTGATGCTATGTATTTTAGGACTTATTTTCATACATTTGCCGAGTCCGCTAGAATTATATGCATATAATAATAAATTTATGTCAGCGGTAACACTGCACGCGATTTCCCTTAATGACTCTAAAATGAAAGGAATGGCTCTAGAATCATTAGAATCATTGAGCGGCATTCTTATGAGCGATGAGTGAAAGCGGCGGCACTCGTCGCTCATCGCTGTTATGAGGATGCTTCGCGTGGAAGTGGTAGTTGTTGTACGCAACCGCACGCACTCGAATTCGGTTTTTGATGGATGATTTATAGTTATTCGTTTGAATCATAGACTCGTTGCAGTTCTCTGATACCTTCCGAGCAGCTTTGGCTTTCAATCAGTTTTTAATTAAAAGTTTTCGAATAGTTAAAGTTTCCACGTCCAAGGAATATTGTATTTTTGAGAGCGGAAGAGGTCACAAACGGATTTTTTTTTTACGTGACGTAGGATTCGTCCTTGCAAACTGGTACTTATTTTGGGTTGTAATCCTCTGATTTAATTTTTTGTGTAAACTTTAATGCATTCTCAACGATTTTCTTTGAGCAGCCAACTATACTGGCCTTTGGCTGTTCCCCTTTGGCTTTTTTTACCTTTTTTACGCAAAATTTTTAATAATTTTTCGGTTTTCCGGACTGCAGTGCTTGGCTCTTCCCATTTTTAGACCTAATTTTTTGAAACACTAAAATTTATTTTTAAATCATAAAACTGAGAATTCTTACTCACGTTCTGAAGAATTAAAAAAATTTTAATTATATTGGTTGGCTCTACTTGAACGCACACTTTCAAAGCAACAATATCACAGTTTCACAGATTTGCTAAAAATAAACGCGCAATTGTACTCAAAAACAACTGTACAATATTTATGGGAGAACTGGTTGTTAAACTACAGTTGGTTCACAGCATGCTAAGTTGTTACAACAAAATTAAATTAAGTAATATCATCAGCAAGTTCGTGGCTCTATTTCATCGCACATCACTGTATACCCTTAATGAGAAAACGCCTAATAAAAATTAATCAACGGCTTCAAATTATTTATAAAAATTTCAACATTTGAATAAATTTCATGCTAATCCTGCATTCGCCGGCTACACACAAAGTTTTACATTCGTCTGCCTTCGTTTGACGTTTAGGTTGAATGATATTTGGAAGAATCGTAGAAGGTGATAGCGTCTCCATGAATTCGACTAGTTTTTTAGATTACTCGCTGACGGTGGTAGGGCATACAATAAATTCGTCTAATAACAATTAATCTAACTACACCGAGAAAAAAGCTTATGTTAAATTGAAAAAAAACGTAGTATAATTTATAAGATGGCCTTGGCAGTTTTCAGCCACCCAAGTACTTTATCAAAACGCCTAAGTCTTACATGTTGACTTACCAATTTTTATTGGGTGATAAATTAACGAAGTATTTGGTAATTTTTTATACACAACTTTTAAAAAAAATTTGAATTTTAAAAATATAACTTTTTTTCGGGTTTTGGTTTTTCCCCCTTTTTTTGAAGATGCCGCCGCCTATCGTTCTGTGATTTGCTTGACTGAAATCGACAACAACACAAATTTTCCTCTTATCATCAACACCGTTCCTTTCTTAGAAATTAATGACTTCTCGGCTTTTCTTGCTGCTTGACGTATATTATAACAAGAACATTAAATTAAATATTAAATACAAAAATTTTACCTTCGCATGCCGTCGAGATTCGAACCCACAACCAACCGATACCACTGCGTATGAAGTCACTACACTAAACATTGAGCCAAACTCCTTCGTTACGAGGAGTGATTTATTCAATATTAATTACAACTGAAGCTATGCTGCAGCATAATTTTATAATCTATTAAAAGATTTTTGTTGTATGGCTATCAACAGAATACTGCGACATACTGCATTTGTTAATACAGCTTCTGTTAACATAACTGCGGTTATGTCGGCAATTAGTAGCAAGGCTGCTTGGATCAGTGGGTAGAGCGATGGACTGTACCAAAAGTTCCAGGTTCGATTCCGCGAGGCTGGCAAAGAAATTTTTTTTTTCTTTCTTTTTGTTGATGAAATGTAATAAAATTTACTGGTGTGAATATTAACGTGAATTTTTTTATTTACTTTATGTTATTTTTGATTTTAAAAGTGGTTTTATTACAAAAAAAACCATTAAATTATCAAATCTATCCATCTCTCGTGTGTCTAATGACGCAGCTGTGTGTTTTTTTTTGCAGGACATAGCTCAAACTGTGCTTAAGCCATCCATGCTAGTTGTTTTTTAATTTTGTATTTTTGGATTTTGGGCTTAGGTTTATCAAATATTTTTTTTGGCAAGGTATCGAAGTATGTGCTTTCAAAGCAATGTATTAAACAATAAATTGCTTAGGTGAATAAGCATAAGTTTATAATTCCCATACAATTCTCTTTACCCAACCCGACTTAGTGGATTTACCTATTGTTTTTTTTTTTCTCGGTGTATGATTTGTCTTTTTCGAGAGAGTTTTAGACGATGTGTTTTAAGGCAAGTTGTTTTGAGCCGAATTGATTTAAACTAGGTTTAATAAGACGAGGTGTAAACAGAAAAATTTTCTGCTAGTCGAAAATGTGTGACCTTGATATTTTATCCCTATCCCCTGAAATTTTTTCCACATCCGTCCCTGGCGGCGGTGTTAAAAACTAAGGAAAATATCGGCAAGTGAGATAATGGTGGTTACAACATGGTTAAAGTTGTAAAGCAAAGTTGTTTAAAAATTGTGTAGCAGTGAAGAGGGACGACATTTAAATTTAGCTGTTTATCATTGTCGGAAAGAGTTTTGTCAGTGTATTGTTAGAGTAAGGCAAGCAGAATTGTCAACACAACACTTGCGGGCTTAAATGTCAGACTAGGCAAAATGTATATTTGGCATTTACGACGCACTTAACAAAATTAGGCAACATAGTAACAAGGATTCAAATTGACTTGAGTACGCACAAAAACGTTCATTAAATGTTTTTCTGGCAGAAAAAAAATATTGCACAACCCACTCTATTTGAATATTATCTCTACCCACTTAGTCGGCTATATGAGCAAGGATAAACACTTTAATGAAGCTTAAAAAATGTTCTATATATATGTGTGTATGTCAATAGAAAAACAACAACAAAGACACATAAAAAAACATAAACTCACCTATCTACGGATATGCAGCACAAATGCAGAATGCTTGCTGTGGAAAAATAAACATCCAGGCTATTGTAAACATTGCACATGAATGGTCCGAACATCCATTTGCCACCTGATAGCTCCACCGATGCATTAAATGTCATCGCACAGAGTGCCACCAACATGTCAGCCATGGCGAGTGACACAACAAAATAGTTTGTTATAACTCTGGAATGAAAAGAAAAATTGAAAAAGAATAACAATATTATCATCATGACAATGAAATAAGTTCATAAAAGAAGACTGCTACATATTAACTGTTGTAAAACGACAACAGCAAAAAAAAAAAAATTCTTATATCTCAACTCAAGAAAAAAAAAAGAAATAAAATCCTACCTTTGCTATTAACTGTTGCAAAACCACAACATCAAAAACAAAAAATTCCTTTTTCTCAACTATAAATATAAGTTCAGAGATATTTTTCTAGAAATAACGCTCTCAAGTAAATTAAATTTGCTACTTTGTTTCCTTTGGAGCGGAAATTGTGTACGAAAAGTGATCTAATATCCCGATCCGGCATGATTCCATTACCGACAGCAAAAGTGTAACACAGATAATATGCGATTGCATCCAACTGATGTTCTTTCTATAAATGTGTGTCAGGAAAATTTTGCATCTCAAGTTGTTTCTATTAAATGCAACCTTTGGTTCTTTTTATTTTTTTCCATTTGTATCAAATTTTGCTGGTTGTTGCATGTGCACCGATTTATTCATTACTCAATTTGATTTATTCAATTTAGTAACAAGACGGATATCGAATTTGCCTCCGAGGCAAAAGGATATTGTGTTAAAACTTTCTTAGAGTTTGATAAACTTGGCTACATAACTGCATATCCTAGCGGAGTAAGCAATGCGTCAAGACGGAAATTTAATAGAATTAACCAAGCTACAAAATAGGGTCAGTTTTATGGTTCAAACTACATTAGTTGATTTTTTACAGTAATTTAAATGTGGTTTTTTTGTATAACAAATAAATGATTGCATATCATCAAAATAAAGAAACGGAAAAAAATAATATATATATATTTGAAAGTGTCAGAGATCAATGAAATTTTTTGGGTAATTGGAAAGAAATATCGATCTATAATATTTAAATTGAAGAGCAAATTTTTCTGTTCAGGTAAACTCCCAAGGTACTGGGTCGATTTTTATGAAATAAGTTTTACAATGTGGTTTAACTAAAGTGTTAAGTTTTTTAAGAAATCATTCCCTATGCCACGAATTGCTTGATCGTTTTATTTTCACGTGTTTGTGTTGCGAGAATTTCAATAACCTTCATGTTATTTTCTACTCCATCCCTCTTCTGCTCAGCTAGCACAACACAACATAAAAAACAGATGAGCCTTGCGCAAGGCGAACAGAGAGATACATACATATCAGAGAACTGCAACGAGTCTATGATTCGAATGAATGACTATAAATCATCCATCAAAAACCGAATGCGAGTGCGTGCGGTTGCGTACAACGCCACCACTTCCACGCAAAGCATCCCCATAACAGCGATGAGCGAATAGTGCCGCCGCTTTCACACATCGCTCATAAGAATGCCGCTCAATGATTCTAGAGTCATTCCTTATGATTCTTGAGGCATTAAGGGAAATCGCGTGCAGTGTTACCGCTGACAGATTTTATTATACATATGATATATAAATAAATATATTATTATATACATATAATACTAGCGGACTCGGCAAATGTATAAAAATAAATCTTAACATAGTACGTATATTAAAAAAATATTTAAATGCACATACTTAATAAAAAAAAGTTTAAAATATTATTAAAAAAGTGAGAATATTATTGAAAAAATAATTAAAAATTTTTGGAAAAATTTTTTAAGAATTATTAAAATGACACTGTGGAACAAATTCAGGTTAGCAAAAGTTAGGTCGATTCTGATAGTGAGGGGTGAAAATATAGGCTAAATTAGAAGACCCGTATCGCGCCGTTTGGTTAATGTTAGTTCGAATTTTTGTTTTAATCGACCTTCGAACTTTGCAGTCAAAGATTTTTTGGCTATAACTCGTCGACTAATTGATATTTTTTCAATCTGTAAAAGCCAAAATATTGCTAGAGACCTGTGCAACAATTACAATTTTTTAAAAAATTGAGTTAGAAAACTTTTGTGGTGCTTATGAAGCACAATGTTGGAATTTTTTTTTTTTTCATTCTTTTTGAAAATATTTTTCACAAAACTAAGTCTTTTTTGCTTTCTGTTTGATCTATAATATGCTTCTCAGTTTCTTCAATAAATTTCATTTGAAAAGAAAACAATCATAATACAAAACTTGAAAAGGAAATTATAAAAATATGGAAAAAAATATAATTTTGAAATGTTAATTATGAAAAGTTTTAAGCAAAAAAATTAAATAAATTAAACTAATGATTTGGCCATTAATAATTTTAGCAGGCGGCTGTGGATTAACATCACTGCTCTCTCTAATATCTGAATATGAAGCCATTAGTTCTGATTTTTTCTGAGTCAAACACAAATTTGCAACAATTCCATCCAATTGGTTTTGTGTGACTAGGATTGGGCCCTTTGATGTTTCATAGGATGTACCTTTACCAGGGTTCGTATTCTGAGAAGAAATCCATGGATGTAGCAGCGGCGGTTGTAGTACTGATATCTGTTTGAAGATCAATACTTCGGTATGTTGGTACTGGAACGAATTCTGAGTGCGGTAATGGTAATTGGGCACTTGGCACTGCTACATAAGTTTTATTCTTTGCTTTCCTTCTATTCAAAGTTTTATGGTAGTTGATACATCTATAGCAATAGCAAAAACCAAAAGGCATAGCCTTCTTCTTTTCACTTTTCCATTGCATAAGAGTTGAATAGCAATTAAAGCAAACTTTTTTAGGGGCATAGTTTACGTCAGTGATAAACTCTTGCGAGAAATTACATTTTGGTTCCGACATTTTTAATACAATATATATTATACAATGTTTCTTTGTTATTTTTATAAAACCGATGCACTTAACTTAAATCACTCACAAAATGAAATAAGTTCCAAAAAAATTAATAGCGAATTTTATCACGACCGAGCGAAAATTAAAAGACATCAGCTTCGGCTGAGTTTCGAGTCTTAAATGAATCATTATTTTTGAAATTATGTGCGGTGGTTGAAAACAAAAAAGTTGTTTTACTAATTCCTAATTCTTAGAACTTCCCTTTTCAATTACTTCTACCTAAATCGCTATTTAGTTAATGGTTTTGGGATTTTTAACGAAAATTATCGACCAAGACCATTTTCTTTTCAAATGAAATTTATTGAAGAAACTGAGAAGCATATTATAGATCAAACAGAAAGCAAAAAATACTTACAGCCCTATTCTACCAGCTTAACAAAGCTCACCACATTAACAAAATAGTTAATATTAACAAGTTGTTAATGTTCCGTATTCTGGTGAAAATTTAAAATTGTAAAGAAAAGTACAATTTTGTTAATTGCAGAAAGTATCTTAACAACGACAACATAATCTCAACATTTATGTGTTTAGCTAGAGAATTGTTGTGCAAATAATAAAAATAATATATATTATAATATAATATTGAATTATAATTAATAAGACTGTGAAAAATGGAAGAATTTTTAGGTATTTTAAGTTTTGATAATAAAGAAGATCAACGAAAGGAAAAAAATTTAACGACGGCGCTATTTAAAACGTCTTCGAAATGAAAATGATTCATTCATTCTATCTCTTTATCTATTTTTTTATTTCTATGCAACTCTAAATACACTTAAATACCGAAATGAAAAACTTAAATATAATAATATACATATGCCAGCCAAAAGTTGAGGGTGCTACCGGCAAAAATTGTATATAATATAGGAGCTGCTCCTGCGTGGTTCACTTTGTTTGGCTATTAAAAACATGTAAATTTGTGTTTTAAAAAAAATATTGAGATTACTATATTCTTTGCATTTTCATTTTGCAAGCTGATGTAATAAACAATAAAATTTCATCGAAAAAACAGCTGGCGATTGAATGCTGTGAGTTTCACATTCTCACCACTCGTGGTGAACTTTTTGAGCTTACTAGAGCTTTCAAATTGTAAATAATTTTTTAGAATATGAACATTCACATTACATAACAATAATATTAACAAGAGCTCCTTTACAATTCCTTGTTAAGTTAACAAGCAGAATAGAGCTGTTAGTTTTGTGGAAAATATTTTCAAAATGCATGAAAAAAATATTTTTTCCAGAATTTCGCTTCATAAGCACCACAAAAATTTTCTAAATCAATTTTTTAAAAAATTTGAGTTCTTGCACAGGTCTCTAGCAATAATTTGGCTTTTACAGATTGAAAAAATATCAATTAGTCGACGAGTTATAGCCAAGAAACCATATAAACAATATGCTGAAAATCGGTATATGACTGCAAAGTTCGAAGGTCGATTAAAAAAAAATTCGAACTAACATAAACAAACGCCGCGACACGGGTCTTCTAATTTAGCCTCTATTTTCACCCCTCACTCTCAGAATCGACCTAACTTTTGCTAACCTGAATTTGTTCCACAGTGTTATTATAATTAAGAAATGAAGAATTATTGTAATTAAAATATTAAATAAAATCATTTTATAATATATAAATCATTAACAGCGGCAATCCTGTTTGTATTGGATTGCCGCTTTCCTTATTGCATCCCTTAACATAAAGGTTCTCAGCAATTCATCATTGCAAGTGTGAAAGTGATTTAAAAAATTGATTAAAAACAATACAATAACAACAAGAAAAAAATTATAGAAAACATACGAGTATAAAGAAAGTTTGCTACAATTTAATTCTTTGAACTAGCGATCCCCAACTTAGAAGCTGGCTATTTATCTTAATCAACACGTAAAATAAAACAAAAGTACAACAAGGAAAACGCACGCCAACACTAAAGTGCACGCAAATCATTCAATGACTTAGAGTCATTGAGGGTGCTTAGAATTATATGCAGTCTTTCTAATGAGCGATGAGTGAAAGCAGCGGCACTCGTCGCTCATTGCTGTTATGAGAATGCTTCGCGTGGAAATGGTTGTTGTCGTGCGCAACCGCACGCAATTGCACCCTGTTTTTGACGAGTGATTTAGAATCGTAAAAAAATGATTCGCTGCAGGTCTCTGAATTCGGAATCAGCACAAAATTTTGCTTAAGTATATTGCGTCAAAACTTTTAAATTTGTGTTACTTGAATGCATTTACAAGTCAAACCACAATTGATTGCGAATGGTGACAATGAAATCAAGTCATGATTGCAGAAAATGATTGATGAATCATCATCATTCAAAATGATTGTTGACTAAATTTTTTTTAAGTCTTATTCACGAAATTTAACAAATAGTGCAATCAAACTCACAATCAAACTTGCAATCAAACTTGCTCATTGATTGAGACTTCAAAGAATGCAGCTCCAAATGTTTGCAATCTTACACAGCTCTGTTTAAAACCACCTTGAAAAAAATGTACACCCACTTTCAAGCGTCGCATCTTGGAAAGAGTAAATTGGGTTCATATTTTACTCGGAAAAAATGCTTAATTGTTATTTTAAGTTCATATCTTACCTTAACTTACGATTTCGTTGCACTGATATGATGACCAGAGCATTTCCCAGGACTGCGGCCAAAATAATCGATGTGAAAATGAAACCTTTCAGAATAACAATTGACAGTTCCATCCAATTATCATCGAGTCCAGATGAGATCGTAGGATGTAGCGGCGTGCTGGTGGAGTTGAAGGTATAATTTGATGTGTCAATGGCGGTTGTGGCAGCCGAAGCAGCAAATGCTGCAGATGCAGCACTTGTCGTTGAGGCAGTTGCAGAAACATTCGGGTTCGCGATGCTTTGGTTAATAGCGTTTACTGACAATAATGATGATGATGTAGTAGACGATAATGATGATGATGACTGAGTTAAAGCTGATGTTGACGTTAACGCTGCTGCTACAATGGATGATGTATAGAGGAGGAGCGATGGAGAAGTATCTGGTTGTGAGTTAATGGTATGCATGCTCAGCGGTTCGATGGCATGATTGTTGTGGGTTGTGGCAGTGACAACTGTAACGACCGAGACATATGTAGAAGCCACAGCAGCAGCAGCGATATGAATGCTACACGCAGCAGCGACAAATACAGCGGCGTATTTTGATGACATGAGTTGTTGTAGTTGTAGTTGTAGTTGAAGTTGGAGCGTTTTTATGTTTTTGTTCTTTGCCTATATAATATATTGTTGTTGTTTTTGTTGCTGTTGTTGTAACTACGCAGACTCTTACAATTATTAATATTTTTTTTATTGATGCTGTGGTTGTGTCCAAGCATGTCATGCATGAGTGGTTGTCCGATTGTCCTGAGGCAGCTGCTGCATAATGTTAAGAGCGCCTTTGCATGCTGAAGCAGCATGCTTAATATTGTTCTAGTAGTCCTTGTTATTGTTGCTGTTGTTGTGATTGCTGTAGCTATTGCTGCAAAAGCTTTAGTTTTTTGCTGCAAGTCAAAGAAATGCAGAAAAAATCAAAAATAATGACACACATGACGCAGTCAGGATACAAAGGACATGCAACAATGATGAAATATTTATATAATATGAAAGAAGTAGTACAAAGATGCTGTTCTCCCACTCTCACTTCCTCACGCTTTTTTTTTAATAACACTCTCTTCCTATTGCTTCGACGTAGGTGTGTCCTTTTGAGTTGATGTCCTTAAAGCATTCAATTAACAAAGATATGCAACCTGTAAATTATGAAAATTGTTATAATTAATCTAAAGATTTGCATAATTAATGGCAAGTAAACAAAGAAAGAATTTAATGTCGTATTAAGGATGTTATAAGCAGCATTTAATGCCAGACAAGATATTTTAATTGTTCTTAGTGTGCGAATGTGCAAATGACTGTAAAAACAACTTTGAGTGAGTATGTGAATGTGAGTGTTATTGTGTGGGTGCTATTTTGTGTGGGCTGGGGAGTGTGTGTGTGTGTGTGTCAGTAATGGATTTCGCTGTGTGCCTGCATACGTTCTTCTGTTTATGTTTTTTGTAGATTTTGGGTAGCAAATAAATGCCTTGATTGAAGGCCATAAAAGTCATGTCTGATTTCTCAAAACATCCACTAGGGAGCTTGTGTTTGTAGTGCCAATGTTAAACAATGTTAGCGCAACAAACACTTAAAGAAGTGCGCCCAGATCGAGGAAAATTAAGCTTTTTGAGGTAATTTTTAACATACTTTTAAAGAATATGAAGAACGTATATTTCTTGTGTGATAAAGAAATTCTAAGACATACAATTTTTTCATATATGAAAAAATTTAAAATTTTATTTATTTTAATTTTTTTAATTTTATTTAATTTTATTTAATTTTCAAAAATTATTCTGAAATAGGATTGTCAATTAGATTGCTATTGGCCAATTGCTGTTATATAAGAATATTCAACTAACTAAATTTTTGGAATTTATAAATTTCGACCAGTTCTTTGTTTTAATTTTTAATGTTGTTTAGATTGGGCTAATTTAATTTAAATGTTCATTATATTAGAAAGCACTAAAAAATATTTAATTTTCCCAACGTTTCGAAGGTGTGTTTCCTTCTTCTTCAAGGAACAATAATTTTACTATAATATTTAAACAATAACGTTATTTTTTATAAAAAAGAATTTTTATTTATTTAAAATTTTTATTGAGATGCAAAATAGAAATTTTGTTTGGTTTATTTTTGATATTACTCAAAAATGATGATTATTTATATCAATACCCAGGTTACAATTTCACCTAGATAAGCCTTGAGTAAAGGACTTTATGTAGGAAGGAGAATTGAAATTTCCTTGAATAGTCAGTAAAACAAGTTTAATACAAGGTCTATGCAAGAAGAAAAGGCGTATGAAATTAACTTTTTTATTCAAGAACTTATATAAAGTTGTATCTATGTTTTATATAAGCTCATGAATAAAGTTTTGTATAAGGTTTTTATTCTAGACTTATTCAGGTACACGGACACTGTAAAAAAATCAGATGTTAGTTTGATTATTATTGCCTTTGTACCGGAGAGTATAACACACTATCTAATCGTGTATTCAGGAAATTGTTCGACTAACGTTGAAACTTAATTAATAACAGGTCATTCAATAAGTCCGTAGAATAAGAAAGAAATAAAAAAAAAATTTTGATACAACTCGATTATATTATTCAACATAGTTGCCTTCGAGAGTGATACAACGAGTATAGCGATTTTCCAACTTTTCGATACCCCTTTTATAGTACGATTTCTCTTTCTCGTCAAAATAGACCTCAGTTTCAGCGATTACTTCGATATTTTACTTGAATTTCTTTTCAGCAAGCATTCTCTTGAGATCTGAAAACAGGAAAAAGTCGCTGGGGGCTAAATCTAGAGAATACGGTGGGTGGTTAAGCCATTCGAAGCCCAATTCATTCAATTTAGCCATCGTTTTCATCGATTTGTGACACGGTGCATTGTCTTGGTGAAACAACACTTTTTCTTTTGCAAATGTGGCCGTTTCTTGGCGATTTCAGCCTTCAATCGATCCAAAAGTGCACAGTAATAGTCGCTGTTGATGGTGATTCCTTTTTGGAAATAGTCGATGAATATTATTCCTTTCGCAACCCAAAATACAGACTCCATCACCTTACAAGCCTACTGTTGGGTCTTTGCTCGCCTTGGATTCGGTTCGTCGACTGCTGTTTACTCAGCTGACTGTCTTTTGGATTCTGGTGTGTAACATTCAAGCCATGTTTCATTCATTGCCACAAATCGACGATAGAATTCCATTTTATTGCGGATTAACAGCGCTAAACACTCCTTTAAAGCATCAATTCGTTGTTGTTTTTGGTCGACTGTGAGCTCAAGCGGCACCAACTTTGCACAGAGCTTTCGCATACCCAAATGTTTGTGTAAAATGGTAAAAACACTACCATCTGATATCTTTACAATGTCAGCTAGCTCGTGCACCTTCAATTTCGTTCATAACCAATTTCTTTGATGTTTTGTGGAATAACAGTCTGATATGGGCGTCCAATGCGCTCTGCATCATTTGTGCTGATACGACCACGTTTAAATCCAGCAATCCACTTTTCTACCATTTGTCTCGACGGAGCAGAGTCCGGATAATATTTATCAAGCCATTGTGTGGTTTCCACTGTATCTTTTTTCATCAAAAGGCAATGTTTTATCAAAACTCGAAATTCACTTTTTTCCATTTTTTTTCGATAACAATGGTGCACACAAAATGCTATAACTCACGAATCAATTGTTAGATTGTTGTCAAATTTTTATGCGTATCGTTTAAAGATTGATACTAAATAAAAATCATATGGAAAAAAATCTAGTAACGCCATCTATGTGTCATCCTATGGGCTTTATGAACGTACTGTTATTTTCTTTGAATTTCTTTGAGTAAGACTTTATAAAATTCTCAACTGAAATCATTTCATATAAGCACTTAATTTGCCGGTCATAAATTGCTTCGTTAGCCCTGCGGTCCAAGCAAACGGACTATCAGTCAAGAGTTCATTGGTTCGACGCCGTACACAGACAAGCTTTGTTTTCATTTTTTTTTTTTTATTAATGAAATAAAAATCGTGGGATGCAAGGTTTTTTTTTATGAAAGAGCGAGTTTTCTTGAAGTGAAACTTTTATAGTCGCGTATACAACAATACGGCGAACTAGATTGGGGGGGAGGGGGGGGGGGGGTGAGACCAATGTAACGAAATGGTTCTTATGAAACAACAACACAGAAATTCGATCCATTCGCACAGAAATTGGATCCATAGGCGGTTGTTCTACTAACTAGGCCATGGAGACATATCTACTTGAGTAGCTCATACTTATCTTAAATTTCACAATCAGTAGTTCTTTTCTTTCTTTTATGATTGAATTGAGTCTTTCGTTCAATACTCTTAACGTACACTACGGTCAAATTTCTAAACATAGCTTTTTGAATCTAAACATAGCTTTTTTTCAGAATATTAGCATACTTTAAAGCATTTCTCAAATTGAGTTTTGATAAATTCAGAAAGCAATTTCCGAAGTAGGCCTTGCATTGATTGATTTGGAAACAACACATGCTGCAATATTAACAAATGCAACTTTGAATATAAAATTTGTTTTATTCTAAGATCTGTGAATTTTTATATAAATACCATATCTTTCATATAATTCAAATGTAGTTTTTAGCATACGTTTATATCGAAATTTAAAGAAATCGCATGCTGCGGTATTGTGCTACCGGATTACCTACTCTGCTTTTAAATAAATTAAACAAACTGCTGCATAAGCCAGAATTGCAGAATATTCATTAACGCGTCTGGCTTGCATTCGTCAATAGCACTCTTGGAGTATATTCTTTAACTCACCTGCATTGGTTTCGTCAACATTAAAAAATAACAAAAAGGACAAAGAAACAACGAAAACAGTAGAACACGCGATAACCGATAACTCTTATCTCTTGTATTTCTTGTGGAAAATTCTTTAACGCGTCCGGCTTGTGTTCGTTCATTAAAAAATTGGTCGAAAATTTTTCAGCCTTTCTCCTTTGTGTTCGTTCATGTTTTTTCTACAAAGACTTATATTTCTGGATAATTTTTTCGTTAAATGTTACAATATATGTCATTTTAAAAACGTAGTATATTAATGGACTGCATGGAAATGTTAATGGACTCGGAAATAATCTGATCCATAAAAACATCTAAAATACAAATAGAGAATATATGAAAATGGAAAACAATTTTTTTTCATATATCTGTTTTGTTTGTTGACGAAACTTCTGCAACGATTCAGTAATATTTTCATGCACGAATAATCTCAACATTTCTGTTTGCGTTCGTGGAAATTTTATATGGGATTTTCGTCAATGAAATGTATGGCCGAATCAGCATGTTTCGTCAAAGATGAATAAAAATCGGTCGTGATTCGTTTATCAATTCAATAAGACTTGGACTACTGGGAAATATTGTCGCAAATGCAACATAAAATACGATGCAAGTCTTGTACCGAAAAACGCATCAAAATTTTTAACAGTGTAGTCACGGAAAAATAAACCTAAACAACTATGTGCATGCTACTGCCGGTCAGTGCTTCTGACCAAGAAGCAAAGGCTTAGTGGTCCTTTCTGCAGTTGAAATTTTGTGCTTTTTTTTAATTAAAAATATTCACAATTATACTGGCAGTTTTTGTTTTTTTTTTAAGAAAAGTTGAAATAACGCTCGATTATAATCGATTAATGATTATTTTAGATAAACAATCAGTTTCTTTTGTCATCAATCCTATAAAATAAATTGAAAGATGTATGCTATGCTTGCCTTCGGGCTTGTTCGTACAAGGGAGGCCATGGTGCGATGGTAGCACGTTCAACTTGCAGAAGAATTGTACGCGGTTCGATGGGAGTACGGAAAGGGAATAATGCATTATTCCCGCCACAGGTTTTTCGACAAATTTTTTCTTTTAAATATTTATAAATAAAAATATAATTGACAAAAAAATATACAGCAAGATCTGTCGTATGTGCTATGAGAATCGAGCCTGGGTACTACTTAAGTCATCAAATTAAAATAATAAATCCTCTTGGTCAGGAAAGCTAAAAAAAAACTGCTATCGAATTCTGTAGGTGAATATTGATGTTTTCAGTAACTGTCAATAAGCAAAAGGAACATTCGATATTTCCCATGATATCACCATGTTGTATATACCATTTGGCTTTATGAAAAAAGACAGTTCTTAAACTACTACCGGTACGAATGCAAACTGCTTTTTAACCATTTGGTTGCACTGAAAGAGGAAATGTTAATTAAATAAATTAGCAATTTTCCCAGGAATTCCATTTTTGGGTAAAAGTTTCACTTTTACCGTGCGTGGCGGCCACACACATCATTTTTTTATTGTAAAACAAAAATTTTGTACATTTTAAAAAAATGTTGTATATATATATACTCTGTTCACCCAGCATGAATTGAGCACCTTTATATAGGAAGGAAATTGTTCGAATAACGTTGAAACTTAATTTTTTATATTTTTGAATTTCCTTGAGTAAAAGTTTATCATTTTATATAAGCACTTAATTTGTCGACCATAAATTGCTTCGTTAGCCCTGCAGTCTAAGCAAACGGATGATCGGTCATAAGTTCATTTGTTCGACGTAGTACACAGACAAACTCTGTTTTTTTTTTTTATTTTTTTTATTATTGAAATAAAAAACGTGGGATGATAAGCTGTTTTTTTTTTATGATAGAGGGAGTTTTATTTATTTTATAAATTGAAACTCTGTTTCAGCTTTTATTGAAACTTTGCTCGAGCTGAGGTTCGAATCATAACTTTGAAATTTGCATTCAAACGATACTCCACAGAGCTATTAATCGCGTTAAGAAATAAGAACGAAATGACTTTAAGAATGCGTATGGTTTTGTTGTTGTGTAAAAGCTTTGATAAATTTACATGACGTCATGACCTCTTCTGTTAAGTACTGCAAACATTTACCACAATGCGTTGAAGTGTTCAAGAGCTTTACATTGAATTAATTTTCTTGGAGTGTTTTATTGAAACATTTAAAGGGTGATTTTTTAAGAGCTTGATAACTTTTTTTTTAAAAAAAACGCATAAAATTTGCAAAATCTCATCGGTTCTTTATTTGAAACGTTAGATTGGTCCATGACATTTACTTTTTGAAGATAATTTCATTTAAATGTTGACCGCGGCTGCGTCTTAGGTGGTCCATTCGGAAAGTCCAATTTTGGGCAACTTTTTCGAGCATTTCGGCCGGAATAGCCCGAATTTCTTCGGAAATGTTGTCTTCCAAAGCTGGAATAGTTGCTGGCTTATTTCTGTAGACTTTAGACTTGACGTAGCCCCACACAAAATAGTCTAAAGGCGTCAAATCGCATGATCTTGGTGGCCAACTTACCGGTCCATTTCTTGAGATTAATTGTTCTCCGAAGTTTTCCCTCAAAATGGCCATAGAATCGCGAGCTGTGTGGCATGTAGCGCCATCTTGTTGAAACCACATGTCAACCAAGTTCAGTTCTTCCATTTTTGACAACAAAAAGTTTGTTAGCATCGAACGATAGCGATCGCCATTCACCGTAACGTTGCGTCCAACAGCATCTTTGAAAAAATACGGTCCAATGATTCCACCAGCGTACAAACCACACCAAACAGTGCATTTTTCGGGATGCATGGCCAGTTCTTGAACGGCTTCTGGTTGCTCTTCACTCCAAATGCGGCAATTTTGCTTATTTACGTAGCCATTCAACCAGAAATGAGCCTCATCGCTGAACAAAATTTGTCGATAAAAAAGCGGATTTTCTGCCAACTTTTCTAGGGCCCATTCACTGAAAATTCGACGTTGTGGCAGATCGTTCGGCTTCAGTTCTTGCACGAGCTGTATTTTATACGGTTTTACACCAAGATCTTTGCGTAAAACCTTCCATGTGGTCGAATAACACAAACCCAATTGCTGCGAACGGCGACGAATCGACATTTCACGGTCTTCAGCAACACTCTCAGAAACAGACGCAATATTCTCTTCTGTACGCACTGTACGCATTCGTGTGGTTGGTTTAATGTCAAATAAAGTAAACTGAGTGCGAAACTTGGTCACAATCGCATTAATTGTTTGCTCACTTGGTCGATTATGTAGACCATAAATCGGACGTAAAGCGCGAAACACATTTCGAACCGAACACTGATTTTGGTAATAAAATTCAATGATTTGCAAGCGTTGCTCGTTAGTAAGTCTATTCATGATGAAATGTCAAAGCATACTGAGCATCTTTCTCTTTGACACCATGTCTGAAATCCCACGTGATCTGTCAAATACTAATGCATGAAAATCATAACCTCAAAAAAATCACCCTTTATATGAACAATGTTTTCATTAATAATTATCATATACAAAGTGTTTAAATCGAAGTGGAACTGTTTCAATTACACAATTATTATTAATTAGACTCATCAAGCATTCATTTTAAATATTTTTTTTATCTCACAAATTTATATAATTTATTTTATATATGGGCACGGACGCGACTTTCGCACGCTTTTAATTACGCCAAAAACAAGAAAGAAACATTAAGAGTCGATATGTATTTTTAGTATTTTAACGCTCTGAAAGACTACTACATTTTAGAAATATATTGGCAAGATTTAGTACAAATTGGTATTAAGTTATAAGTAATAATACAATGAAACGGACGCGACAAAAAGTATAAGTTTTTTTGAAGCTCTTAAAGAAATATACCAAATTAAGCTATATTTGGGAACTTTTATACCACAACGCGAACTGTGTAAGGCGTATATTAACTTTGTCATTTCGTTTGTAATGCCAAGAAGGAAGCGTGGCAGGTATAGAAAAATATATATATTTTTGATCAGCATCATCTCCTGAGTCGATTTCCGTGTGTCCGTCTGTTTGTCCGTCTGTCGACACGATTACAGCCGCAATTTTAAAGCTATCGCGATGAAATGCAAAATATAATTTTATTTTTAAAAAAAGAAGATCAAGTTCGGATGAAAACCACGCCTACATCCCATACAAAGTGACTTTATATTAACCGTAAAATGTCTTTACAATCCACAAAAATTAAGGAAATGCCTTAAAATTTGGCATGCAAGCTAATGAAATTTGGAAAAATCGGATGAAAACCACGCCTACCTCCCATACAAAGTGGCTTTATTTTAAAGGTAAAATCTTTTCAAAATCTGCAAAAATTCAAGAAATGTTTTAAAATTTTGCTCTGTGTGGACAATAGTTGGAAGGGCAATATTTGGAAAAAAGCGATACATTCAGAAAAAGCGATACCAAGATGTGTTAAAAAATTTACAACTAACGGTAAATTTTTGTTCTTATTTGATAGCCAAATTGTCCTAGTTAATGCTACGTTGTCAAAATTAATTAAAAAAAATCAAAAAATGCTTTTTTTTCAACTCAAAGTCAATGTTATTCAATGAGTCTATAGGTGCGTTTTTTGGCATCGCTATATCCGCTTAACAATATTTTCATACAAAAAATCTGCTTAGTTCGTAGTCGCCGACAGGAACACTATTGCCATATCAAAAAATTATAGTTTACAAAATTCATTGGCAGCACTTTTTGGAAAACAACCATGTTTATGTCACATCAAGAAAAAAGCAGAAGCTTGCTGCATGCTACCTTACGGACACTTGTTGGTCAAGTTTTGAAAGTTCCGGTCCATGGAACGCTTTGGTTAATTTTCTGATTGGTAAGGTTGTAGGCTACATTTCTTCTTCTGTTTACTGTTAAAAGCCAGTTTTCTGTCTGTTGTCTGGAAACAAGAACAACTTTTGCCTGTATCCATCGCGAAGCATGCACTTATTGGATAAGAAAAGTGACAAGTGACTCGTAATGCTGCCAAATTTGACGAAGAATTTTAAGTGACTATGAGCGTTATTTTGGTTAAGCGTATATAGCGATGCCAAAAAAACGCACCTTATGTGAGCAATATAAACAAGTACTTTAAAAAACAATTATATATGATAATTTTATAGTATAGAATTAAAAAAAAAAAATTATTTGAAAAAGGCTAATGCAAAATTAAATACAATCATTAATACAAGTACATTAAATACAAGTATATGGAAAACAAAAACATTTCATCGATGGAACGTACGTCAAGGAAAAAATGTTAAAGTTAATTTTCTTGAATTCCTGATTTCAGATTTGAAAAACTTTTCGAAAGTAACGTTCAGCGTACCTGCTAACGGTTTTACACAGTTTTAAATTTTTAAAAACGCTGTGGGCGTCACCAGGGTGGCCCAAAGTTTGAAACGCACGTGACACTTGTAACTAAATTTTGGAGTCAAATATGGGTGGAATATATTTGACTATTATTATTAAACCAACATTTTTTTTTTAAATTATTTTAATGAAATATTAAATCTTACACTTATCTCAAATTGTCGTAATTTTAATAAAGCAATGCTAAATGTAACTATGAATGAAGCTGCAATACACATGTGACTTAACTGACCTATGGCAATTATCACATCATAACATACATCGTTACAAACGTTTTGTTTTGGTTTCCCTGCATGCTTGCAGTAAAACCAATGCAAACGTAAACAGAACAAATTCAAGTGCTGCTTACGGCATGATTCATGTTATACATTGTGTGAGTAGATCGCTGTCAAAAGTAGTAACGTATACTTGAGTGTGTAACCTATTAGTAAATTATTACAAGTGGACAATTACAGATGTGCAAGCAGAATGATTATGTGAAATAGATGTATAATAAAGTAAATTTACTTTAAGTTATTTTTGTATGTTTTGAGTAAGAAATATTATATTGAGTGAAAATAATATATTGTAAGTTTTCACTCAATATTTTTGTGTATAAACACCCGCGTAAGAAGTAAAGAACAATTTATTAGTCAATAATTCAAGTCTTGTGACTTGAAATTTACAAATACTGCCTTGAGGCAGAAAATGCAAAAAGCCTTGCGGCTGATATCAAAAGGCCTTGTGGCCATATTTTTGTCTTTTAGAATAGGAAAGCTAGATTTTACAGCGAAACATTATACAGGAATAAAGAAGAAATTAATATATAATGTAAGTTTATTATATGGCGATCCTGCGGACAAGCCTGTGAATTCTGAAGATAACCTGTGGACAATCCTGCGAATTCTGAAGACATCCTATAGACTAACCTGCGAATTCTGAAGAAAACATGAGACTTCTGACGACAATCTTGATCCTGCAAACAACAAAAGTAAACTCTAAAAGAGATTCTGCGTACCAAAGTGGAAATTTCTGACGATTACTCCTGCGACATCCACCTGTGAAGAAGCAAATTTTTCTACAATCAACTCCAATTAGCCTGAAGTCACAATTTGACGAAATCTTTCAGAAGTGCCTACTGCTTGCAGAAAAGTACGGCCTTAGTTCCGTGACTGAGCAGCAAGAGCGACCAGCACTAAAGTACACACCGACTCAACTTCCAGGTCCCAAGAAACTAACCATAGAAGAATACAGACAGAGGACATCATAGAAGGAAGTAAACTCAAAGCAAAAATCACTTGTAGGAAGACAAGTGCGCCAACGGAAGGAACCCAATAATTTGTATAAATTAATTACTAATACAAAAGGAACTAAATATATGAGTTTATAAGGCAACTTAGAGACCTAAAATATTAAATTCAAACCAATATGGAATAAATTTAGTGTTTAAAAATTTAATTTCAGAATATAAATTATGTTGTATTTGTGAATGTAAGATTAATATAAAATATTGAAAAGATCACTTAAAATTGCACAATCACATAATTACTAAAATTAACAAAATAATGAGAAAAATAAATAATTAGTAAACATATTTTAAAATTTTATTATTGTCCAAACTATTACCTTCGTGACTAAAGATATTACACACTGATATTATGTATATGTTAATATTACCAATTTAAAAAAAATAATGGTTTCGATAGGACAGGAAACCAAAATAACAAAATATTTAAATAAATGAATATACAGTGCCTAGCACTGAAATAGTAGTGCGCAATCGAAAAGCAAGTTTCGCTATATATTTTATACCCTATCAGATATCGATGCCGAGCAGTACTAAAATTATGTTAACTAATATGTTGCAACCCTGTTGTTCGCAATTTAAAGTTGCCAAAAGTTTACTGTTACTTTGTAGAACAGCTTAAATTGAATTATAAGTTTTTCTAAGCGAGCTATAAAATAGTAGCGAACAAGGAAATCGCGTAAAGATTTTGGTTTAGCATCAAAATATTTATTTGTTGTACACAACAAGTAAGTTTTATTGTTTTTTTTCATATAAATTAAGCAGTGAAAAATAATAAAAATACTTGAATCCGTTTCCTTAAGTGGGATGCGGAAAACATTGAAGTGCAGAAAAGCGAAAGTTGATTTAAAGTCTAATAAAAAGCAGTACAACCTACAAGGAAGTAGAAACACTAATCGGCTGCTCCTCTACAATAATCCACAATGCAATATTGTTCAAAAATAAGGATGAGCTTACGGTAAAAAAACTCGTTAGGTGCGCAAAAATTCGATAAACAATGTTGGCTGTGGAGATCCGAGACGAGCTGAACTTTCCCTGTGGTATTCATACGGTACGATGTGTCAAGTGACTCCATGTATTACACTGATGACAGTCAAATCATTTTGTCCTGTAATTTTTTCTCTCCTTAAGATTTATGTTAAATTTGAACAAACCATGTATAATAAAAATACAAAAATTAATTTTTTTATTAATACTTTTTATTAAACTGCATTGAATATTGAATATAGGGTATAGGAGATAGGAGAAGGCTTGGCAGATCATCATAAAATTTTTACATGATTTTAAATTGAATTAAGCCTTTACTCAGTACAATATAAAATATTAGTTGAAGCATAATATCACGCTTACTTATCGACACGTTCGAGTATCGATATTCTAGTACCGATCCTCTGACGAGTCGATCGTTCGGCTTATCCGACTATCTTTTTACCTTTTTTTTATAATCACCAATTGGTTATGTGGCACTTAAGATGTTTTCTTAAAGATCCACAGTTTTGCATATCCCGACACATATTAAAGGAAAGCAGACAACTGGACAATATAAGGACTTCGTCACCTATTGAAGAATTTGATAATCACATATTGATTATAAGCAGCTAGAGTGATGTGTCAAAGATCCAGTCTGGTTGCTACATATTAGCCTCCATATTGGATTGAAATATTCAACAACTCGTTGGTTATCGTCTTCACATATTGAAGGCCTTGAGTACAGGTAAGCATTAATTAATAAACTTTAGAAAGATTTATAAACTTACCGGGGTTGCTTATTATTTGTCTTTTCTCCCTCCGCATAAACAGGTGTTGCATAAACAAATTGCCCTTGAGTTGTACGCTGCGGCTAGGTTTTTTTGTGCATCATATATCCAGAAAACAATCGTGACAATTTGTCACAAGAACAAACTCCTAATTTATTTACAAGCCAATAATAAGTTAATTTTATTTCTTATACTCTCTACAACTGGAGATATTGATTTTTAAACTTTATTTTGTGTGGGAGGTGGCCGAAGTGGATGGCTGGTCCTGATTAAAATTTGTGTGGCGTTATATACTTATGAAATAATGACACATGTTTAATTTCATGTACCTACGATGGTTTCTTCTATTTGTGTGCCTCATCCCATAGAACTCGTTACACTGTGCGACTTTTGACAGCGTTACCGATTGCACAGAAAACCAATAACTAAAACAGGCAACGAATTTCGGCAACGAAGATTCCTATTACCGCTAACGCGCAGAATTGATCTGTTAGTGTGGTTTATTTAAATTCTTTTTCTTTAATTAGTAAGCGGTTCGAGCAAACTTCAATAAATTGACTGTCCAAATATGAAAACCAATGCAAACTCTTAACTCCTTTGATATTTAGAACATATTGTCGGAACTCTGACAGTTGATTAGAAAAACTTTGAATTTGTTCTTCAGAGATATATAAAAGGTTGACTCAATAATGTTGTTCTTAGTACATTCATTAAAAGATAGAGCATCTTCGAGAGCTTATGGTTACGGACGCTTACGGAGCTTACGGTTACGGACGCGACAAATTTTAAACACCCATACAACTTTTTTTCGATTTTTCCGGGATCCAATTATTATATTATCTTAACTAGAACAACGCACTTGTTTAAAAACTGAGAGCTACTTGCATTTGAAACGTTTGTCCACTAATGACATCAATCAATAATGTTTTTTGCACACGGACGCGACATTAGGATGTAGGAAGAAGCAAACTCAAAAAGTCCGCTATTCGAACTCCGCTTTCTTTCGTTTCTTATCCCATGCATAAGATTGTTGTTAGTAGAAAGCTATTAAATCACAGCAACAAAATAATTTTACTTGAATAAGCTAAAAACACAATGAAAAAATGTGGGTATATCGTCAAAAGGCTCAGAAAAAATTTCTTAAAATTATTTAACATTTTTAAAATATAGATACTTAAGCTTTATTATTGGATAATAAAATGTTTTTCTGACCAGTTTGAGTTTTCCACTCGTGGTGGACTTGTTTTGGGAGATGCCCATGTATAAATTTATTAAATAAGGAATTTTACTTAATTAAAAATCTTCTTGAATACTTCCGAAATGTTTCATATGTAATATTTCATATAATGTTTTCAAATGTGAAAAGCTTTACATATGAAATTACAAGATATAAATTATATATGAAATTACACGAAAATGGAGTTTTCGAGACTTTTACAAAGCTCTTTCTAGCAAAGCTTGAATAAAGGCTGAAGTAGGGTGATGTGTAACACGTTTTTATTTGCTCTAATAAAAGTGTTAAGAAATTGAATTTTTGATTGGTTTCAAGGCCTATCCCTTGCAAAAGAACCAAATCGAAGTGAGTGATTTCATGGCTGTTGTCTATTTTGAGAAATGTATGAAATAGGAAAAAATTTCATTTTTGGTTTTTTTGGTCTTTATCAAATCGGTGAGGTGATGTTTAACACCAGCAAAATGTTGGTTTAAAGACTACTTTTAGTAAAAGGATTATGATAAGAACTTAATGAAATCTCCTGCACTTGCAACTGTAAAAGTTTATATGGCGTTGTTAGAACACAGTTTTTCATAGACTTCCTACCACGATTGGATTTTGGTCTGGGCTAAATAGTATGAACTTGGCCGATCTCTATAAATGCCGTTAATGTGATTGAATTTCAGAGTTTTGACGTTGTTGCCATTTTAATGGTAATTATAATGGGTAAGATGTGTTACGCATCACTCACCTTGAGTGTTACACATCACCCCAATATAAGTCACTTTTTTCTCATTGATGGAATTTTACCACAACGTGAAAGAATGTAAAATCTTTACATCATACCATATTTTACATCTAATCACTTTTAATATCTGAAGAAAATTTTGTCCGTTAAAAAATTTAAATCTGTCAGAAAATGTTATTTTAATATTATACATTTTTTGTGAGAATTTTCTTTCGTATTGGGAGGAAAAGGGTATTTCCTGATCATCTCAGTGTTTTTGTCATGTGATAAAAATACGCTGGCAATACTATTCCAAACATACTCACACTCAATCTCTCGTTTATCCATGTACTGCTCGATGTTTTGTTTCCAATTTTATAAAATTTTCATTTTTTATTTCTTTTTCATGGAATTGCATCACGTACTAAATGGAATTAAATTGACTTGCACAGAAAATCCATCGGCAGAGAAATACTGTTAAAATGGTAAGGTTTTTGTTGTTTTTATTTTTTTTTTGTTAATCTTGTCTGCATTATGCTGGCTTTCGTTCATTCATTCATTCGTTCGTTCATTCACTTTTCAAATGGATAGTTATTGGATATAATGTGCTTTTAAATAATGCTTCCTACGTAGTGGAGCATACTTTCGCAAATTGCTAGTTGATATTCATTGAAGCAAAATGAAATATTTTACATAGCAGGGCATTGCGGTGAAAGCTACTCCAGAGCTCAAAAGCTCTATCAGATCCGTTGATTGATTGTGTTTTAAGCACAAAGGCAGATTTATTATTCTATTTATCTAGTGCAGGTCATTTAATTATTGTGTTGCCTATTTATGGATGTTTGCAAAGTGAGGCATATTTTCAATAGTAGAGAACGAAAAATGTTTTCTAATATTTATGAAACCATTAAAACACAATCATGAGTTTAAACTTGATCGACTAGCGAAGGTCGAAATGGTTTAATTTTTTTTATTTAGAATGGAAAACCATTGGGAATATTAATGGAAAGCTAATAAATAAAACACAGGCTTATGAAATTTAAGAACTTATTTTATAATGTGGTCGTTACTCTTAAGTGATGCTCAAAATATTACGGCGTCATAGTCAATAAAATGCCGCCTAACATAATTTTCGTTTAATTAAATGCATGAAAATTTAATTTATAAAAACACACATTTAGTTTAAGGTGTTAGTTTAAGGTCCAGATTGAATTTTTTTTAAAAAAAGCGGGCTTTTTAGAATGACTGTATTTTTTTTTATTTTATTAAACATCAAAATAACTTTTTTTATTTTTAGTAAATTCTTAAATTAACAATTTAATTTTGTTTTTTTGCATTAATAGTTATTGTTATACTATTTCACTTTTATTGTATTGTCGTGTAAAAGTTGAGGTCGCGAACAAAAGGCCTCTTGCGGCTTGCATGATATCTCCTCTCCAGTGAGTGAAAAACAAAAAGATCAAAAAATTTTATTTTTAGAACAGTTTTGCCTTCTGAGTGAACCGACAAAAAGTTTAAAATTAAAAAAAATAAAAAAATGCCGCATAAATTAAAAAAAAGCCAATTTTTCGTGCACGAAATCAGACCTTATAAATTAAATAAAGAGCAAAAATAAATATTTTTTATTTGATTTTCTTAGTTCTCTCAGAGCGTATTAATTTTAAAACATGATTTGAGTTAATCGGACGAATACTTTTCAAATTAGAGCCGTTTCAAAAAAATGTCATTTCGAGAAAAACTCGTTTAAAATTTTTGTTTACTTTACTTTATGAGCGTTTACTACTCATAAAAACTTAAATATCTCTTAAACGGCTTCGAAATTTATTCTGAAATTTTTTTTTACACATTCTTATGATGTTCTCCAAAACAATAAAAATAAAAAAAAATTTGAGAATTTTTCTAAAAAAATTGAAACTGGGCCTTAAGTTTACTAGGCACGTGTTTACCATGAAAATATATCCGTAATCACAGTGAAAAACTAAAATCTCATTGTATTCGATTTTACAGGTATAGTCGCCGAATTTCGTCCTCGAACCTTATTTGGAGCCCTTCCGGTTGTTTTTTCTTTTAACTAATGATATCTAGTTTTGATAGCCTGCAGCTAATTACCTCAGTTGGCCATTGTAAAAAAAGTGGTGGTGAAACGTTGCTCCTAGAACAAGGTCTTTAAACAAATATTATGCTTTAAAATTCACCAGAATCGCAGTAGCGCGCTATCGAGCTTGATATTTCCTTACCAGTGTTTCGGTAAAACTGCATACATGGAATAAAGTTTTTAATATTACATGATATGGTAACTTGTCGTTTTCAATTAAATTTAAAGTCCGTGATTTATATTTTAATTATTTGTCATGGATAGTGCGAATAAATGTTGCAATCCTCTGAACAAACAGAAGCATACATTTTTTTGATTGCAGATTCAATGTATGTTTCGTTTAATTTAAAATAAAAGAAAATGTAATCATATTAAAATGCTTATTAATAATTAAAACTTATGAGTAAGACCTTAATGCATAACCCTCATTTTTGTTTATTTATTTTTTAATAATTTTACCGGCTCTAAGCCTCTATTAGGCAATTTATGCTAGAGCTTGTGTGTTCTGTTGAAGGCCTTCTGCTAAAATGGGTTGCCGTAGATTTAAAGCAATATTAAAAAAGGAACTTGGGTATCATAACCTTAGGTAAGTTCTACTTATACTAGTGAAGATTTCCTAAGGCCTTTGCAACAAGCGCTTGCGTTGTTCTCTTAGAGTTTGTTTGTTTTTTTCATCTTTTCAGCTTTGTTTAACACCTTTTTCACTTTTTTATTTTTCTTTTTAAATAAACTTAATTTTTATTTGATATCAACTCATCAGTAATCTTGCGTGGTTCCCGCTATGGTACACTAAGCAGTTTTATGTCCTACTTGTCTCGCCAGTGTAACGAATAAATTACTGCGAAATACATGCACGTTAGTACAAATGAGAAGAAAAGGAAAGCAAATAATGACCGCGTATGACAGAAAGAGTAGCAATGAGAGAAAATATTGTAAGAACCCCAATTTGCTTTTGCACAAGTATCTTTGGCATTTTATACAATGATGGCATGACCAAGTTGACAAAAAACGTATGAAACTTACACAAATTTCTTAGGCTTCATACAAAAATAGTTACCCAAGTCATTTTAGGCAACACGCCGTAAGTATTTTTCTGAGTGTAGTGTAACAACAAAAATATAGCAGTCTATTCCAAAGTTTTTTTAGATACAAGAAGTTAATATTTTTTTTTTTAAATTTATTCAGGTTATAGTACATAAAAAATACTTTGAAAATTTTTTTTTTAAAAAATCATTTTCTGGCTTTTATATAGAGGGCGCTGAAAATGACATTGAAAAAAATACATCCAAAACGGTTCGATGGATGTGGCCTATCCCATGTATCTGAAACTAAAAATCAAATTTAAAGTATAGACCATTAATTCGGCTTCCCTCTTACTCACGACCCCCGGGGCGGTTTTTTTTTAACTATGGCGAAAGTTGGAGTAAAATGTTAAAAAAAAGAGATATATTTTCTCGCCCTATTTTGTCTAAAAAAAATAGGTGCTTGAATTTAGGGAGATACTTAAAGGACAAGATTGCGAACAAAATGCATTAAAATTCATTGGAATTGAATCAATAGGTTTTCAGTTTTCTATCGAACTGTTTTTTAAAAAAACTAGTTTGGAGGAAATCGCGTTGGAAGTTATTTTTTTCGAAATTTTCCATGCATTTCAAAATTATCGGTTGATAACACTTACTTTTGTTAAATCTGCAATGTCCGGTATCGATTTAAAAGCATGAATGTATATTCAAGAAATTATAAAGAACACATTAAACAAACACAAAAAAAAAATGTTTTTTTTTTTAAAAATTTACTCGTACTATATTATACCCTAATGAAAACTTTCCAAAAGACATATGTAATGTGGTACTTATTTTGTAATTGTTAAAAATTTGTCTGATGCTTACGGGAGGCAGCTACCCAACCCTTTTCCTCTAGCTACTACCATGTTTATATATTTGTTCTTTTTGTGCTCTTTTTTTGTTTCCACAATAAAACGTTTTACATAAGTTCGAAACATCCTACAGTCCCTCACTATTATACTCACTCTTTTGCCTCCCGTTGAAATAAATGCTGGTGAAGGAAACGGTTGTTCTTACATTTACATCAACAACATTAATTGAGAAAGAGATACGAAGTTTAACCAACGAAAATCAAGATCAAAGACATAGATGAGAATTTGCATTACAAATTGTTGTTTACGATGGTGAATGAAAAACTATTCAAAGCAATCACCAAAACTCCTTCATCACAGACATGCTATAAAATTTTTTTCTACTCCAAAGAAAAAAGTTTGCCAAGACAGACCCTTTTGTTACGAATGAGAAAAACCTATACATATTTTTGGTTTTGTCAATATTGTGGTGAAACGATGTTTTAAATTCCAACTTATCATGAGCTTTCGACTTGAAGTGAAGAAATGGTAAATTATGAAGCTAATTTCGAAATGCATTCTTTTTCGATTTATAATAAATGCTTTTTATTTAATTATGAATACTTGTAACAAAAAAAAAAAGGGATTTTTGCCGGCAGTTTGGAGCGGACATATTTTGTTTTTTTGTCAATTTTTAGACGATATACACTTTAAGTACGGCACTCATGATTATGAGATTTACTAATACTCTGACGCAAATATATATGATTATAGTCTTGGGTGTAGCAATGGGGCAGGGGGAATCTGCCCCCTAAATATCAGAAAAATTAAAACAATAATGTAATATAATAAAAAATTCATTAAAAATCTGCGATTTTATAACAACACATTTGTACGATAAAAAAATGGTCCTTAAAATTTAAGATTTTCCAGTTTAAATTCAACTTTTTCCAGTTCAATTTGTTCAGAAAATTTGAACAAATTAAACTTAAACTTTTTTAAGCATTAAATTCAAGTTCTGCCAAGAAATTGCCTTATTTTGTGCTTTAATTATAATTTTTTACAATAAAAATTACAATAACATGAAAACTTAGAACACTAGTCAGTGACAAAAAATAGCCATTGATACAACCTTTTTAATAGCTTGGTGTGTACTCATGTACTCATTTTTTCCGTAGTTGTTTGACTATTCAACCAATAAAAAAAAAACGAAATGGCCATTTCAGCCCTTGAAAGAACTTTGACCGAGCTTCTAATGATCAATTGTGTTGTGTGTGTTATGAAATGTTTGAACACAAATGATCGAGAACTGGACCTACTCGTACATGTTTTATGCCGACTCCGAACGGCTTTTGTTCTCAAGAAGCTTTTCATGGCAGTTTTTACTCTCTGAGGTTTGCCATTGTCTTCAGAGAGGTGACGGCCGAACAGAAAAAAATAATTCAATTGAAAAAACATTCTTTGTCAGATGGGATTAGAACCAGGCTTCTCTGGCGTATGGGCCACACACTCTACCTACTGCGCCACTACCGCCACATTCAACCAATACAGTGAGTATAAAATAAAACGTATATGAACGTTAAATACATTCAACTTACTGAGAAAATCATGTTTTTTTACAAAGAAATGATGCTGTGAAAATAATGTGAAAGTCTGCAAAAACTTCATATATATAAAGTATACTATATCTGGTTTCAAAGAAACTGAACAAAAAGATTATTTCTGGATAGTTTTGCAAATAAGTTATAAGCTATACCCGATTTGTCGGTTCATCCATCATGATTTTTAATGGATTAAGAATATTCGTCATATATCTTCTTTGTATTTATGAATTTTCCAAACTTTCTTGGAGCATATTATACTCTCGGCTTAGTATTATCAGGATATTCATATTTATTCAATGATAATTCTTTTCAATATGCCTTCATTTCACGGCCATCCTCTTTAGTTTTCTTTAGAAAAAATTGAAAAAACTTAAATTTAAGTATTTCCACCTAACTTAGTGCAAGTCCAAAACTTAGACCTTCCTTGTGTCTACTTTAATATTTGACTTTATATTTTCTCCATATTCACCTGGTTTAATTTCTGGCTAAATAAACTACCTTTATGAAAACAAATGCCAATAAATAAGTTTTAACATCAATTTACGATAGTCAGTTAAATACACAAAAAAAAAAAACAATGCTATAGTTTTTTAAGGTTTTGCTCCATTGCACAAAATTGACTGACGGCTTATGTCGGTTTTATTTTACACGAAATATAGTTCAATTAGTTAAACTAAGTTAAAATTATAACCGCATGCAATTAAGTTTTAATATTTTTAACACATCACAAAAAATAAATGTAGTACTTTATGATTACGCTAGTATAATAGCCCCTCCCACTACGGGTGCATATACGCTTAAACTGTAATTATTTTTTTGCCATTATTACAGTGCTTTTACAACATATCGTCGTCCGGGAATTCATGTGCTCAACGTGGAAAAAATACATTTTGAGTAAATCGAAGCTAAAGATTGAATGAATTTTTTTTCAAAAATTGTACGATGGGATTTTTTAAATGTCTCACCATATGTTTATGTAAAAGTGACAATCTCAAAAACATATTTCCCCATCCTTGATCTATTGTAGAAAAGGACATTTTTTAACGGTTAGAAAATCCACTTTGCTCTATACGCCATTTCAAACGTTTTTTGATGCAGAGTGCATAGAGCAATCAAAATTCGCACTGGCTCTTTCGAGTTATTATTTATAAAAAATTTAAAAAAAAAACAACCGACTTCAAAATCACTACGAAGTAAAAAATAATTTTAAAAATACTTTTCCTTTTAATTTCTTGGTCATATTTGATAATTTATTTAAAGATGTTATTATATATGAAATCTTATTATCTTAATTTTTTTCTTATTTGTTTAATTATCTTAAATATATTAATTTCTTGATGAATACAAAAGCTTTTAAGGTCGGCGCTAATATAATCAGACTTTTAATCAGAAGCGCCAACTTCAAAGCATTTGTATTCATCAAGAAATAAATATATTTATGATAATAAAACATATAAGAAAAAATTAAGATAATAAGATTTCATATATAATAATATGTTCAAATAAAAAAAGTATTTTTAAAATTATTTTTTACTTTGTAGTGATTTTGTAGTCGGTTGTTTTTTTTTTTTAATTTTTATTTCTTCCTTTTTAAAGAATATGATAAATTTTTGAAAAAGTGTACATATAAACAACATAAATACAATTGTTCCGAAAAAAATTTGTTCTATTAAATTCCGAAAGTTTGTTGGTTATTTCAAATATCTGCCTCTTAAATTTAAATTAAATGTCACATGTTTTGAAATTATTATACCCATTCTTGTTACGAGTTTTATTACCCTAGTGTCACTATTATCCGAGATATAGTGTTTTTCTAATATTGCCACGCCCCTTTGTTAAATAAGCACCCACTTTCTTGAGCGTTATTTCCAATAATTGTGCCTAGCCCTGTACTTTATTTCAGTACCCCAGCGTCAATATTAACTGCGATAGTGTTTATCTAGTATTGCTATCTATTATTGACCATCATTTATAATAATTTTGCCTACCCCTGTACTACAATAAATTTCAGTGCCCTAGTGTCAATATTATTAGAGATACACTATTTTTCTAAAATTGCCCCACCCAGTCGTCGAAAACCGCCCACTTTCTTCACCGTAATTTTTACTAATAATGCCTACCCCTATACCAAATTGCAGTACCATAGTATCAATATTATTCGAGATTTACTCTTTTTCTAATATTGCCACGCCCATTTGTCAAATAATGCCCATTTTCTTGAGTGTAATTTGTAATAATTGTGCCTACCCCTACATTAAATTTCAGTACTCTTCGAGTATTATTCGAGATGCAGTAGTATCTAGTATTGCGAGATCTAGTATTGCCACGTACATTTGTCAAATAACGCTTACTTAATTGACCGTAGTTTTTAATAATTCTGCCTACCCCTGTACTACAATTAATTTCAGTGCCCTAGTCTCAATATTATTCGAGATACACTGTTTTTCTAATAGTGCCACGCCGAGTAGTCGAAATCCGCCCACTTTTTTACCGTAATTTTTAGTAATAATGCCTACCCCTATACCAAATTGCAGTACCATAGTATCAATATTATTCGATATACACTCTTTTTCTAATATTGCCATGCCCATTTGTCAAATAATGCCCATTATCTTGACGGCAATTTTTAATAATTGCAACTACCACTACACTAAATTTCAGTACTCTAGTGTCCATATTATTCCAGATACAGTGTTTTTATAATATTGCCACGCCCATTTTTTGAATAACGCCCACTTTATTGGCCATAATTTGTAATATTAATGCCAACCCCTATACTAAATTGCAGTACCATAGTATCAATATTATTCGAGATATACTCTTTTTCTATAATTGCCACGCCCATTTGTCAAATAACGCCCATTTTCTTCACCGTACTTTGTATTAACTGTGTTTACCCCTAGACTAAAATTCAGTAGCCTAGTGCTCATATTATTCGAGATACAGTGTTTTTAGAATATTGCCACGCCCATTTGTCGAATAACGCCCACTTTAATGACCATAATTTGTATTTATAATGCCTATCCCTGTACTAAATTGCAGTACTCTAGTCTCAAAATTTTTCAGGATAGACTGTTTTTCTAATATTGCCACGCCCATTTGACGAATTTCGCCCATTTTCTTGCCCGTATTTCGTAATAATCGTGCCTACCCCTTCACAAAATTGCAGTACCCTAGTGTCAATATTATTCGAGATACAGTAGTATCTAGTATTGCGAGATCTATTATTGCCACGCCCAGTACTAGAATACCGCCCACTTTACGGGCACCTCCATGCTTTTGATATCTGGAGTGGATGGTTTAGGAGTTATCGATGTACATACATTTAAAAAAAATAAATAAAAAAAAAAACAGAGAAACCGACGAACTTGAGAACCTCCCCCTTTTTGAAGTCGGTTAAAAACAGAAGCAATGAATAATCTTTTCAGTGCAATTCGTTGAACGCCGCGCTCTCGCATAAGCTCCTCAAACACTTGTATTGGTTATTCGTCCGTGTACAAAGAGCGCTAATCGTTATGAGAACATCTTCACTGTTTTCATCCCTCGAGTTCTGCAAATGATGTGATATGAGCTGAAAATCATTTGAATTCATCAATGATAAGTATATTGATACTTATTATTTTGATATTTGCTTATTAAAAAGCAATAATGGTAAAAATTAACAATTTTTTGTGGGTTTCTAAGGGGGGAGTAATTTTTGAGACACTCCAACATTTTAGGGGGACGTCGAAACACGTGTTTAACTGTCCACTGTGAGTCAAATTGTAAGTCACACACATGTTTTGGGCCCCCCCTTAAAAATATTGTAAATCGGGAGCAGATAGACCCCGCTATTTGTGTTTGGATTCGGATTCAGCAACCCATTTTTACCTAGTGTTGGCCCCATCACCGAATTCGTAAAAAACAAAAAACAAACAAACTTCAATAGAAACGAATGATAAAATTATTATGACATTAAAATCAAACTCACTCAGTTCTCACTGTCTATAACTATCATTGAAAAGAGTGCATCATTTTCAAATAATCTGAGTGAGGAGAAAAAAAGAGCGAGCTCATATATCGGCTTATGCTCTGCAAAAGCTCATGCTGTGAACTGCAACGAAAGAGAAATGCAAATAAACGATTCGCTCGCTCATTCCGAGATTAACGAATGATCGCTCGTTTCTTTTTCATTTCCAATGAAAGAAACAAAACGAAATGCACTGAGTTGAGTTGTATTGAGATGAGTAAGGGATGTTTTACTCCTCAATGATAAGTATTTACGAACTCTGTTTTGATGTGAGCCCATACACGTAGAGCAAAGTAGCATTAATAAAAAATTCACACATTTAAAATTTTTGGCCAACAGCAATATATTCATTTACAAAAACATCCAAAGGGAAATATATTAGTAAAGTTTTTTATCAAATATCATAAAAAATTTTTTCATATACAAAAAAAAAAAAAACAAAAAAAAAGCTATTTTCGTAAATTAATTACGACCTTTTCATAACTTTTATGTTATATGCTTTATAACTGTAATAATTTATATTATTATTATTATTATTTTTATTATTATAAAATTATAAATTCTTTTCAATTGTTAAGAATTATATTTTTTGAGCTCTAGGTCCATGTTGCTTTCTGAAGAAAACAACCAACAACAACAACACCCTGTATATTTAGAGCCTATCGCAGCTTTTTGAGTTAAAATTATTTTCAGCGCCCCCTCGAAAAATACCTAATTTTTTTCGTAAGAACTATGGAGAAAGAAAATGAAACTTGTTTATTTTATTATTTACTATACGTAGCTGGAATTCCCAGTTCCTACCAGGGTGTATAGCATTAGGGTGTGTAAAATGTGTGCAACGTGATGCAACTAACTAACTAATATGGTTGAAGTCGGACGGATGACTTTCTGGGCGATAATGATACATCGAACAACAGTAGCAGTGCAAATGATGACCATTTGGTAGCCGATGATGATGATGGTGATTCTGGTGGTGATAAATCTGATCATGAAGGCCCGCATGTGAATGACCTGCTTTTGCCAGACGTGGCTGCTCTTGATAAAATCAATGATTTATAATCTGGCCTCTGTGAGAATGCACTTGGTGAGCTAGTAGATGAACCGGTACAAGTAATTGGTGGCAACGATATGTGGGTCAAAGTCATAGTGACCATACAGTTTGGTGGTCAATGCCATTAGCCATTGATATAGCGCGAACCGACACTTTGGCAGCTGACCGAAATGCTGTAATTTCTTTCTGTACAACGACATTCGTAAAAAAAGAAGACGCATTCATGGTCATTCTGACGATTGCGATAGTTGAAGAAATTGTATTGGCAATTGTAGAAGCCAATCAAAGTCAAAAAAAAAAAAAAAAAATGCGACCTTGGCATGATTTAACAGTTAACGAATTATACGCTTTTATTGGTCTAGTTCTTCACGCTTTCGCAGAAAATCAAATTTAGTCCAGGCTAAGGATTTGTTTGCCAAGAATCACATGCCCATTTATCGAGCAACGTTGTCATTGAAAAGGTTTGAGCAGATATTTCGGTTTTTACGATTCGACAATAGCCGCACCAGAAGGTGCAAAGTGATAAGCTGGCCGTTTCATCGGCTACTCAAGCTAAACATCGTGGAGAATTCGCATCGGTGTTCTGCTTCTCCGATCAATGTCAACTGACTAGCTACACATCGAATAAGTTCAAAAAAATTCGTCTTATTATCAACAGCTCATCAGCCAGAAGGTGTTGATGAGAATTCAAAACACAAAAAACCTGTTGTTATCTTGGAATATAACAAGTTAAAGGGTGGAGTCGATACTTCCGATCAAATAATTCGTTATTATACGAGCAAACGAAAGAGCAATCGGTGGCCAATGTGTCTGTTTTATAAAATGATTGACGTGGAAGCATTCTGTGCTTATCGATTGTTCGAACAGTGCCATCCATAGTGGCATCCATAAATTTCTGACATACGTAAAGTGTCTTAAATGAGTTGGCTTTGGAGCTTATAACAACACAACTTAACAATCGGTTCAAGCCTCATTTGAAAAAATCAGTTTTGACAGCAGTGAGTTCAATTAACTTCAAGTCGTCCAATCCGCTTTTGATAGTTCCCCTAGAGAACAGGTAATAATGAAATATCATTTTCATTCCTTATATCCAATTCATACAATTCTGTTCTCTTTATCTCTTTTCATTTATCTTCAGAATAAGATGCAACGATGCGTGGGTTGTAAAAGCTTCCGCACCGAACAAGTTGACGTAAGACCCGCTCAGTGTGCGACCTGTGTTTAGGACCTAACTGCCCAAAACATTACATCAAGCTGTGCGAAAGTTGCTTAAGCAAATTTATTGGGTCATCCGATGATGACGACAGCGATGACAATAACAACAGTCGGTCAACAAAAACCACAGGCGGAACTGCTGCGAAAAGAGTACGCCTCGTTCGCCATTGTCGCTGACAAAAATTAAAGTTTTTCCTCTTGTTTTTTCTTCCTCTGCTACTTTTTTTTTATAAATAAAGGGAATTATTTATTTAATTTGGATTTAAATTCAGAGTTTTCCCATATAATTGCACTGGGGTGCTATTGTACCTCACAGACGGTTAACGTATTGTTTTACCACGGACGGATGCAGGGTTAAGGCATAACTTACAACCTATCCAGTGTTCCATATGAATTCACGTACGCGTTAGAAGATATCTCCGCTGCTCTTTATCGGACAGAGAATGTGCTTATAACAAGATTCTCTTATAATGATAGTTCACTTCAAAACCAGCCTTAACAGTTTTAACGTAAAACCAACAGTTTCTATGCTCTTAGCAAATTTTTTAAAATTTAATTATGTGCAGGTTTTAGGTGCTGTGATTTTGCTATTTTCTTGATATTTTTCTTTTCGAATATTGATCTCCAAACAAGCGAATAATAAATAAAAATATTGAAATGCCGCCGCTTACAACCTACACATAATTAACGTTAGAAAATCTGCTCATTGTACCAAAAATCGACTTTGAGCTGTCCAGACATATCTAACGTATTTTCTGTTCGACAAAGAGAGCGGAGATATTGGCGAATAACCGCCTTCGGTGAATATCATAGGGAACTCTTGACAGATTGTTAGTTATACCTTAATTAAGAGGTTAGCATAAAAAAAAAATTGGGTGGGACCTAATTCTGATTTCTGATTTCAGATCACAAGAAAAAAAAAATTACCCTTGTAATGAAATACACAAGCGCTCGGTCCGAGACAAAAGTTATGTCGCAGAAAAAACTAAAGATGCGGAAAATATTATACCGATGAGGACTTTTCAAAAATATATGAAGCGTTAAATTTTAATATATTTATTTTATGCTATACATATATATTATGTTTTTTCAGACTTTTTTAACTTTCTTTTTTTTTTTCTTCATCGTCTTCTTCAATACACACACACACACACACACACACACCATACTTGTTCATTTCTTAATGTGAAGTATGCGAAATATTTTGTGTGCCATACTTAAAGAAAAATGTTGTCAAATATTTTTAAGTCAAATGTGTTCATGTGTAAAAGCTAAGTGTGTCTATGTGTGCATGTGTGGGTGTTTGTGTGAGTAAGTGTTTGAGAACGTCTTAAAGGGATGCCTTAAAAGGTCAACAACTTATGGAAGAACCTTGTTTTTTCTCTTTTTTTCAACAAATAATGACAAAGAAAGAAAATATCACTGCAGACAAACACCAGCTGTTGCTTAACTTCAAAAAGAAATGGTGTTCAAATTGAGTCCTTTCAAGAGCACATTAATTAAATTAATTTTAATCCTTCACTAACATCAGAAGAAAAAAAAATCAAAGAGAAAAAAAAAAAACAAGTTTGCCTACTCTACTTTTCTAATTGTGCCCAATGTAACCATTATATATAATTAGTTGCTTATTAGTTGGCTTTAATAAGCATTTAAATGTTAGTGTTTAACAACAACAAAAGCACAGAGTGATGTCTACAAAAACAACGTTCATTAATTGACAATAAATTTTAAGCTGTTCTTAGTTAAACAGTAAATATTAACATAAAAGTGCCACACGAAATGCATGACTGGGTGTTTGTAAGGGCTTAAATAAGTTTGTGTGTTGTGTTGTTTTTGTGTGTTTGTATATTTGTGTGTTTGTATTTGTACAAGTTCTGCTAAACATGAAAACCAAAATCAAATGTAAATAAAACGCTCTGACTGCAACGGAGCAATTCTAGGCAGGACGTTCGCTCGGAAGTGTAGATTGGGTGTGAACGAGTGGACGAGCGATAATGGACATGCCCTTGGGAAGCGTTGTTGTTATATTACTGGAATTAAAATTAAAATCGTTGTTGGCTATGTTGAGACAGTGAAACAAACAGATAGACCACCGTTGGCAAGCAGCAAATACCATAGAGTTTAGGGTTTGCCAGATTTCAAAAGCGTAATATCGGGACATTTAAAAAAATTCCGAGATTTTAAGTCGCGCCACATTTTTTGAGCAAAAAAAAGAAAAAACACTTAAAAACTTATGTTCGTTTTAATGTAAATATTTATTAAATTTATTATACAAAGCGGGTCTCAAAAGATCCCAAACTTTTTTAAAATAAAATAAAGGCAAATAGTACACGCAGAGAAATATAAAGTTTATCGCCAGTTTGACGCAAATGAACTTTGTTTATCGTGCTTGGAAACGTTTCTTGCAAATGTTTCAACAGTTACGAGAAACGGAAAGAGTTGCGGGAAACAGGCTACTTAGTTGCAGGAAATGAACCTTGTTTGTCATAACCGCGTGCGAATTTTCAATTGCTCCAAATGAAGAATTTTCTTGCTGTAACTTAAAACTCGTTTGTTTGTACATGGACAAAAATGTTATAAATTCTAAATTTGTTTGAAGATTAAAAATAACTTGAACATAATCCCCAGCTACTGCTATTTGTCTTGTTTTCAGTAAAAACCAATTAAAATTTGCTATTTAAATTTAAAAATAACTTAGTAAATATTTTAATAAAATGTAATAATAAAACAAAATAAAAAATATTATGTGTCCGCCGGGGACTAGAATCTGGGCTGCTTCGCATAAAAATCAAGCACCCTAACCAGTATGCCACGGCCACTACAAAAATTTGTTGTAAAGTTTTCGTTATTGTCGGGCTTCTGTCGATGATAAATGTTTAACTTTTGCCATAAACGAAAAAAAATCGTGTACCTTTACTTCGACAAAATGAAATTACAACGTAGTGTACGTGAAATTAAAGTAAATACAATTGACGATGGTGCAACAGGTTAAGCAGCGCGCGCAGTCATCGACGCGGTTCGGGTTCTCGAGTCCCAACGATGGAAGTTAGAAATTGTCGATTTTTTCAAATAATATTAAATTTATGTGTTAAAAATAAATGTTTAAATAAAATAAAAAAATTTAATTATAAAAATAAAAATAGCAAAAAATAGTTCCAACTGTAGGGTTCGAACCCGTCATCGCACGGTTAGGAGTTTAGAGCCCTATTAACGCGCCAAAGTCAATAAATATTTGCGCACTGTTCAAATTCAGCACAAGTAGCGCTGTGCTATTTTTGTTAGAAAACGTATTGCGTTTTGTTATTTTTTCGTCACTTACAACTGAATATTCGCTTGCAGCTACTACAGCTCGCAAACGAAGTAGAGTTGGCTAATTTTTTAGTTGAGGTAAACGAAAGATTTTTCTGCGTGTATTTATTTTTACAAAAATCATTTAAAGGCTTTTAAATAATCGTCTTCGACTTATGACACAAAATTGCGTGGCATAAAAGTATGTCAAATGATTTTTTATATCGTCTTATGTAAAAATGTTCTAGATGGCGGTCGTCGACTTTTGGATGTTCTCTACGTCCTTATACCTCTTTCCATTCATGGCCAAATGCAATTTGCCGAATAGGTAGGATTTACAAGGATCCATCAGGTGTATACATTTAAATACATTTAAATTTTACAAGCATAAGGCACTGATATTGTGAAGTAAGCCTGCATAATGGATCACGGCTTATATACAGACAAGCCTACTAAAAGATTCAACTACACTTATATTGTGTAGTAAACTTTACATTTTTTATATTTTATTATATATTATATATATTTTATATTTTACATTTTTAAAAATTTCTAAATTTATATACGTCCCTAGAACTTACCTATTTACGTACGCTTTTATTATGATGATGGGTAACCAAGGAAGAGGTTCTTCTGAATCTAGAATATACCTCTATATTCATATATGACAAATGTCAATGAAATTTATTTTAAAAATTTTTTTTATATATTTTTTTTATATTTTCACACAGCTACTGATGCAATAACATTAAAATTTCTGCAATAACAATTTTGAAATTGAAGCTAAAATTATGTTTCACCACAACTTTTTAATGGACCATATATACTTCAATCGCCTATTTTAATTTCAAGTTTTTGTTCATATTGTGCATCTTTTTGCTTATGTGTTTTTTGTTTAGGAAAAAGAAACCCGCCGCTTATACTTTTCATGGTATAGTAAATATCTATCCAAATTTGCAAAATTTGTCGTTTATGGTAGATATTTTTTTTTGTTTTTTATTTTAAAAAATCACTAAAATTCTATTTTTTTCTTTTTAAAAATTTTTAAAACCAAAAGCGGAACAGAGTCTTTTCTTTCAAATCTTTTTTTATTTTCGTTTTTGATTAAAAATGTATTTTTAGAAGAATTTTTCCTGTGAGCATTAAGAACACATCGGATACTACCTTGAAATTTACTAAAAAATTAAACAAGTTTTACATGATGCCGTGCCTACATTTCTAATTTTCAAGCAAACATATTTGGGATTTACTTTAATGTAAGTATTATCTTTCGAGTGATACCAAATTTGTACAATTCTGAGAGCAAACGTGCAACAAACGCCTACTTTCCCATTTACGCCGGACGTTTGTCACGGACTTTTTGCTTCTTATATACAGGGTGTCCCAGACTTAGAGTACTATAATGTGGGGGCTGATTCCGTGTGATGAGACGAGCAAAAAATTGTATGGGTGGGGTGGTCGCAAATGCCCCCCTAGGGGGCTAGGAGGGAAAAACAAAAAATTAGGTGTCGTTACGTTTTAATCCATAGCTAACATATCTCTGCAACGATTAAAACAAACCATACTTTTTTGAAAAGAAAATTAAATTTGCTTTAAATTACTTTTGCAAAATTTTTCCATAAAGTCATAAACAAAAAATGTATAAGCACCTGAAGTCAAAAAATAGGTTTTTTTCTTTAAAAATTCAACTTTCAAGGCGATTTTCTCAGAAAAAAACCAAATGTTTTATTATTTTTTATGACGCAGTTTTTTTCCTTGGTCAATTCTCTAAAAATCCATCATACATTGTTTATATCTCAGAGATAATATTTTTCGTATAATATCGATTTTCCGATTCTACCACTTTTTCCTCCCACTGGGGTGCTTAATGCAAGCAAGGCGACTTTGTTTTTTTGTTGCTTACAATAACTAGTAAAACAGTTAGATTTAACGGAATTAAGAAAAAAAAGCAATTTCTCATTATTAAGTGCATCACATACCTGAATCGACACATTCTTTCACCGATCGTAGAGTTATAATGTTTTCCAACTCAGAGTACGCAGACATTATTTTTTGTTACGGTTTTAGAAAATTTTTAGAGAATTGACCAAGAAAAAAAACTGCGTCATAAAAAATAATAAAACATTTGGTTTTTTTCTGAGAAAATTGCCTTGAAAGTTGAATTTTTAAAGAAAAAAACCAATTTTTTGACTTCAGGTGCTTATACATTTTTTGTTTATGACTTTATGGAAAAATTTTGCAAAAATAATTTAAAGCAAATTTAATTTTCTTTTCAAAAAGTTATGTTTTTTTTTAATCGTTGCAGAGATATGTTAGCTATGGATTAAAACGTTACGACACCTATTTTTTTGTTTTTCCCTCCTAGCCCCCTAGGGGGGCATTTGCGACCACCACCACCTATACGATTTTTTGCTCGTCTCATCACGAGGAATCAGCCCCCACATTATAGTACTCTAAGTCTGGGACACCCTGTATAAAGAGCGCTGACACGTTTTCGTTAATCTTTGAATGCATGTGGAGATATAGCGAAAAAACTTCGCATGAAAAAATTGCTAAGCAAGCTGCCGGTAGTCAGTGAATCGCCTAAAAAGAATACATGTCAAACGAAATAAAAAACATTCCTTCTTTGGTTTTGTTTTGTTTTGTTTTGCAGCGCAGCACTGCATGTATGGTACACGAGGGTGATCTGAAAAGTTTTTGACCTTAACGTGAAGATGTCAGCACTCGTCAATAAAAGCTAAAGAATGTTCTTGTGCATCTTTTGACAGGTACTTACCAACATTTCAGCTATTTTGGACGCGCAGTTGTTGTTTGACAATCGTTTCGAGTCAATTTGAGCCGAAAAACAGTTTTTGCTTTTTTGGAGCTGATTTCCCCTTGGCAGTTCACTTTTTTGACTGAATTTTTTTCGGGGGTATACTGGTATATTCAAGTTTCATCTCAATAATTAATCGCACGCAAAACGCACATTTTGCGCCTAAACTGCGCCAACAGAGCGTTAGAAATGTTCATTCGAACATCTTTTTGGTCTAACGGTGAGCAAACGCGGCACCCAACGCGCGGACAGCTTTCTTATGTCTAAATCGTGCTCCAATATATAGCAAACACGTTCTTTGGACATATTTAAGGCCTCTACTATCCCTCCCACTTTTATTCGATGGTCGCTTAGCACCATTTGATGAACTTTCAGTGGTCAGTGGTTGCAGTTTTTAGACGTCCCGAACGTTCATCGTCTCCCAAGCTGGTGCGGTCACGTCTAAGTCCAGCTTCCCAAAATTTCACTGTGGTAAATGATGCCGCTGAGTCGGCGTACACAGAATTTAACTCATCTTTGATTTGCTTAGGTGTATTTGCTTTCAAAAACAAATATTTAATGAAAGCTCGATACTCTCTTTTTTCCATTTTCACAAAAACATTTACATCGACTCACTCAAAAGATTGTCAAATAAAAACTGTGCGTCCAAAGATGCATAAGGTGCACAACTAAATTTGCTAGCTTTTATTGAAGAGTGCTGTCATCTTTATGTTAAGGTCGGATACTTTTCAGACCACCCTCTTATGTGTCTCACCTTTCGCCTTACTCGAAAAGAAATCGATCAAGCAATGCGTGACATTGGGGACGTTTTCTTAAATAACTTAACACTTTAGCTATATATACTTAGTAATTAAATTTCAAAAGGAAAATTCTCATATACTGTTTTGTAGGACAAATATGACATGTTAAAATTTATTTCATAAAAATCGGTCCAGTACTTTCGGAGTTTACTTGAAAACAAAAGTTTGGACTTCAATTTTATTAAATAGAATAGAATAATAGATTTAAAACACAGCATTAACAGTTGGACCAGGTGGAATGAATTCTATGTGAATTATTCCCTTCGACAACAAATCATCATTGCCTTTGCTTTTGATTTTTTTAAGCGACATTTTTTTTGCATTTAGTTCACCGGGAGCTTTTCATTCATCACTTTGATGCTTAGTTTCAGGATCATACTAAAAATACTACGTCTCAGCGCCAGTTAAGATGAAATTAATTTTTTCTTTTCAAGCATACCAATTACTCTTCTTAGATATGTGGAATTTTATATTAAAATGTATTCGGTATTTTAAAAATTTTCGGATTCTTCTCGAATTCTAATCGAATACTAGATATCTGACCCGAGTTCGTTTTGTGGTTTATTGGGAATCGATAAAAACAAATTTTTTTCTTAATGTTAACATACAAACTTCAGATTTTAAGTTACTATTCTAGTCTTCAAGAATAAAAAAAAACTATGCTTCAATTAATTTCTATAGTTTTTGTCTCAGTGGTTTTTAAGTTTATTTAAATCACTTTTTTTTTAAATGCTAATTGGCTGGTTGGACGCTACGCCAACTCATCAGTAGCCTTATATGATAGCAATGATCCACTAAGCTATTCATGCCTATTTGCTTTCGTCAATGTAATAGAGAATTACTTTGAATTATATTGTACACAAATGATACGAAAGCAGCTTAAAGTTCTTCTAATTTTAGATTCACACTTATTTGGTGTAAGCTCCTTTTTAGTGAAAATAGAAGAATAACAACTAACCACAACATGCCTGTGAGTAGTAAAAAGCTTCGATCTATCTTCGAAAACGAAACAGGTCTGTCCAGTCTGCTGTATGATTGCTAATCTATACAAAGGGTATTGTTGTCGTTGTTGGTTGTTTTCTTCAGAAAACAACACAGACCTTGAGCTCGAAAATATAACTCTTAATTAATAATTGAATGATTATTAGAGTTATAAACATAACATAAAACTTATGAAAAAGAGGTCGAAATTAAATAATTTAAATTAATTACAAATATATAGCACATTAAACACAAAACAGTCACAACACAAAATTTTGAAATTTTTAGGTGAAGCAAAAAACCATTTTATTTTTAAAGGAACTCCATACAAAGTAATGAGACAAAACTTTTTTTAAATCTATAGAGGAAAAAGAGGTATACAAAATGTATTTGATGTGTTAGAGTCAAAGTATATGATCACTACGAATAGTTTTACGTTAAAAAGTAAAAATTTGTAAATTTTGAGTTGTGACTGTTTTGTATTTAGTGTGCGATATGGTATATATATATATAAAACAAAGTCGTGTAACATGTTTGTAATTTCATAACGCGAGAGCGGAGAGTCCGATTTGCTTGGGCATTTTTTTGTTGTGTCATTCTACGTACGTCAAAAAACCCGAAAACTGCAGCCGGAAAAATTTCCACACCCGCTTTTAACGCCCATAAATCAATAAATATTCTATATTTCAGACGGTTTTGTATGTAGTAGACAAAAATTTTGTAAGTCAGACCGTATGATTAATACACGCTGCACTTAAAATGAGCGTGTTCTCACTAAACTACGCCCACTATTCAGAAATCATTGTAATCGCTGAGTTGTACACGTTTTGATAGTGAAACTTGGTATGTTTGTAGGTGCTATGCTTCCAAGTGGCGGTCACAAGATATATAAATGTTGCCACGCCTACTTTCCCCGCCCATCTAATATAAAATACTGAATATCATCGTGTCTGCATGCATCCCAACTGCTCCTTTACTGTCTGTCCGACTTCAAATAAATTTTGTACAAATCACTCGTTTTTTCAATAACGTCATAACTCAAAAATCTGATTTTTCAGGATAAGCATTTTAAGTTTTGAACAGAAATAGAAAATTGCTTGACCACATACAAAATATGATCATTACACCAAATATGCTTCTTTTTTTGAAATACATATGTTGATCTTTACACAATGACACAAAATTAAAAATCCTGAGATTATCTGTATTTTATGTGAATAAATTAGAAATGCTGTGAGATACAGTAATCATAATTTTTGCTCTCATGTGAAAATTAAAGAAAATATCCTTGCCAAAATAACACATAGCATAGATCATGGTATGTAAAAATGTTTCTGCGTATTTAACTTAATTTTGACGTTTCTTGGACTACGGCTTTATTGAAGAAAACGAGCGATATATTGTTTGGTATAATGAGCAGTAGGCTGGGGTAGTATTTTTTTTTTTTTTTAAAAGCCGATATCCTTAGCTGCTAGTGCTTTTAATATTTTATTGTAAATATAATTTTTAATAAAAGTTTATAATAATACAATTTTTAATTTAAATACTCAATAGGTATCAAATTTTGCATATTTTTACGCTGATTTAAAATACTCTTACCATTTTTAAAACGAATATAACTTTTGGCCCTCTACCGGAGCTTTCCTGACTGAAATTTTTTAAATTTTTATCACGTATTTTGTAAAGAAAACTTCGCTTATATTTGCAGTCAACTGACTAATTTGAGTTACTAAATTCAATAATCAACATAAAAAGTACAGTTTTTGCAGAATTCGATATGTTTTGTTTTCCAGGCGTATGAGTGATTTTTTTCATATCGTGATATAGTTTGTTTAATTATTTTGTTTATTGTGTTTAATTTTAAGCAAAGATAATTTTAATGATGATTTTCGGACTAAGCGATCTAAAAGTATTAAGAAAAAAGTTTGCAAACAGACAGAACAGACATAATTGAATTGCTGTATACCTCTGTTATTATGTGGAAAGGCAGCACAAATAAGAGAAGTTTCAGTCATCAAGACTCTGGTAGAGGGCCAAAAGTTATATGGAATTAAAAGGTAGTTAGCTTATTTCGAAACTACGTAAAAAAGCCACAAAAAAAAAATTTCCATATAGCATCGCCCCAGCTTAATCAACAGTCCTTTGTATGAAAAATTATGCGGGAATAGACGCCAATCCCAATCGAACTTGCAACAACACCATGCAAAAAATGGGCAGGGCTGGAAATGGGACGTGAATTTTTTAAAATTATAAGCTTCCTTAATTTTTTCTGTTTCCTTTTTGTACTACGATTTTTTTTGCAGGGATTTATCCGAAATTGACTTTTTGAGACGAGTGACTGTTTTTCTTGGAAACGATAAATCTGACTTTGATGACGTTTTGTGTGTTTGGTGTATTTTTGGATCTTACAGGCACTGCACCTTTAGAATTGAAAACGGCTTAGAATCGAAAGAAGGAAGACAAAAAAATTGCAACAAAAACAGTTTGACTTAGTTAAACTTTTGAATTAAGTTTCAGTTCTTTTAAAACCCCATGTAGTTTTCTAATTTTCTATTATTTGGAAAAAATCCGTAGAAGAAACTGTAGAAAACTAAATTAAAAGAAAAAATTCAAGTATTGTGTTACGTTATATTAGCATATAAACAAAATTAGACTTTAATAATATTAAAAACCACTGAGAAAAAAAATTATAAAAATGTAGTTTTTGTTATTTTCTTAACGACGCGTTTTTTTAGGACATAAAATGTACATTTTGAATCGAATGAAAACTTAATATTTGCCTTACACCAACACCAATACATCTTCATGCTTAGGTTAGTATTCTCGGTAAGTGGGTAAAATTGGTTTTGAATTTTAACTACACAAATAAGTTTATCATTTATTGCCATATTAGTATAAAAGCCCGTCCTATGACGGGTTGAAAGCATTTACGCAATTATTTACAATTTATTTATTTTTTACATTTACAATTATTTGTTGCCATTATTACAGTGCTTTTATAACATATACTGTCCTGAAAAATGTTCAGCCAAGAAGTATGCACATACATAAAAGCCAAGCATGCTTTCAGGCTGAACATTTTTCAGGACAGACTATGTTGGAAAAGCGCTGTAATAATGGCAAAAAATAATTACAGTGTGAGCGGTATTAGGTGCAGAGCAATATGCTTGCCTTTTACATATTATGATGATATATTTCGTGCTTAATTTTTTAGCTTTAATATTTATAAACAAGCCTTTGATGAATCTAAACATTATTTGAAACTAAAACATTTTTCTTCATTTTTTAATTTTATAACTAATTCTACCTTAATAATAAATACGATACCAAAAGCCATTTGGATTCTGTTTTTTCAACACAAATTATTGAAGCGAAGCTTTTTACTCCACGTTCTGTGATTTGCTTGGAGTGAAATCTGAAAAATTTTCGACAGATTTTTCCTTGGAAATTTTATGGTAATACTTTAATATTAAATAATAAAAATATTTTTTGGCCTGCCCGTGGGGATCGAACCCACGTCCTCTTAAACGAGAGTACAATGCACTTTCCACTAGGCCACAAAGACGTGATAGAAAAGGTTGTTAATTCAATGCTAATTATAACAGAAGCTATGCTGCAGTAGATCGTCACCATCAATCAATAGATAGAGGATTGTGTATTTGCTTTGCTACTACTATCAAAAATTTGCTTTTATTTGCCATAAGGTGTCTCCAGCATCGGTTTCTTTGTATTGTGAATGCGTTTGTGGTGCTGTTTTCATAGAGTGTACATTATTATCTAGAGATATTATCAGAGATTTAGCAGAGTTGATGCAATCTCTAGATAATAATTTATACTCTATGCTGTTGGTACGAAGAAAATTAGCAATGCCCACAAGTGCGTTTTTAAGTGTCAAAAAAATAGATGATATCAATAAATATGGAATTAACAAACGCATGCATGAGTCAGTGCAGCCAAGTTCACAACCATGTGTGGAGAGTTAACATGGAGAGTCGCTGGCATTATATGCCCGTATATGCATAGAGTGTAAATTATGATCTAGAGATTGCATCAACTCTGCTAAATCTCTGGCATGTGTTAACAGAGTTATTTCACTTAAAAACATGAAGAAAAAAAAACTCTGTTAACCTCTGTTAACACATGCCAGAGATTTAGCAGAGTTGATGCAATCTCTAGATAATAATTTATACTCTATGGTATATGTAATTGGCGTGGAAATTTGACATTCAACAATAAAAAAATAAGCAGTAAATATGTTTTCTGTATATATGTAATTTATTTTATGTTCTTTTAAATTTTTGAATTTAAAAGTTAATTTATTTACAAGAAAAAATTATAAAGCTATCAAATCTATGTAACTGCGAAAAAGCTTCGCTTCTCTCGTGAGTCCAACGACGCACCTGTGTTTTTTTTAATTGCTAAAAGAAATTGAAAATATAAATCACATTAGTTTTCTAATTCAAATATTTTCTCCGTAGAATTTTAAAAGAAATGAGTCCATTATTTATCATTTGCCATCTTTTTTAATTTGGTTTTAAGAGAACTTGAAAAAATTCCGAGACAGTAAGACAAATACCGGGACTTGGGACACAAATTAAAAACCTTGACAATCCCGACCAATCCCGGCAATCTGGCAATCCAAATAAAGCTATAATAAATAGCGTTAAATAAGCAACTGTAGCAGAAACTAAGAAATACTTGATGGTGAAAAAAAGATTGCAATCTTGATTGGTAAATCAGTTACAATTATGCGCGAGAGTTTTATGCATAATTTTATGAAAATTTCTAAAAAAGCTGATTTTAACAATTTATAATTATGCATGGAAATCTTCTTACTAAGGCTATTAAATTTGAATTTCAATATAAAATTCTAATAATAAATTTTAAATTCAAATTAAAAACATGTGTGTTCATGTGAAAATAAAATCTCAGATAATTTAATATATTCGTACGCAGCGTTATTGTCGCTGTTACGTCTAGCTTATATAGTAAGTACGCATCATATCATCTTTAGTAGCAATCAGAAGTTATTTTTCAAACCAAGATATATGAAAAATCACATCACAATAAAAGACTGCTCAAATTTTATTTTAGCTAAAATAAGTATTATAACATGCTAAAAATAACGACCAAGAACGACCTTTAAGAAGATGAAGAAGTGTGGTTAAAAGTTATCAAAACCTTTTAAAATATCAAATCAAATTTTATTCAAGTTATTACTGCAACTTTGAAAACAACAGACTTTGGGACTTATTGTCGACCTCAGTGGGTCGCATAACATATCCGCTCATTGCACTTTTGTGAAAGAATGAATTAAAGCGGCTGATTCTGTGCCAGGATAACCGTGTGTGTGACCCGGTGTCATGCAACGGAAAACCAACCGGTCTGACCAGAGCAATAACTGGGAAACAATAGTGTGACGGATGCCACTGAGCAGATCTGCAAACACTTATAACGGCTCTAGCGATCAATGTCCAGCTACGTGCCATCACAAGCAGAAGACACACACACACACTAAGTGGTGGCCGTCGCATACTGGTTTAGGTGCGTGGCTGGTATGCGAAAGAACCCAGGTTCGAGTCGCATCTGACACAGAAAGTTTTTTTGACTTCAATTTATTGTTCTATTCAGTCGTCACTTCTCTGCAGACAACCTCAGAGAGTAAAAACTGCCATGTAACGCTTTTTTGAGAACATGAGTCGGCATATAGATTGTAGGCTGAGCTCTCGATCATTTGTGTACAAACATTAACATAAACAACGCACAACCCAATTGATTAAAAGCAGAGCGATCGAAGTCCTTTCAATACTTTTAGGCATTTCTCAAATTAAGTTTTGATAAATTCAGAAAGCAGACTGAGTTTAATTGAGTTTCATCAAGCAAAATTGTAGTGGTTTTTTATTTTGAGTTCAGCGGCAAAACTCAACTTTGTATCGGAAACTCAAACTAAACTCTCTGTGTAGACATGCTCTCAGTAAGTACAATCATGCATACAGCATTGAGAATGTATGCATAAGTTTGATGCTTTGCATGCATGCGTGCATAAATGCAAGCTCATTTCCATTTTGCACGGCGATGTCATACAAGAGCATATGTAATATAAACCCGCACAAATACTAATATTGCATGCATGAGAAAATATTAATGCCGTATTATTAATATTGTATGCATGTAGAAATACTGATGCCGAATGCATGAAATGTTAAGACTGTTTCCGTACTTACTTTAAGTAAAGTTCGAGTAAAGTTTCTGTTTACGTTTAGCTAATAAAAGATAAAAATAGCGCTTACTAACACCAGCAATTTTTAGCTCAACTTATTTATTTTGTTTCTGAAATTATGTTTAAAAGTTAAATTAAAACTATTTAGTTATATTAATATATTGTTAAACATTTTATGCATCACCACCTACTATCTCAACACTTCCTGCAATACTGGAGATCATTTCTGCGGTGTTTTGAACATTTTAATTTTTACATTTTGTTAGAATTCACCAAATTCAGTTTGCTGCTGTTTTTAACCAGCCTATGCATGCAAGGTTCATGCATTTAGCACACATACAGAATGCATATTTTTGTATGGATGCATACAAAATCGGCAAAACAAGAATTTCCGAGATTCCGGTTAATTTTTGTTTTTTTCTTATGGCTATACATGCCTTGTTCATACTTCTACATGCATACTGCATGTATATTTCTTGTATGCATCTACTCTGGACTTACTGAGCTATTAGTATGTATCGCTATTAATAGAATGCTCAAAAAGTCTTACCAGCTCTTCGTCAACTCTCGCTTCGACTCATGGTACAATAAAAGCAGGTAGATGCATGGCTTAGAGCCGAGTGTCAGAACTGTTAAATAAAAAAACGCAAAACAACACTGAGCGGAGACTCAGTTTGCCAAGTGACGGAAAATTATTGCATTGGTTTTGACAATTGTGACAGTGTGAAGAAAAGCATGATCAGTACTATTACTGCGTACTCACGCTGAATTTTTGGTGCTGTTGCTAATTCTTCATTCAATTTCAAATTCAGCAATTTAAACATTACTTACTAAAACGTACTTCTTGCTAACGGTAGAAAAGCATACAAGCGGGTTGTGTATAAGTACGACAAAAAATATTCCTTACAATTGGAAGGCGAAATGATTATTCAAATGTTGATAAAATTGTTTTGTTTGTTTCAAAGCTTGCAAGCTTATAATATTTAAATTTAATATAAATATATATAGTTTTTTTAGGAACATTTCTTGTTTATTAGGCTGTGACGAAAAAAAAAACAACAACACTGCAGGGTCAGCTGCAAAAACTAACTAGATAGTATTTCAATTAATTAAAATCGATAAGTTGAAATATTGCCAGCATGTCTACCACTAGATGGCTGAAATTCTCGAGAAAATATCTTATACATATTAAATAATAGTATAGATATATTCCTGTTCCCTTCTTTCTGCTTTATTTAGTTTTATTTCGTTGATACACACTTATAAATTTTTGTGAAATGAGATGCTATTTGTTCCGTATATGACTCCAGTGCAGCTTTTTATCGTTTTTTGAAGTAGGCCTTGCATTGCTTGATTTGGAAACAGCACATGCTGCAATATTAACGAATGCAACGTTCAATCTAACATTTGTTTTATTCTCAGATCTGTGAATTTCCATATAAATATTGTATCTTTCATATAGTTCAAATGCAGTCTTTTTAACTCACATTTATATCGAAATAAAAAAATATTCGCTTGCTGCGGTATTTGAACACACGAAATACTGGTTACAAGTTCTTCCATTACCAATTGATCTATCAGATAACCTGATAGAGTAAGTAGTAAGTCTGAATGTGTAAAAAAGTTATCCGAAAGCAAAAAGTAGAAAATACAATTATCTTTGCATTTGTGTTGAAGAATTAATCGCTTTGGAATTGTAAACGAATAATGTTTCGGAACATAAGCGAACCTTCGATTATGAAGTAACCGTTACGTCCTCAAAACGTATCTTTTTCGAATCGTAATCGATATCGAATTTGATTGTTATCATCGAGAACTATTCGTAAATTTTTAAATTTTCGATATTGAAGTCAGCTTTGTGACGTGTGGTAACTCAATAAGCCAAACGAATTCAAGGTAAAACCAAGCTCTCAGATATTCATTTCGAAAGCGAAGTTCGTTCTCGTTTTGCTATTGAATCAGAGAGCGGGAGAAGGACACACTTCATTCTCGAAACGAGATTTTTTAATATAAATCGTTAAAATTAGCAAATCGTTTTCGAATAATTTTAGCAATTCGTTTTCGAAATGAGATTTTTTAAATTTTCATTACTTACCCAAATCGATTACTATGAAGGTTTTTGACCTACAACATTTGACAGACAATGTTCGAAATATTGGATCATTCAATAAATTCAGTGCATAAATATATATGAAAAATCTTAAGGAAATTAATCGTAGGCGTGGTTTTTATCCGATTTTTCCAAATTTCATAATCAAGATTTATATTGAAGATCAAAACTTGCGTGCAAAATTTGAAGGCATTTCTTTAATTTTTGTGAATTTTTAAGAGATTTAACTGTAAAAATTAAGTCACTCTGTATAGGAGGTGTTTTTAATCAAAATTGGCTTATTTTCGAGCTTGATATTCATTTTTTAAAAAGAAGTTTAAATTTTGAATTTCATCTTGAGAGCTATAATATAGGTGAATCCAAATATATTTACTTTTCTTTAACTGTCACGCCTCTTTATTGGCGGTACAAACGAAATGACAAACTTAAAATAATCCTTACGCAGTACGCAAAATAAAAATAATAATAAAAATAATTGTATTTTATTTCGTTGATACATTGATAGCAAATAAATAAAAAATTAATTTCTTTTTGAATGTAGTTTTAATGTTTACTCCTCTTATAAATGTGAAATTTTATATTAAAATGTACGCGCTATTTTAAAAATTCTTGGATTCATCTCGATTTCGAATCGAATAAAAGATATCTGACCCGAGTTCTCGGTTTCGTTACTAATTCGACACTAATCCGAGTTAGCTTTGTGGTTTATTGGGAATAGCACATTTTTTTTTGATAATGTTGGAGTTTCTTCTATATATATATATATACATGTTTGAATCATTTAGCATTAAATATCGTCGCAAATGTAACATAAAATACGATGGAAGTCATGTTACGAAAAACGCATCAACATTTTTAACTGGGTAGGCACTGTAAAATATTCCCAAACAAGTATGTGCAGTAGCATAAGGTCAAAGCTTATGACCAAGAAGCGAAGGTTTAGTAGTCCTAACTGTAGTTGAAGTTTAGTGCTTTTTTTAAATTAAAAATATTTACAATCATACAGGCAGTTTTTGTCTTTTTTTAAGAAAAATTTAAAATAAATTGTACACATAAATCCTAAATTATAAAATGGATTGATGATTATTTTGGATAAACAATAAATTATTTTTTGCATCAATCCTATGGAATATATTGGAAGATGCATACTATGCTTGCTTTGATACAAGGGAGGCAATGGTGCGATGGTAACTTGCAGTTGAATTGTACGCGGTTCGATGCGAGTACGGAAAGGGAAAGTGCATTATTCCCGACACAGGTTTTTTCGACAAATTATTTCTTTTTAATATTTATAAATAAAAATATACTAACTTACTTAGGTGGCGACTAAAATCGTATGTCGGTTTCCACCTGTCGTAAGAAATTACGCCAGCCATTTCTGTTTTGCACTTGATGGCGCCAGTTGGAAGCTCCAAGTTTCGTCAGGTTGTCCTCTACTTGGTCCTTCCAACGGAGATGCGTTGTCGTCTCTTCTACGTTGACCCCCGCTGGGTACTGAATCGAGTATTTTCTTCGCTGGAGCGTCGTCTTCCATCCGCTCAACATGATCTAGCCAGCGAAGCCGCTCTATTTTTATGCGCTTTACTATGTCGATGTCGGCTTATAGCTCATACAGCTCATCTTTTCATCGTATTCGGTACTCGCCATTTGCGCAGATTGTTCCGTAGATTTTACGATGGATCTTTCTTTCGAACGCTCCCAAAGTCTTTTCATCAGAGCTGCTCAACGACCAGGTTTGTGCTGCATATAACAGGACGGGCAAGATTATTGTCTTCTTAGAGCGTGACTTTTGTTCGTCGAGAGAGGGCTCTGCTTCCCAATTCCCTACTGAGCCCAAAGTAAAACCTGTTGGTAAGAGTTATCCTTCGTTTTATCTCTTTACTGATATCGTTGGTTGAGTAAATGCTGGATCCGAGATAGACGAAATACTTCACAACCTCGAATGAGGTGTTGTCAGCAGTGACGTGGGTGCCAATACGCTGGGACTGTTTGTTTGTTGACACCAGATATTTCGTCTTATCTGCGTTTATTGCAAGACCCATGCGACTCGACTCTTATTCAAATTTGGAGGATGCTGCACTGACTTCGCGTGTGTTATGCCGAATGATATCAATATCATCGGCATACGCTAGCAGCATAACACTCTTATAGAATATTGTGCCGCTTTGTCTCAGATCAGCAGCTCGAATGAGCTTCTCCATAATTAGATTGAAAAAGTCGCACGATAAAAAATCACCTTGTCTGAAACCTCGTTTGGTAACAAATGGTGGGGAGAGGTCCTTCTCGATTTTAACTGCGCTGCTGGTGTTGCTCGGTGTCATCCTGCATAGACGGATTAATTTTACAGGTATACCAAATGCAGACATGGCGGAGTATAGGTGATTCCTTATTGGACTGTCGAAAGCGGCTTTGTAGTCGACAAAAAGATGGTGGGTGTCGATTTGTTTCTCTATGGTCTTTTCCAAGACTTGTCGCAGCGAAAATTTGGGGATAATTTTTTTTGGGGAACTGATGAGGAAATGAAACCGCAAATAAAAATATAATTAACACACAAATAAAACAGCAAGATGTGTCGTCTGTGCTATGAGGATCGAGCCTGGGTACTACTTAAGTCACCAAATTAAAATAAAAAAAATCCTCTTAATAACCATCTGTGTCACGAATGTTAAAAAAAAACTGTGATCTAATTCTGTACGTGAATATTGAACTTTTCAGTAATTGCTGATTTTCCCCATGATAATCGCCATGTTTAAAATACTAGTTGGCTTTATGAAAAAAGACAGTTCTTGAACTACTACTGGTATGAAGGCAGACTGCTTTTTAACCATTTGGTTGCGCTGAAGGAGAGAATGTTTAAGGAAATAAATTAGCAATCTTCCTAAAATTCCCTTTTTGGGTAAGAGTTTAACTTCTACCGTGCTTTTGTTGTTGTTGGTACGTTGAAAGTGCGTTCAGATAAAAATGGATATAACATGTAATAAAATAAATAAAATAATAATGAAATGTAATAAAATTTACTGTTGTGAATATTAGCGTGTGTTTTTTAATTTTCTTAATGTTATTTTAAATTTTTGAATTTAAAAGCCATGTCTAAACAAAGAACACAGGTAAATGCAGCGTTGATTGTGCTCTCTTCTTCGTTACTGCCGATATTGTCAATGGCGCTCCCTGCTTGAAGTTGATATTTTATTTAATTAATTTTCCATGTTGTGTGCCTTGAAGTAACTTTGTAATTGCTTAAATAACAATAAAAACACGAAAAAGAAAATTTTTTTTTACAAGTTTTAATTAAATAAACAAGACAGTTTCAACTATTTAACTTCGTTTACATTTTAACAATTCTTGCATTCTCACATCTTTCTCATAGCTTTGAGATTTTATATGAGTTGTCATTTTCGTGTTGACATTCGCGGCAGTACGCTCTCATCTAGAGAGCTTACCTGTATTAATTCTACCATGTTAAAAGCTATCTTATTAAAAAAATCCATTAAATTATCAAATCTATCAAACTACGAAAAAGCTTCGCTTCTCTCGTGTGTCCAACGACGCAGCTGTGTTTTTTTATATGGAGCTCTTGCGTTATATCTCCACATACATTCAAAGATTAACAAAAACGTGTCAGTGCTTTTTATATCGCTCACTAAATACAAAACAGTCACAGCTCAAAATTTTTAAATTTCTTGGTGAAGCAAAAACAATTTTATTTTTGAAGGAACTCCAAACAAAGCAATGAGACAAAAGTTTTGTTGTAAACTATAAAGAAAGAAGATGTGTACAAAATGTATTTTACGTGTTACAGTCAAAGTATGTAATCACTACGAATAGTTTTACATTAAAAAGTAAAAATTTGTAAATATTGAGTTGTGAATGTTTTGTACTTAGTGTGCGATATATAAGATTAAAACCTCCGTTTCAAGGCCGCGGACCACTGTGGACTAATAGGTCACACATAATCTTACTATATTCACAGACTTACATTGCGAAAAACATTGGATCACTTTAAGCTGAATTTTTGCATATAAATAGTTGTGCTGTGATTATTTTACGCTTTCGGAATACTTCGTAAGTTGCCAGTCTGTAATAAGCTTAGGAATTTGGTTATTATGTCTAGTTGGTGGTTTAAAATGGCGTAGTGGGTAGAGTGTGTGACTCTTGCGACAGAGAACCCAGGTTCGAATCCTCCATCTGACACAGAAAATTTTTTCAATTGAATTAATTTTTCTGTTCGGCCGTCACCTCTCTGCAGACAATGGCAAACCTCAGAAAGTAAAAACTGCCTTGAAAAGCATCTTAAGAACATAAGCCGTTCGGAGCAGGCGTAAGACATGTAGGTCCAGTTCTCGATCATTAGTGTGCACACATTTCACATCACACACAACACAATTGATCATAAGAAGCTCGGTCAAAGTCCTTTCAAGGGCTGAGATGGCCATTTCGTTTTTTTTAAAATTTTGTTTTACTTTTTCCTTTTTAATTATTTTTCAAAAATTCTCAATTCGGACTATTTCTCAAAAACTTATAGGCAAAAATCGAAAAACTAGTACTCAAAATTGATTCGATAAAACAAATCAATTAACTATGGTGATTATTATTTTTACTGGTACTTATCGATTTTTTTATCAAAAGCCCTCCATAGAAATCCTGTCTATGACCCTGGCCTGTTGCAAAAAGCACCAATTTCGAACTATTTATTCAGTTTAAAAGACTATTGTCTTTTGCTGTGATATCAATAAGTAAAAAGCGTCAGTTCAATTTATGGGAAGGGGTATTGTAAATAGACCAGTACTGGCCCTCTGGGTGTATTTCAAATTTTGGTACATTTTTCTGCTTTTAAGTTTTTCAGACTTGTCATGGTATAAATGTTCAAAAAAGTGTGGAGCAATTTTTTCTAAACTTGATTTTCCACTTGAGCTATAGAGTAGTTTTGTAATTAAAAGAAACAGGTGTGTGACAATAAACACCAAATGCAACACCAACAACAACAGGAACTTATTCAGCTTACATGCCTTTACTATGCATCAGCAAGTCCAAAAAAGGCAAATTGCGGCCACGTGCTCCATAACATTCACTTCAACAATGTTCACTTGCATCAAAGAGACAGAATTGACAGCATGCCGTAAAGATATACAACCATGTGTTGGTGATTTCAAAAGCGTGACTACCAAGATGAAAAACAAAGCAGGCCTGCCGATGGAAGGAATGCGGCAGGTTATAATGTTAATGCTAAGCTTAGAAATCTACTTTTTGAAATCCAAAGAATTTCCTCGTTACTGCTAAGTGAGATATGTATCATGGTTGCCAATGCAATATTCTAGTTAATTTTATCCGATCAAAAAAAAAAAAAAATCAAGGCTGCATATGTTCAGATTTTGTTGTTTGAAGCAATAAATAAACTGCCGCGTCATTTCAAATCGAGGTGTATACACCCTGGGAAAAAAATCTTAAAACCAAAGAAATTGCACCTTGCCACAAAGACTTTTATTGGTTAGATTGTGCCCAAAGTCATATATCGTTACGGCAAAGACACAAAGATTGTTAGATTCCCAATATACTTTAAATCAAAAACTTAAATTCTTGTGGCGAAGACGCACGTTTTAAAATAAGCATGGAAGAGTCGTAAAAGTAGAGAAAATGTACTTTGGCACAAAAAGCTTTATTCGTTACTTTATTCGTTAAAATGCAGAATGTTAGATTTCCAAAAAAATATACTTTAAACCAAAGACTTAGGTCCTTGATTTAACGTATGTATCTTTTAAATTGTAACATTCAAATTGCTATTTAAATTGTTTACTTAAAAAAACTACGCTACAAATTTCAAATGAAACCAAAACAAATTTGAGCAAACTTTCTTTATTTACGTTTTTTTTTTTACATCCTTTTTCATTTGAGGTTAAGTTTGCTCGCATTTTTCAAAGATCACTGCACACCCTGCAGTTCTTGGAAATGCTTCTTCTTTACAAAAAGTAAACATTGCACTTGATACAATTGACACCTGATTACACTTAATACATAACTATTTCACTTAATTCACACATTAATTCACTTTGTCACGACTAAAAACAAATACTTATACGTTGGCAGGGGCAAAAATAAAGCGTTGCTGCGGCGAACTATTCAATGTTTGCCCTAGCACACAATTTTCTTATTCTTCGTATACAAATATGATTTTGAGGAAAACATTATTTTAAAGTAACAGATTTTGTCTTTGCAACAATGAAGCTTACTCTAAAAAAAACAAAGAAAAGTTGTTGACTTTACGTACTTTTTTCATATCTTTTTTAACAAAGAATTAAATCGTTATAGTAAATATTTTATCTTCACGCCAAAGATTGTTCCACTGATTTTTTGTTTCGATAATGCATCACTTGCATAGTTAAAGAATTAATCATTATTGCAACGATTTTTTCATTGAGGCAAAGATATTTTGGTTACAGTTTTACAAGAACCATTTTTCTTTGATTTCAAGGCATTAAATTTTCTTGGTGTTGCATGTGCAGCAATGCAAGATTCGGGTGAATTTGAATCAATTGAAAACCCAAAGGTAAATTTTATTTTAGCAATTGCGAAAGTACAGTTTTTTTTTCGATGTTCTCATTTTGAAAGTTGAGTTCAAAGTAAAAAATTTGGTTTTAAAAAAATACCCAAAAATTCACTTTTTATTTGCTTTTTTTCGACTCTAGACAAATAACTCCAAAAACAACTATTTTTTTAATGGTTGAAAAAAAAAAAATTCTTCTCCTGAGATGCGTGCAGCATTGCTGCTACGGCAGTTCATTTGGTAGACATGCCTATAGAGCAAAGATATAAGCGGGTATGGAGGCGAGCATGTCTGCTGAACTTCCACGGCATGTTGTCGGTAGGCATACAGCAGGGCTCCTTTTACAACTGGGTAAGCAGTAAACTCTCATACACATTTAGACTATAAACAGCTTTGTGTGCACAGCTTGAAAAGAAAGTAATTAAAAATCAGTGATTTTTAGCGAATGTGTTCTTAGCAGGACATTGAAGATTGCAAGGATGACGAGAGCCGCCAAAAACAGGCGGCAACAATAGAAGGATAAGAACGAGTAACAAATAAAATTAAAAAGTCATTTAAGCTTATATAAGGATGCTTGTGAATGTGAATGTGTTGCGAAAGGCGTAAAACGGAAGCGGAAATGAAAATTAAGCAACAGCTTATTTATTGGAAAATTGTTAAAAATATAACAAATTAAAACTGACATATGTGTGTTGATCCAAAGCACACGTGTAGCTGGCAGTCGCCTTTGGCGAAATAGTCTCTAGATATTGTTGTTGTTGTTGTTGTTGATACTATACTTAAACAAGATTGATGGATTTCGATAACTCGCCGTCGCACAAGGATTACCAGGATAACTAAATTGATTTTTTTATTCTTTTCTATTAGAAGCATATATGTACATAGCTCACTGCATGACAGATAGAAAGACAGACGGACATCAGCAGGCTATGCAGATCGGCCAGTACTAAGTTCAGGATGTTTTGCACGTCGTTAGCACGGCTGGAGTTTGAAAGGCGACAAATTGACATTTATCTGAATGCTTAAACGACATCCTTCGTTGTTGTTGTGCAAATTAGGATTACAAATGAAAAATCATGTCTTTTCAGCTGAACGCTCACAATTGATGTGCGATCGACTATAAAAATTGAATTTATTGCCATTTACAGTTCAGTTGATTTGTGAGTCTTGGTTTGAAATCATTCAGCATCAGCTAGTTTGTCGAGTGCAACATAAAAACAGCAACAACAACAATAACAACAGAAAAGGAATACGGTATTCAGAAAATCTTCAACAGTATAATGAGCGGTTTAACATTGTTCACATTTATGCTGATTGCGATATGTTGCTATGCGGTAAGCGGCAAGTCATCCTTGAGGAATGAACATCAGCAACAGCTGCTGCAGCAGCAACATCAGGTGAGCTTTATTTTGAAAGTGTTAATATTTTATGTTAAAAATAAAACCGACATTGTCAAAGTTAGCTCAAAATTACAAAAAAATAGCATATTTTGCCAATCTTTACTCCTTCAAAAAGAATGTCCTTGTGAAATTTATTTGCAGAACTTTCAAAATTTTGCTAATAATAGCAACAAACAAGCACGAGCCAAACAACGATGCAAGTTTAACAAAATTTCATTGAAATTTATGACACGTGCGGGAATAGTAGAACATTTATTTTATCTTGTTGTTGTTTTTCTTTATTTTTGCAATAATTTTCCTTGTTGTTGTTGCTGCTGCTTTATTGCTAACCGCAAATTTAAACCAAATTCATGCTGCATTATTATCAAAATTCTGCCACTGCTGCTGGTGCTGCACAAAACTGTATTGCCAACAAAAATTTCCTGGCCAACCCCGCAGGAAAAAACTTTGTTTTTTTTTTTGCAGCACAGAGTTTGTAATTTAAGCTTTGGATTGCTGCCTACGTGGCTGTCTAAGTACGCACATTAGTTTGTTTCCGCCTATTTTGCGTCTAATAATGGTTGTGAGCGGTTTTTTAGCTGATTCAATTTTGGAGAATTAATGAGCAGCTTTTAACCAGATGATAATTTAAACAGTTCGCTTCCTTGAGCAGTAATTTGTGGGAACGTGCAGGTTTTTCATATATTTTAAAATATTTATCAGCATGTTTTTCTACCTACTGAAATTTTAAAAGCTTGACAGTATATTTTTGAAGTCCTCAACAAAATAAAAAAAAAGAACAAAATGCATTTTTTTGGTTATAAAAACTTAAATAGATGTAACAGGATTTGGCTGAAATCTAATTTAATTATGCTGCTCGAACTTTTAAAAACTGTTTGAGAGCGACTTTTTTTTTTAAACCCTTTTAATCTATGCAAAAATCTATGCTACCTACTACCAAGCAACTTTTTTGAAATCAAGCAGTTTCAATTAACTACATTTGTACTGGAATTTCTACCCAGAAGTATTTTTTGAAAATTATAAGAACATTATATAAATTTTAAAGCTGACAACTTATAACTAAAGTCGGAGCAAATCTGAAATTTTCATCGTAACCAAAACTGAAAGCAAAATTAGGCACTTTTTGTAACATCAGTCGAAATCTGAAACCGAAACTGAGTATTTATATGAATTTTTGTAATTTTCAAATTCTGACAGTGGATTCGGATTCAGCGATCCATTTTTCCGCCAGCTTGAATTTGAAAACTGTGATATAAGATTCGAAATCAAATCCGTTGTCAGAATTTCAAAATTTCAAGGATTCGCAAAAATATAAAAAAATCGGTTTGGAAATCCTATCCTCCATCTTGAATTTTAAAATTCTGACATCAGATTCGAAACCACTGATCCCCTAAAACTGCTAACCACGGTGTCTCTCTTAGGCAGCGCTTATATACATTGTAGGTACGCTTATATACAATGTTTACAAAAAACGTTTCAACTGTTTTGTTACCTCTTTACTAGCAAACACGTTTCACTCTTTTGTTACATATTTATAAGCATGTATATGTGTTTTTGAATTGTTCCCTCAATAAAAATCGTTACATTGCCGCACAGTGGGCCAAATCAAAAAGGGCGCACAGCTTATGCATGCAAAGTTTTATATAAAATCTAGTCGATTATGTCCTGAAATGAGTATTTTTAGGTTTTTGGAGTTTATTTAAGCTCTACTTGATGCGAACAAAAATTATTAGTTGTCAGGTATTGAAACAATTGTTAACAAATTGTTAAGTGGCCCTTTTTTGCGACTCGTTCAAATCTCCGAAAGGTTTCCTGACTTTTTAGTTTGATGTTAATGACACTTCCTTCCGACAGTGGCTCAGAATAGGTTTTTATTGGCCAAAATTCGATAACTTTTGCACCGATTGGGATATTTGAGTAATTTTTTAACTAACAGATACCTCCTTTAATTTGTTGTCTTTAAAATTTTGTTAAAATCGATTGAGTATTTATTGAGAAATTCGAGGTCAAAGTTGAACTTTTGAAATTTTGAAATCTTAGTATGAAATTATGCTTTTCTTTTTTTTTAATCTTCTCTTTTTATTAAAAAAGTCATATGCTGATAAATAAAATATATTATTGTTAATTATTAATATGATTTTTTACATTGGGACATTTTTTGTTTTTTAATTTTTTTTTCTAGTATTATATATATCTTATTCATATTTTAATTATTATTTATTTGGTTGGAATATTGCTTGCAAATATTCCGTACTAAGTTCTGAATTATTTTCGTCCTGTAGTAGCTCTTTCGCTTCTTGCATGCTAGAGATGAGTGGATCTGACGTTGCCAATAATATATTAAAAAGATCTTCATTTGTGCAATTGCGTGACATTTTTTTGGTCTTGTGTTCTCTATAAGATCTGTAATCCTTATATCTTTTTTCCTGAGCTTCTTCCGATAGAATTCCAAGTGATACTAAATGATATTTAATGACATCTTTTCCATGAGAAAGGAGTTTGTGAACTGTTGTAGACATATTTCTCCATGGGTATTTCGTTCTATATATTTTTGCAGTTTCCCTAGCGAACCAAATTTGTTCGCGTCAATTTGTTCATTGCATGCAAGTACTTCGATGATTATTTTAAACCTGAAAATAAGGTTTAAATCAACTCCTGTTATTTCAGATGCTCTTTCCGGATCTGAGTAGAATCATCTTGCTGTGTTCCCATCATTTGTATTGCCTGAACCTTGTTTTGGCTGATCTATAACTAATCCATATTTTCGATTTTCATCTTGGAGATGTTTCTTTTTTAAACTTCGTAACTCCTTGTTGGTGTCGTTGTTTCTTACTGATCCTGTATTCTTGCATGTAGTGGTAATTATCCGAATACATATGCATCAGTATTATCTATTGATTTGTCTTAGATTTTTTTTTTTTGTCTTGCTGCGTTGATTTTGTCGATAGTTTTTGAAGCGGTGAAATTTCATTTAGCAATTTTTGATTCATTTTTGGGACATTTTTCATTTAGATGATTTTTCATATATTTTTGGGAAATTTTTCAAAGCGGCTCTTTAACACCAGGGGGCACGATTGCACAAATCGGTTGTACATTTGCAAAACGATGCGTCATCTTTGCACAACGTCTGCCGGATCAACTAGCTAAAATAACTAGTAAGGAATGGAGCTTCGGCAGGGTACCGATGCTTAAATAACCCCCTCCCCCGCGGCCATATTGAAGTATATTCAAAGTCTTTAGCCACTACAGACACGATGGCATTCAGTTTATATATATACGAAATTTTTTATATTTTGATGATGCCACTTTGTGGAGGTAGGCGAAGTTTTCATCCGATTTTGCCAAATATCATGGAGATGGCTCATATTATATATCAAAGCTCATGTGGAAAATTTCAAGATATTTTTTAAATTTATGTGGATTTTTAAGAGATTTTAATCTATACATATATAAATAAAATGCATTGTGTATGCAATTGATCTTCTCTGTAATGCGTGAACCAATTTTGTTTCTAAATCTAATACAAAGCAATTTGATACCTTTTCCGTTCAAATCGGCTGATCCATTCTCGTGTTATTTTGTTTTCTCAATATAGGGGGCGTGGCTTTTAAATTTTTTTTTTTATTAAATTAACATCGATTGCTGTTTTCAAATCTCTTGAGTATTTCTTGCTATTTTATTTCAATGCCCTAGTACCCATGTTTACCGAGATATAGTTATTTATTGATAGTGCCACGCTCCTTCGACTTATTCCGCCCACTTTTTATACTGGTTTAAAAATGGTACTACACACATCTGTACCAAATTCCAATGCTTTAGTACGCATATTTACCGAGACATAGGGATTTGCAAATATTTCCCCATATACACCATATACTCACAAATACATGTTCAAATGCCTTTAACTAATGAACCAATACACATACAAAGACTGTTTGTACATAAAAACCCTTGTATTGACGTCGCCTTGCATGGGAAACGTCGCCAGAAATAAAATCGGTTCATGCATTACAGAGACCATCAATTTCATTCTCAATGCAACTTATTTTTATATACATAAATAAATAAATAAATATAAACTAGCAGGCCACAGTGGTCCGCGGCTTCCCCTCGGACGTTTTTTTTTGTCAATAAAGAGCGTTAGCAGGTTTTTTTTTCCTCTAACAAAAACTTTTAAGTGGCATTTAAACGATCACCGTGTGACATCAGTCTTTAAGACAATGCATGTCAAACGTAATAAAAAACATTTTTTGCTTTTGTTTTGTTTTGCCTTGCAGCTCAGCACTGCATTTATATGTATCTCTCTTTTCGACTTGCGCGTGGCTCATCTGATTTTTGTGTTGTGCTGCACTGACTGAGCAGAAAAAGAGAAGAGTAGAGAACAACATGGAGTTTACTGAAATTCTCGCAACACAAACACGTGGAAAGAAAACGATCAAGCAATTCGTGGTATCGGGGAGGATTTCTTTAAAAACTTAACACTTTAATTAGACATTCTTTTTATTAAAATTTCGAAATAATACTGTGCAATGAAATAATACGCCTTTACTGTGCTGTAGCACAAATATTAACTTATTTCATAAAAATCGACCCAGTACTACAAAAGTCTACCTGGAAACAAAAATTCTCCCTTCAATTTTATATAATAGCTTAGAGTAAAGATATAGAAGTATATATATAGATATAGATAAGCAATACTTGCTTAGATACTGAATACACCGCTACTTGATTGTGATGGCTATTTGCTTACACACTTTTCAATGGTAAAATTTAGTACATAGCATTTTGGTGCCCTTTGGTATGTTCCTTGTTGAGTGACACTGTACCGACTGATACATTTTGATACGTAAATAAATTAAAATTGGTTGCGATTAAATACGTTGGAGTTATTGTAATAAATACATTTTATAAGCATAAATTTTGGCCTGAAACAATTTAGTAACAATTTTAGTAATTTAGTAAGTTTTCGTTATTAACTAAACAGTTATTACCTCAATTTTTTCAACGGTTTTATTTTATTTTGAGCTTCTTTGAAGGACAATCAATTAGAAAGAGAAAAAAATTTTGATCAGAATAAAAATAAATACTTTATTATTATTTTTGTTGAACAATAAGCAAACTGTTTCAAATTCAATAGAAATTAAATCAGACGCTCTGGATTTATATTAAGGAAGCAATAACTGTATAAAATAATGACATGCCATAAAACAGAGTTTACTGAAGGCGACGGGCACGACAACATCATGCCTTTTTCGTCTGCTCTAATAGAAAAAAAAGAAATATTAAATTTTAATAAAAATATATGTGCAAAAAAAAAAAACAAAAAAAAAAAATAAGAAAGCTGACCCATAACAAAGCGAGCGCCATAACATAACATAAATCAATACTAATAAAAACTAAACATGTATGGCGCTGCATACAAAATGTGTATGTAAATAGAAATGAATGTATTTATACACAAACAAACACGACCACTCTTACACAGTCATACAAACAAACCGAAGGGTAAGGTTTTCTTGCTAGTCAAGGACATGTCAAGGCTATCTAGCATATTAGCGATAATTTGTGTGTGTGTTGTGCACACATACACTCACACACACATATTAACACACAAACGCAATCAATTTATTGATTTATCATACTAGCTTATTTAGCTGAACAGAATTTAGCAACTTTTGTCAATAAGAGCAGTTTCAGTAGTCGGTAGTCTTAGTGGGAAAAGCTTCTTTAAAACAATTTTGTGTTATTTTTAAACTTAGAAATACATAAATAATGAAATTTCATTCATCAGCATTGAAAGCATGACCAGCGAACTGACACGTATTGTAAACAGACTTCAAATGCAAACCTTGTGAGTAGAACTTTTAACCTTTAGTGTTATACAAGTAGCACGTGTCGCACCACAGAAGCAGTTCGAAGCGTTCGTGAACAAAAAACAAAAAATTAATGATAAAAATACTCACTCAATCTTTTATTGCAGGCCACCAAAAAAGTGGATCTACCCAATCGACACATACCGAGCCTGGAGCAATATAGAGCCGAACAGCAAATCTCACATGCACTGAATGAGGAAAACCGACAGAAGCGTTCCCAGCACGACCTGGGCGAGTACAAGGACCTGAATGACCTTATTGACGAGCTACAGGATAACTCCATAATACAGGCAGCTGGCTTACCTGTGGAGTTCGATTTGGAAAGCATGCCGCCGTTGACCTACTACCTGCTGCTGCAGAAGCTTAAGCAACGTAAGTGAACAAAACTGATTTGAATAAACCGGTTAATCGGTTTTTCAATTCATCCAATTGAGATTTGACTGAAAGGGATAAGATATTTTAAAAATATTACTTAAAGTAAGACATACGTAAGTGAACAAAAAAAAAAATATGTGTCTGGCCGCCACGCACGGTAGAAGTGAAACTTTTATCCAAAAATGGAATTTCTGGGACGATTGCTCATTTATTTTATATTTATTTTAACATTCCCTCCTTCAGTGCAACCAAATAGTTAAAAAGCACTCTGCCTTATCTGTAGTAGTTCAAGAACTGTCTTTTTTCATAAAGCCAACTAGTATATTCAACATAGAGATATCATGGGAATATCAATTGTCCCTTTCTTACTGAAAAGTTCAATATGCCCGTACAGAATTAGATCACTGTTTTTTTTTTTACTTTCGTGACACAGTTGGTTAACAAGAAGATTTCTTTATTTTAATTTGATGACTTAAGCCATCCCACCTCAATCCTCATAGCACAGACGACAGATCTTGCTGTTTTATTTTTTGTTAATTATATTTTTATTTATAAATATTAAAAGAAAAAGTTTGTTGAAAAACCTGTGTCGGGAATAATGCATTGTGCCCTTTCCATACTTGCATCGAACCGCGTACAAGTCGACTGCAAGCTTAACGTAGTACCATCTCACCATTGCCTTCCTTACATCAAAGCGAACAAAATACGAACAAACCTGAAAGCTAACATAGTATACATCATCCAATTTATTCCATAGGATTGATGCCAAAAAGAATTTATTGCTTATCGAAAATAATCATCAATCGATTACATAATTTGGGCTTTATTTATAACAGTACGTTCAAAAAGTCCATAGGTTGACACATAGATGGCGTTACTAGATTTTTTCCATGTGATTTTTACTTGGTACCAACCTTTAAAAGATACGTATACAAATTTGACAACAATCTGGCAATTGATTCGTGAGTTATAGCATTTTGTGCGCAGCTATTGTTGTAAAAGCATTGCTTTTAGATGAATAAAAATACATTGCTTAGAAACCAAACAATGGCTTGATAAACATTATCCGGACTCTGCTCCATCGAGACAAATGGTACAAAAGTGGATTGCTGAATTTAAACGTGGTCGTACCAGCACAAATGATGCAGAGCGCAGTGGACGCCCAAATCGGACTGTTATTCCACAAAACATCAAAAAAATCCACAAATTGGTTCTGAACGATCGCAAATTGAAGGTGCACGAGCTAGCTGACATTGTAAAGATATCAGATGTTAGTGTTCTTACCATTTTACACGAACATTTGTGTATGCGAAAGCTCTGTGCAAAGTGGGTGCCGCGTGAGCTTACAGTCGACCAAAAACAACAACGAATTGATGCTGCAGAGGAGTGTTTGGCGCTGTTAAACCGCAAATAAATCGAATTATATCATCGATATGTGACAATGGATGAAACATGGCTTCACTATTACACACCAGAATCCAAAAGACAGTCAGCTAAGTAGACAGCAGTCGACGCACCGAATCCGAAGCGAGCAAAGACCCAAGAGTCGGTTTGTAAGGTGATGGCGTCTGTATTTTGAGATGCGAAAGGAATAATATTCATCGAATATCCAAAAAAGAACCACTGTCAACAGCGACTATTACTGTGCAGTTTTGTATAGATTGAAGGCTGAAATCGCCAAGAAACGGCCACATTTGCAAAAGAAAAAAGAGTGTTTTTACAGCGAGACAATGCACTGTGTCACAAATCAATGAAAAGGATGACAAAATTGAATGAATTGGGCTTCGAATTGCTTACCCACACACCGTATTCTCCAGATTTAGCCTCCAGCGACTTTTTTCTGTTTTCAGATCTCCAGAGAATGATTGCTGGAAAGAAACTCAAGTCCGATGATGAAGTAATCGCTGAAACTGAGGCCTATTTTGACGAGAAAAAGAAATCATACTATAAAAGTGGTATTGGAAAATCGCTATACTCGTATCGTTCTCGAAGGCAACTATGTTGAATAATATAATCGACTGCTAATTTTATAAGAGCACAAAATTTCAATGGTGCAGTTAGGACCATTAGAACTTTGCTGTGTGGTCAGAAGCTCTGAATTTATGCTACTGCGCATATTTGTTTAGGTTTATTTTACCATGCCTACAAATGTTGATGCGTTTTTCGTTATAAGACTTGCATCGTATTTTATGTTGCATTTGCGACGATATTTAATGTTAAATGATGCAGACATGTATATATATATATATAGAAGAAACTACAACATTATCACAAAAGTTCTGCTATTTCTCATATGGCACAAAATCCGACTTCGATATCGAATATGTAAAAATTTACGAATAGTTCGCGATGATAACAATCGAATTCGATATCGATTACGATTTGAAAAAGATACGTTTTGAGGACGTAACGGTTACTTCGTAAACGAAGGTTCGCTTATGTTTCGAAAAATTATTCGTTTACAATTCCAAAGCGATTAATTCTTAAACACAAATGTGAAGATAATTATATTTTCTACTTTTTTACTGTAAGGTGGATACTTTCGGATAACGGCGATAACACTGTTATGAAATAACTTTCGATTTTTGATTTCCAATTAGGGAAAAATACGAAATTTTTATTCGATAAAAGTTCATTGCAAACGAACTTTCGCCGGTTAGGTTACATATGCATTTACAAGTGTTGATTTTCGGCACAATATTTTAGTAGCATATCCTTCTTATGTTTTAGTTTCGACCAACATACCGCAGGTAATCTGACAACTCAGTTGGTAATGGAAGAACTTGTAACCAGTATTTTGTGTGTTAAAATACCGCAGCATGCAAATATTTTTTTTATTTCGATATAAATGTGAGTTATATGGAAATTCACAGATCTAAGAATAAAACAAATTTTAGATTCAAAGTTGCATTCGTTAATATTGCAGCATGTGCTGTTTCCAAATCAATCAATGCAATCAATTTGAATTTATCAAAACTCAATTTGAGAAATGCCTTAAAGTATGCTAATGTTCTCAAAAAAAGCTACGTGCAGATTCAAATTTTTAGACCATACTGTACGCTCAGAGTATTGAACGAATGACTCAATTCAATCATAAAAGAAAGAGAGAAGTACTGATTGTTGACTTAACATAAGTATGAGCTACTCAAATAAATATGTCTACGTGGCCCAGTGGTTAGAACAGCCGGCTATGGATACAAACGTACTGTGTTCAATCCTCAGTGGAAGCAAAAATGTTAGAAATTTTAAATAGCCTTTTTTTCGTTTTTATACAACTAGTGCTGCGAATTGCTGTGTTGTTTTTATAAGAACCTTTTCATTACATTGGATTTACGCCTTATCTAGCTCGCCGTATTGTTGTACACGCGGCTAAAAAGTTTCACTTCAAAAATCTGATAATGAGCTTTTAACACTGACAGCATTTTAACACTGAGCTACTAAAACGATTTTAGAGGAGCTTAAAATGGTTACATTTTGGAGAAACATTTTTTCAAGTTATGTGTGCTTATTAACACTCCATTTCTTATTTCAGTTTTTGTATTGACTTAACAAAACAAAATTGATTTTGAATAATTTTTGGAATTTATTTTAACCCACTGTCAATTGTTTCTTGGAATTTGTTTGATAATTTCTTTATAAAGCTTACAAACTCTATCTTATATGAAAAGGTTTTCGAGCATTAAAATGTCTTTTGAAAAAATGTTTTGACAAATTTTATTCTATTATAGTTATAAAAGCTACAATGATACTTTAAAAAAGAAGAAGAATATCGCACACTAAATACAAAACAGTCACAACTCAAAATTTTTAAATTTCTAGGTGAAGCAAAAAACAATTTTATTTTTGAATAAACTCCAAGCAAAGCAATGAGACAAAACTTTTTTTGAAACTATAGAGAAAGAATACACCACATCTTCTATACATAAATACAAAAATGTATTTGATGTGTTACAGTCAAAGTATATGATCACTACGAATATTTTTACATTAAAAAGTAAAAAGTAAAAAGTAATTTGTAAATTTTGAGTTTTGACTGTTTTATATTTAGTGTGCGATATATTTTATAGTAGGTTTTTGGTTAAATAGAGCTTTAATATAGCATATCTTGGACTTCATCTGGTTGTTCTTTAACCTTGCTCTCTTTTTACTTAAAATAAAAAACCAAAAACTGTTTATTTGTGTATTATTTATATGTATAAAATATATTGCAAAAAAATAATCGCTTAATCGATTCGGTTATTCGTAAATTGGTTAACTATTTGAATTATTCTAGTAGTTGCTCAATCTATGTATATATTGTTGAACTGATGCGTGTGTGTATGTGTTTTTTTAAGTTTTGTGTTACTTTTCATGGTCTTTTATAAAATGTGAGTGTGTTTTTAATCTCTCTATTTTTCAGTGCAAAGCACGGAGCCAATGTATCGCGTGCGAACACCGCGCCTTGGACGCAGCATTGACTTTCAACTAGAGGACAGCGATGATGAGGACGATGTACACAACAACAAGCAGCAATTTTTGACGCAACTCATGAAAAAATCGGTGCCATTTAAGCCAAGATTGGGCAAACGTGCACAAGTTTGCGTTTAAAAATGCAACGCAAGGCAGGGCGCGTACACTGGTCAACTTCCCTCAAAAGTGTGTTGCATGATCTGACAGCAGAATAATTTCCACTATTAAATATTTAAAATAAGCAAAAACCAACCTTAACTTTATAGATAGCAAGCAAAAGAATAATAATAAAGAAAAAACCATATTGAGAGGAATATTTCACAAGCTATAATTACATGAATTGTTAATAAAAAAATTGTTTGTTAGAGAAGGGAAGGAGGATATGAGGAGGAGGTAGAGGAAGAGGTGTGAAATAGAGGCGAATAAATATGACGCATTAATAGAAGGTAAAAAATAGAATATAATGGACACCAAAAAAGTGTTTGCTATAAAATCAAAATCCTGTCATTTTTACGCATATGGCTTGACACAGGCAAAATTAGTTAGGCAGGAAGAAGACAGAAAGTATTCCTAATGGCATCATTTATTTGAGACATATGCCAAAGCAAGCCGTCGCTTCAACTTTTCTTTATCAAGCTGCTCTCAGTCGAATTCATATGTCGTGCCTGACAGTCGTTGCCTAAGTGAGGTTATCTTAACACGCACACAAACACACACACACTAACACACTTAATATTAAACTAACGGTAATAACTGCGAGTGGTGATAAATTTAAATCAGTATTCTTACCCAATAAACCAAAAAACGAAGATGAACTCGACATTTCGGATTTGTCAATGCGGACTCGTTTCGCATTCGAAACGAATTCTCAACCTTTAGAAGAAAGCAAAACCAAAATTTTATCGAGTAGAATTTTTCATATGAACATTTTGACAAAAGTATGCGTACAAAGAAATGATATACAAACACGTATGAAATTAACTTAAAGATGAGTATAAAATTTGTCAGTAGAAAATATTTTCATATAAAATATATTCCATTAAATGACGTTTTATACGGCCAGCTCATTTAAAATACTTTTCTTTTTGTTGCTTGTTTTCATATTAAAAAGTCTCTTTCTCTATGAATTCGAAAGCGCAGTCGTTTTAAAATCCTTTTGGAATTCGTTAGTGAATTCGAAACGAATTCGAAATTGTGCTAATAAGCGAATCTGAGAATTATTCGGGTAGTCTTACTCATATGAAAATTTTGAAAATAGTATACGCGAAAATGATTGATATAAAAATAATTACGTAAGATATATAACCTTTTTTTTTTAGTATTTGAATTTTTACATTCATTCGATGGTGTACGATTTTTTCATAAAATATGATAATTTAAAAAATGATAATTTAAATTAATTTTTAATTGCAATTATTATTGAAAATTACAGCTTCAGTGTACATCAGATAAATAGAAAATATAAATTAATAGAAAGCAAAATTGAAGATAGACGTAAAAAATGCTGAATTTTGTAAAAAAAGAGCTACACAAAATTTTTTAAAATTAAAGTTAGTTTTTTATTAGGTAAACAAAAAAGATCTAAATATCGCAACAAAATTTCTATATTTCCTCTGTATAAAACTTTTGATTTGTTTTTTATTAATTAATTGCTTTCTATCTTGTGATATTCGGCAAATGAGATCTTAGTATAAAACTTGAAGAGAAAAAAAAAAGTAAGAGAGGAATATAGCGGGGTTAAGGGATTACACCCACTTGCAGCGCAAAAAATAGGTAAATTTCATGAATTTTTTTAAGAAAATTACTAAAACTTTTTAAGTTATCAATATATCATCTTTGTTATCAATATATCACAACTTTCAGTAATTTTTTTATAGAAAAATATTGTATAGTTTTGTTACAAATTGTCGTTACAAAAAAAATGTGTTTTTGTGTTTTGTGGTGATCAATATGAACCAAACTATATGAATTTTACAAAATAGCGGAAAGTCAAAGGCAATGGTTCGATTGTCACTTAATTAAAGTCGTTTTTTGGTAATAAAACTTCAATTTCTTATTGAAAAGTAAAATCGACCGATTAAACACTACACTTTTATGTATTTAATAAGCCAGAAAAATTTCAAAAAGTTCGGTATCGTAGTATTTGATTAATATTTCATAGATTTTAGAAACACCTTTAAAAAAAAAACACGCGTTAAAGTTTCAATTTCATTCGCCTAGGCAACGGATTCTTCCCTTTTAACGCTGATGTCTCAGTCAGTTTTGTTCGGATCGACTTGATCTATTCTCAAATAGTTATATTTGAAAAATATGCAAAACACAAACAAAAAAAAAATGATGAAAATTCGAAGTTGCAAGTGGGGATACCCCCTTAAAGTATATGTTTTTTCATTTTTAGTTACATTGTACAAGATGTGTTCAAAAGATGCAGCAACAATTTTTAAAATAGCAAAAATTAGTGGTGTTATCTGTTAGATCGTTTCTGAGTTAGAAAGGATCATCTTTCATTGACGTTCTGTTAAAATTTCATGACATTTGGATAAATATAAGCAGAGATATTGCGTATTTTTGTTAGGGTGTTTTTATTTCTGCAGTACGAGCTGTATGTACTAGCATGCACTGGTGTTTTCACATCTCCTACAGACCCGGTTTGCTCAAATTTTTGCACGATTTTTTCGATTGTACGCACATTTGGACGATTAAATTGACCGAAAAAATCCCGAAGTGTACGATATGCATTTTGATTTGAACGCCCATTTTCATAATAAGCCTGAATAACTTTAACGCTTTGAGTTAGTCTGAAATTGAGAAGTGTCAAATGAAATGCAGAAAAAACTTGACGTTTAGGTGTGTTTCACATTCAACATCTGCCCTTAAAATTTAACCACCCTTTATAAGCCACACAAAGTAAAAAAAGCCCCTAAAATCGAAACAAAGTTGGAGTTTGCACCATTTTATTAAATTTCAAGTTATTTAATTTTGGTTAAGTATATATTCTGTCAAAAGAGTAGCAGAAATTGGTAAATAAAACATAAACGTTTTTTTGTTTATTCAAATTTGTTGTGTCGTCTTCGAAATAGGCCCCATTCGAAATAATACACTTATGTCAACGAATATCTTGTCATCAAAACGTTTTGAAATGGGTGAAAACGGGTGCCTCAAAGCGGTAATCTGAGTTTTGGAAAGAGAAAAATGTCAGCCGGAGCCGTATCAGGTGAATATGGTGGTTGTTCGGTAATATTTGTTGAATTTTTGAATGATAGTCTTATCGGATGTTGCGTTGTCGTGGTGCTAAATCCATGAATTTTATTTTCAAAACCGGGCTGTTTTTGACAAATTTACTCCCTCGAACGCCGCATAATGCGCAGACAATATTATTTTTTTACCGTCTGACCTTTGGGCAAGAATTCCATGTGCACAACACAAAGAAAACAGTTAACATTACCTTGACTTTTGATCTACTTTGTGGGATCGCAGTTGACTCATTTTACTAAGTCTTCAGCGTGCTTTACGTGATCAGGCCTTCCGGAACTTCGTGTATAATAGTAGGAGAGTGTACAATAGTGTCTTAAATGTCTGAGACACAGAAAGTTCAGCCGCTATCTGTCTCGAACTTAAATGACGAAAAAAAATTATCAAATTTTGCTTCATTTTTGGCCACTTTTAGTAGGACCATCTCTTAATAGAATCTCAACCTTTCCGAATGTTTGTCTCTGTAGCTTATAATTGCATTTCAAATGCAGGAATAATTGGCAATTATTTTCTTCGAAATGGTAAAGTAGTTCTGAAATTTATATGCGTAATCAATATTTGCTTATTTCGTGCATTTCCAGTTATAACTTCGAAATTATTAGCAATATCATATAAACATTTGACGCACATTCTGGCGCCATTGAGTACTGCTTACCTTTTATTTAAATTTGTAATGAAAAACCTTCAGTTTCCCATCATATCTTTGAAAACATTCATTTCAACTTTGTTTCAAATTTCCAAATCTTTTGTTAAATTTTATCAAACTTGTAAAAGCTTATAGCGTATATTTTGTGCTAAGACGATGCAATGATATGTTATAAACAAAGATTTTAATTTTTTTTTTGTTTTCTGCAGATCTATGGTATAGTACCTTTTGAATGATACACGTTTCATTAACCTTTTTTGACTATAAATTCGAAATCAACGTTCATGTACAAATACATAGAATTTTTTTACATTAGATAAACATCTTCAGTTAAGCCAATGCCTATTAAAATGTGAAATTAAATTGCGTCTTGTTTTTATTTTTTATAAAATGTTGTTTTTGAAAGGGGCTTAAGTTCATTTGAAGCTACAAAGCTGTATACCATATTATTTTTAACAATTTCAACAATTTTTATTGCATGATAAAACTTTGTATGTTTATAGTGTTAAAAACTTCACACAAATCAAATGACGTTTGCCAATATTTTTTAATTAATTCAAACGCAAACGCGTCTATTTTTATAAAAAAAATTTTAATAATGGCTCAAATGTGAAATAAAGAAATCAAAAATGTTGACCAAAATTTCATTCTCTCTTTTTTTCGCTTCTAATCCAAAACGAGTCCGTTGGGTTTATTGGGTAGTTTCACAAACACATTCACACACATCAGCACGCATATACGCAAGCAGTTGCTACCATTTGTTTTTTTGTTTTTATTAAATATTGCTTTTTTTTCTTTTTCCCTTTGTGAGAAACACTCTTCATGATTAAAGCCACACATTTATATAATATTAAGTTGGCATCACATGAGAGAAAAAGGCTTGTTTTCCCATTCATTGAAATTTATACCTCCTTAGAAATGGATATGGCTAGAATTCGTAAAGCTTCGCAAGCCCCACACACACCTCTCTTCCTCGCCACAAAAATAATACAAATAAATTTTCGCGGAATTTTTATCCCTGCTCAATAAAGTGAGTGCGATTTGCATGTAGTATCCCGACTTCAGTTGGGAATTCCAGCAGGTAAACAATCCATAACAGCTGTTTTTCTATGCTTAATGCCGATTATCCGGCGGCGCCACAACAGTCTCCAAAGGTAAATAAACTGTTCCACAACAATGAGCTAATGTTAAAAAAGAAAATATAATGAAAAATTAACATCGAACAATGGGAACTTAATTTTCCCTTATCTAACCAAGCTTCAGTCGAAATTTGCAAATGTGCAAATGTTGCTATAAATAACTTTTTACAAAAAAAAAAATATGTTTTTTTGGTTGCTTGGAAAGTATCAAAAAAAAAAAAAAAAAAATAATAAAGAAGTATTATTAATGGCATGAAATTCAATGAAAAATGAATTCCCTTTATTACGCGCTCACTTATTTCGTAGAATAATTTCGAGTTGTATTTTGTTGAAAAAGCATGTTGCGCTTGTTGTAGTTGTTGAGTGAACAATTCACAACAGGACTGAATTGCGTCAACTTTTAAAGGCTTATTTACACAAGAGCTGTTTCACTTAAACAAAAATTTTTTTAAAATATAGTAAACACAAAATACAATATTTTAAAATAAACAAAAAAGAAATTTAAGTAACTGGTTAAATAGTTTCAAATTAATTTATATTTACTTAAAGATACTTAATGTTTTCCTTAAGAAAAGTAACACTGTGAGCCTGCTTTGATCTTTAAAAAAGTTTCAGCCAAAATTCTTAGAGACTTCAAAAGCATGACGTTTGAAATTATAACCGCAACTAATCCGATTTCTTCATTCTATCACAATTTTTTTTTAAGGGGGCATATAGGTTACATATTTTAAAATAAAAAATTTTTTCGGGAATTTTTTTCATAGAAGGCAAAAAAGATATCGTTTTCAAATTTTGCACACATATTTATTAGCATTTAAAAAATACAAAAAAAAAAAATGTTTTTGGAGCGGTTTTTGACGTTATTTGATTTGTTTTAAGAACATGCCAAAAATTGACGGTGTACAGGATATCACCAGTCTGAAACATCTGAGGGGGGAAAAAAACCAAATTACTCCTTGTTTCTTTTGTATTCTTTAAATGTTAATAAATATGTGTGCAAAATTTGAAAACGTTATCTTTTTTCCCTTCAATAAAAAATTACCGAAAAAAAATTTTTTTAAAATGTGCATCCTATATGCCTCCTTAATATTTTTTTGTTGATAAATAGGAGTTTAATATACTTAGCTAGTGAGAAATCTAAAGCAGAATACACTTTATTCCAATAGAATTAAGTGTAGAATTTGACTCTGCCAGCATGCTTTGGGAAAAAACGTTTTTGTCACATTTTGGAGTATACCAATACAGCCTTTAATATTCATCGTACAAAATAAAACATTCGCCAAAAAATTCACTTTGGATTTTGTCACTTCTTTCATAAAGGGAGAAAAATCTTGCATAAAATGCTTCAGTCTCTGCTTATGTTGTTGTTATGATTGTTGGTTTGGTTCGTGCCAAAATCACGAACGCAACTTCGTTGAAACCAATCGTCTTACGAATATTTTTCAGTAACTGCTTGTGTTGTTGTTGTTGTTGTTCTTGCTATTAATATACATATACATATATTTATGCTCTTGTTAACCTTCAGCCAGATTAATGCAATAATTAATACAGAGGTATGCAGCTACAGATAGTAGCGTAGCAAGGAGGGCGGTCCACCCTGGGTGCACAGCAAAAAAGGGTTAATAATTAACAAACAATTTCTCAACATGTTATATTAACGCACATACTTATTATAACGTACACTTTTTTGTGCAAATATAAATTTTCTTTTACCAGGAGATCATAATTTAATATTATAGCATATATTTTTTTTCAATTCATATGATTGAACTTATTATCAGAGCTGGGCTCTAATGATTCCTTTTGGAATTAGTTCCGCATCAATTCCAATTCCTTGGAATTAGGAATTGGTAATTGGTCATCTCAATTCCTCAGTATTGGAATTGGAAAAAAATCGTGTATTCCACTCCAGGAATTGTAATTGGCAATTGAACATCTCCTCAGAAATAGAATTGGAAAAAATTCGTCAATTCCATTCCAGGAATTGTAATTGGTAATTGAACATCTCAATTCCTCAGGAATGGAATTGGAAAAAAAATCGTCAATTCCATTACGGAATTCTAATGGGTAATTGAATTTTTCAATTCCACAGAATTTGAAAAAAATGGTCAATTCCATAACGGAATTGTGATTGGTAATTGAACATCTCAATTCCTCAGGAATTGTTAATTGAACATCTCATTATATGAATTGTAATTGAGGTTACTGTAATCCAAATACAATTGTAATTGAGATTAATGTTATCCAATTACAATTGTAATTGAGATTACTGTAATCTAATTACATTTACAGTAACCTCCAATTACAATTCCTGTAATGGAATTGAAAATTTCAATTCCTGAGGAATTGAGATGTTCAATTACCAATTACAATTCTGTAATGGAATTAATCTTTTTTTTCCAATTCCATTCCTGTGGAATTGAAAAATTCAATTACCATTTACAATTCCGTAATGGAATTGACCATTTTTTTCCAGTTTCGTTCCTGAGGAATTGAGATGACCAATAACCAATTCCTAATTCCAAGGAATTGGAATTAAAAAGTAATGAATACTTTTTGAGCCAGCTCTGCTTATTATATTGACTGAACTTTTACATTGCAAATGCCAAAGGGTCCAAAAACACCTGAAAGCATTCTTTACAATGCGTTTAAAATATATGTATATAATGTTTGTTGAGTGGTGCAACCATCATAAAGATTAATTACAACTTTTCATATATTTTATATAGAGTAATAATTGGATTTGATATCACAATCTTTCCATACAATACAAAGTTTTGCTGTACGAATGATTTTATGTAACTAAACAGGAACTAAGGATATGTAATGGTTTTTTGGAAGTAATCCCTAAGCAGAGGGATTGGGTTGTAATGATTCCTTTTGGAATCAATTCCACCTTAATTCCAATTCCTGGGAATTGTGATCTGGTTGTCTCAATTTCTCAGACATGGAATTGGAAAAAATCGTCAATTCCATTACAGGAATTGCAATTGGTAATTGAACTTCTCAATTCCTTAGGAATAGAATCAGAAAACATTTTCAATTCCATAATAGGAATTGTAATTGCAGGATTCACTCAAAACACCAATATACTTCTAAAAATGTAATTTTTTGGCATTTTTAAGAACACAGTCTGTTTCAAACTGCTCTCTGTAAGCTGCATTTACCATAATTTTTAAATTATTTTGTTAAAATTTGCAATTATTTCTCTTTGCATTATTTTTCAATATGTTCAGTGAATTTTGTGCAATGTGCGTTCCGATTTCTTCTAAAGAAAAATAAAAGAATCACCTTTGAAGCTCAGACCTAAATAAAGGTATTTATATTATAATTTCCATAGCTATGTTATTTTAACATAGATTTTTTTTTTTTTTTATTTAAGGCGATGATTTAAATTTTGCTTTCTTTTGTAAGTAACGTGATTTTTCAGTATGCTGGATGTATTTAGCATTCATACCGAATTTATTTCACTCAAAATGTATTTAAACTAACTCCAAAAAAGATTAGTATAACCCACACTTTAAAAAAGGTCACATCAATGAATGTATTTGGTTGTAAATTAGTGTTATTCGTACACTATAGGAACTAATTTAAAATAAACCAGTATATGAACTACTTTGAATTATATTAAGCCGTCATCCACTTCAATTCTAAATAGTTTTTATTGCATCATATATAAGTAATTGAAATACTACTTAAAAACAAGTGATTGATAAACTACTTTGCATTATATTAAGGAGGCAACTACTCTGATTTTGACATGTTTTAAGTGCAAATTTTTATTAGATTACAAGTTTATCTATATTTAAGCATGTTATTTCATCAAATATTATTAACTTTAGACCATCAGTAATAGTTTTCAATTGGTTATTTTTAAGTAATTAAAAAAATAATTTAAATATAACTAATTTAACAAGTAGTTGAAAATATATGCAGACGAAAGTCAATTGACTTATTTAGCGGACATCACCATACAAAATATGCTAGTTCGTTCTATGGAAAAAGTCAGAATTTCAACTAGTTGTGGTTGACAAAAAACTACTTTATCAACTACTTTTTAATTAGTTGATTTTCCTACAGGGTAGTGTCTGACTGAAACTTAAATATTGACTGAAACTGAAACTCGGTCTTTTTTGTAATATTCAGTCAAAACCAAAACTTTGTATTTATATAAAAATTAAAATTATTTTAAAATGAATTTTATTTATTAACCGTAAAAAAAAAACAAAACATTTTATACATAGGATCAAAAAACGTAATATCAAATTAATATTAACCTAATTTTTTTTCAATACTTTTTAATTGTGTGTCGTGCAAAATACGAAATTTTTCATGAGATTTAAAGTTTCGATTTCGACCATATTGAGGCCAACAGCCGTAACTGACAAAAAGGGCCGAAACTGACCGAAACCGATTATTCGGTCGGGCACTAATTGCTAGTTTTAACGATATTTTTACCATATTTTATATATTTTTTACAAGCAGACACAGCTTAAAATAAGTTATGTTTCATGATTGAATTGGAAACCTAAAATATAACTTTTTCTTGGCTTAGGTTGAATGTGAAGTGAAAAAAAAATCACTTGTAAAGAGCAAAACTCTGTAAGTTCTTAAATGCTTAGCTTAAATTTTTTCTTTAGAACTTTAAAATAACTTTTAATTTTTATTTCGGAAAATATCATTAATTTGTAAAATGAGCAAGACAATAAAATCATGATAATTATAAATTGTAACATACACTAGTGCAACAATATAAAAAAAAACCCATTCATCTCTGCTTTGCACTAAGCAGCTTTCTCATCTGTAAGCTAAGCATCTTAACTAATGCCCTGTCACTCTATACGATGTAGTCTGAAGTTTTACTCAGAAGTTAAATAATAAAATAAAAATCTTCTGTGTCTATACGATGTAGTCTGATGTTTTACGCAGAAGTTAAATAATAAAATAAAAATGTTCTGTGCCAATATCGGAAAAATCCTTAAGAAGATAAAGATAAGTTCATCTACTCACTTCAGGGTGAAATCCATTAGACCAGGTCCGTAGTCAAGTGGGGAAGAGAGGTTTTAGGGGCTTAGCCCCCCTATAGGGTTCAGAAAATATATAAAAAAAAAAAAAAAATAATACAAAGGCAACTATTAAAGTCGAAATATTATATTATCTTCGTTTAGAAAATTTGCAAAAGTTATCATTTATCAAAAAATTCACTTTGCTTATTAATTAATTCCATTTTGTTAGTTTCTTGGTATGCCAGACTTCTTCACGCTTGCATTCGTGTACAAGAATTTGTGCCTGTCTGTGTGAATTACGTGATTTGTATAAACAACTTTAATTTAAATATGACTTTTTTCGAAAACGATTCCTCAGCTGGATAAAATTTTTATGGAAAATCAGGCTTTATAACTATATATTGGTTTTTATAACATATCTGATAACATTATTCAATGATGGTATAAAATTTTCATAAGAAAATTTAACAATTATATTGTTTTGAAATTCGATATTTTTAAGATTATTTTTTATCATCTCGAAAAACTTAAAAAAATGTATGTTTGAAGAATAAATTCTTTAATTATTTTTAAATTTGTCTTTTTCAATATAACTTGAAACGATGAAATCGTTTTCGAACAAAATTCATACTTTAACTTTTAACTATTGTACAAAACCCCAACTAAGCTACAGGGTCGGAGTCTTGTAAACAAACTAGGGACCAATAGAAACAAAGTCTAAAGTATATTTTTTTTGCTTGTACTTTTCATGTGAAATGCACCATATAGGTATATTCTTGATCCATAACTTTAATCGGTAAACTGCTTAAAAATAGGTTGAATTTATCATTTGATTTTATTTTTGATTTTAATAAACTGCAAGAAACCATTAGAAAATTTTTATAATTTTGTTTTTATTAGTTTAGAGAATTTTAGTGTATATTAAAAAATAAATATAATTTGTTTTTTTATTTTATTTTAATTATTTTTGTTTTATTTTTTTATTGTTAGACCCTGAAAGGACTTTGACCGAGCTTCTTATGATCAATTGTGTTGTGTGTGATGTGAAATGTTTGCACACAAATGATCGAGAACTGGACCTACATGTTTTACGCCGATTCCGAACGGCTTACTTTCTCAAGAAGCTTTTCATGGCAGTTTTTACTCTCTGAGGTTTGCCAGTGTCTGCAGAGAGGTGACAGCTGAACAGAAAAATTAATTCAATTGAAAAAATTTTCTGTGTCAGATGGAGGATTCGAACCGGGGTTCTCTGGCGTATGAGACACACACTCTACCCACTACGCCACGGCCGGCACTCGAAATTAGTTCGATAAAAAATTCAATAAATCCTGATGATATCTTGTTTTATTATGTAAATAGTTCTTACTATGAAAAAGCTCCCATATTCGTGTTTTAACTTTTTTAATGTGTTACTCAAAGATGCTCCTATCAAACCTCCGCATGGAAAATCCTGGCTACGCGCCTGCATTAGACTATCGTATTGCAATTTTCCACATATTCTCAGAAATTTTTCAATAAACACACACGCAAACATTCAGTTATTAGAACATTAGCTGCTTACACAAAGTTTAGCAAATCATGACATCAGGATTGAGATGGATGCATGACAATGCATTGAATAAAAATTTCAAAATGCATGCTTCAATTTAGTCCATTTTGGTGAATCACACACACAGTAAAGTATGTGTGCCATTCAATTCTTTTGTTCGATGTGATGAATATGATAATGTATTTTCTTGATTTAAGTCAGCTTGAAGTTAACCGCACCTACCGCATATCTCAGCTGGTTGTATTTGCAACTTTTAACTTGACCACAAACTGCAACTACAGCTAGAGCGTAAAATAGAAAAGAATCGTGGTTGAGGGCACTTCAAAAATGCATTCATCAATAATTTCCGACTGAAATATTGAGTTGCATGAGCTGCTTTCGATTTCCATGCTACTATACTTTGGCCACATTTATCAGCGTGCTTAAAGATATCGACTAGGAGAAAGTTGTTCCGGTTGTTAAAGTTGCTGACTTGAGCATGTTCGAGAAATGTTTCTTTTGAGATGAGAGGCAGCATGATTGATAAGGATGTTATTGATTAGGTGGATGCAGGAGAAAAAATAGTAGCAGTATTCTCAAACTTTGCAATTTATTTATGGGTTCAGTCTGTTTAAGCAAGCTTATGACTTCTTAAACGTATTTTATAAAGAAATAATACAAAATTATTTTTTTATGATTTAAATTTATTTGACAAAAATAGAAAAGAAAAGATATTTATTGTAGACCAAGATATCGCCATATTTGTTGGACCTCATTCGACTTTGTGCGTGTTGTGCTGAGAAAATTCTAACATTTTACTGACTCATCTTAGATCAATGAAATAATAAAATATTTGTTTAATATCTAGTGCCTGATTGATGCTGATTTTTCTTTAATAAAAAATGGTGACCTCTGATAATTTACTACCGGATTTTCAGGGAAAATAGATTAGTTTGTTGTTTAAAAAAATAAGAGATTAAATATTGATAATTACTGTTTTCTGCTTTAAATAAGCTGTAAAAATTTCTTAAATTTTTCGGTTAACTTTTGAATTGCAGTCACAGACTATAACATTGGCTACAATAAATTCTTTTTTTTTTGTTTAAGTTTTGTCAAATAAAGTTAAAACTAAAAATAAATTGATATTGAGGAAAAAAAAATTGTGGCATTTTTAATTTATATTTAGTTTTTAGCAATTCTTAAAAAGCTTAATTTTTAAGAATTACATTTAGAGCTTTATGCCAAGTAGTTTCATGAAGCAACAGGTTGCCACAACTACAATGTTCTTTACAGAACAACCACCAGCAGACTAGACAGCTGTTTCGTTGGTCGCTTTGTGCTAAGAAGTAGAAAAACATTGCTTTTTAAATTGGAAAGCACACAACTTTAATTCCGCTTTGGTTTTAGCAGAAGGTGTGCTTATAAGATTTTCAAAGTTAATGGACTGCATAACCCACAGAAGATTACTGATGAGTTGGTGTAGCGACCAAATTTTGCACATATGTTCTTTACTATAATTAGAAGTTATAAGCTTACAAAAGTGGGTGGGATTGGACAAGGGGCGTGTCACTTTTAACTCTAATCGAACTCTTTCTACACCGTTCTTCTGATTTCAAACAAATTTTGCAAATATATTATTTGGAATAATGAGCAGTGAGTAATCTAAAAATTGGTCAGAACTAGACAGGGGCGTGCCACTTAAATATAAATCAAACTCCTTCTATGGCCTTTGTCCAATTTCTTCCATATAATGAATAATGAGCAGTCATTAGTCATTAGACAGTTTGCTCGAATTGAACGGGGCGTGGCACTTTAATTTTAAACGAAATTGTTTTAAGCCGTTGGTATGAATTGACACATACCAATCAGATTTTTCACATTTATTCTTTAGCAGTCTACAAATTACTCTTTGTGACAGCTAAGGGTGAAATAAAATTAAGCGTATAACACAAATATTTTTGCAGATAATATATAAACATTTTATAGACGGCTAAAGTCTTCGAATATACCTCAATACGGCGCGGGGGGGTATTTTAGCTTCGGTACCCTTCCGAAGCTCCATTCCTTACTAGTTATTAATCATTTAAGTTTTTATATAAGTTTTGAAATATTTATCTCATTTCTATAAATTTTAATGTTCTATGGACACTGCAAGATGGTTGAATAAAAACCCAAAACAGTTATATTCGAAGAATCACATTATTATGGAGCAAATTTTTAACATAGGTAGAAGCCTAGAGCTATTTTTTAGTATAGCTCGTTAGAAGTTTTAAAAACTTTCAATCCAATTTCATATGGAGTAAAGTGCTCTGTATTATGACAAAACCGCAAAGATCTTCTGAGATAATAGGTTTACGGAATATGTGTGCATTGGTGGACTAGATTAAACGAAACCATAAAATATTCAACAAAAGCAATTTCAAACTGAACTAGGTTCTTTAAAATAGTACAGGCTATCATACTAAGTAATTAAAAAACTCAAAAGCACCTAGTTTCTTATATTTTTAGGAATGAATTGAACTGTATCAGAAAAGCTGGTAATGAAACTATTCGTTGTGTTCAAATTTTGAAATTTTAAATTAAGCATTCTTCCTATAAAAGTCTAATAAGAGAGTTACGAAAAGTTCTATGTGCTACATTCTATCAATCACTATATTGCTTAACACTTGTATTAGCGTCTGTAGAATGGCTTATAAGGCACTTATATGAACGATTTAAGCACAGTTTCTTCAAGCATAAGGTGCAACAAACTGTGGACTTAAGTTCAGGTGTTCCTTAGTTCCGAAATTATTTTTTTCTCTCAAATACGAAGTTATGTAACTTCTATATCTAGCTTTTGCAAATCTTGTTGAAGCTCAATAATGCATTAAAAAGCTTTCGAATAAAACTAAACATTAGGAATTTTGTAAAAAGTAAAGTAAAGAATTTTTCAAACCAACCTTATCTAATTCTTCAACAGCTGCAGCAGTTTTATTACTGTTGTAAAATAAGTTATCTTTTGCCATTAATGTTTTAACTTTACTTGACAAAAGTTAAAAAGAAATGTATGCTGTAAACGAAATAATCGCGCTATTTGTTGTAACCTGTCCTAGTTACCATTGTAATTAAAAAAAAACACTCTAGCAGTTTGATTGAAATGTATATTGAAATCATAAAAAACTAGAGCATGTTCGAAGAATTTTATTAATTAAAACTCATTTACTAAAATTTTGCATTTAAAAAAAGCTGATTCGATCAGACACTACATTACCAATTAAACTAACTAGTAAGCCTGTGCGGTACTTAAACGCCAACATAACTTAAACGAATAGCTTGGCAGATATTTTTTAACTGTAATCGTAGATCATATAGTTGATACTGAATAAAATCACTGCATAGTCTTAGACAGCATATGGTAATAGATTGTTGCAGTATAAGAGTTACATAGCTATTAGCCAATAAATATCGTCATGATAATTACATAGTTTCGGGCGTCACATAGAAATTGTGCTCTCTAATTGTTATAGTTTTTTTTTTTATAAACTATATTAAAAAAAAAATGAATACTTTAATGCACATTCGCAGAACAAGGCCCTTTTATTGCTATTCCATTTTAAAAAAATAGTGCTTACGTTAGAGCTTTGATAGTCATCACAAAAAACCCGCTTGCATTATAATGATATAGAAATGTTTTCATTTGTTTGATTTTAGGTCAACCACTAAAGTGTTATGATGGTCACAGCATAGTATGACCTAGTTACACTAATTAGATACATGCTTATTAAATATTTACTTATTAAATTTATATATAGCACGAAAATATATTATTTTTTTAAACATAAACATTTTTAGTTGAAACATGTTGTAATTGCTTTATACTATTTGTTTTATGAATTAAATTATACTACTCTCAACAAAAAACAAAAAAAAAAAAAAAATTTATTTAAAATACGAAACTTTTGTAACAACTGAAGCTTTGCATGTAGCTTAACATTGCTAGACATTTAAATTTTCCAATAAAACTTTCTTCGGAGAAAAATCTTATGAATTGATAAATAAGAAACTTTAAGCATCCAGCTACAAACTAATTTCTTTGTTTTGCAACTTTTTTATTTATAAATACAAAAAAAAAAAAAGAATTGTCCGTACTCGCATCGAACCGCGTACAATTCGACTGCAAGTTGAACGTGCTACCATCTCACTATTGCCCCCCTTGCATGAAAGCGAACAAAATACGAACAAACCTGAAAGCAAGCATAGTATGCTTCTTCCAATTTATTTCAAAAGATTGATGCCAAAAACAATTTATTGTTTATCCAAAATAATCATCAATCCCTTATACGAGTATAATTTTCTTAAAAAAAGACAAAAACTGCCTGTATGATTGTAAACATTTTTAATCTAAAAAAAGCACAAAACTTTAACTACAGTTAGGACTACTAAGCCTTCGCTTCGTGGTCAAAAGCTCTGAACTTATGCTAGCGCGCACATTTATCTTACCGTGCCTACACAGTTACAAGTGTTGATGCGTTTTTCGTTACAAGATTTGCATCGTATTGTATGTTGCATTTGCGACAATATTTAATTCTAAATGATGCAGACATGTATATTTATAGAAAAAACTCCAACATTATCACAAAAAATTGTGCTATTTCCCGCACGGCATAAAATTCGACTTCGATATTGAACATTTTAAATTTTTCAGTAGTCCACGATGATAATAATCGCATTTGATATCGATTACGATTCGAAAAGATACGGTTTGAGGACGTAACGGTTACTGCGTAAGCGAAGGTTCACTTATGTTTCGAAAAATTATTCGTTAACAATTCCAAAGCGATTAATCCTTCAATATAAATGCGAATATAATTACATTTTCTACTTTTCACTGCAAGGTGGATACTTTCGGATAACTTTTTTGGCACTTTCAGACTAACTTTTGTTATTAATGACGCGATACGAAATTTTTCTTTGATAAAAGTTCATTGCAAACGAACTTTCATACATATGCATGATAGATTACATATGCATTGACAAGTGTTAATTTTCAGCACAGTATTTTAGTAACATATCGTTCTTATGTTTTTGTTTCGACCAACATATCGTTGGCAATCTGACAGCTCAGTTGGTAATGGAAGAACTTGTAACCAGTATTTTGTGTGTTCAAATACCACAGCATGCGAATATTTTTTATTTCGATATAAATGTAAGTTAAAAACTACATTTGAATTATATGAAAGAAACGATATTTATATGGAAACTCAAAGATCTAAGAATAAAACAAATTTAAGATTCAAAGTTGCATTCGTTGCTCTTTGCACCATGTGCTGTTTCCAAATCAATCAATGCAATCAGTCTGAATTTATCAAAATTCAATTTGAGAAATGCCTAAAAGTATGCTAATGTTCTGAAAAAAGCTACGTTCAGATTCCAATTTTTAGACCGTACTGTACGCTCAGAGTATTGAACGAAAGACTCAATTCAATCATAAAAGAAAGAGAGAGAAGTACTGATTGTTGATTTAACATAAGTATGAGCTGTTCAAATAAATATGTCTACGTGGCTCAGTGGTTAGAACAGTCGGCTATGGATACAAACGCACTGCGTTCAATCCTCAGAGGAAGCAAAAATATAAAAAAAATTTCAAAAACAATTTTTTCGTTTTATACAAGTAGTGCGTTGAATTGCTCTGTTGTTGTTTTCATAAGAACCATTTCGTTTCATTGGTTTTACCACCCCCATCTAGCTCGCCGTATTGTTGTATACGCGGCAATAAAAGTTTCACTTCAAAAACATGGCATTAACAGTGTAACGTGAGTTACCGGTAACTCATGCTACATGAAGCAAAGTGATTTACCAAAGCCATAATTGGCTTTAGTGTTAGTGATTGTAAAACTATTAAATATGCAAGTTAATATGCGTTGAAGAAAAAAAACTAAAAAAGGCTGAACCACTGCTTAAAAATTTATCGGATAGCAAAATTATTTGAAACTATTTGCTATTTTACGCGGGACATGTTTTTAATGCTCAACAATTTGCTCAGATAGCAAATAAACATATAAAAGTAATAAATATGGTAGAAGAAGAATTTAGAAGAAGGTTTGCTAAACTTAAACGGAAGGATGTAAATATTTGAAGAAGCTTTACTTATCGAGGGTATCGTGAAGGTCCACAATATGTATACTGCTAACGGAGTGGTAAATGCCGAAACCATAATAAAATCAAATAAGTTAATAAAAGAAAAATCTTATATCATACAGTATATGGACCTGATGATTGTATGTTATAGAAGTAATATGTAAGGCTTAATTTACAACTAGTATCGCCTCTTACCGAAATTCGGCCATATCAAAATCGATTTTACTTTTGTTTTTTGCTGAACGCACCAACCCATAGTCTGAACAGAAGTATTGAATAAAATAAACAATTATAAATGCCTTTGCATGTGTTATATGAAGCAAGCAGCAGTTTAACAGTTTTTTGACTCTGGCGCGGTGGCAAATTTATTTTATTGAGAGGAATGGTGCACAGCTCTTTTAAAGTGTCTGCGACTCTCTCGAATTCTGCACTTGCTCGTGTATGCTATTGCAAGGATGTTTAATAGAGCTGTGCCGCTATAAATTTTGTTGTTACTTTCTCATTGTCCCATTGGGAAAAAAGGGTTTTTACATATGATCAGTTTTATCTATTTTAATGACAAAATATTCGAATAAAAATTATATTGTCCACATCTACTCGAAAATACCTTTCCATCGATATAAGTTTTATGTGAGTATGTTGAATTAAACACAGGTAAGAAGGGATCACAAACTTTTTTGTTTGCGTATTAATATATGGATATTATGACTATTGCCCAAACTTTTCTTTCAGTGTCCAAGATTGTGTCAAATTAAAGTTCAAATAAGTTGTTTCCCCAATCTGTGTATTGTGAGTGACCATTATTTAATTTAGTATAAAAAAAAAAATTGCTAGCAAATGTAGGAAAAATGTTTGTGATCCCGTTTTGTTAACATTCAATAAAAACTTATGTGGTAATTAGCAAAACAGAGCAAAACAGGCATTTAGCCAAGTTCATACTAGCCCAAAAACAAAAGACAGCAAATGCAATGTGAGTTACCAGTCGTTGCTAAAGAAATTAAGAAAAAATGAAATAGGCAAAAATTTAGAAGAAATTATACACATATTCTTTACTTTATTTATTAATTTAATTTCTTTAAGAAAAACAGTTTTGGGCCAATGGAATATGGAATGCTGAATGCTTGTTAGTCCTCATAAAAGTAAAATCGTAACATCAGCTACCGTGGAATTACCCAATTGGTTTTTTTTTGCCTTGACAAATATTAAAAATATTAAAAGGAGAATATCCTTATTGATCTTGAAGAAGTTTTTGGAATATTTTCATGAAAAATAATTTCTAAAACTAGTTCTTAATGCGATGACACTTGAACTTCAAAACGACTTCTCTGATTATTTTCTTATTTCACTCTGTAATTTCGTATCCTTTTGACTAGAGGCTTAACCCTTGGCTGCCAGACCTCGCTCCAGTAGCATAGACGCCACACTGGGGTTATTCGTTATTCCAACGACAAGAATCGCTCTCAAAACTACAGATTAATAAACATACCAAAATAGTATATGAAAAGAAAATCAAACAATGACTCAAATTTAAAAAAAGTAAATTGAGAGGAAAGTTTAGTGTAACTAAACCAAGTAGCAATTTCACCTTAATAACAGGTCAATCAATAAGTCCGTAGGATAAGTAAGAAAAAAACAAAATTTTGATAAAACTCCATTACATTATTCAACATAGTTGCCTTCGAGAGCGATACAACGAGATAGCAATTTTTCAACTTTTCGATACCACTTTTATAATACGATTTTTCTTTCTCGTCAAAATAGGCCTCAGTTTCAGCGATTACTTCATCATTGGACTTGAATTTCTTTCCAGCAAGCATTCTCTTGAGATCTGAAAACAGGAAAAAGTCGCTGGGGGCTAAATCTGGAGAATACGGTGGGTGGGTAAGCAATTCGAAGCACAATTCATTCAATTTTGCCATCGTTTTCATCGATTTGTGACACGGCGCGTTGTCTTGGTGAAACACCACTTTTTTCTTTTGCAAATGTGGCCGTTTCTTGGCGATTTCAGCCTTCAATCGATGCAGAAGTGCACAGTAATAGTCGCTGTTGATGGTGGTTCCTTTTTTGAGATAGTCGATGAATAATATTCCTTTCGCATCCCAAAATACAGACGCCATCACCTTACAAGCCGACTGTTGGGTCTTTGCTCGCTTTGGATTCGGTTCGTCGACTCCTGTCCACTCAGCTGGATTCCAGTCTTTTGGATTCTGGTGCATAATTGTGAAGCCATGTTTCATCCATTGTCATATATCGACGATATAATTCGATTTTATAGCGGTTTAACAGCGCCAAAATCTCCACTGAAGCATCAAGCATCAATTCGCACCCACTTTGCACAGAGCTTTCGCATACCCAAATGTTCGTGTAAAATGGTAAAATGGTAAAAACACTACCATCTGATATCTTTACAATGTCAGCTAGAACGTATACCTTCAATTTGCGATCGTTCATAACGAATTTGTGGATTTTTTTGATGTTTTGTGGAATAACAGTCTGGTTTGGGCGTCCACTGTGCTCTGCATCATTTGTGCTGGTACGACCACGTTTAAATTCAGCAATCCACTTTTGTACCATTTGTCTCGATGGAGCAGAGTCCGGATAATGTTTATCAAGCCATTGTTTGGTTTCCACTGTATTTTTTGTCATCAAAAAGCAATGCTTTATCAAAACTCGAAATTCACTTTTTTTCCATTTTTTGTTTTTCAATAATAATATTTGCACACAAAATGCTATAACTCAATTGTCAGATCAATTGTCAGATTGTTGTCAAATTTTTATACGTATCATTTGAAGGTTGGTACTAGTAACGCCATCTATGTGTCTACCTATGGACTTTTTGAACATACTTAAGCATAGAGTAAAGCTTTAAATAAGGATTTTATGTAATCCTGTCTATGTGTTATGTGGGTGTTTTCTTTAGAGGTATGGAATTTCCTTAAAGAGTAGCTGCGAAACCGGTTGTTAAATTAGATACACAATTTTGAAATTTATGTTTTGTATACTTTGGCAATTTATCATGTAAAGCTTTACGGGAACAACTTTAACAAATCGTGGAAATTTATTTCCAAAACTCGTTTTTTACCCGGGAAACTTACAGAGTACTTCACACACATAACGATGCGCATAATTGTCCATCTGTACAGGTTATACGCAAAATGAATGATGAATTGATTTATGCCTGCGATTATTTTTGTGGACAATATTCATCCAATACGTGCTCATACTGTGCGTACTAAAGAAGCCATTACCGCTGTAGAGGTGAGTGTGATCAAGGGCAAGGACGATGTGGAACATTTTGGACGAAAACCTTGTCCTACGCCCGTATAAAATACAACTTGTGTATGAATTGAACCATCAGACCATCGTTCAATTGAAAGTTGAGCCGCATTTTTACCTTGAAACCATCTTCAGCAATGAGGTACGTGTCTGGCTTAATTTGACTCCGTTAGAACTACTTTTTGTGGGGAAACGTCAAGTCACTGGTGTGATGATAAGGCAGCTACGACTGGCTTTGCCTGAAATTGTGTTCAAACACTAAATGCCATAAAATTTTTGAACTAATAAAGCCAAAATATTGGCTATTTTAAGGGAGTATTCCTGGTTGGCAAACATTTTTTTTTGATTTTGCATTTTTGTATATTTTGAAGATTTTTAATAGCTTTGATATTTGAGAATATCGACCTAAAAGGGGAGAATATCGAAATACTTTGGGAGATATGGCCATTTTTGTCCAGCAATGTTTTCGCCAAAATGCGATTTGCTTAATTTGGCTAGTTTTTGATTGCAACGGTTTGAAGCAACCACCTGAATTTGGTTGTATACGCATTTTAAAAATAAATGAATACACATTTTAGAGCTTAGGTATTCGAATGTTTTTAGCGTTTAGTTCACTTTGAATTGAGTTATAAACCGGACGCGCGTGCTTCAAGGATACGTATGCACCACTAAATCAGAGAGTCCAGGAAGCAATCAAACCTATTTACGAAGCACTGTCAGCTGATGATTTGTTGAACAGATGCCTTGGCTCCGAAGCTCAAAACAGCAACGAATCTTTCAACGCAGTGCTGTGGTCATTCGCACCGAAGCATATGCACACCGGCGCACGCACTATTGAGATTGCCAATTATATTGCAACTGTCATATTTAACGAAGGTTTTTTGCCAATACTTCAAATAATGAACCTAATGGGCATCCCGATTGGCAACGTCAACTATTTTTTTTTACACTAAACTAAAAAAAAAGACCCAAAATAGGTTTTTCATTTTTCAATGCCCACCATTTTGTAAAAAATAATCGCAAAATTATGATGGAGGTAGAGACTAGAATTACATCTGCACTAAATCTAACGCCGTTTACTTTTTTATTTCAGATGATCCAAAGTTGAGTTATCCGGGCCGCAAGCAGCATGCCTTTTTCTTCGACACCAACTTTGAAGGCCGACAACTTTTTGAACAGCCCTCGTGTAAAGGAAAAAATTTTTTGTTTAATTTAATATGTTCGTAATACAATGAAAAAACAGGATTTTTCAAATTTTTTTTTTGTTTTTGTCTAAAAACAGCCTTCAATCCAGTAATACTCCCTTAGTAATTTTTGTGTGTTTTATTTGAAAAAAATTTTCTTTACCTCTAAAAAATACTGTTTATTTCACATATTGACTGAACACATCGACCATAAACAGCTGATTGGTTAAAAAAGATAATCACACAAGACTACTGATGAGTTGGTGTAGCGGCCAACGAAACAGCTGTCTATTCTGCAGCATGATAACTCTATACAGGGTGTTGTTCTTGTTGATTATTTTCTTTAGAAAAACAAACATAGACAAACATAGCTCGAAAAAAATTTATAAGTCTGAATAATTGAAAAATTAATATAGTTATAAGCAAATAAATAACGAATTGATCAAATTAAAGTCCTTTCGAGGACTAAAGTGGCCAATTGTTTTTTGTTTTTATATGATGTAATATTAGACAAGAAAAACATCGTTACAAATAAAAAATTCATTCAACTACCAATAAATGTCAAAAGCTTATTATTTTTGGCATTTACGGTGTTGATTGCAATATGTTTAACCTTTGCTCTATATAATCTGTGTTTATTTCGACAACATGTCGACACACTTACAAACAATACATATTGAAAAAGCCATTAGCAGGCAGCACATTTAGGCTGTTGCAACATCAGGCAGCAAAATACATTCATAAATCATGTAAATAGCTTACAAGTGTGAGCGTGGGATCAACTGTACAAATTGACCTCCACTCCAGTCAAGGTTCAAGTGCCCTTAAAATTGATTCTTTGTATTTAGCTACATGTACAGATGTGTGCATGTGTAGCAACAAAATCTTTAACAAAAACAACAACAACACAAAAAACATGCATTTAAAAAATTCACTCTTGATATAAGCTACCCTTTATTTGCATTCAAGCACCAATACTAAGAATCAGCCATAACAATTCTAATACATGCGCAAATCTAGAGAATTATAGCGCTTAACTTTGCCGTCATATCATAAAACGATTATTGACGGTAAAATCTGCAAAAAGCACACAGAAAAGAGACAGCGGGATAAGGAAACTTCACTACAATAAAAACGACTCTTATTGAGTTAAAATTAAATTGCGAACCGGCTATGAAAAAGTTCTCATAATCCATTCATCACTTGCACTTTATTAGATTTTTTATTCTTCATAGAAGCTTTTAAACTATTAAAAAGTTGCATAACAAAGCAATAAAAAAAAAATATTAAATGATTGCATAGTTTCATAAAAAGCTTGCTGGATTATTTTTAGCTTATTATAATTTTTTTAACATTTAATTCTAGCTCTCGATTTCAAATCATAGGTCATCCGGGCGTATGATTAACATTTATTTGTAATTATGGCAGGATATAAATTATCTCATAATTATGCTAGTGTGTTTTTTTATTGCGTGTTATTATTGGTAATATAAGTTCTGTTGTTGCTGTAATTTTTAACCTTATTTAATTAGATTTTTTCTGCATCGCTCATTCTTCCATATGTTTTGTGTGGATTGTGACATTGAGTGGCGCTTTGAAAACATGTGCTAATGTGATTCACTTGTATTTTTAAACTGTCATAAATATTGATGTATCGCTGTTCATAAAAAAGTTTATTGTGTGTTTGCGTAATACACAAACACTTAATTGAGTGATTATTTAGTGTTATAAAAATGTTGTTGTGTGAGCTTCTTGCGGGGATGAACTTAAATGCCATAACAGTTAATTTAAGTAACTGAGTTATATCTATGTTAGTTATCGGGGTTAGTTGTTATGTCTTATGTTATCCTTGACCCCATTCCATAACATGGTGGGTACTTTTTTCCACATTAACCTTTTTTTGGGTCACTTTTATCCATGCTGTTGATATATTTCCATGATCTTTGGGTTGTGTCTTAAAATGAGTTAATGCTGGGAAAGTGCTAAAAAGCTGTAGCGATCGCAACACTGCATGACCTTGGCAATGAATCAAGCGGCCAGCCCCAAGAGTTAGTAGCAGGTGCTTTTTTTTAGTTGTGAATGTTTAATATTCCATAGCATAAGCGTCAACTTCAGTCATGAATTCGGAAATCGTCAGCAGAATATGCTTAGCGTTGACCGAATTTTATGAGGCAGAAGTAGGAGAAATACGAGCGAAAAAGAATGTTAAAAATATTGGTAAACATGGAAACAAAAGCAAGCAGAATAAGAGGCAATGTACTTGCTATTTAAGCTTATTACGTGTTTTGTTCTTAAGCAAAAGTAAGCTCAGCTACTCGCAACCCCTGGGCAAAACTAGTAAAACCCAAAAGAAAAAAAAAAAACAAATAAAATTTATATAACGCAGAATTTGTCACGGGTGACTTGGAGGTCAACTCAATAACTAAACCAGTAAGATTTAGCTAGGGACGCAAATAATAAGCCATTTATATATCTCTATGTTATCTTATTCTTCTTCTTTATTTATAAATATTCTGGTTTCTTCAATTTTCATTTCTTTAACAATATGTGTTTTGTTTGTTTTTATTTCGATTTTTTTTTATTTCGATTTTTTTTCTATTTTCAACCGACTTCAAAAAGGAGGAGGTTCTCAAGTTCGTCGGTTTCTCTGTTTTTTTTTATTTTTTTTTTTAAATGTATGTACATCGATAACTCCTAAACCATATTCCTGATTGTCATAATTTTTGGGGAACAGATAGATATCATAAGCATTGAGGTTCCCGTAAAAAAGTGGGCGCTATTCGAGAACTGGGCGTGGCAATAATAGATCTCGCAATACTAGATACTACTGTATCTCGAATAATATTGAGACTAGGGTACTGCAATTTAGTGTAGGGGTAGGCACAATTATTACAAATTACGGGCAAGTAAGTGGGCGTAATTTGACAAATGGGCGTGGCAATATGAGAAAAACAGTGTATCTTGAATAATTTTGAGACTAGAGTACTGCAATTTAGTATAGGGGTATGCATTATTATTACAAATTATGGTCAATTAAGTCGCCGTTATTCGACAAATGGGCGTGGCAATATAAAAACACAGTTAATACAAATTACGGTCAAGAAAAAGGGCGTTATTTGGCAAATGGGCGTGGCAATATTAGAAAAAGAGTATATCTCGAATAATATTGATACTATGGTACTGCAATTTAGTATAAGGGTAGGCATTACTATTACAAATTATTGCCAATAAAGTGGGCGTTGTTCTACAAATAGGCGTGGCAATATTATAAAAACACTGTATCTCGAATAATATGGACACTAGGGTACTGAAATTTAGTGTAGTGGTAGGCACAATTATTAGAAATTGCATCAAAATAATAGGAGTTAATGGACAAATGGGCGTGGCAATATTAGAAAAAGAGTATATCTCGAATAATATTGACACTAGGGCACTGAAATTTATTGTAGTACAGGGGTAGGCAGAATTATAAAAAATGATTGTCAATAAAGTAGGCGTTATTCGACAAATGGGCGTGGCAATACTAGAAAAACACTATCGCAGTTAATATTGACGCTGGGGTACTGAAATGAAGTACAGGGGTAGGCACAATTATTGGAAATTACGCTCAAGAAAGTGGGTGCTTATTTAACAAAGGGGCGTGGCAATATTAGAAAAACACTTTATCTCGAATAATATTGACACTAGGGTTATAAAACTCGTTACAAGAATGGGTATAATAATTTCAAAACATGTGACATCTAATTTAAATTTAAGAGGCAGATATTTGAAATAACCAACAAGCTTTCAGAATTTAATAGAACAAATTTTTTGGGGACAATTGTATTTATGTTGTTTATACACTTTTTTCGAAAATTTATCATATTCTCTAAAAAGGAAGAAATAAAAATTTAAAAAATAAAAACAACCGACTACAAAATAACTACAAAGTAAAAAATAATTTTAAAAATACTTTTCCTTTTAATTTCTTGGTCATATTTGATAATTTATTTAAACATATTATTATATATGAAATCTTATTATCTTAATTTTTTTCTTATTAGTTTTATTATCATAAATATATTAATTTCTTGATGAACACAAATGCTTTGAAGTTGGCGCTTCTGATTAAAAGTCTGATTATTTAGCGCCGACCTTAAAAGCTTTTGTATTCATCAAGAAATTAATATATTTATGATAATAAAACAAATAAGAAGAAAAGAACAAATAAGATCTTTGAAAAGTTGCCATCGTTCTTCCAGTAGCAAAAAAGCAAAACCCTTTTAATGCCAATGATTTTAGGCCCATAAGTATTTTATCGCCATTGGCTAAAGTTTGTGAGAAACTTATGGCGCAACAAATAACCAACTATTTAGTTCATAATAATCTCCTTTCCCTTTATCAATCAGGTTTTAGGTCAGGACATGGGTGTTCCTCTGCTATGGTTAAGGTCATCGACGATGTATGATGCCGAAATATGATGCTGGTTCTATGACGCTTCTGTGTTTGCTAGATTTTTCCAAAGCTTTTGATAACGTTAACCATCAAGTCTTATGTAGTAAGCTGAATTATTTGTTTGGGTTCTGTGACAGTGCTGTTAATCTTATGTCCAGTTATTTGTGTAATAGATATCAAAAAGTTAAAGTTGGTCAATTGTCATCTGGGTATAAATCTGGTTTAAGTGGTGTACCACAAGGGTCCATACTTGGCCCCCTCCTATTTTCAATGTTCATCAATGACATTTTTTTCTGTTTGCAAACATGCACATATATTCACGCTTATGCTGATGACGTTCAGTTGTATTTATCTAGACGTACTGGACTTATTGATGACCTATGTTGCAGAATGAATGAGGACCTCTGCTGCATCAATGTTTGGGCCGATAGCAATGAGCTTATACTTAATTCGTCTAAATCGTATGTGCTTCCCATTTGCAGAGTTAAAACTTGTGTTAATGATGTCCCTGATTTGTTTATTGGTCGAAATAAGCTAACTGTTGTGTCGAAAATTGTAAATCTTGGCTTCTATGTTAATTCTTCGCTTTACTGTGTCGACCATGTAAATAGTATTGTAAAAAAAGTTTATTATATCTTGCGCAACTTAAGAATATGTGACTCCAGTAAACATCAAATGTAAGTTGGTTATACAACTAATTCTACCTGTGATAACGTACTCTGAGGTCGTACATAGTAAACTGGACTCTTCGTCCATGCTAAAGATACAACTTGCATTTAATTATGCCACGCGCTATGTTTATGGCCTCCGTATATTTGATCGGCTGTCTAGTTTCCGAAATGCAATACTTGGATGTGACTTGACAGCTTATCTTAATGCTAGAAATTGTATGTATCTACATAAGTTAATTCATGATAAAACACCAGGTTATCTGTATGATAAAGTCCAGTTTTGTATGTCCAGAAGAAGCCATGTTTTAATAGTTCCGAGGCACAGCTCGTTAATATCTTCTCGCCTTTTTTTCATCAATGCCATTAGGTTGTGGAATGCTCTGCCACGAAGGATTATGGAAATCATAAGGAGAGGACCATTTAGGCAATCTTTTCTATCTTATTTCTCTACTCTATAGCTTTTTCCTCTAACTCTTATTCTTCTACTCTCTTTACCATAATTGTAAACATATTTAATTCTGTTTAACTTAAATTTTTTTAAAATGTTTTCTCTTTTTAATAAATTTTTTAATTTTTTGTATAAATTTAGATTAAGCTGATATTTGTCGTATAGTTAAGTTTATTATATATTCTTTTATATTTGAGTTGTTATAATGATCAATGTTTAAGCTGTACTATAAAAGAGCTTAGCTCTTAGTGTGCCCATTATATTTAAATCAATCAATAAAATAAAACAAATAAAATAAATAAAAATAAGAAAAAATTCAAATAATAAGATTTCATATATAATAATATGTTTAAATAAATTATCAAATATGACCACGAAATTAAAATTAGTTTTTACTTCGTAGTGATTTTGTAGTCGGTTGTTTTTTTTTGAGAGGAATTTTAGTCCGACGGATGATACAAAGAGGGTTCATTTATGAGTGCCGCCGAAAATGAACGTTTCTACCCGAAAAGTTTCATTAATGAATTCGAAAACGGTAATTTTGGTTCACTGGGTACATTTATCAGTATTCTTAGCAAAACGTCTAACAATAAAAAGTCAATATTTCATGAACAATGGATAAAGTAATTAAAAAAATTTAGTTCGTCAGAGTAGTTGAACCCAGCACACAATGAATTAAAAAATGAATTTATTGAATTTACCAATAATGCCAAAACTGTGACATAAAGTCCAAGTGTGCCAAACGGATTCGTTTCAAATTCGGGTCGGACTCACTTCTTCGTACATTTTATTCGTCAGTGACCCGTTTTCGTATGAAATTCCTCCCAAAAACACAAATCGTCTTTTTTAATTTTTGTTGATCCGTCTCGAACTCAAAACAGACTTTAAATACAAATTCGAGACTGCTTCCTTTTTTCAAAGTAACGTAAGTTTGAGACAGACAAGTTTTTTCCAAATAATACGAATTTGAGATGGACTCGTTTTTTTTTAGTAATGTGATAATGCGTTGTATCATTATATCAAAAAGTTATTTAAAATAAAAATAAATACACAATTGTATTTCGTATCAATAATCCACTGAAAATAAAATAAAAGATTTGATAAAAGGTCAACTCAAAAGTAGATTAAAAACAATTGTGTTTCGATCTATATAATTGTGATCTATATATGCATCGCTAGTTGTTATGCCGTGTTGTCCCTGAGACCAACCCATTCATTGGTGGGTAAATTTTTCCAACATTATCTTGTTTGGAGTCACTGGAGTCATCAATAACATTGACAATTTTCTTTGATTTCTGGGTCGTGGCTTTAAATAGGTTAATGCCGAGGAAGTGCGAAAACGCTGTAGTAGCTGAATTCTATTGTTATTGCATGAAGTTTTTAAAGAAAAGCAAAAAAAAAAGACTGCCTTTTATGTCAACGTTGAGACCTTTTTTCTTTACGGATTCGTAATAGGTTCGAAATGGGTCCATCGAAAGGAAAGCGGAAGATGGCAAAGTGCTTACTGAAGGACTCGTTACGGGTTCGAAACGTATCCGCATCCGTCTTTTTGCACATACCACACTGTAATTGCCGCTTTTTGCTGGTTTTTTATGCTAATTCAGGAAAAAAAAAAAAAAAAAATTAAAAAACGCGTCTCTTCAACACTTTTCGTATCTTTTAAAAAAAATATTGCTTATTTTTGTACAAAATGTCATTAAAACCATCTTAACGTTATAAAGGCTCTATATTATTAGGACAAAAGCGAATATGTGATCTATATATATAATAAAAACTTTTTTTTAAAAAAAAAACAACCGACTACAAAATCACTACAAAGTAAAAAATAATTTTAAAATTACTTTTTCTTTTAATTTCTTGGTCATATTTGATAATTTATTTAAACATATTACATATGAAATCTTATTATTTTAGTTTTTTCTTATATGTTTTATCATCATAAATATTTTAATTTCATCATGAATACAAAAGCTTTTAAGGTCGGCGCTGATATATTCAGCCTTTTAATCAGAAGTGCAACTTCAATCCTCAGGCACATAACTTGGCGTCATCCAAAGATTTCGAAGAATGTTGTACAAATTTTATATGCAATGGTCAACTAGTTTCAAGTATCTTCAAATATTTATATATTATATATTAAGTTGGATAGTTTTGTTCAGGGAAAAAAAAATTTTTTTTCGACACTCATATTCTGAATTCGATATTCAAGATGATCTTAAATACGAAAGGATATTGAAATCGGTGGAACCGTCTGCCAGCGGTTTTGATTTTAAAAAAAATCACTTTGTTGCCAAACATTAACGGTTTTTCGCCGTGAGTTTTTATCAATCAGAAATAACACAATATAACTGCTCTACTTGGTGCGTAAGAATGAAGCCTCTTCAGACCGAATCCATTTTAAAAATGATAAATTTTCTAAAATTTTCTAAATTAATTTTTAAAGAAGCGAATTTATAGCGATTTTTGTGAAAAATACTTTTCAATGAAAATTAAGTAAAAAAATAAATTCCACTATTTTGAACTTTTTTTTTTTAATATATCAATATTACGTCGTCTTTATTAACAATATTAAATTTTGTAAAATTTACTTAAAAATAGCGGATTTATAGTGCTTTTTGTGAAATATATCCAAAATTTTGACCAAACTTTGAACACTATTGTACTAAAAAAATTCTCGAATCTAACAATCTTTCTATTCACAACTTTGGGGTTCTAGATACCTTTCATTTGCACCCTACTTTTGGGTACTTATTTCTCATTGATAAAAACTTACGGCGAAAAAACTTACGGTTGATTGATTTTTGGCAAAAAAGTTTTTTTTTTTTTTTTTAAATCAAAACCGCTGGCAGACGGTTCCACCGATTTCGATATCCTTTTGGATTTAAGATCTACTTGAATCCAGCTCCCAGAATATGAGTGTCGAAAAAAGTGTTTTTTTTTTGACCCACCTTATTATATATATATAAATATTTAATAATTTTTTTATATCATCTTGAAAAAATTCTGCAATAACAAATGTGCTCTCTTAATTCAAATAAATTATCAAGAATATTTCTTTTTGCGAATGGAATTATTGTCAGACTTCGAGTAGGCCACGAGTTTTCTTTTTTCTTTTATTTTTCTTTTATTTTTTCTTTAATCGATCAATTTCAGAGTCATAGATTTCAGAGTTCTCAGACATTTCGTCCTAACTACAGTTTACAATCCTCTGATTAATGACGTTATGCAGTATTCCTACGCATAAATTGTATTACCATAATAATACACTTAATTTCCTAATATTATAATTATTATTGCCTGAAAAAATATAAGATATTTTTACGTGGGTTGCGTGTGATATAAATAATAAAATATTCATTGAATTTTTGTGTTCAATTCTTTATAAATGTTTGGTTTTAAATTGTTTTTAGGTGCGTGTGTCAGAGCTCAAAGGCATGTGAGCCTGCCTGCTCACACACAACACATCAACTTGTAACTGATAACTTCGAAATCAATGAAATTTGAGCAAAAAATTTATTCAGAAATTGAAACAAAAAATAAAACTCGTGCCAAAACAATCTAAATCGATGCAAAATATAAAAATTATTAATAAAAATATTTTAATGGAATTTTTAGATATATTTGGAAATTTGTTGCCTTTAGTTATAGACTGCGCTGGAGTGTTTGTAACATCGATACTCGTATTATTATTGATATTTTTTTGTTGCGGGAAATCGACAACTTGCTGCTTTTGTAGCGGTGTCTGTTGTTGTCGTGCATATCAATTCACTAACAGTTAAAACAAATATAACGTCAAAAGTATGATCAGAAACACTACATACCTCGAAGTCAATCAAAGGTCATAAAGCAATAACAACAACAGCAAAAACAGCATAAGCTCTGTTAGCAACGTCCACAACAACAAAAAGAACAGCGAATAAAAAGTAATAAAAAAAGGTAGTAAAACCAAAAACCTGTCTTCCTTATTTTTTTATTACAAGACTTTAGAGAATAATAATAATTTTTTTTTGTCTTGTCTTCCGGCATTTTATATTCATATGTATGGAAAATATTTTACTTAACGTGGGTGGGATGATACCGCGTGGCTTCAACATTATCTTCTGTGAAGATAGAAACGCTACATCTTTAATGACACAAAATACGTTTTAGCAAGCAAGAAAAAAAGAAGAAAGAAGAATTTAAACTTAAATCTACTAAGCAGCGATAACAAAGAAAATTGAGTGAGGCCAAAAAGTTGGTCAAGACTGGAAGTGGCAGTGACGATGGCGCACTTAAAGTTTAAATAAGTTACAAAAAATGTTGCTACACTTTAAGCTGAAAAAGAAATTGAATTATTTAGAATTTACATTTTGATTGGTGCAAATGTCAGCAGACAGCAGCACGAAAAAATATAGAGAAACAGTCTGTACCGAGCCGGCTTTAAGTCTGGTAAATTAAATTTTGTTCGAAATATTCCATTGTCAGTCTGAACTTTTGTGTTGTGCTCAAGTTTATCTGTTAGCATAAAATTTGAAGAAAGGTACTTAAAAATTAAAAAGCTATTATCTTTCAGCTTTTCATAGTTCTAAAGTAGCATTTGACAAATATTTTCGAAAGCTAAGAGGAACTTAGGTTATTAGCAGAAATTGGCCAATTTGACATTCTTTCCCATTACAGCTAAATCATCGACTTGAAAGATAAACATAAATATCTGATAATTTTTTGCTGATTTTTTATTTCGATTTTTTCCAAATACGTCCAAAATATCATCAAATTTATTAAATTACTCAAAGTTTTGTAACAAAAGTTGTGAAAATTTATTCTTAATTCTTGTTATAATTAACATACAAATATCTTGCCTTTGGTGAGATTAAATGACACGCAATATTCATCAATTATACAAGTATTGTTTCTACGAAAAGCGTCAAAGTTTTCAATGATTTTCCAAGAAATATGCTTTGTGAGACAAGCGAGACATTGATTAAACGAAGCAAATTAAACACTTCTTAATATTTTCAACTTTTCAACTTTAATGTCTAATGAGATAATGCGTATGAATTAGTGTGGGTTGTATAAGGAACCAATAAGAAGGTACATAACTTAATTCATAGAATTACGAGATAATAATATACATTATATGTGTAAGTCAAAGGCTATGCATTAGAATAGACAAAATTCCTATAGAATAACATTTTTGAAAGAATCTGTTGGCTGTTTCCCAGTGAAATGCGACTATTGGTAGGCTCAAAATTAAATATGAGCATTTGATACGATTCACTGATAATATGGTAGTTTGTGATCAGGCGCGCAACCAGAATTTTTTTTTGAGGGCGATTTTAAAAAAGGTCAACCTTACATATAAAAAAACACGTCACAACAGCGGCTATTGTGTACTGGTTACTGAGTCCGATTTTTGCACTAATAGTTCCTGGTAAAACCCTCAGCCAGGGCAAGCAACATCTTACCATTCAACTCTTTCACCTCCAGTGGCAGACTGGCCATACTGGAGGATCTAGAGAATTCCGGAAGGGCCGGTGGTGCATTTTGGGGCCGGTTGCTGTATAGCACATAAGGAAATGATCCCTAACAGTTTTAATTAGCAAAATTTAGTCTTTGTTCCACATTTGCATTTAGTACATATCTTTCAAATAGTTCATATTTTAAAGCACATTTATTAATGCACATATTAAATGAAAACAATTTTCCAAACAAACTTATAATATACTTTTGTAAAAACTTAATTACATAGCATTTGCAAGTATTCTTGATACTTTTTTATGGAAGGGTTAATGATATAATAAAAAAATTTTTAATAGAAATGTTAAAGCAAAAAAAAAAAAAAGAATTAAAGGAGGTTCCGAGAAAATACGGATAAAACGAAATAAAAACTTAAAAAAAAAGCCAAAAAGCATAGTAAGAAGTTGTGACTGAAAAACTAGCTACTGTATTAATTTTATAATCCAAAGAAAAATTAGTAGAAGGTATATGCACCAATCTGTTCGGAATCCGATACCAGCAGAGTAGCAGGAAGGTCAGGATTCCCAAGAACACGGATCCTGTGAAATATAAGGCAAAGTTGAGGGAAACACTGACCCAAAATGCTATAAAAGTACCAGGGAACACAGCAGAAGTAGAAAGCCATGTCAATCATCTTAGTTCGGCCATGGTCGAAGCTTACGAGGTGGCATGTGCTACAACTTCAATAGACGAGGGTGATCCGACGCCATGGTGGTGTACGGAACTCGAATCTCTGAAGAAGAAGGCCTTCAATTGGCACATGAGAGGGAGAACCCCAGAAACATGGACAGAATACAAGGCACGGAAAAGGGAACTGAAGAACCTCATACGACACCGTAAAAGGCAGTCGTGGAGAGACTTCTGCTCTGGGATGGAAACTATTTCAGAAGCATGCAGGCTTCAGAAAATGGTTTTAAAAGATCCATTCTCCAAAGTGGGACTGATCCGAAAAACGGATGGAACCATGGCAGAGAACCTGGAAGAGTCGATGCAAGTTCTGATGGAGGTGCATTTTCCTGGAAGTTTTAAGTCTGATGACCCATGGACAAACCTGAAGAAAGGGATGCACAGGGTTGACAGACTGGAAGCCGAAAGAATGATCACTATGGACGGGGTGAGGAGTGCTATGTGCTCATTTGCTCCGTACAAAACATCAGGGATGGACGGTATATTTCCGGCTATGATGCAATGGGGGGAAGATCTCATTGCACCTAGGCTGTGGGGTATATTCGTTACTTGCTTAGCGACTGGGTATGTTTCGAGAGTCTGGAGAGAGGCGAAAGTTGTCTTTCTCCCGAAACCCGGAAAAAAAGATTATGCGGAGGCGAAGTCGTTCAGACCGATCAGCCTTACGTCTTTCCTCTTGAAAACGATGGAAAGAGTGATGGTTGACTGTCTTGAGAGCACTGCACTGATGCATAATTCTCTGAGTAGATGCCAATATGCTTATAGAGCAGGCATGTCTACGGAGAGTGCTCTTCACAAATTAGTTAGAGTGGCTGAAAAAGAGTTATTTTCAGGAGGCATCGCAATGGCCACATTTATGGACATCGAGGGTGCTTTCGACAAAATATGCTTTGGAAGGCTGCGACAGGCTTTGACAGAACGCAATGTAAACCAAATGATAACAAATTGGGTAGACAATATGCTCAAGCACAGGGCTGTCAACATGCAGAACGGTAGACTCAAGACTAGAGGTAGAGTAAGTAAAGGATGTCCTCAAGGAGGGGTGTTATCGCCAACCCTGTGGAACATCACTGTGGACTCACTTTTGGCTAGACTAGACGAATCGGGCATACACACGATAGGGTATGGAGACGACATTGCGTTGGTGGTCTGTGGTAAGTTCATTGACACCATTTCTTACATCATGAAAGGAGCACTCCGAATGGTGGAGGAGTGGTGTCGAGAACAAGGCCTCACCGTGAATCAGACAATATTCTCTTTACTAGAAAGAGGGTAGGCCTGAGGAGAGAACCACTTAGACTTTTTGGAGCTGAAATCAACATGTCCACGAAAGTTAAATATCTAGGGGTAACTCTAGATAGTAAACTGAACTGGAACGAACATGTAGGAGACAGGATTCAAAAGGCCAAGAGGGTTCTGTTTCAGTGTAGACGCGTTTGTGGTCTAAAATGGGGGCTAAACCCAGAGGCTATGAAATGGATCTACACTATGATGGTTAGACCTGTCATCACGTATGCTTCGGTGATCTGGTGGACAAAAGTCAGTCAGAAAACCATTAAGAAGCGACTAGACAGAGTCCAACGGCTGGCGTGTGTTGGAATAACAGGGGCAATACGCACCACTCAAACAAGCGCAATGGAGGTTTTGTTAGGTATGCTTCCGTTGGATTTAGAAATAAAGAAAACGGCAGCGCTAACAGCCCTCAGGATGTTGCGTAATGCTACGTGGCATGGAGCAACAGCCCTCCATGGTCATATGCGCATCCTGGACATGACACAGCCAAATGTCAGGGAGACGTGTATGCCTATGGACGGAAGGCAGAGAGTGAGAATAACAGAAAAATGTTATAAGACTCTAATAACAGATGGATCCGTTTGTGAAGAAACCGCTGGTAGCGACATCAGTATATTCACAGACGGCTCTCTGATGAATGGCAGAGCCGGGTCTGGCGTCTACTCAGAAGAGTTGAACCTATCCTGTGCACTGAGGCTGGGGAGGTTCGTGTCTGTATACCAGGCGGAAATGCTTGGTGTAGTGCATGCGCTGGACCACTTGATAGATGGCCGGGTAAATGGCAAGAAAATTGTCATTGCCCTTGACAATCAGTCGGTGATTAGGTGCATGCAACGGACATATATTACTTCTAGGTTGGCCATAGAATGTCTTACCAAACTCAATAGGTGCGCTCAGACAAATGAGCACACACTTACGTGGGTGCGAGGACATTCTGCCATAGAACAGAATGAAAAGGCTGATTCTTAAGCAAGAGAAGGATCTGCAGAAGAATTCTGTGGACCAGAACCACGTATCGCCATAGGCGACAACATGGTGGCAGGCCGTATTAAGCAACGGACGGACTCGGAACACCGTACGAGGTGGGAAGAAGCTGGTAATTGCAGGCAATCAAAGGCGGCCGTGAAATGGTCAAGTAGTGAGGCAGCAAAAGTCACCCGATACAATCGGAAGACTTTAAGCTGGCTTACTGCACTGGCCACAGGACATGGTCCCTACATGTACCATCTCAGGAAGATGACTCTAACCGAGGACGATGCGTGTAGGTTATGCCTAGAGAAGCCGGAAACAGCAGCACACATTCTGTGCCAGTGTCCGGCGGTGGCAAGCATAAGATTGACCATTCTGGGACGTCCATTTATTGACAAAGCCGAGATTGGTCAACTGACCTACAAGGACATGCTTGAGGTGACAAAGGGTGCTTATATAAGGAGCATGCTCACTTATGAGTGCTCCGAGCAGTAGCATCCTTCGTCAAATAGGGGACGAAAAAGGATCCACTGTGGTCTGATTTGGCCAATCCTCGACTTATCTGTACAATCCCCGACAATCTGTAGAAGAGCATGCAAAAACTTCTTGACAAGTGGCTTCATCAAATATTTAAAGTAAAGTCTTTGGTTTAAGTAAATATATAGGCATGCTATTCTTAAAAGAATTATAAATAGTATGCAAAATATGAATTAGCTTCAGAGAAAATGAATAGGAGGCAGCGTTTACGTTACAAGATGAGTTCATTGATCATGGAAATTTTTTGTCTCAAAGAATATGTTAAAATGTCAATAGTCAACTAAGCTGTTAACAAATTATAAAGGAAGAGGATCCTTAATTTATATATTTTTAAAGGCATGTTATTTATATTTTATTCCCACTTCTTTTACGCGTTTCAGGCTGTTATGCCATTAGTCGTTTTTTTACGCCTGCGTGAATTTTTTTAGATATGCGTGCAATTTTCTGAATTTTGACTAATATTAACAAAGGCTATCGAGCTATCGCTTGATCCATTTGCGTTTTTTTTTGAAAGGTATCTTCTTCGGAACATGCTGCACCTTTATATATGACTGGAAAATTTCTTTTTTTTTTAACTCTAAAAGTATCTCAAAACATTGTATAACGTTTTGAATATAAACATAATGAAGAATAATGCCTTAAGGTGAGAGGGCCGGTCAATTCATTATTTTCCAAGTCAAATTTTAGGCCTCAGTTCGTCACTGTTGACCTCACAGTAGTAAATTGCAACTTTTGGGAGTAATATTTGCATAAATTTAACAAACCAACAAAAAATTCCACCACAATGATAACTACATAATAGCTACATTCTTATGGCACTGGATCAGATCAAATCTCAGTGGAACAGTTTTAGTTCAAGTTAATTACAATTTGGCACCACTCGCGATGAAGTGTCAAAATACGAGTGCGAGCAGTAAAACGAAAACTCTTCGAAAAGTTCATCTGATTTACCAACTATGTTCGTTTTGAAAAAAATGCAGCATTTACGATCAAAAGGCAGCATTTTAAGATCAGAAATAGAGCCAGAAAAAGAGCTGGTTCTAATTTTTGATTTTGCATTGCATTGCCATGCTCTAGATCAACGACCACGGGAATGCAGCTAAAGATAACTTAAAATAAGTTTTTATAAAAAGTGTTTTATTTTATTAAAAAATAATTAAAAATTCAAAAAATTGCGATCAATTGTTTGCTTTTTACAGAACAAAAAGTTACAGAATTATTGTGATTAAGATTAACAAAATAAACCAAAACTATATTTTCAAATTCAGTTTACGCTTACTTTCAGCGAGTTTATCTAAAATAAAATCCACTGATGTCGTCATATCTCTGTACAGATTAAGCAATGAGAGACCATTTAATCAATCTTACAACATCGTGCTTCTTAAATAAGCACTGGTGAATTAAATATATTATAAAATATTTCTTTATTCCACAGTCCTTCGGCTTCAAACACTGTCTTTTTTCCATCGCTAATTATATTATGAATTTTATACCAAACATTCTGTTTCATTTTTAAATCATCAAAATCTCCTTCCAAATCATCTTAATTAAATCCAATTAGTTTTTAAGGAACTCCTAAGGCGCCATATCCAGCGGTTTTGTAGCGTCAGGAAATAGTGTTGAAATGCGTTTAGTAGTGTTGAAGCGTTTTTTATCTGTCAAAAATTTCTCATGCCCATACGATTTATATGTAGCAAACCATAATAACGCGGCGGCAACGCTGAGCGGTTGGAAAATCGAATTGTGACAGAGCGTTAGGAATTAAAGTTGGTTGCAGTAGGCAAAAAATTTTGATGTGACAATTCTTAAAATTATTATTTTTAGCACGCTCTTGAATTAACAACCTGGAGGTAAGAATTTTGTTGATATTATAGATTAAGAATAGTTTTAACTGCGGTGGTCACTTGAAATTAGATTTAAAAATAAAATATTCTTTAGTACATCTAATTCGTTTATGTTTTATTTTTGCCATTTGCTTGCCGCTAACCGCTTTCATTTTCTTAAATTTCTTAAAAAAGTAAACTGTAAACGGCCGAGGTTTGTTCTTGCTCCGTGATTTTGTTAGAAAAGTATCTCAAAAAACGTTGATAAATTACATAGAACAGCCGGTTTGAGGGCAGAGATTGTGCGCATCTTTTCAACATAAATTTCATATTAATTAAATAAAAGTAAGCACAGTTTTTCCCAACTTTAAAAAGTGTTTAATAACAAAAAAAAAAAAAAAAAAAAAAACACGAACTCACATACAATTAAGTGTCGTCTGCTGCTGAATTTTTGCCGCTGTTGCTGCTGCTGCGCTGCTGACTTCTCTGCACTTGGCGTCAATCGACGTTCAACCACCTCGGGTTTCGCTGACCGCTCAGCTGTCTCCGAATGTTTTGCCGGTCGTGCAAGAGTGTAACAGCATGATAAACTCTTTCTTTTATTAGAAATAATATAAAAGATAAACAACATAAACTTTTATTTGTTTTAAAAACAACTCTAATTTTACTTTTATACCCGCCACGTTAATGAAAGTTAAAAACAAACGCTGAAACTGATCTGTCAAAACATATGTTCCACATCCCACGCAACCAATCAAACATCGAGCCCATATTCCACTCAACCAAGCAAACATTGTTACCCAGACGTAACCCACTAAACGTAAAGGTGAGATTGTAATAGTTTTCATCTTCGCTTATGAGTGCAAATGTCACCGACTCCTAGAATTACGCGTGAACAATTGCGCCAAAAACAAGGACCTCGCAATAAGGACGAACACACGCCGAAAGTCGAGAGTGGCAGCTCGTTTTCGTATAGTGCAGCGCTCAATGCCGTGGAAGAGCGACTGAGTGCAAAGTTGACGGAAGAAATACTGCAGCTTGAGAGTCGTCTTCGGCAGCATTCGGACAACAACTACAAGCAACTGTCGAGTGAGTTATCTAACGTTGAGAGTAAGTTGAGTAACGAGCTCAGGTGTGAAGTCGCGTCTATTAAAGACAAATTTGATGGGCACGAAGAAAAAATCCATTCACTAGAGCAACGCATCGAACTTTTAACTTCGCGATGTGATGTATTAGCAGATGAAATTAAGAGATACTCCACCACACCATACATCAATAACAATAATAATAACAATAAAGATCTGTCTTCAGATGCCGTTATCTTTGGAGTTCCATTCGCCAAAGACGAAAACATCAGGAGTATTTTTAACCTCATCTGCCACTCCATTGAGTTTCTGCCACCCCCTATTAAAGACGTTTTTCGCGTACGACCAAGAGCGAATAATACGAGTCCCGTGATAATCATCAAATTCTATACACCATACGATCTGTCTCGGGTGCTCAAAGCTTTTGGCGATTATCGTAGACGTACCAAGAAAGCAGTACATTGGAGAAATGATAGTCTCGACTCAGATCACAACGTTTAAACTCACGAATGCCTGGATGCTGAAACCAGAAAGCTATTGCAAGTTGCAATTGCCTGCAAGCGACGTTAGTCCATCTTCAATGCTTTCACGGTCCGTGGTTGTGTTTACATTCGGCTACAAAAAGGATACCCAAGCATCCGTATCAACGATGAAAGCCAACTACAAATTACTATCTCTGGTGCTGAACTTAGCAGCAACATTTACCTTCCTCAAGACGATGTTGCTGCTTGCTGATTTAAACACTTTTTTTTTACTCTCAATCATATTTTTATTTGGTCTAATTAATCCTTCTTCCGTCATCTATATAAAATTTTTATTTTTTCTATATACATTAACTTTTCCATCCATGACTTCCTTTTTAAATAGGTCTATTATGAAAACACTAAATTATCAACAAACTTATTTCAATTCCAGCATTGCATGTAGGCTTCTTTCAAATTTAATATCTTCATACAATAAATAATTTAACTAATAGTCGCTCTAGTTCCAAGGACAGCATTTATACACTCGTTCGAATTTTAAGCAGACAAAAGAAGGGCTTAAAGTTATGTCACTTAAATGCGCAAAGTCTGAACAACAAATTTGATGAATTTCGGTACATCTTTGAAAACTCAACAGTTGATGTAATCTGTGTTTCTGAAACATGGTTTCAGCCCTCTGTTCAAGATAGTGTCTTCCGGGTAAATGGTTACAAAACTTTCCGTGCGGATCGAGAGTCCCATGCTGGTGGTGTTGCAATATTTGTCAGAAACGGAATTACCTGCAACTTGATCAGTAAATCTGACATAAAAGATAATGTTGAATTCATTTTTATTGATATAATCTATGAAACTATATAGATATTCAACTATATATGAATATAATCAAAAAACTGCTTGTTGGTAATGTCTATAGGCGACACCGTAACATCAATACTGATAATTTATTGCGGAAATTTGAATCGTTGACAAGTTTTTATTCCGATGTAATTATTTCCGGTGATTTCAACAGTAATTTGCTGGTTGAAACTCATTTAACTGAGGACATGTGTGCTTTAGGTCTTACGTGTGTAAACCGCACTACACCTACTCATTTCTCCAAGTATCGAAATACTCTGTTAGACCTTTTTTTTGTGGGTGATAGTGAAAAAATCTTACTGTATGACCAGTTGTCAGCTTCTGTCTTTTCCAGGCACGACCTGATCTTTCTTTGTTATGATTTTCAGCTACAAATACCACAGGAAAAAATAACGTATCGCGATTTTAAAAACATCGATTTCAATTCTCTACGGTCAGAACTGGAACTCGTAGACTGGACGCTTATTTTTTATATGCTTTCTGTTAACGATCAGCTGCAATTCTTACAACAGAATGTAAACACATTATTTGATAAATACGTCCCACTCAAAACTGCAAATATTAAACACAGTCAACCGCCCTGGTTCTCAGGTACTATAAAAGCTTTGATTGCAAAACGTGATAAGTTTTATAAGAATTGGAAACGTTTCAAAACACCGGAACTCTACAATCTTTTCAGTACTTGTAGGAAAGATGTAGTAAGAGCTGTAAAGGTCGCCAAGTTGCAATATTATGAACGCAAATTTAGCTCAGCTATTGATTGTAAGCTGAAGTGGAGAATTATACGGCAAATTGGAGTAGGAAGAAACATTTTGCCCCCAATGAACGTGGACGTTGAAGATTTAAACAGGAAATTCATAGATTTTCCCATGCCTGTGGCAAATAGAAACGCATATGGTCATTATCAAAGTAATATTAGCCCGAACTCTGCTTTTAGTTTTCAATGCGTAGAAGCCGTTGAAGTTCTGCGAAGTTGCTTAGCAATCAAATCGAATGCCGTTGGTTTCGATGGAATGCATCCAAAATTTTTTAAAGCTCTTCTCCCAGTACTACTTCCTTACATAACGCATATTTTCAACACAATTATTACTAAATCCTATTTCCCCGCTATTTGGAAAAAAGCCAAAATAATTCCTGTACCCAAAACTGGAAATGATTATCGCCCTATTGCTATTCTGCCTTTTCTCTCAAAAGTTTTTGAATCACTGATGCAGAAACAAATAAGTAATTTTCTCCTCGAGAACTCACTTCTTACGGACAGGCAGTCTGGATTCCGGCCAAAGCGCAGCTGTGTGACAGCATTATTAGACGTTACTGATGAAATTCGCAATAACCTCGATCGCAATGAATTAACTTTTCTGGTACTGCTTGACCACTCAAAAGCCTTCGACACCGTCGATCATGAAATTCTTTGCGCAAAACTATCAAATATATTTAATTTTTCCACTGCTGCAACTCGTTTCATGAGCTCGTACCTCACCCAAAGATCCCAAGCAGTAAACATTGGCTGTGTGACTTCAAACTTTTTGTCAGTAGCGCGTGGTGTGCCTCAGGGCTTCATACTGGGGCCACTTTTGTTTTCGCTTTATATTAATGACCTTCCTAATTTTCTTAACAGTTGCAGCATTCAGATGTATGCAGACGACGTACAACTTTATGTTAGTTGTCGAAAGAACGATCTAGTTTCTTGTGCTACCAATTTGAACGAAGATTTGAGTAAAATAAATGAATGGGCGTCGGATAATGGCTTATGCCTCAATCCCAATAAATCTAAATGCTTAATTATTGCCAAAAAGCACAATCTAACATCGCCATTACCGGAAGTCATCCTCAATGGTTCACGTATTGAGGTCGTTAGCTCTGCAAAAAACCTTGGCATTACCTTTAATAGTACCTTGGATTGGATAAATCACGTCAACATCACTGTAGGAAAAATTTATGGCATCCTCCGCAATCTGTGGGCTACGCAGCACTTTACCCCCTTCAATATCAAAATGCTACTGGCCAAAACGTATCTCGTTCCCACTTTGTTGTACGGATGTGAAGTTTTTGCATTCTGTGATGCCACAAGTAAACGGAAACTGAATGTTGCATATAACAATATCGCACGTTATGTCTTTGGGTTAAAACGAACATGTCATGTAACCCAGCATGCAAAACAGATTTTTGGCTTGACCTTTGACAGTCTCTTGAACTTTAGGGCATTGATTGCTTTGCAAAAAATAATTTTTACAAAGGAACCACCATATTTGTATCAGAAACTACAGTTTTTAAGATCTCAACGTGGACATAACTTAATTATTCCCACACATTTCTGCTTATCGTCCGAACGACAGTTTTTCGTCAATTCCATACGTCTTTGGAACTCGCTTCCTCCCTACATTCAGCGTACTTGCAATGCAACTTTATTCAAATCTCTCCTGTCAGACTATCTGTCTTCTAGGTAATTTACTGTTTTCATCACTTATTTTTCTTTTTCTCTTTGTTCTCATACTCTTTTTTTTTCTCTCTATCTTAATCTTTTATTATTCAACATATATATAGCATTTATTTTATCAATAATATAACTTTTTTTAATTTTTTAATATTGTTAATGTTTGAAATTTTATAATAATGGTAATTAAAACTTATGTAATCGGTGCTTAACTATAAGTTAATTCTCATAAGCGCCTAAATTTATCTAAATAAATAAAATAAATAAATAAAATTTAGAGATGGTACTTCGGCGAAAAAGCTCACTGTAAAAATGCTTCGCTCAATACGCGCTGATTTAGGTTTGACTGTTAGGTTTCAGATAAATCAAACGCTTGTCAAGAAATTTTGACAATAGTGTCAAATCAATTTCTATTTTGTTGGCTTTATTCTTAGAGCATAATAAATAAATTCTATACAATTTTGTATTGTTTGAACTAAGCGCCCTTTCACCTTAGTTGGTCATTCAATGGGTGGTGCATTTGCAGCGTTGTTTTCCTCTTTTTTCAAATTAAATTTATGCACTTTTTTTATGCAATTTTTAATTACTTTTTATTATTATTTATGCACTTTTAAATTAAATACTCGTGTATTGTTACAAGTCAACAAAAAACACATATGTCACAAACTTCGTTTTGCTAATGGGCTTAACTTAAATTTTACCATCACTTGATTTTAACAGATCTAGGTACATTTTAGATGAGAGAGATACGCTACCAAATAGAATGAGAAAATATGCTACCGCCTTGTTTCTCACACCATGCTCAAATCGAAGAATTGTCAACAATATCCCATGTGGTCAGAGTTACAACTTAAACAGTTTGAACACATGTATTCCGAACGAATATAATATGGATAGTTTAAAAGATTACGGTTCAACGACAATAGATGTGAAATTTATATTTTGGGTTTTCATTCTTTTGATGAAAACTTTTGATTTCTTTTCGTGTGATTACTCTGATTGTGTCCTATTTCTCTTTTTGCTACGATAATTTCGGTGGAGAGGGTTTAACCCCCAAAAGTCCCCCTTTGGTTGCGCTACTGTTTGTGATACTTAGTTGTATGCAGCAAAAACATCTCTGTTTTTTTGATCTTTAACTACGCACCGGGGTATTGCTTCTTTTTTTGCATAGTGCAAAAGGTATGTCACAAATGACGCAAATTTACTGCTAATCGGTAATAGTAAAGTTAATTGTAACTAACTAAAACAAATTAAAGTTAAAGAAATAATACATAGGCGGAAAAATGTAAACTTAAGATAAACACAGGATAACATAACCTGTCTGTCGTATGGACAACAACAAAAAGCGAAAAAAAATATTTTACTGTTCCAAAAAATCTGCTACAATCTCGGATAATCCACCTTCGCCTGCTAACCCAACAGCTGTCCAATTTACTGGGGTGCTTCACTTGCCTGCACTGCACTGCACTGTGCCGAAATCTGGGCGGCTGCCTTCGTCTACACTACAAAAAAGCTGGCTACAATCTGGGTCGCAATCATCATCAGCAACCGCTCCAAATATGTCCGTACAGCCAAACGCAACCACTAACATCTTCTCAAGGGCAATGTTTGATGCCAAACTGAACTCTGCACTTGGTGTCAAACTTCAAGAGGTTGCAAAAAAATCGGATCTCCAGTCAATTTGTGTTGAGTTACAGCAGTTACGTGAAGAGAATGCACAGCTTTAAGATGAAATGAAGGTGATGAAAGCGCGTTTTGAACACATAGAACAATTCTCCAAACATTCAAATATCGTTTTGGGTCGGAAAGCTACACATGGTAAGACCGTTGTTGATAAATTTGCAAGAGTTTGCTATTCTGTTCTTAAAACATCTATAAACGTCACCGAAGTACCTACACTGAATAATGGCAAATCAATTGTCTTTACCCTGAATGACTGTTAGAACGAATTTGAAAGGGGCAAGTATTTTTATTCGTAAGGACTCCACCGCTGATGAGCGACATAAAATGTACAACTTGCGTCAACTGGCGAATAGTGCTCGGAAAATTGATAACAGCCTTAAAAACAGACATGGTCACTCACGAATTTGTGTCAATGACAGAATGTTTACTTGGGCCAATGGTAATGTGGTTGCAACAAATGTCTCAGATGCTGAATTCCTTCGCCGACTTCTGACCAATGCTAACTGCAGATGTAATGTTATTGCTCCTGCTCGTATGATGTCTACTGAACCATCTAATGTTTCATTGCTGGCCGTTACTTTGCCTGCAACGGTGATACCACCTACTTTAACATCACACTCAACGGCTTCTCATAGTTACACAACCAACTCTAACTAGCACTTAAAAGTGTGTCAATTGGTGGCCTATAATGTGACAAATTTAAATAGTAACATTAATATTCACAACTTTTTCTCATACATAAATAAGTTTGATATACTTTTTTTATTTGAAACGCATGTTATAGCTAGTAAACGTAAAGATTTCGCAAATTATTTTTACAACTATATATTATATTGGATAGATGCAAGAAAAGTACACAATGCTGGTCGTGCAAGCGGTGGCTGTCTGTATGGTTTTAGAAAAAACATCTAGCAATTATTCTCGTTAAAATTTAAGAATTTTTCTGGTAATATTTAGCTTTCGGCAAAGTTTGGTGATGCAGTTTTTCAGATTATACCTCGGTATTTGAATTGTGTGTGTTGGAAAAGTGACTTTGATAAGTTTGAAAAGTTTTTGGTTGGTCTGGGTCTAACTTACTGTATTATAATTATTATTATTATTTATTTGAATGCTAAGCACATATGGCTTTATAGCAATTAATATTAGACAAAATTTATGCCATTTATAAATGTACAATTAAATTTTTATAAAAATGTAAAATTGCCAGGCTTTCAGGTATATACAGTTGCAATCCGGTTAGCTTCTTAGTAGTAAATAGAATGATTGATTAGAGCGGTGCTCCCATATGCCAGGCTAGACGGACGAGGTCGAGCTCATACATGTGCTAGGCAAGACAGACGAGGTCTTGCTTTGGATAATTAAAATATATCTATAGCTTGTATATCTGTGTAAATATGGATTAGAGCACAGCTCACACTAGCAAAGCTAATCGTACGGCGTCAAACCGGCATATGCCAGGCGAGACGAACGTGGTCTCGCTCTGGATAATCATATTAAACTACACAGCTAGATTGTATAAGTTGTTACCAAACATCACAGGAAAATATTAAGTATCATTGGAACGCCATAATCCATATTAGTGGTGGTACTGTGGATAATCTAAAATATTAAATTTAATTGAGTAAGTGGATTCATTTAAAGAAATTGCATCTGAAACAAAATTCTGAACAAGCGCTTCTGAGTGGTTCGTTTTGCAAGTAATTAGTTCTACAAAAGTTCATGTAAAGTAACTCAAAAGATCTTTTAGGTCAAGAAGAGGAATATTAAAGTAGTTATGGGTTATGTAAGTAAGTGTATTGCATTAAGTAAGTTATGGGTGATTTAAATGCGTGCATTGGGCAGAGTCAAGTAGTTGATGAGAATTTATTACTGTGCTTTACATCTGTCGCACAAAGAAGAAACTCGAAAGATAAAATCATAGATGCTAAATGTAAAACATGAATTGACCTTGTTGAAAACTTAGGTGGTATTTTTGTAAATGGTAGAGTGCCTGGCGATAGTCAGGGCAATCATACATTTTGTGGGGTAATGGGTTAGTCTATGACTGACTATTGTATATGTTCTTTTGATTTCTTGCAACTTCTAAGTAATTTCACAGTTCCTAGCAAAGTGTATTTTGATCACATGCCATTGTGTATCTCTATATCATCCACAGCTAACTTAAACACAAAATGCTGTTGTTTGCCTAAAAAAATGAACTGTCTAATTGCGATTATATTCAATCAGATTTGCCGATAAATGTTAAAGTCAATACTTTTATTAACAAAATATATTCAGCTAATGGTTCAGCTAAAAATAACAGATATTTTGAGCCAAAAAATAAATGGTACGACTGCCAATGTGAATCAGCACGCGTGCATATGTTGAAGAAACTTAACTTGTACCACAAGTACAATCTTCTAGGGATGGGCACTTTTTTAAAAAAACCTGCGTTTTGGATAACCGGTTTTATCAATTTCGGTTTTTCACCGAAACTAAAAACCGAAGAAAAGCACCGGTTTTCCCAAAAACCGACTTTTTTTAAGAGATTTTTAATAAAAAATACTAAGATTTCTTTAAAGAATTAATTTTAAAGCTGATTTAGAAGTTAGTTTATTTTTCAATCTGTATTAATATGGACTAAAATTGTCTACATTTTATTTTTTTGCAATTCGGTTTAGGAAACTGGATATTATATAAAAAGAAAATTCAAATAGAATATGCATTCAATTTATAGTATACTTCTGTTACTATATAGAAAAAGTTTTTTAAAGAAAAACAAGAGCGTTTTTTTAAATATTTGTTTACATATCAAAAAGCTCGTTAAAAAAACGTGCGCTGGAGATCATATTGATTTTTAAATAAAAAGCAAATGTATTGCTGTTAACTGCTTCGACATATTTAATAAAAAGGGGCTAAAGCTATACTGATATTTTAGTTTCCAACTGATATAAAAAAAAAAAAAAAAACAAAAAAGAGATCGAAGACATTCTGAAGTTTTCAATACATAAAAAATAGTTTTTTCCCGTTTTATCAGTAAGTAATCCATATCCTCATCAAATTTGAATCAGCTTGCGCACTTTGTATACCGTTTGCAAGATAACCATGTTTTTTCCATAAGTAAAAAGAGATTTATAAGGGAATACAATAAAATTTGTTGAAGTTTCATGCGACCGAATTATAGAAAAAGTGATTTTTTGGCCATTACTAAAAATTATTGCTTTTAACTTTGTTTTGGTTTTTGATCCGCTATAATTCCATAAAATCATATTGGATTCTGTTATGAATCATACTGGTGGAAAAGAAAACATAGCTATCTTGCAAGGGATATACAATTTTTGTAGGCCAAATGAAACTTGATGAACTTATGAATAAGTCTACGAGCGATCAGCCGAAAAAATTAAAAACTTTAAATTACAGTCAAGCAATATTTTTCATTTAAACAGTTTAAAAAACTCATTGTGTAACCTGCGAATCCGTCAGACGACTTGCTTCATCAGAAATCACATCACTAATCGTAGAAACAAAATTATCTTTGTTAATTTTTTTGAAAAGGAAAACATCCAAAAAGATCACCTTTTCGAACGTCTGTTTTTTAAGATGCTGGAGGAAGTTTAATGTGCCATCGTCCATTTTTAACCTTTTTATTCAAAGATTGCACTCTGCCGAACAACTATCAATTTTTTCGAAGTAACGCCACTCATCACTCATTCATTATTTAATTATCTTGCATTATCTTCATTATCTAGAAAAATTTCTTGTTTTTATAAAAAATTTTGTCTTGAAAATTTTCCAAGTTTTTCACATTTGCCGTCTTTTTGTCAGTATTGCATAGCAAGATAAAATGTAGTTGTCGGTTTTTCACATTTTCCACCGGTGTCACAGTTTTTTGTCCGAAAAAACTCCGCTTTTAAAAAAAAAGAACCGATCACTCTTAAACACCGACCGGTTTTGCCCATCTCTACAATCTTCCCTTGTATAGAAATTTGTATTTCGAAAGCAAAATAAAATACAGCGAGTTATGCATTTTAAGCAAACGTAATTTGGAAAATGAGAATATTGATAAGCTGAATACAGTAAAAAATGTTAGTGACTGGTGAAAGTTGGCTAACTCAATCAAAAATCGGTCGCCTTAGATAGGCAACGCCTTAGAAATAAGTATTTTTTTTAACAATCATTTCAAGAAACTACTTTCGCAATTGCAGTAAGATGGTCTTATATCTTGGGCGGTGCCGAATATTTTTGATCCTTTTTTCGATTCTCCTTTTGTGTTTCGTGAAATTAATACTGTTTTGAAAAATGCTAAACTTAACAAGGCTCCCGATAAAGACAGAGTATGCTATGAGTTCTATAAATTTACGCCACAAAGTTTCCGGTACGCAACATTGCAGCATCTACTTAACAACATTTTCCTTTCCTAGGATATTCCCCTTTCTTTTTGACGTACTAGTATTATTCCTTCGTATAAAAAGGGTGATGTAAACGAGGTTACAAATTACAAGGGGCTATCACTTCTTGATACTTCTTGATACCCTTTACAAAATTTTCACTGGCATTGTTTTAAATAGAATCAACTGCTGGCTTGATTTAAATAATAAATCAAGGTATTTATTATTAATAAATAGGTATTTAATAAATCTTGGTATTCATAAAATCTTAAATGAATACCAAGTTGGCTTCCGTAGAGGTTATTCTACTGTAGATAATATTTTGAATTTAACTAAACCTAAAAAATAAAAATAAAATTTATGCATTCTTTGCAGATTTCTCCTGCACATTTCACTTGATTCCACGCAACTCTCTATTTTACAAATTGTCTAGTATGGGATTGTCCACGAAAATGGTAACTAATTTGCAACTGCTACACTCTAAAATATTTGTTGAAATCTGTTGTCAAAATGATTGTTAATTTTTGTCGAATTTTCAGTTGTAGTCATATATTCATCATATTTTCATCACATTTTATAAAAAAGAAACAGTAATTGTTTAATTTTTAACATAAAGTTATGCAAAATTGAAATATGCGTCAAAAAATGTTTAAATTGCAAGACAAACGTATATAATGGTGAACTCAAGATATGTTAAAATTTCAAATAATTCAGAAACTGTTAAATTTTAGGCAAAAAATAATGCAAAATTTAAATATAAACAAAAAGTGTTTAAATTCCTACACAAAAATGTGAAGTTTGAGCATGCATTGATTTTAATATTTATCGTGCGTGGGTTGGTGCGTGCTTAGGCCAGTTTAAACGCTTGATTGTTCATTTATATGAAGCAGAATATACGTTTAATATATTGAGTACAATTCTCTTCCTCGAAGCAGTAAGTAAACAACAGCTTAGACAACGGGTTGCGCTTTGTTGAAGCTATAGAAGCGTATCAACAATCACTAGCTTTGGAGCCATGCTTTATACGCGTGAGTCATAATATCTGCGTGTGCTGCAAGAACCTCAAACCTTACAAGGATGTTGGGATCATATGTGCTCAATATGAATGAAAATTCGGAGTCATTGCATGAGCTGTCCGATGAAGCAGGCGCTGCTGTTGCGGTAAAGGGTAGATAGTGTCTTATGTTTGGGGAAGGTGTGCTTATAGTGGGCAACACTTTACCGACTGTAAGTACATAAGTCTACACACGTCCTCTCTTACATACTTTTTTGTTCATTATTCAATATTAAATGTTGAATTTAAGAACATGTGTAAAACTAAGCATTTATATTCGGTAATGTGCTGCCGACGATTATCGTCGTAAAATTCAACAAAAATAGTTTAGACTGTATATAAGGAGACACTAATAGCCATATTCTGGTTATTGACAACTGTAAATTCATTGACAAGCTAGCTTTTGATGTGCTATTTTTTTGTCCAAGAATTAAAAATTTTTTAAAATGTTTCGCAAATTTATTTGTTCTGAATATTTTTTTGATGGTGCTGACATTTTTGTCATGTTATGAACTTTTGTTTACATTTTAAAATAAATATACATTTTAAAATAAATTAATATTTTAAAGTAAATTTTAGTTGTCAATAAATTTACAATTGTCAATCACCAGAATAGGGCTAATAATATAAGTCAAGTTTGGGACGGTAGCTTATTGTCTGATGCGTTTCCTGTTAACCAAGGTATTAAACAGGGCTGCCTGCTAAGTCCAGTGCCCAGTTCTTTTTGCGCTGTATTTGAACGAACTGCATAATGCTTTGCCGTATGGAATACTTATTGCTAATACAGTAGTTAAAGTTTTACTATACGCCGATACGCGGTTATTCTGAAACTGAACTGCGGTCAATGATAAATGCCCTGTAAAGTTACTGTAATCAATGGAGCCTTAAAATCAATTTAACTAAATCTAAAATTGTTGTTTTTAGAAATGGCCCTCGCATATCGGCTAATTTAGCTTAGTTTTATGGCGGCGAAAAAATTGAAATTGTTAATGAATACAAATATCTTGGCGTAAATCTAACCTATAATATGTCGTATAATAAGCATCTTGATGCTAAATTTCTATCTGCAAAAACAGCAATAAATGCCACTTGGTTAGACTACATACATAACCGCAAATTTAAAAATCTTTAAAATCTCATTTTTTTGTTGTTGTATTAAAATAATCGCAAAATTACAAATTTAAAAAAAAACCGAATACAAAATCACTACAAAGTAACAAATAATTTTAAAATAACTTTTCCTTTTAATTACTTGGTCATATTTGATAATTTATTTAAACATAGTATTACATTTTAAATTTTACTTTAATTTTTTTTCTAATTTGCTTTATTATCATAAATACATTAAGTTCTTTATGAATATAAAGCTTTTAAGGTCGGCACTAATATAGTCAGACTTTTAATCAGAAGCGCCAACTTCAAAGCTTTTGTATTCATAAAGAAATTAATATATCAGTGATTCTCCCTGGGATCCGCATCTGTATCTACATGTATATGCCACACTTTGACTTTGTTTTATGTGTTTCTTTTATACGCAATATGTTTTAGTCATATTAAATAAAATTTGCGTCATACGAATTTTTTTTTTCACATAAATATTATACCTGTGCCTTACCCTAAATAATTCCTTATATCGAGCTTGATTATAAGAAGCTCGGTCAAAGTTTTTTCAAGGGCTGAAATGGCCATTTCTTTTTTTTTTTGTTGTCTATAAAATTTGCATATACCCTATAGGAAAATCAACTAATTTAAAAGTAGTTGAAAAAGGAAGTTTTTTGTCAACTACAACTAGTTGAAATTCTGACTGTTTTCCATAGAACGAACTAACATATTTTGTATGGTGATGTCCGCTAAATAAGTCAATTGACTTTCGTCTGCATATATTTTCAACTACTTGTTAAATTAGTTATATTTAAACTATTTTTTAATTACTTTAAAATAACCAATTGAAAAGTATTTAATATTCCACTTACTGAAGATGAATTTAAAAGCATAAAAATTTTAAATTTCTATACATCAAAGATATAATTTATTTGACTGTTTTGAGAAATACATAAATACATAAATCATGAAGTGATGAGGTGTTTGCTGAATGGTTAAGCAATGCATCAATTTCCGTACAGAGTCCAAATTGTGCAATGTTTGCTAAACACTACACAGTTTGTAATTTGAATATCTTAAATAATAAAGAATTTTTAATCGTTTCACAGGGTTTTGAGGCTTTTCACAGGCGTTTCACAGGGTTTTGATCAGTTTTAAAGTGTGTTTACCACGTCTGTCTTGCAGTTCAATGTCGTAAATAAAAAAATATGTATTTTTGAAACAAAATGTTGGTGAAGCCTAAAGTTAATAATATTTGACAAAAAACGTGGTTAAATATATATAAACTTGTAATCTAATAAAAATTTGCAAATAAAGCATGTCAAAATCAGAGTACTTGCCACCTTAATATAATTCAAAGTAGTTTATCAACCACTTGTTTTTTAGTAGTATTTCAATTACTTCATATATAATGCAATAAAACCTATTTAGAATTGAAGTGGATGCCGCCTTAATATAATTCAAAGTAGTTCATATACTAGTTTATTTTAAACTAGTTTTTTAATTAGTTGTTCTTTTAAAAACAAGTTAGTTTGTTCCTATAGGGGATTTTTAAAACTATCGGTGGATAAACTTACTATTATATAATCTGCAATGCCAGGTATCGATTTAAAAACATTTATGTGTATTCTTGAAACTATAACGAACACATTAAGCAAACAAAAAAAAACAATTTTTTTTTTGTGTTTTGAGCTTATCTTGTGTCGAAAGTCTTGTATTAAATATTGGCTGCACTATGCGATGCAAAGCTCTCATTAGCAATCAAATGACAATTTATAAATTTTCGTTAATTCTATAAATAACCAATTCATTTTATTTTAAGCTGCATTCATTTTAAGCCATAGCTTGAGTGAAATTTAATGATAAAATGCAAAAGGCCCGGACATGCTTTATATATTGAACAATTTGCATGGCCAAGTATGAGTATAAATTTGCCTATAAAATATAATCTTAAAATCATTTAGTAATTATGGATTATTTAAATGTGAAGTGATTTTAAGCCTACTTGCTGCGCTTTAAATTCGTCAGACTTTGTATGCTCAATAAACACGTTTACGACTTAGCAGATGGTTCTAAAGAGCGCAGTGTATGGTATTAATATTGTGCGCTTCTAGTCAGCTCATAAAAACATCAACTGCTCACTCGGGCTGTAAGTAACAAAAGAAGAACAGTTCAACTAGCAATAATAGCAACAACAACGTGGCAAGGACAAGGACGAAAACTCTCAAGGGTCTTTTCGATCATTTTTCCTTGAATTGAAATATTGAACCTGACCGAGTAGCTTCAAGAATAACCACAACAAAAACAATAACAAAATAAATTATTGATATAAAAGCACAACTAATGCCAACCTCCGGCATATCCTTGTGTAAGCAGGAGCGTGCCTCAAACTCTAACAAACCTTACAGTCCTGTGCCTAACAGTCGTCGTTAGTGTCGTTCGAACATGCTTTTTCGACATGTTTCTAACATGCTTTGTTGCTCATCCCACGCCATTCCACAGTGACCACAGTTGCGAAACTAAATACTGTCGGTTTCGAGCCATTAAGTTTCCACAACAGCTACTGAACGCACATCCATCCATTCATTTGTTAATTTATTTCTCTTTATCTTATTGCAGCACTACCACCAACTACCCAACCTGTACGATTCTCTCTTGTTTAATTACAGTTCTATAAATTACAAGCACTTAAATTCCAAAAACACAACATAAGCTTATTTGAAATTCAACCGAATTCAATCGAAGTGTAATTGACGCCGACCTTAACAACCACAATACAATAACAACAATAATAACGAAGACAATGATGGCAATGAATGAATTCATGTCTAAATAGGATATTTTCCAGGCATTGTGGTTCGTCTTTTTGACGTTTAATTGTGAATAAAAGTGGTTGGGCCACTTAAGAATTCACAAAAAAAAAACAAAAAAAAAAAAAATTGATTTTTGTTCTCAACTTCTGCTTAAGACTATTAAGAGTAATAAAGAAAACAAGTGCCATAATTGTTGATTGGCCCTGGGGATTGGCGCTTTTGCAGAACTATTTAGTGCGATGTTTCTCAATGTGAGCGCATGTCTCATCTTATTGACATTTGTTTGATTTAGGGGCAACTCAAAAACCATTATTTTCACCTTTAGTGCAATGGTATTTTCTAACCCTGACACGAAAGTGTCAAAACAGGAAAATCGAAGAAATTCTTTAAAAAGTATGGCTTGTTTTTAGGACTTGAAAGTTGATTGAAATTTACATTGGCTAAGCAAAGCTAGTGGATCCAAAATATACCACATGAAGTATTGAAAAAGGCATATATGCTCTCAGCGTCCTATTCCATATTTGCTATCAGCGATCGTTCAGACACCTGCGTAATTAATATATTTGCTACAAAGTAATATGTATGTGTTCCGGAAAAAATTTCAAAGAACCTTCCGAACACATTAAAATACAAAATAAATAAAAATTTGATAAGGAGCATGAATTGTTCCTAATTTGAGTTACATAAGCGTTCAAGACAGTGGTATAAGTTATGACAAAGATTTGAAGTTTTCCAACACCTTGTCCAAGTCAATAGAAAAAAGGTGTTAGTTTCATTGATGACCTCTTCATTCGACCCAAATCTCTTACCGCCGAACCATTTCATCAGGTTTGGAAATAGAGGAAGGTAAATCTAGAGGATACGGATGGGGCAGCAGACGTGTAGTAGACCTCAAAATACGGTCGTTTTTGCTTCAAATATAGTACGTCAAATTTATCCATCAGCTGTGAATAGTATTCGCCGGTAATTGTTTTACCCTTTTCAATGTAATCAATGTGATTGGCTCCACATTATGGTGATTCAAAAAAGTCGACTAATTTTTTTTTTTTAAAATCCCCTCTAAAATATATTCAGGGAGGGAGGAGAGATGCCTGTCGAAATCGAAACTGTTAGTATTAATATTTAGAGGTCGCGCATCGCGATTTTCTATTATCCATATAAATAACATGGGGAAAAATTTTTATTCAAGTATAGGAAATTGAACGGTCTACAAAAATTGCCCTAATCATTTTTTTGATAAATCTACTCGTTCAAAAGTAATTTAAATTCAAAATTCAAAGCGCACAATCTACTAATTTTGGAAGACAACATTGTCACATCTTAAAAAGGTGGTGGCAACATCCAAACCAGCCGTGGCGTCACATGTGGGCAAAATAAAATCATATTTAAACACTAATGGCATAAAATTATTTTTCTAATAAAATAAATTTTCTGTTTTGTAATCTCATTATTTTATTTCAATTCAAAGTTCTATACCCCAAAAAAAAAAAAAAAAACACTCTTGACATACCAAGTTGGTCGTTGTCTACGCATGGCTTTTTTCCAAGTTCAATGTTGGATGGTCGAACATCGGTTTCAAATGTCAAATAAATAAAAGAAACTCCCTTAATATTTTAGATTTTAATGTTGAGCTCTGAGTCACTCTGTCGGTCTGTCTGTCTGTCTGTCTGTTGAAATTATTATTACAGCCAAAGTGATAAAACAAGATGCATGAAATTTTTGTTATACATAATAATACATAATAATGAAAAGGACAAGATTATTATAAATAATTTATGCGAAATTAATGCTTCAGCTAAAAAAGGGTTTCAATTTATGGAAAAATTTAATGATAAAATTACAAAGAAGGAAAATCAAAACAAGTGTTTGCAATAAGCAAGTAAAATTTACAAAATCGCTATTTTATCTTGGTCGTTCAAAGGCCAGTCAAAAAAAAAAAAAAAAAAAAAATACACGATAACACTACTTAACGTATAAAAATATATTTAATCATTATTAAAATGTAAAAATATTGAATAAGACATATTATATCTACATTCAGAAAATAATTGAATTTTGTATACGGCTGCCATGAAAAAGTTGAGGCTTTGATAGCCATAATCTAAAGTTATTATATATAAAACGAAGCTGACATGTCCGAAAGTTCGTTGCGGGGACCTTAGAAGAGCTATAATAACCGTAATTGAAGCTGTGATATTCACAAAAAAACCAAATAATTTCTCTGAGTCTTTAAAAGTTAAGAGCTGTGGTTATAGCTGTGATACATTGTGATATATTCAGTATTGTGGCTACTACAACTTCTCTTTAATTGTTGCGTCTAGAGTAACTTCAATGCGGCTATTGTACTGTTAATATGGTTTTCATGCTTTCCATGTGGTAACTAAAACCACAAAGAGAGAAAGAGAGAGCTTGTTGAAAAACGTGAAAAAAATCTGAGATTATTATAATTTTTAATTTAATAAAACGAAGTGGTAATGAAAAAAAAGTACAAATTCAATTTGATAAGCTTTCAGTTAATTGGGACCCATCAAGATTAAAGTATTTACGCTTTATTATTTGATATGTCAGAAATCACGTTAAATGCTTATAGTTTATCGGTTATTGCATGAGATGTTTGAGTTTAATTTAATTTAGTATTTTAATTAATCATTTAATTTAATTTATCTTAGTCTGTAAACTTATTTCAATAATTAAACTTTTGTTAATTTGTTATAAGTTAGTTTAAACTTTAAAGTTTAAAAAAAAGTTTAAAAAATGTATATTTAGCCATTTTCAAAACTACCGGAAAACATTCCAGGTAACCTGGGTTTTCCCACCCAAATGACTGTACTAATAGTTTTATTAAGCTAACGAAATTATAAAATTGCTTATAATCTCAAAACTGCAGGTTCAATAGTCTTGAAAGAAGTAGTTCTGACAAAGTCAACATCGCGTTTTGCGGCAGAAGCAAAAAGCGTTGTCACATCCTCCACAATTCGGCTATCAAAACGGAATTCCTCTCACAATTGAAAGTTTCAACAACTTCGCGTGAGGTTGTCAAGCCTACACAATTCAGCTATCAAAACCAAATTCCTCTCATCATTGAATGCTGTAACAACTTCCTGAGAGGTTGTCACTGCCTCATATATTAAATTTTTTGAGAGCCGCAATATAACGGCTAGAATAAACGATGTTTTGATAGCATCACCAGTTCTGTTAGTCTAGACACGCCTTTTTGTACAAAAAAATAATAGTCTTTTAAATCTTTAAAAATTCTCATGAAGTTAAGCTCATGCAGTAGGAGCTAAATGTAACTTTTTTTATGATCTTAAGCCCCGGTGCGATGCATGCTATCGTGTTCTGATCAAAACCAATATGATTTTTTATATCACTGTGTAACTGCGATTTGCGTTACAAAGCTGCGCTAGCCGTAATATCACACCAGCCTACATATTTACTAAAAACAGTGTGAAACAACAACAACAATATCAGGAACAACTACCAGAAAGCAACAACTACTACAAAGCATATACATTGCCTACACCTAAGTGTGATACGGCAGCAGCCACCACTGCCAGCGACACAAGCAAATTACATTCGCCTACGTGAAACGCTTAAACTTCACAACAGGTTATTGTTGAAGTTCACTTAATTGCAACAGGTTTGGTACACGAAAGTGTGGTCGGTCGATTAGAAGGCGAAGTGTCTTGATCGTTCACTTTGGTCATAGAAGGCATAGTGCCTGACCAACTAACTCGGCAACGAGTCTATTTTTGGCAACCAACTGCAGAAAAGTAGATCGTCTGATACATCATAGTTTGTCGTAGTTTCAGTTTTTGTTATTACATGAAGTTGGATTCTAAACATTTTGAAAAAAATTTGTGAAATTTTTTCCTCATTCTATTATGAGAGAATATGTAAAAAAAAAAATTATTTGAAACACCGTATTCTTTAGCATATGTGTGAATAAGCTCACGATTATAAATATTACTCCAAATTTGATCGACATGGTTTTAAGCCTATCGAAATGTACAATTTTTACTTTGTATATTTCTTATAACTATATAATTTCACTTTTCTTGATAAAACCTTTATTTTTTGTTATATTCTTTCAATATTTTTTTTTGTTGAAACAAATGTTTATTTACTAAATTATTCTCTTTTATTTTCTTTAATTTTCGATGGTGTATTGCCAATAAATACAAGTATCAATTAAAAAAATATAAAATTTGTTTAAATTGTTTATTTATTGGAAAAAATTTCATACGAACTATGAAGGTTTTTCGGATTTGCGTTTTTTTGGGCTACAAAAAATTAAATTGGGCGATTTTGGGCTCTAAAGTTCACACTTTTTCTAAAAATATTTTGGCAAGACTGACGTCAGCTTCGGTGGGTCGAATATCCAAACCAAATCGTATTTATTATTTGTAGTCGGATTCTTAACTTTGGCTGCGGTCGGTCGAACATACGAACCTAATCTTATATTATTATTATTTTTGTGTCGGATTTCTAACGTTGGCATTTCTTATATTATTTTCTTGTAGTCGGATTCCTAGCGTCGGCTTCGGTCGGTCGAACATCCGAACATTATTTTTTTATATTGCAGTTGGATTCCTAACGTCGGCTTCGGTCGGTCGAACATCCGAACTTAATCGTATTATATTAGTTGGAGTCGGATTCCAAACGTCGGCTTCGGTCGGTCGAACGTCCGAACCTTATCGTATTTTTATTGTTGGCTTAAGAACATATTCGTGTTGAAAGCAATAACATGTTGATTTGAATAAAAAACTAGTAAGAAATGGAGCTTCGGCAGGGTACCGAAGCTAAAATACCCCCCCGCAGCCGTATTGAAGTATATTCAAAGTCCTTAGCCGTCTTTAATATGTTTATGCATAATCTGCAAAAATATTTGTGTCATACGCTTTATTTTATTTAACCTTAGCTGCCACATATAGCAATTTGTAGACTGCTCATTATGTTAAAGAATATATGTGCAAAATTTGGTTGGTAGTATGTGCAAATTCTTACCAACGGTGTAAAATAATTTCGCTTAATATTAAAGTGCCACGCCCCCCCCCATTCAATTCCGACCATATTTCTTGACTATTGACTGCTCACTATTCTAAAGAATATGGAAAATTTGGAAGAAGTTGTACAAAAGCAATAGAAGGAGTTCGATTTGAATTAAAGTGGCACGCCCTTGACTAATTCCGCCCAATTTTTTAGACTAATCACTGCTCATTATTCCAAAGAATATATTTGCAAAATTTGGTTGAAGTCACAAAAACGGTGCAAGAGGAGTTTGATTAGAATTAAATTGACACGCCCTTTGTCCAATCTCACCCACTTTTGCGTGCTTAAAACTTCTCATTATACTAAAGAATATATGTGCGAAATTTGGTTAAAATCGAAGAAACGGTGTAGATGGAAATTTCTTAAAAATAAAGTGCCCCTCCCCTGTGTAGTACGCCCACTTTTATGAACTACAGACTGATTCTTATGCCAAATAATAGTGAGCAAAATTTGGTTTAAGTTGGACAAACGGTGTAGAGGGAATTCGATTATAATTAAATTGACACGCCCCTTGTCCAGTTCCACCCACTTTTTTAGGCTTAGAACTTCTCATTTTACTAAAGAATATATGTACGCAATTTTGTTGAAATCGGACAAACCGTGTAGATAGAGCTAGTCCAAAAATAAAGTGCCACGCCCCCTGTCTATTACCGCCCAATTTTATAATGTTAAGATTGCTCAAATTACCAAAGATTATGTGTGAAAAATTTGGTTGAAGTCAGACATGCGGTGTAACAGAAGTTCGATCAAAAGTAAAATGCCACACCCACTTTTCTAATATAGACTCCATATTATACCGAAGAATATATATATATATATCTATTATATGGGTTGGATAAACGATGTGGGCGCATTTTGGATACATACAGACCCGATGTCATTCAGTTTTATACATTTACGAAAGTTTTCCAATTTTGATGACGTCATTTTGTATGGGAGGTAGGCGTGGCTTTCATCCGATTTTGCCAAATATCATAGAGATATTTCATGTTATATATCAAAGCTTATGTGCAAAATTTCAAGATATTTTTTTCATTTGTGTGGATTTTTAAGAGATTTTACTTTCCCACTTTGTATGGGAAGTAGGCGTGGTTTTCATCCGATTTTGCCAAGTATCATAGTAATGGTCTATATTATATATCAAGGCCTTTTTGCAAAATTCCAAGACATTTCTATAATTTTAGCAGATATTTAGAGATTTAACTCATAATATGTAAAGTCACTTTGTATGGCAGGTAGGCGTGGTTTTCATCCGATTTGGCTCATTCTTGAACTTGATCTTCATTTTTTAAAACGAAGCTTATATTTCGAACTTCATCGCTATAACTTTAAAATTACGGCTGCAATCGTGGTCACAGACGGACAGACGGACACTCGGAAATCGACTCAGGAAGTGACGCTGATCAAAACTATATATACTTTTCTACACCTGCCACGCCTTCCTATTGGCGTTGCAAACGGAATGACAAAGTTAATATATCCCTTACGCAGTAAGCGTTGTGGTATAAAAATGGCAAGGGTCACCGGTTTCATATATAGGCAGATAGTGTTGTAGAAATGGTTCGCAGATCAATAGAAAACTATGGGGTTGAACATGAATATTACATTATATACAGGTTACACAAGAACTTTTTTATAATATCACAATTTCTCAGACATGTCAACCCCTCGAGGTTAAGAAGAAAGAATGCAAGGGTAAGCGCAGGGACGAACTCAGGGAAATATTGCTTTCAGAACTAACAAATTTTTTCAAATTTGAAACTTCAAAAATATCGATTTATCTTTTATTTAAACGTTTGGAATTGGAATAGTACTCGGCATAGAAAATATAGAAAAATTAACACTTATTTGAGTTTTTGCATTTTATCAACTTGACGATTTTTGATATTCGGTATGAACTCAATTTAAAATACACGAAAGTAAGGAGCAACTGCTTACATCTTAAAGCATCTTTTGAAATAAATCAAAAAAGTTAACCAAATTGAGTAAAATGTTCAAACCTAATTTAAAACATTTGAAAATTATAAAGTTTGAATGCTACAGAGCCAATTCATGCTTATTACGAAATCGAATAATACAACAAACGGTATCAACCTTTATTCTCGTTTTTCAATTTAATTAAGTATATCAAAGGTTTTGTTGTATGAATGTGGATGTTTGTTTGTTTGTGTATTGTATAAATATATTAAGAATTTACGACATCTTGTATGCTTACATGTGTTGATTGGGTGTGTGTGTGTGTGTGTGAGAGATTCTTTGCTAAAAGTTTTGTACGAGCATGTGTGGCGGAAATATGCCAGTTGATGCCCCAGTTGAAGAGTGAAGATAGTTAGTGCTGAACTGAATGACTACAATGAGTGATAGGGCACAATGAAAAGTACGTATTTGTGTTTTTTATATTAAAGGAAAGTCGCCTTATATACATCCAGAATTCACAAAAAAATCGATTTTTTTTTAAACAGATTGTTGTTTGCCACAGTTTCAGGCTTATTTCTATGAAAGTCGCCTGCAAAAATTTCCATAGATCCAAAATTATGGTAGAAAATGTATCTGCTCAGAAAGCAGAAAATTGAGACGGCTGACCATTAATTTCGGAGCGGCTTCAGTCAGTTCTTTGTTATCGCAAAATATACCTGGGGACTTTTGTAAAGCGTTATGAGAATGTATTTAGGGTCGATTGATAAGGTTCCAGAAATTAAACCTTAGTTGCATTTGATCGTTCAAAGCGTACAGTTTTGTGTCTTATTTGAGATTTTAGAAATGTTGAAACATTGCTGTATAGATCGTAGGCAGTAAGATGAAGGATCTTCACGCCCTAAAAAGAGGAAGACTGCCAAATGCCAGAAATTATTCAATTCGGTTCGCATACTTTATTCAGCTATTTCTCAGTGTGTATATTTCCGAGTTTTTAAAAGCAAGTACCCGTGGACTTGGTTTCAAGTTAAATGTTTTTTGTACAACGTGTGACGATAATATCCAGAGTGTCTTTTCATCTCCTCTGATAAACTCTGCATACGAGATAAATAAACGCTTTACATTCGCCTTCCGACTGACGAAAAAAATTCAAGGCAATGTAGCTTTTTTTTCAATTCAATTGTGAAAAATATTGAAGAAGCTTTAACAGCCGTTGCTAGAGCTTCTATGAAAGCTGCTGATAAGGAAGAACCTCAAAAAACTGTCAATCAAGATAAACGACAATTATCTGTGCATGGAATTATTGTATCCGAAGATAGAAGCTTTCTTCGGTTTTCGGAGTTACAACATTAAGTCGGTATTTCACGGAAAAAGTTGTCGACTTCGTGGTAAAATGCAATTATTGCAGGGAAAGCGAAATTCACTAAAATAATAAAGGTGCTGCTGAGTATGAATCGCTGTTAGAGAACCATTAATAACATTGCTTAGCAAATCGTAAAACAAGTGAAAAATAGCTGCAGATAGTGTGTAGAAATGTTTCGGAGACAATAGAAAACTTTGGGGTTAAGTATGAATGCTACATTGGTGACATTGGTGACACAAAAAGTTCTTTTAATATCACGAGTTCTCAGCCATATCAAGACCTCGAGGATAAGAAGAAAGTATGCGTGAGCCATGTCCAAAAACTCATGGTTAAGTAAGCGTCTTTGTCAAGTCGTCTATGAATAAAAAAAATCGATCTCAACCATGAAAGAGGAATAATAGACTCAGAAAAATGAACCACGTATGTACATACATCGAGGAAATGGAAAAATAACTGCTAAGCTAGCAGACGAACTAATTTTTTAATACGGTTTAGCAATAAGAAATAATATTGACTCATTGGAATATATGAAAAATGCCATATGAGCGACATTCCACCATTATACATCAACGAACAAAAAACCTCAGAATTTTATACCTAAATCACAAGGCTGCGTTAGGTCGGTTGTGTGTTGACAGCTTAAATAGAAAAAACGAATTGATATGAAGTACATCTTAATTCGGTCTCAATCGTTGATCGTTCTTTGATCGCAAATATCGTATGGAGGGGTAAAGTACGAGCAGAGTACGACATCAAGAAAAAAAAGTTAAGACTTGTTCTACTCGGCCGTGCGTTTGACATTTATCGCTATGGCTGGGTTGCATTTTCAAGGAACAAGCTGAATGTGTGAGTATAGTTAAGTTTCAGTAGTAAACACTTGTTTTCGTAGGAATTCTTATATTATCAAATTAGTTTATATTGAATGCGATTAAATATTTTTGAATACTTCCCTTTATGCAAATTATGAAAAGCAAGATTTGATGATTTTAACATTATTTGATATAATATAAATATTTGTGCCCAAATTATTACAAATGAATAAATTAATAAAATGATAAAATTTGCTAATACAATATGTTATTTGCTTTTCACCGAATTTATTATTTTATCAGTAAACATATAATTAATGTGGTTTTATTTTATAATTCACTACATAAAAGTTATAAAATACATGTTTTGATGAAGTTAATAATAGGGGTGAGTTAATAATATCGTGAATACGATGTGGTGAATTTTTGGTGAATTTCATATTTGTAGTCAAAATTTTGTAAAATTACAAAAACAAAATACACTGTGTTCAATATACAACCCTGTAGCAAAAGTGCAACAACGAAACCCTATTGTGTTCTTTGTAAATTTCGTTGTGTATGTGATCAGCTGATCGCAAAAGCATTTCTACTCAACATCGAGGAAGCTACCGGCTGTGATGTGAGTTTATTGAATAATATTTAACCCACATCGGTCCCTCGTATCAATTTGATACAATTTTTGTCTCTCAAGTTGAATAAAAAAAAACTGCCCGATGGAAAGAACCGGTTCATGGGAAAATAGCATGATTTTGCCTGTAGAATCGGGATAATGAGTTTTTAATGGTCGGGCATTTCTGGTTTTACCTGAGACGAAATAGTTACGAATCGGTCCCTCGTAACAGCTTGATACAATACATCTGCCGATGGTTATTGCAGTTGTTTTTTGGGTTAGGCTCGTCTTATTTCATTTTTTTGTTTTCAGTATGTTCTTGAACACACACGAGTGAAGATTGAATTGAATTTGTTTGAAGTGACAAGTGATTTTAGTGAATTTGGAAGTGATTTTTATCTGCCGCATACTTTCATTGCGTTATACACACATTCAATTGATTTAAAAAAAATGGAAAAAAATCTACGTGAAAACCGTCAAAGAGACGAATATGATATGGATTCCGAATTTGGAAGTGAAGCAGAAGAATCTCCAGTTGATAGTGACGATAATTTCACAATGGAGGAAGAATGCGTTGGAACAAAATGTGGCAGAAGAAATTGCCAGAAATGCAACAGCAAAATATTTGTCAAAAAATAAAAGAATTAATTCAATATTCAAAGGAGCCTCACTGAAAATGTTCAAAAAAAATCATTCATGTATCAGATTTGACGATAAAGAAGAACATAATGCCAATACTGCTTCTGTTCGTAATAAATTGGCACTGAAACGCACCATGTATGAAAAATATAACCATAATTTGCAAGTTGTATACATTTCAATCAAAAATGTTACAGTAGATGAACAGCTAGTTCCATTTCGACAATACATACCTTTGAACCCGGCTAAATACGGCATAAAAATTTGGATTTTGGCAGATTCAGCTACCTGGTATGTTTACAACACGCAAATTTATGTCGCAATCGCAATGCGCAATATTGGACGCTGTGTTGTTTTGGATTTGGTAAATGGGCTGTCGGAGAACAATATCACATGCGACAACTTCTTCACATCTTATGAACTGGCTGAAGAGTTACATAAACGCCGAATGACTATTCTGGGCACTATACGGAAAAATAGGACCGAAATTCCTCCAGTTTTGTTGGATATGAGGAAAAAACCTGTGTATTTGAGCATTATTGTATATGACCACAAATTACAAGCCATTTTACTGTCGTATGTGCCTCGGCGTTATAGATATGTTACACTGCTCAGTACATGGCACAATGCCGTCGTTATAAGTGAAAATGCTGAGAAGAAACCGAATCTAATTCAGGATTATAACAAAACCAAGAGTGGCGTGGACACTATGGACCAGATGGTGGCTACCTACACCTGCAAATGGAAGATAAATCGGTGGCCAATGGCAGTATTTTGCAACATGTTAGACGTGAGTGCATTGAATGCATATACAACGTATATTTCGCTATTTCCGGCTTGGAAAAACGACAAAACCAATAAAAATATACGTCGTCGAATATTTATTGAGGAGCTTGGAATGGCTCTTGTGCAAAAACACATAGAAAAGCGGAAATCTCAGCCTCGAAGGCTCAATATTGAAGCACTACCGGCGATTACCCATTTGCCAAAAACTACGAAACGTGGCCGTTGCTACATATGTACATATAAAAACAATAAAAATTTGTATTCAAATCGTTGTGATAATTGTAAGAATTATGTTTGTTTTAAGATTATCATTATGATATTTGCGAAAAATGCGCTAATAAAGGCACATAGCCACAAAAATAAGCATTTTTGACATTTTTCTCTTTCAAATTTTCATTACTTATAAATGTATATTGTAAATTTAAATTAATGAAAACAAAAAATATAAAACAATCAGTTTTTTTAATTTTTAAAACGATTTTCTTAACTTTTTTTTGAATGTGTATCAAATTGATACAATGGGACCGATTCGATGCATTTCCTCGGGGATCGACGAGGGTTAATTATTTATAATTTATAATTACTCATTATTTTTTAGGCATTTCAATTCATATTTCCAAACAAAAGTATATACATAACTTAGCTGATTTTAAAAATACAAGACATTAGTGGAGGTTCGCTCACAATAAGTTGTAAATATAGTAATTTTTGTAAAAAATTTGTCATAACTTCATCGCCCATCATGAATACCCCTAGGATTTTATAATATTTGATATAATAAAATTATTTGCATTTTAATTATTTATAAGAAATATGTTATTAAATATATTTTGAATTGCGTGCTTTAAAAAAACGAGGCAAATTTTGCTTCCTAATAAACACATATCTTAAAAGTTTACACTGCAAGAACTAACTATTCGTTTAAAATTCATGAGATCGATGAAAACAACATTGAGAAAATTATTTAAATTATTATTTAGGTATTTATTTCAAAAAATTTAAAATGAACATAATTTATAAAAATGTGTTAATTTGTAAGCCGTTATTTTAAAATCAAAAACACTGTTATATCTTTGAAAATATAGCAGTAATTATCACAACGAATGCAAGATAGTTTCCTATAAAAATACGATCTTTCCAACTAAACTTACAAAGATTTTTTTTTGGCAAATTAATCCTAAAAAATTTGTGTTCTTTTGATGTCAAAAACATTTAAACAATGGAAATGCTTAGTGCAATTAATTTTTCATATAACATACGAGTAGCTACCCAGAATGATGGAAAAACTAGGAGAAATGATAAATATATATTGTTTTGAAGCGAAGCTTTTTACGCCTCGTTCTGTGATTTGCTTGGAGTGAAATCTGAAAAATTTTCGACAGATTTTTCCTTAGAATTTTATGGTTTCTTATTGCTTGCGTTTATTACAACAAGAAAATGAAATACTTTAAAATTAATTAATATCAAACATATTTCTTTGCCCCCGTGGGGACTTGAACTCGGACCCAATTGATCACAAGTTCTATACGCTATCTACCAGGCCACCAAGCTGCGCAGAAATGGTTGTTGATTCAATATTATGTATAGCAGAAGCTATGCTGCAGTAGATCGTTACAATCTATCAATAGATAGAGGATTATGTATTGGCTTGTGCCAATAAGATGTCACCAGCATCGGTGTGCTTTGTTTTTTTTTTTTTTATTTGAACTGTTGTGACTCAGTCGTCACAAACCAATTTAAACTTTAATAAATTAATGCTGATATCAAATAGCGGCTAACCTTGATCATGAATGGAGCGATCGGCATGCAGAAACAGATAGTAAAATAAAACGCAGCAAATATTGCTTAAGGCATCGACCTACCTCAATTAATGATATCAGGCATGATCCAATTACGACAAACAGAAGCACTTCGAAACGGGTGCTTAAGTTATAGCAGCAATTCGTAATATGGTGACTTAAAATAATAAAGCCCCACAAGTGAACGACGCTATTCGATATTTGATCTACTTTATTTCATGCAGGTGTTGGTCGCTATTTTGTGACCAACTGAAAATGCAAAATTGCCAAAGCTCAGTAAACAATGTATGTAAGTATGTATGTATGTTAGTATGCGGATATAATGCAACTAGGAAGGTTAACAATTAAGATTATCAATGTGATAAAAAACTGTCAATTATACAAAATTATAATAATGTAAAATTAAGCAATAATGTAAAGATTTTGGAAGCTGATGTTTATTATAAATATCTGTGCGTCAGCTAAAATAAAAGACAGCATATTAATATTTCGAAAACACCAAGAAGTATTTCTTTTCTTTCCTTTGCAGCGGACCAGTGCATATTTAAGTAAGTATAACGGAGCTGGTGAGTTTTAATGAAAAAAAAAAAAAAACAAATGGGCCATTTTAATGCTTCGATAGTCGACAACGCCTTGCTGCAACTGAAACCCAGAAGGCAACACATGAGTATCTTTATGTCCTGACCACATAAATATAATTCATGTGCATAGGGAAGTAGGAACAAGTTTCAGGACATTCGTAAAAAGAACCTACGGGTACCTCATAGGGACGATCCCAACAGAACGCGCAAAGAAAAACACCGATGCTGGTGACATCTTGTAGCAAGTAGAAGAAAATTTGTTGTAAAAACGAAAACAAAATTCCCATAAGAAGTACATTGAATTTTTTGACAGCGAACAGGCAGCGGAATTTTTTCGCTGGGTAGTACGCTGTTGAAGAAAAAAACTTGTTCAGTGCAACCAAGTTCACAACCATGTGTGGAGAGTTAAAATGGAGAGTCGCTGGCATTATATACCCGTATATGTAATTGGCGTGGAAATTTGACATTCAGCAACAAAAAAATAAGCAGTTTTATTAAAAAGAAAAAATTATTAAGCTATCAAATTTATGTCACTGCGAAAAAGATACGCTTCTCTCGTGTGCCCATCGACGCACCTGTGTTTTTGAATATAGCTACAAAAATCGAATTTCTTATATTTTATTTTCATGGTGTTACTTTTATGATGGAATGATTTCCCTTATTCGGAATGCTTATTCGGAAGTATTTACCTTAGGGTTCTACATGTTTTCAAGGAATATATTCGTTTTTTGATAATCATCTTTTCAGAGATATTGCATTATTATAATTTATGGAGCAAGCCCCCCCAAAAAATATTAATTACATAATATAAAATCTGAATAACTTATATAATTATGTAACATGGAATGGTTATATTGCCAAACTTTTTTTTTGTATATTTTAGGTTAGGATGTTTGGGTTAGGAAATTTATATATAGCCCAATTCTGAATAAAATCACACCGGAAATTGAAAAAGGGAATTTTCGTATTGTAAAAAATGTTTGCAGGATTTTTGAATAATTTGAATGCAAATATTTACATTCATAGTCAGTTTTTAAGATTTCCAGAAAAAAAATCTTTAAAAGCATTATTCTCTGTCTAAAAACTAAAAACTTCCTTTTCCAATTTCCGTGGAGATTTTATTTAGAATTGGGCAGATAATAAAAATGTAAACAAAAAATATATATGGGGCTTGTCCCCTAAAGTGTAATTATTCCAGAAATCATTTTGTATATATTATATATAAAAAAAATATATCATTTCGTGTGTTGATTTAAAAAAAAAACTGTAATTTTTTATACATTAAATGAAAGGTAAAACTTCAGGCTTTAAAAATAGAAAAGATTTTTAGCACCTTAATACAGAAAATTTTTAAATATGTAAATATAATATTAAATCGCTTTTAAAATTCAATAAATTGCTTTAATAAATTTGGTTTGTACTTTTCCATCAATATAATTTAATTATCTTTCAAATAACTTGTCAATATGTAAGAGCCATAAGATATTGGCCAAGATGTAGATGTTTTTTTGAACAGATCTTGTAGCAAACCAAAACATTAAGAAAAAAAATCGATAACTCGATAACTAGTTAAAATATCGATTTTTGGTTCGACCAAACCTATTTTTTTTTGTTGTTTTGAACAAAAAAGCACTTTCAAATTGTGGCGCCCAGGAAATCGTAATCGTGCCGCGAGTAAAGCTAAAAAAAGAGGCTACCCAAAAGTTCTTTACTAAATTTGCGAAATTGATCTCTGGGAGAGCAACCTGATGTGTGCTGATTCTATGGACATCATTGGCAGTATCGAAAAGTCGGTATAGCATTATCCACATTAGCTTCCGAAGAGCACATCCTTTGTTTGAGGCGCCCAAAACTGTCAGCAGAGTGACTCAAGATATACCTGACTCTTTTGTCAGCGCTAGTAGCACTTTCATAAACGCCTGAGCATTCACACAGAAACACCAAGATTAAGCAACTTCCGTGTGGATGCACTATTTTTATTAATTCCTGTTATTCAGATTGCTTTCACAATTACTTTTTTTAATCGCTGTATTTTGTAAAACACAAGCGATCACGTCACTTGGGGTTTTTTTGCCTGGCAATTCCATTTTCATATGAAGTAAAACAAACTCTCTTTCTCTCACTGACATTTTCTACTGAAATTTATTGCCAGACAAAAAAAAACACAAGTAACGTGATCGCCTGCGTTTTACAAAATACGGCTGTAAATCTTTTCATTTCAACTAAGGAAAGAAACCAAAAATGTGAGCAAACTGTACCAGCTGACTTTGACACATAACAGTGCGTCAAAAGTTGTTTTTGTACAAGTAACACTACATTGTATAGATATAACTTGGTTATAACTATTAACAACCTTTCTTTTTGCACATTTTTGGCACGGCTAGACGTATGACCACAAAATTATTGAAATATTTGAATTTTTGGTTTTAAATTTTAAAAAATTGTGTTTGGCTGTTTTATTGACCCTTCCTTAGCTGACTAAAATAATACTTTGTTTTATTAACATATTATTTATAAAAGCTTATTGCTTTAAAATTTCTTCAGAACTCAAGTGATGAGCTTCATGTAAGCCATTACATTGCTAGTTCTAAGTAATGCCTTGATTTCCGACTTGGCTGTGTCCAATCTTTTGTTTATTTTACTTTTTTTTGTTATTCTAAAGCATTTCAACGCAAACATTACATGTAAGATTGAATTATTTGTTGTTGAAATTTAATCAAATAACAAACTCGCAACATGAGTCACCACACAAACATTAGTAGAAACATACTTACGCGTACGTATACGCAGACAGATGTCTACTATTGCGTGCTACATACATACATAGCACACGATTAGCTTTGGCGCTGCTTAATGTTTGTTAGAGTGGAGCACGTCGCTTCCTTTCTTCGCTCGAAAGAACACCTTATGTACCCGTTTGTTGCTCAACATCAATTTAGACCTTGTTTTGTAGAGGTACATACAGACAACAAACAGCACACACACACACACACACACACACACCTACATAGCGAACACATAAAACCTGTGCCTCATAAACTTAACAACTTTTATTTAATTTCTACACTCGAGGATTTTGTCAATTAGGAGCGAAGCAATTCTTGTACAACGTTGTTTGCTTTGCTCTCTCCTACCGTTCCCGTCCTTAGCTTAGTCCTTTTTTTGTGTTTGGCAGAATTTTTTATGCAACAGTAGGTTGTTTGTATGAAACTTTAGCAAAACCAAAGTCAACGTGAACATCATTGAGGATTTTAGCTTTTCAGGGACTCGGAACTCAATTGTTTTCTACCATGTAGCGGGTTGTGTTTGTATTGCGTTTGCCTGAATACATGTGTTGTAATATTCAGTCAGCTTGTCTCTCTAGCTGTCTGTCTATCGGTTGGCGTGTTTGGCTGTGTGTATGTGTGTTTGTGTGCGTGTTTGCATTGGCGTTTGTGTCAATGAGTTAGTCTGCCTGTGGTTCGTTTTTGTTTGCTGCTGCTGTTTCAGATTCCGCTTCCATTTCAATTGAGCGTGTGTATGTGTATGTGTGTGTTTGGTATGTGTGTGTACCTTTTAAGTTGCCCTATAGGAACAAACTAACTTGTTTTTAAAAACAACTAATTAAAAAACTAGTTTAATATAAACCAGTATATGAACTACTTTGAATTATATTAAGGCGGCAACTACTCTGATTTTGACATGTTTTAATTGCAAATTTTTATTAGATTACAAGTTTATGCAAATTTAACCATGTTATTTCATCAAATATTATTAACTTTAGGCCATCAGTAATAGTTTTCAATTTGTTATTTTAAAGTAATTAAAAAAATAATTTATATATAATTAATTTAACAAGTAGTTGAAAATATATGCAGACAAAAGTCAATTGACTTATTTAGCGGACATCACCATACAAAATATGTTAGTTCGTTCTATGGAAAAAAGTCAGAATTTCAACTAGTTGTGGTTGACAAAAAACTACTTTATCAACTACTTTTAAATTAGTTGATTTTCCTACAGGGTGGTTTGTGTGTTTGTTTTGTGCCTTTTTTACATTTTGCTGTTTTTACTTGGTTTTTGGCACTAGTCCAAACAGCAGCACAGTAACAGCTTGTTGTAGTTGATATTGCATTTTTTTTTTTTTTTTTGGCTGATGTCGTTGTTTTTGTTGCTATTGATCGAGCTGTAGTCATCAGCAATTGTATCTGAGTCACTTGATGCTGCTCTTATGTGGTTGTTTTACGCGGTTGTGGGGATGAATAGTGTAGGTGGTGGCAGCATGTTAGGGAATCTATGTCTGTGTGTGTGTTTTGGAATTTCACCTACTTTGGGGTTTTCTACTCCATTTACATCTCATTGCTTTACAGTTAAGTAAGTAGAAAACAATGTATTACAACAACACAACCCACAGGATTTGGCTTACAGAAAAATTTCCAAACTAATCTAGTTTTTTGGATAAGGAAATTGTTGGTGAAAACATTTTAATGCAACTTTAATTTTTATCATTCACTCACGGGAGTAGATTTTTGTTGGTTTCTTATTATATAAATATAAGACGTTTCAATGGATCTGTCGTGTGTTCGTTAAGACATTTGCAACTTATAAAAAAAAAAAATTCATCATTGGTTGAATTCGCGCATTCTGTCGACGAATAACACATTTTTTGCCTGATTCAATAATGAAATCTGAAAGACTTGGTCTACTGGGATACAAAATTATTACCACTTGTCTGTGTGTATTGGTAAATGAACAAGATGTTGTCTAGTACGACCTTGTATATTTATATAAGTGGAAAGTTATCCATTATTGAACAACTCATTTCATTTTCCTTGCAAACTTAACTCTTTCACTGAACTACTCTGACTTGATGATTATATTAAAAAAGAATGAAGCGAAAATGTAGCTCATTAGATGTAATAGTGGAAGTAGGCATTTATATAAAATATTTAAGCCGAAATGAGCTTAAATTGCTATTTGCTATTATATAAAACTTCAAATCAATTATATAAAAAGGTTTTGTTGAGGTCGTATTGTTTACTTTTGGACATTTTTAACCGGCGAATAAAGTACTAGATTTTCAGTAAATTCAGGTATCAGTAAATATCCACTGCCTAAAGATTTCCAGAGCTGAGCAATAGAGCCCTAAGAGTTATTCAGAGATTATTTACATGGACTCGAACATAGAAACGTGATTCAATAGGAGGGGTGGGTTAAGTGGTTCAAAGAGCCCCGTTGTTAGGTGGGGGAACTGGGGGGAAGTCCACCTCGAATAATTATTTCGACAACAGTACCAAAGCTACAGTTACCCAACGAAAAGTGTAAGATATCCAAAAATTTGTTTATGATATATTAATAATAACATCATTTAAGTAAAAATTAGCTTAAGTAAAAAATGTTTGTGCATTGTGTCCCAAAAGTCACTGATATTTGAATTTTTGAATAAAACCCACTGTTTTGTTAAAATGTCTGTGAGTTTTTACTGAATTTTAAAGTGGAGTTCACATCGACTTTGCTTTCACACGCGAGCCCTTTTCTGAAATTTCCCATGACATCCTGGCAAAATTCAGGATCAATTGCTGCAATGGCCAGTTGGATTTCCGTTTTTGTTTGAACTCCTTTCTGCGTCCACAACAGAGAACTGCAAAACTCACTTTTTGCTTGATTAAATCATTCACTGGAATTCTTACTCAACACAACTCATTCGACAAAGTTCAGCGTTGAACAAAATCAGCATAATACTGGCGAACGCGTCTATTGTGTCAGTTTGAGTTTGAGTTCGTCTGATCGAACTCACATTATTGAGTGAACGAGTGTTGCCGTTGAATAAAATAAAATGATGCTGCTGAAGGCGTCGTTTGTGTGAGCTGATTGACGTATTGAATTCACATGTTTGAGTATTGGCGTTGAAGTGTATACGGATATGTGTTTCGTAAATGAGAAATCAAAGAAATAGTTAAATTTAGTTGTTTGCATTCAATCGTAATAAAAATTTCACCCTTCTTCTTCTTGTTCTCTCTTTCACTCTCTCTCTGTCTGCACATGAAAAAACCATACGGGCTGATTTTTGCTTTTTGCGTTTCATTCTTGATGAAAATAATCGTTGTTGAGCCCAACGAACAAATATGAAATATGCCACAGAGCCAACACGAAGCACATGTTTTGATTAAATGTAACTCAACAGCGAGTGTCTGCATTCGATCAACTCTGATCGATTAAACACAGAGGCATGCTTTTTACAGTGTTGATTACGTATGAATATTTTTATGTGAGTTTTGCAGTTCTCTGGTCCACAATAGAACCAGTGGACTCAAATTTATTGATTAAATTGACCACACTGCTGCGAGACCGTGCGTATTGATGAATTTGTATGAATTGTTGGACCATGAAATTCTTCACGACCAAATCTCCATGTTGTCAACTTACTTACTTGCTTATGTGGTCTCTCAGCTCTCGCCAGGCGCCTCTGCTTTGCGCGCGTCTTCTCCAATCGGATACACAAAGTGCGGTTAGGGCTTCCTCAGCCTGGTCCATCCATCGGAGGCATGGTCTCCCTCGTCGTCGTTTACCAGCGACCCTCGCCTCGAGCACCTTTTTCGCTGGAGCTTCGTCGTCCATACGATGGACATGACCCAGCCAGCGTAGTCGCTGCACAGTTATACGCCGAACTACGTTAATGTCTTCGTAGAGCTCATACAGCTCGTGGTTCATTCGGATGCGATAATCATCGCCGACTCGAACAGGACCGAAGATTATGCGAAGAACTTTTCTCTCGAACACCCCCAGAGCGGCTGCGTCAGCTTGCGAAACTACCCATGCCTCAGCGCCATAAAGCAGCACAGGTAGAACGAGCGTCTTGAAGAGTGTTAGTTTTGTCGATCGAGAGAGGGCTCTGGAACTTAGTTGCTTACTGAGCCCGTAGTAGCACCTATTAGCAATTATTGTTCTTCGCTTTATCTCCAGGCAGATTTCGTTGTTAGTATTAATGGCGGTGCCAAGGTATACAAACTCCTTGACTACTTCAAAGTTATAGCTGCCGGATGAAACGTGGGAGTCTAAACGTCGCGCTCCCTTGTTTGTAGACAGAATATACTTTGTTTTACCCTCATTTATCGTCAAACCCACTTTGATGGGGCCATTACCAAATGGGGCCATTACGATGCACACCGGCCTTTCGTACGATCCCCTCCATGATGATGTTGAAGAGATCGCAAGACAGTGGATCGCCTTGCCTGAAGGTTTCGAAGAGGTCATTTCATACCTTGACGGAGCTGCGTGTGTTGCTCAACGTCATTCTGCAAAGTCTAATCAACTTTGTAGGTATACCGAACTCAGACATTGTTGCGTATAGGCAATCCTTTCTCGGGCTATCGAACGCAGCTTTAAAATCGACAAAGAGATGGTGTGTGTCAGTTTGATTTTCGTGGATTTTCTCCAGGATTTGTCATAGCGTGAAAGTCTAGTCTATGGTGGACTTACCAGGTCGAAAGCCACACTGATAAGGTCTAATCAGTGTTTTTGTAATCGGCTTTAATCTTTCACACAGTGCGCTTGAGAGAACCTTATATGCGATGGAAATAAGATAATACCTCTATAGTTGGCGCAGATTGTTGGGTCTCCTTTTTTAAGTATAGGGCACAATAGATTTGTTGTGTTTTACGTTGACACCTGCCGTGAAGGCTTAATTCAACGTTGTTCCATAACAATTGGGACCGATACAAAGCGTCGGTCAGCGCCCCTTTGAGGATTCAAAGGTACCAAATTAGCTCCATGTTGTGATGACACTTCGCAACCCTTGGTGAGGGTGGAGGCCTATTTAAAACCTCTTCCATACTAAGGGGTATGGCGCCCGGTTTGAGAGTGCAAACCACACCGAGCTAGATAGCTCTGCCCGCGATATGGGTAGTAAACCACAGCCACCACGAAGACTCCCCGAAGGGCCAGCCCAATCCAGTCAGCCCAGTATATGCCAGCAGAAGCCAGACATACACCGGGGGCCGCTGACTGCCCGTGGTACCAGTTTTAAAGTCCTTGGTCAGACCTCGTAGCTTACACCCCAGCTACTCCCAGTTTTAGCCCATCACAGCTCTGGACTGGTCACCAATCAAAACAAAAGCTCACAAAAAGGTGAGCCCCGCCCCACACTCACAAAAAGAGTATAGGGCACAGTACGCTGAGGTTCCAATCGTCGGACATGCTTTCTGCTAGCCATATTTTGCTGATGAGCTGATGCATGCGACTTATCAATTCATCGCCGCCGGTTTTAAACAATTCAGCTGACAGGCCGTCAGCACCCGCTGCTTTATTGTTTTTGAGTCGTTGGATAGCAACTCGAACCTCTTCATGGCTAGGTGGTGGTACTTCCACCACTCCATCATCGTTGATTGGTGGCTCTGAACTGTGCTCTCCATGGGCGGCATTGGTGGAATCGTCGCCAGTAAGTAAATTGGAGAAGTGCCGTCTCCACAATCTCAGCACACACTGTGTATCCGTATTAAGATCTCCATTTTCGTCTCTACAAGTGGATGTTGTCAACAGCTGTCATAAATTAAGTACTCTACGCTTGTCACAAAAAAAAAAGTGTCCAAATCAAAATACTACCCTTTTATAGTGTACTCCTAAGGTCACTATTACTTCAACACATTTTTCACAAAAAAACCTTAAAGACCACCAACACCCAAACACATACAACCAAATTTATCTTCAAGAGCATAAACTAAATAATTTCAATAACTTGTACTTACAAAATCAAAACTCTGATAAGCAATTTTCTCACTCATACTTAGTATGTTATTACTTTTCTGCAAATGACATATTTAAGTCAAGGCCAAGAGGAAGCACTTCTCTTTGTTGTTGGTGTTTTGAATTTTCACATGAAAACTTGAAGTATGTGATCGACCAAAAATGAGATTGATTGGCGATCGACATAAAAGACGAATGGCGTTTTCGTTTCTACCAAAAAATGTTGCCCTTTCATTGCCCTCTTCTTTTTTCGTGTTCGATTGGTAAAAATGTGCAAGCGGGTGAAAAAACTCTGCGTTCGTTTCTTAAAATGTTACATTTATATAGGGCAAAAAAGGCACATTTGTTGCCCTGCGAAACTTTATCAGGGGAGAGTGTAGCCCTGAAAATCAGCTGATTGCGTTTAACGAAAATATTATGAACTGCGTGTGTTAGACAAGGATAAATATATTCAATCATAACTTGACACTTTTGATAAAATACTTTTGACATTTCATATTGTTATAAATATTTTTGCTATCATATTAAACAACGGCATATAATAATTGTGTTTTTTTGGCTCAAAGTTGTTTAAATGACTTGTTTTAGTCTTCATCATCATCTTCGGAAGGTGAGGAATATTCTGTGCTTTTCACAAACAGAGAAGAACGAACTCATGCGAAAGATTTTGTGGTGGATGTTATCCATGCATATACGGACAGAGGGGAATGTCTTTTTGTTAAACATTATAACAATAAATTCCTATTATTCTTCTTGTTTTTAATTTGCAGTTTAAAAACAACTTCAGGTTTAAAACAACTAATAAATATTTTGCTGCAGCTTGGCCCTTCTGGTTCCATTATTTATCATTTTTATTATTTCAACGATTTTTTTATTTTTGGCGCCCACAAATAAATCAGCTGATTGAGTAAGCAGGACAGTGTTTTGTGTTCTTCTCTTAGTATGCAAAAACCTGCACTTTTTCAGGATTGAGTGTAACACTTGAAAAATGTTGCACTGTGGTAGGGCAACATTTTTTTGTAGAAACGAAAACACCATAAATATGGCAGGAGCTTAGGAAATACTGGCAGAATAATTTTAAATATAATACTGGCAAATATTATAAATAAATAAATACATTAAATAAAGTAAGATTTTTTAAAATAAAGTCAGATAAATGTAGACAGGCCAGAGGCCTTTACTACTACAACTTTAAATAATTTTAATTAAGCCTTTGCGGCTTAAAATAAAAAAAATAACTTTTGTGGCTTAAAAATAATAACAGATCCTTTGTGGCTTAAGACAAAACACAGCCTTTGTGACTTTTATGCTTAAAGCCTTGCGGCTGGTTAAAATGGCGTGTGTGCCACAAATACACAAATTAAAAAGCTGAGCCTCCAACACCACACTTTATATTAGAGTATGTAAAAGAAAGCATGTGTGTGGCTGCCACGCACGGTAGATGCGAAGCATCACCGTTATATTGGAAAAACTTTCTGGAAAAATACAGTATTTTAAGGAGTAAACGATTTTAGAAACAAGAGCAAAAAAAAAAAACCAAAATTTTCAATTTAATTGAAAATGTTTTATTTAATGTCTTGTCAGTTATTTCGGTTACAGTAGCATTCGATTCTATGAAAGTTACAATGGCCCGATGATAACTAAAATATGTGATAAACGTTTAAGTTTCAATCTGTTCCAGATATTGTGAAAACACTGTATTTATGGTCCTTCCATACCTCGTTGTTGAGCCCTGCACATGGCTGTTCATAATCAACTGAAATTCGGGTTGAAGAAAAGTAATAAATAAGTTTATGGAGATTTTCTGTAGTATCAATGAACCAGTTGGACTGTAAATAATCAACTATCGATGTTGAAATTTTATGATATCCGCAATTTTTTGATTTGGTGAAATATATACAACAACCATAACGAGCTTTCTTCCGACGTCCAAAACCATTTGAGTAGCAAATAAATCACCAACTGCAGCATAGTAGATACTCGAAAAAAATGTACTGACAAAATTTTAGCTCAATCGGGCTAGTAGTTTTGGAGATATAACATTTTAAATGATTTCTAGGCGTTGAAAATGGGAGTGGCCAAATTTTTTCCAAAACCATCTTCTGCTGGAAGAAAATTTACTGGAAAAATTTAAGCTAAATTGGTCTAGTAGTTTTGGAGATATAGCATTTTTATTGATTTGTGGGCGTTAAAAAGAGGTGTGGCAACATTTTTTTCCTAAATCATTCTCTAATTGAAGGAAATGAACTGCCATAATTTGTGGGCGGTCAAAGGGAGTGTGACTCTATCTTCTACTCAAAAGGAATGTACTGCCAAAATTTCAGCTGAATCGGCACAGTAGTTTTGGTGATAAACCACTTTTTTTATTTGTGGGTGGTAAAAAGGGGTGTGGCCAAACATTTTATTATAATATTGCATTACCATCAGACTTTCATATGTATGCTAAATTTCAGCTTAAACAAACAATTGTTGGCAAATTTTGACAGATATATATACTCGTACATACATACGAACGAAGCAAGTTAAATAAAAGCTTCTTAAAACTTTCAATAACTTTATATTGAACCAATTTTATGCGTGTAATAATGAAAGTGCGGTATTATTTATTGTATTAATCTTGCCGAAGATGAACAAAAACAATAACAAACGACAAAACAAAAGCAACTGATATGCATTATACAGGGTGTCCCGCAATTGAGTGCACCTATTTACGGAGGTGAAAGGTTATGTCGAGCTGAGAAAAAAATCGTATGGCAGGCGGGGGGGGGATCTATTTTCACATTCTTAGGAGCTACAGGGTTAATTAATATTGCACGACCTTGATTCACGTTATTGTTCTAGCACAATAACTAAGTTACGGAAATCTTTTTTTGATAACTTATTGCAAAGGCAATAAAATCACCTTTTTAACGGTATATCAACAAACAGTACCGACATAACCGTTACCAAGCTGTGTTCGTTCAAAGATGAAGTCAATCGGTGTAAGCAACCAAATTTCAACTTTGAGTGCAAATTTCTCAGAATTTCGCCAAATAAATTAAATTTTTTTTATACTCAGTTTTGTAATTTATTTAATTTTCTTTTCAATGACACCAAAAACATAAATTTATCTTAAAAAATAAAAAAGTTGGCTGCACTAAAAAAATTATACCTATTAGAAAATAATGGTAAATAATGGCATTACAATTACTTGCGCAGTAGATAATATCGTTATTTTCTAATAAGTCAATATAATTTTTTTAGTGCAGCTAACTTTTTTGTTGTTTAAGATACATTTATGTTATTGGTGTTACTGAAAAGAAAATTGAATAAATTACACAGTTGATTATAAAAAAAAAATTTCATTAATTACGCGAAATTCGGAGAAATTTGCATTCAAACTTAAAATTTGGTAGTTTCAACCGATTGATTTCATCTGCGGGGTAACGGTTATGTTGGTGCTGTTTGTTGATATACCGTTGAAAAGGTGATTTTATTGCCTTTTCAATGAGCTATCAGATACACTTAGTTTTCCGTAACTTAGTTTTTGTGCTAGGAACAATAACGTTAATCAAAGTCGTGGAATTTTAATTAACCCTGTAGCTCCTAAGGATGGAAAAATAGACCCCCCCATTCCATACGATTTTTTTCTCAGCTTGGCATAACCTTTCACCTCCGTAAATAGTTGCACTCAATTGCGGGACACCCTGTATATGTAAATTTTATATTCATACTAGCAGCGAATATCATACTGGCGTTGCCCGGGTGTTGTGTAGCATCCATGGTGTGTGTAATGTATGGAACGTAATCAACCCTCAATGCAGATCGATCAATGATCAGTTTATAAAATGTCCTTATGTCCTTATGAAAAGTGACTCTTAATCCAATTAAAATTATAAAATAAATCTTTATTGTCACTTCTCCTTTTTCCACCTTTTTTGCCACAAAGTTCCTGGCCTAAGCTGCATTTTTTGAAAAAGGTTTTAATTGCTTGCATCTCCTTATTGTTGCAGTTATTTTTTGATGTGAATCTACACAACGCTTTATCCTTGGCCAGAAAAGCCATATTCGAATTTTGAATTTCAAAACTGATATATATATATATATATCCTAAAAATTGTCACGCTCCTTGTATAGTGTCGCCCACTTTTTGCATGGTGTTTGATACAGACACCCTACCAACCCCTATGCCAGATATCAATACCACACGGGCTGCAAACTTTTATTAGGTATGACGTGCCATATTGAAATAAAAAAGTGCCAAATAGTGCGAAAAAAGTGCCAATTTTAATATATCCGACCTTTACCAGTCAGCATGGTACAGATCCAAATATTGTTTGCTCATTTATAGTTCGAAAAAATAAAAACCACGCTGCTAAAAGAAAACTGCTGCAATAACGAAATAAAATAGCCAGCTGTTTTAACTGTCAAAGCTAAAAAAATTTCGTTTGCCCAAAAAGTATTAAAAGATAAGGCTTTCACAAAAATGTATTTAAATGTAAATAGATATTTTAAAAACGTGTGCAAGAAATTAAGCAATTTTTGAAAGAGTGCCATTTTGACACCTTGTGCCAAATTAAAAAATAAGGTGCCATTTGAATCAAAATAAAGTCAAATCTAGCACGTTAGTGCCAAAATGGCAGCCCTGATACTACATATTAGATATTTACTGAAATAAAGTCTTAAATTAAATTGTCACAAATTTGTCATAAATTTTCTAAGCTACGGTCTGCTCATTACACCAAACTTTGTAGGAGTTTGATTAAAATTAAAGTGACACACTCCTAGTCTAATCTAATAAAAAAATGCTCAAAATTTGGTTGACGTCGGACAAACAGTGCAAAAAGAGTTCGAATAATAGTGATACGCCCCTCTATCAAATATCGCCCACTTTTCTGGGCTACGGACTGCTCATTATACCAAAGAATATATGTGCAATATTTATTTGATGTCGGATAAATGGCGTAAAAGGAGTTTGATTAGAATTAAATTGACACGTCCCCTTGTCTAATCCCACCAATTTTTGTAGACAAAGACTGCTCATTATACCAAAGAATATATATGCAAAATTTAGTTGAAGTCGGAAAATTGGCGTAGGAGTTCGACACCGAGATTGACACCGCCTTCGAGGTTTTTTAAAATGTTTGCACTGCAGAGCCCTCTGGTTTTCAAAATAGAACATAATATATAAGTCATCAACACTCGCCGTACACGGAGACCCCTATATAGAAATTTTTTTGCAGATCGGATGGATGATTTCAAAATAAATTTCCCATAACTCGATCGCAGCGCCACCCACCGGGTCTATCAAAATTGACAGATTTCACACGTTTTCAATTAGTGTTTGTTGCTATAATTGATTTTTTTCGGCTACCTAAAATTTCTTTTTTTTTGCAGATTTTTTTTCTTTTGCCAGGCAAACAAATGTCCGAAAGACTCGGCCTTCTTGAAAATCCGTACATATGTACATATGCTTTAGTAGTTTTTTATGGGTTTTTAAGATTTGTACTACAGCGCCCTTTGATGTTCAAGATAAAGTAAAAGAAAAAGCGCCATAATAATCGGCTGTTCATTAATTACGTAAAATATTTTTGGCCATTTTTAGACCCCCTCCCCCCTAAACGTGTTACGTAATTTATGAACCGTAATCGAATGAGCGGTTTAGGTCTTTAACGGATCTCAACACATTTTGTACCCAAGCGCCATTTGGTGTTCGAGATAGAGAGAAATACTCATATATATATCTCCTAAATACTTACCGTATCTTAAAACCCCTATATACAAAATGTTATGCAAATTAGCCAGATATCGGCCTTGATATCCCGTTTGAGGTGTTTAATTTGTATGGGAGAAGCCACTCCCCATTATCTGATACTACTTTTAATTATTTTAAACCATCTCGTACCCGAAAAATATTTACTGCAAAAATTTGAACTCAATCGACCCAGTCGTTTTCTTATTTTAGAAAGACAAATGCACAGTAATTAATTTGTATTTACAAATATCAGGCCCGTAGCCAAGGCGAGAATTTAAAGTGTTCAAACCTCCCTTTCCCCCTTAGAATCCAGAAAGTAAAAAAAATAACACAAATGAGACTATTAAATTCAAAATGTGATTTTTTTTTTAAGAAGAACTGAGATATTGATGTTATTTTACCTTAACATTTTAAAAGCCAATTTAAAAAGCTTTTCTTCATTAACACATTTTGGTCCGCTACCAGAACGCGTTGGAATTTCGTAATGAAATTTTCAGATTTTGTTATTAATGATCAAATTAAGAAAATTTCAAAGTTTAAGATTTTTTCGATTTAAAATTTTTCGGCTACGAGGTGGTTGAAAAATAGCAATTTGTATACAATAATTCAAAAATTTGAAATAAACTATTGTTACTTTTATTAAATGAAATATATGTAAACGTGACATGTAAAAATATAATAATAAAAGTATACATATAGGGCCATTATTCGAAAAATCGACCATCTGTGTTTTATCACACAGGTAACACATAGTTAAATTTACCTGTGTTGTCTTAAACTAACTGATTCTAATTTTTTAGTAAATAGTTTTATTATACATTACATTTATATATTTTTTCGATTTTTTCAAAAATTGTCAAAAAAAGGTATTTTTTTAAACACTTACCTGAATAGGTAAACACGGAAAATTTCAAAAATTTATTATTTTTACTTAATTTCCATTTAACCGAACCATGCATATGCGGACAGTGTTTGAAAAAATCTTTAATATTTTCTTCAGAAATTAATTTGAAAGTTAGTGGTTGAAAAATCGACCAGCAGGCTAAAATGGGTTAATGAAACATTTTTTTTGGCCAAATGAAAGATTAACTTTGCTTAAAAAAGTCATAATCATTATATTGGAATTTAGCTGCAAGGAATTTGTATATGGATTTTGATGTTCAAAAAGACCGTGATATCCAGAAAAATATATTTTTGAAATTAAACCTTGAAATAAAAGTTTGCTCATTCTATTTTGCTATTTTCTTGGTATATAAGACATCTAAAATCTTCACTTTGGCACACAAATTTAGCCCTGTGCAAAGTTTCTTCTAAATTACAGACTTCGAAAAATTACATAAAATCTAAATAAGCTTTCTTTCGAAAAAAATTCTCAATAAAAAAAATAATTTTAAAACATTTTATACTAGTTCTAGTGGGATTTTATGATTTTTAATCATGTTACCAAATTTTCATATGCAAAATTAACAATTATAGTTTTTTAAATTTCGACATTTTTAAAATTATTTTTTATTATGTTAACTAATTAAAAAACAATTTGGAAGGTAAAAAAATTTTTTTTTATATTTTTTATTTGCAAATAATTTAAATTTATATCCACGACTGATTAAATTCTTAAATATCAAAAAAAAAGTTACTGTTTAATTCTTTTTATAAAAATTTATAAAGCTGAGTAATGGTTTTCAAAGAAATACTTTTTAGATGCGATAACTTAAATAATATATAAGTTAAAAGATATTGGTGCTGTGTAAAAATCAATTTTCGAATTACAGCTTTTGAAACATAATCTTAGATTTAAATATGACTTTAATCGGAGTCGATTCCTCTGCTCAAAAAATTTAAATAAAAAAAAATTATATAGTAATTGTTATTGGTATTGAATGATTTTGTCAGTCATGATATCAATTTTTTATGAGGTAATGGAACAGTTTAATTTCTAAGGATTCTAAAATATTTTCTCTTGAATATAATTTAAATTGTCGAAATCGTTTTCGAGATCAGTAATATTTTGTCCTTTAACGATAACTCGAACTAGATTTCACACAGGTCCAAATACTTGTATACAAGATGGGGATCAGTAAAAGCGTAAGATAGCCAAAAATAAACCAAATCTAAAGACAACAATTTTTTTGTTCTCCCGTTTATGTGAAATGCCCCATAAGAGTTGTGAATCAAGCTTCAGCAGGTGAGCTTTTAAAAAAAAAATTAACATTTTTCATAAGTAATTTTTATTCTGATTTTGATAAACTGCAAGAAATCTTACCCATTTTTATATCATTCTTAACTTAATTTTAATTGTTTTATTAGTAAAATTTTGTCATAGAAATTTTAACTTTTTGTGTTAGTTTTCGGAAGTATACTTCTTCAATTTGGACCATTTTTCAAAAAACCATAGGCTAAAATCGAAAACTTAGCACTCTAAATTAATTTGATAATTAATTTAATAATCAGCCTACGGTCTGACATGTATATATTACACAGTCTCATTAAAATGCCTGTAACTCATTAACCAATACACATACAAAGACCTTGTATACATAAAACCCTTGATATTGACGTTACCTTTCATGAAAAATTTCCAGAAACCAAATCGGTTCAAGCATTACAGGGAACACAAATTGCAATTTATTTTTAACCGACTTCAAAAAGGAGGAGGTTCTCAAGTTCGTCGGTTTCTTTGTTTTTTTTTTTTTTTTTTTTTTTAATGTATGTACATCGATAACTCCTAAACCATATTCCTGATTGCCATAATTTTTGAGAAACAGATGGATATCATAAGCATGGAGGTGCCCGTTAAAAAGTGGGCGGTATTCGAGGACTGGGCGTGGCAATAATTGATTTCACATTACTAAATACTACTGTATCTCGAATAATATCGACACTAGGGTACTGCAATTTAGTGTAGGGGTAGGCACAATTATAGGCATGAAAATGGGCGTAATTCGACAAATGGGCTTGGCAATATTAGAAAAAGAGTGTATCTTGAATAATTTTGAGACTAGAGTACTGCAATTTAGTATAGGAGTAGGCATTACTATTACAAATTATGGTCAATTAAGTGGGAGTTATTTGACAAATGGGCGTGGCAATATTATAAAAACACTGTATCTCGAATAATATAGACACTAGGGTACTGCAACTTAGTGTAGAGGTAGACACAGTTAATACAAATTACGGTGAAGAAAATGGGAGTTATTTGACAAATGGGCGTGGCAATATTAGAAAAAGAGTATATCTCGAATAATATTGATAGTATGGTACTGCAATTTAGTACAAAGGTAGGCATTACTATTACAAATTATGGCCAATAAAGTGGGCGTTATTCGACAAATGGGCGTGTCAATATTATAAAAAACCTTTATCTCGAATAATATGGACACGAGGGTACCGAAATTTAGTGTAGTGGTAGGCACAATTATTACAAATTTCAGTCAAGAAAATGGGCGTTATTTGACTAATGGGCGTGGCAATATTAGAAAAAGAGTATATATCGAATAATATTGATACTATGGTACTGCAATTTGGTATAGGGGTAGGCATTATTTGTAAAAATTACGGTGAAGAGAGTGGGCGGCTTTCTACTAATGGGCGTGGCAATATTAGAAAAACAGTGTATCTTGAATAATATTGACACTAGGGCACTGAAATTTATTTTGTAGTACAGGCGTATGCAGAATTATTAAAAATTATGGTCAATAAAGTATGCGTTATTCGATAAATGGGCGTGGCAATACTAGATAAACGCTATCGAAGTTAATATTGACGCTGGGGTACTGAAATAAAGTACAGAGGTAGGACAATTATTGGAAATAACGCTCAATAAAGTGGGCGTTTATTTAACAATGAATACAAATGCTTTGAAGTTGGCGCTTCTGATTAAAAGTCTGATTATATTAGCGCCGACCTTTAAAGCTTTTGAATTCATCAAGAAATAAATATATTTATGATAATAAAACAAATAAGAAAAAAATTAAGATAATAAGATTTCATATATAATAATATGTTTAAATAAATTATCAAATATGACCAAGTAATTAAAAGGAAAAGTATATTTAAAATTATTTTTTACTTTGTAGTGATTTTGTAGTCGGTTGTTTTTTTTTTTAAAAATTTTTTATATATAAAGACTAGAGGCCACAGTTGTCCGCGGCTTCGCCACGGACGTTTTTTTTATCAATATAGAGCTGTAACACGTTTTTTTCCTCTAACAAAAACTTTTCAACGCCGTTCAAACGATCAACCTGTGACATCAGTCTTTAAGACAATGCATATCCAACGAAATAAAAAAATTTTATGTTTTTTTTTTTTTTTGCAGCTCAGCACTGCATTAACATCAGTGATGACCAAATGCACACAGCCTTAAACGCTTGCAAGTATGTGTAACGTTAGAAGCTTACTTCTGAAAAAAATTGAACGTTAAAGCATTTAAAAAGCTTCCTGAAAGCTTTATGCCCAAAAGGCCATAATAAATCTACAAGAACTGAAATATAAGTGATTAATTGCTTTATTTAATATTTATGGTACTATTTACAAGTTTCATTAAAAATTGTTTTTCGGCCCATCCTATTTCAAACAAAATTAAGTATCTAAAAAACAAAATATTTGTATATAAAATCAACAACTACAATGATTGTTAATATGAAGTTGCGCTGTGTTTTTGAAGTATCAAATGTAAACTAACATAAATAACTACTCATCGTTTCTTCGTATTGCAACGTATTATTCTCTATGTGTATCAAGCGGACAAAGCAACGCTACCCAAACTAATTGGAGTCTGCCTGCAGACTGAAAGCTTTTTAGCAGCGCAAGCATTTATATACATATATATTGCTTGAAAAGCTCTTCTTTCGCGAGCCAGATATGGTCGACACTGATTTATATATATCTCTCTTTTCGCCTTGCGCGTGGCTCATCTGTTTATTCCCTGCAGGAAAATCAACTAATATAAAAGTAGTTGATAAAGTAGTTTTTTGTCAACCACAACTAGTTGATATTCTGACTTTTTTCCATAGAACGAACTAACTTATTTTGCATGGCGATGTCCGCTAAATAAGTCAATTGACTTTCGTATGCATATATTTTCAACTACTTGTTAAATTAGTTATATTTAAATTATTTTTTTAATTACTTTAAAATAACCTATTGAAAACTATTACTGATGGCCGAAAGTTAATAATAGTTGATGAAATAACATGGTTAAATATGTATAAACTTGTAATCTAATAAAAATTTGCAATTAAATCATGTCATGTAATTCAAAGTAGTTTATCAACCACTTGTTTTTAAGTAGTATTTCAATTACTTCATATATAATGCAATCAAAACTATTTAGAATTGAAGTGGATGCCGCCTTAATATAATTCAAAGTAGTTCATATACTAGTTTATTTTAAATTAGTTTTCTAAGTAGTTGATTTAAAAAACAAGTTAGTTTGTTCCTATAGGGTTATATTGTGCTGTGCTGGCTGTGCGGAAAAAGAGAAGAGTAGAGAACAACATGGAGTTTTTTGAAATTCTCGCAACACAAACACATTGAAAGAAAACTATCAAGCAATTAGTAGCATGGGGGGAGGATTTCTTTAAAAATTTAACACTTTAATTAAACATACTTTTTATGAATATTTCGAAATAAAAATTCCCCTATGTTGTGCACTATATGACATTTAAAACTTATTTCATAAAAATTGACCCAGTACTTTTGGAGTTTACCTGGAAACAAAAATTTCCTCTTCAATTTTAAATCAAAATATAAAAATAAATATAAAAATAAATCAAAAATAATTTTCGCTAAATATTAGATTATTCAAAACAGCTAAAATTTTCCTTTGCATTATACTTTAATTTCATTAAAAAAAATTTAAATAAAATAAGAATTTTTTCCCTTTAAATAAATAGGAAAATCAACAATTCTATTAAGGCTCCCTCTGGTGCATGCCTTAGAAAAAATTAGTAATTAATGGAGCTTCGGCAGGGTATCGAGGCTAAAATACCCCCACCGCGGCCGAATTCAAGTATATTCGAAATCTTTAGCCACAACAGACACGATGACATTCAGTTTTATATATTTACGAAAGTTTTCCTATATTGATGACGTATTGCCGAATATCATAGATATGGTTCATTTTATATACCAAAACTCATGTCCAAAATTTCAAGACATTTCTTTAACTTTTGTGCATTTCTAAGAGATTTTAGTTTAAAATAAAGCCACTAGCATGAGAAGTAGGCTTGGTTTTCATAAGATTTGGCAAATATTATGGAGATGATTTATATTTATTAATTATCAAAGCTCATGTGAAAAATTTCAAGATATTTCCTGAATATTTGTGGATTCATTAATAAAAAGGCCACTTTGCATGGGAGGTAGGCGTGGTTTTCATCCGATTTTTTTCATCAAATTTCATAGTCAGGATTGCCATTGAAGATCAAAGCTTATGTGCGAAATTTGAAGGCATTTTCTTAATTTTTGTGGATTTTTAAGAGATTTTACTGTAAAAATAAAGTCACTCTGTATGGGAGGTAGGCGTGGTTTTCATCCGATTTGGCTCATTTTCGAACTTGATCTTCGGTTTTTTAAACAATCTTTTATTTTGAATTTCATCGCGATACATTTAAAATTACGGCTGTAATCGTGTCGACAGACGGACACACGGAAATCGACTCAGGAGGTGATGCTGATCAAAAATATATATACTTTTCTATACCTGCCACGCCTCCTTATTGGCGTTACAAGTGGAATGACAAAGTTTATATACCCCTTACGCAGTTCGCGTTCGGGTAGTTTCGTATTGTTCCCCTCTGGGTAGCGCATTTATCCCGAGCTTATGTCAAAAGACAACCAGCTGATAAAGATATCCAGAGAAAAAGTTATCCAGTCGAATTCGGCTATTTAACTGAGTTATTCAGAGGTTTATTATGCGATTTGACATATTCGTATTGTTGACTTGTTTTTTGTGGTTGGCAGAAAATTGTTTGTGTTTGGTATTTTGTAACGAGCATGCGAATTTTGTGTTGCAGACAACAAAAATAAATAAATTACCGCGCAGCTGCTAATTTTGTGATTTTTTTAAGGAAATCGCAAAACAGTTTTCGAGTAAGAAAAGGTAATTGTCTGTTGCTGAAGGATATTGCTGATATATTTTTTGGGCGGCAAAAAAATATTGTTGCCAATTTTATGTAAAAAAAAAGCAATAAGCTACAAATTAACAAAAGCAGCAGTAAAAATTCTTCATTATCACATATCGCGAGTGAATATTTTTCGAATGGCACAGAGCCAAATTAAAATATATGACAGACTGTCAAAACCTCGGGATAACTTTGACGTTTGGCTAGAAAAAAAAACTGGAAAAATCACTAACCAGCCGTTAATACATCCAGACCTGTAAAGTTGCTATCCAGACGTGAACAATACTAATATATATATCCAGAGGTTTTAACCACTGGTGAAATTTAAAGCCTTGGATAAATTGTCGGCTGGAAAGCGTTAGATATCCAGAGGTGAATAATACGGCCCTTAATGTATTAGTAAAATTCTATGTTAAAAGATACTATTATTAGCATTTTTAAATATGCTAAGATATACTAAGCTCATTAACCCATTATGGACTGACCCATGTTCCCGTATACGCAACGCTGGACAAAAATGGGTTAAAAAGTATCAAAGCTCTTGTAATTGGCTTATTTAAGGCATAAATATATATTATTAAATTCCTAAAGGGAATATTAAAACTTATTAGTTCTAGAAGTGGTTGACAATAAATTGATCCAGATATGATATCGAATACAAATTCAATACCACTGGCCTTGATACCAGTGATTTTATATCTAAGAGCATTAATCGAGCATCAAAGTGTAGCAAGGGCTCCTGAGAGGTGCGAGCCCGCAATGCATGTCTAGTAAAATTTTTTTGAACTTTTTCCAGTCGAAAAGAAGTTGAGGCATAGTACCGACTCCAAATAATGGAGGCATATTCTAGTCCCGACCTCACAAACACATTCAACAAACTATTAAGAGTATATAGATCCACGAACTCTTTACGGTGTCTACGAATAAAACCAAGCAAATAGTAGACCTTAAGGCATAAGAAAATTTGCATGGTAAATAAATGTGAACTTAGAATCGAAAATAACCCCCAAAACGCGGTAAAAAGAAACAGTTTGAATTATTGAGTTAAAGAGAAAAAAATTAATGACTTATAACACCCAGCAGAAAATTGTATCAAATTTGAAATAGTTTTGAACTTGTACCAAAAAGAAACAGTACTAGTTCCACTAGAATACTATTTAACATTGAACGAAATGATGCTTTTTGCGGGTTGATGTTATGGGAAAAGACAATTGTCCCCATTACCATTCCTTTTTCCTCATATTAAAACTAGTTGCATTAGGAACATTTTGAAACTGGTTGCTTTCGCAGTAGCCTTAAAGTGGTTATTTTTAACTAGTCTTAAAGTGAACAGTTTAAAATTGTAAGATCCACAAGGTTTATTAAAGAAGAAATTTATACATTATTTATTTTTCACTAATATTATGAACTAAAACTGTAATAATTTCATAGAGCAACAACCGATTCCGTCTTGTGCTCAGCAAATTTTAATAAACAGCCAGAACGCGTTTTCGACCTCAACGCGTTTTTTACCACAACGTGTGATCAGATTCCATTAAATTTTTTTCAGGAATACTTTTCAAAACAAAGGCAAAGTGAACTATTCTACACTAACGCCTTTTGAACTTTGTCAGAGCTACTTGGAACTTCGCTAGAAATTAACTAGTTTACTTTTTCATTGGACTTAAAATAACTGCTAGGTATATAAAGAAAGTTTAGAAAGTGTGAGTTCGAAGCATTTGAAAATATTTAAAGGCAGACAATTAGCTACACTCCCTATCAATACACTTGAAACGTCGCATTGTAAATCAACAATATCTGCTAAGCATGATATCTTAAAATTCGCGTCCGTTGAGGTTCAGGAAGCCGACAGTTTTAACATAAATGTTTCTGATAATGGCAACATGGATGACAAGTTGGAGAAAAGGAAGGGGTGTTCCTACTGCGATAAAGTAGAGGAAAAAACACAACATTTTTTGCGTTCTATGTAAAAATCCAGCTTGCAAAAAGTATCGCCTGCATTTGTGATTTCAATGTGTAGCAAGTTAATTTTGGTTTGCTCATTTTTTTATATAAAAAATCATTTTTATAATTAAGTTTTCAATATTTTAACAATAAGAAATTGTTTCATAGCTCATAGTTTTGGACCAGAGAAGACGAAAAAGGTCCTATATGTATTTTCGTGCGCTGAATTGAATTCTGCAGTCCGTTTTTCTCTATCAGGTCGAGTTTAGGAATTATAGGCAAAATTAAAAAACAGTTCTTTTTCTGATAACTGCGCTATACCTTCAAAAAGCAGTAGCCAATTTGAATTATCTTATATAGGTTTGATTAAAAAATACTAGACCTAACTATAACTGCTTATAAAAATTCATTGTCTCTTGTAGTTTTAAAGATATCAGCCTTCAAAGTTAAAAAATTTTAAAATTGTTAAGATTTTTCATGTTCCAATTCATTTTCAAAAACTTTATTTTGTCAGAAAGAAATATCTTTATCTTTATTCTTTATCGCAAAGAAAGCAAATATCTTTGACAGCTTATGAGTTATTCAGAAAAATTTGAATTTTTAGCTCTTGTTACCTACCTACAATATCTTAGGTAGTTTGATCCAATTGGAGTTTTTATTAAAATTTTTATAAAAAATTACAAGAGCTGAAAGTCAAAGATATTGGCAAAAAATAAAAAAGTTTTGTAAACAGTTATAGTTAGGTGTAGTATTTTTTAATCAAACCTATATAAGATAATTAAAATTGGCGGATAAAAACTGCGGATTTGAATTCAGCGCGCAAAAATACATATTAGACCCCTATCGTCTTCTCTGGTCCAAAAGTGGACCTCATTTCGTAAAACTGTGTAATTATTGTGTTTCTATTTCTAAAAAAAGTTTTCTGCCTTAAAAAAGCTTATATGTATGTAGGCAGGACCGGGGGGGGGGTGGTTGTATCTGGAGTAAGTAGTTACAGTGGCAATAGAGGCGAAAAAGATAACTGTATAGTGACAGAGGAAATGGATAAATAACGCCGCCACTATCGGCTCACACGGCGCGAGACCCAGTGACGCTAGATTTTTTGTGAAAGGAGCATTTGCGTGTTGCCACTAAAACCGCAGGTTTGTAAAATTTTCGACTTTTAGTAATATTGGTTCACAAACTGTTTTTCACATAATCAGAGAGGTGTCCGGTGTAATTTTTGTAACCTAGTGCTCCTTTTTTATGAGGAAACTACGTTTCTTTACTTATATTCATTTGCGTTAATACAACTTAACCTCAATTTTGGCTTTCAAAGATCAATTTTGGCATTGGGGCCAAAAGTAACATTTGCTCGGGGCAGGTTGTGACTTGTAAGATGTGTTGGTTTTTTTTTTTTAAATTCCGAAATAATTTATTTTTATTTTCAATTTTGTTTTTAATGTAATGTAAGTTTTGTGCTTGCTTCTAAGTTTTTGTTCAATAAAGAAATTAACTGCTTTATTTTGTAAATCGAAACCGCAAACCAACGACATCTAAGACACGAGAGGTAATGCTTTTTTGTATACAAAATTCTATTTGTTCTCGTGCTTTGCTTGTCGTTAGTTTGCGTTTTCGATATACAAAATGACGCGGTAAGTCTTCTTATACACCGAGAAAATAAGCAATAGGTAAATCAGCTAAGTCGGCTTGGGCAAAGAGAATTATATGAGAATTATAAACTTATGCTTCTTCACCTAAGCTATTTATTGTTAAATGCATTGTATTGAAAGCACATACTTCGATACCCTGCTAAAAAACATATTTGATTCACCTGAGCCGAAAATTAAAAAATAAAAAATTAAAAAACTACTAGCATGGATGGCTTAAGCATAGTATTGAGCTATTTTCAGCAAAAAAAAAAAAAAAAAAAACAGAGCTGCGTCATTAGACACACGAGAGAAGGATAGATTTAATAATTTAATCGTTTTTTTTTTTAATAAAACCTCTTTCAAATTCAAAAATAACATTAAGTAAATTAAAAAACACACGTTAATATTCACATTAGTAAATTTTATTACATTTCATCAACAAAAAGGAAAGAAAAAAAGAAAAAAAAATTTCTTTGCCCGCCGTGCGGAATCGATTCTGGAACTTTTGGTGCCAGTCCATCGCTCTACCCACTGATCCAAGCAGCCAATGCGTAGTGTAGTGACTTCATACACGTGGTATCGGTTGGTTGTTTGTTGGAATCTCAACGGCATGCGAAGGTAAAATTTTTGTATTTGATATTTAATTTAATTTAATGATAATAAACGTCAAGCAGAATTAAATTAAAGAATTTAATAGACGTCAAGCAGCAAGAAAAGCCGAGAGAAGTCATTAATTTCCAGTGATTAAATTGCTGCAGTCAAAATAGCAAAAGTCGTAAATTTATTGCTTTTTATGCACTAATGTTTTCATTACTTCAAAGCATATCGACTGCTTTAATTTGTACTTTCGGAAAGTCACACAGTAGCAGCATAAGCAGAAGCAGAAAACTAGTTTCAATCATTTGTAAAGTGCTTCGGCAGTCGATAACTTCGGCAGTCGTCGTTTTGATAACTTGAAACTGTTGAAAAAAACGAAATTCGAAGCAGCAGCAGTTGTTGCACTTTCGTAAGTCAAAGTAGCATAAGTTTTTAAAAAGTTGTTTTGCGCCTTTAATTTGTGCTTATTCTTTCTAACTTTTATATAATTATAATAAAAATGCAATCACAATCATAACAAAATTGAAAAAATTTAATAAAGCGTGCGATCAAACTAAAGAAATAATAAGCTAAAATCATAAACGCAAAATAGTCTGCTACGACTGTTGAAAAACTGATGCTGCGTCGACTTACGAAAGTTAAACAACTGCTGCTGCTTCGACTTTCGATTTTGCGAACAGTTACAGTCAATCAAAACGATGACTGCCGAAGTTGTCGACTGCCGAAGCACTTTACAAATGATTGAAACTAGTTTTCTGCTTATGCTGCAATGTTTGATTTTTCGAAAGCACAAGTTAAAGCAGTAGCAGGAGCCTTGAAAAAAACGGAAAGTTTTTAAACGCTGTTAATTTCTAAGACGGTGTTGATTAAAGAAAAATTAGTGTTGTTGCTGACTTCAGTCAAGCAAATCACAGAACGAAAAGCTTAAAAAAAAAAAGGAAAATAAAAGAAATCAAAACCAAAAAAAAAAAAAGTTATATTTTTGAAATTCAATTTTTTTTAAAAAGTAGTGTATAAAAAATTACCAAATACTTCGTTAATTCATCACCCAGATAAAAATTGGCAAGTCAACATATAAAACTTAGGCGTTTTGATAAAGTACTTGGGAGGCTGAAAACTGCCAAAGCCATCTTATAAATTATACTAGGTTTTTTTGCAATTTAACATAAGCTTTTTACTCAGTGTAGGTGGGAAATAATCTACATTTTGTTTTCATAGTTATAAAACTAAATAATAAAGATTTTAATTTTGTTCAAAATTTGTTTCATTTTATTTTAGTAAGGCAAAAGATTGCTTTGTAGACATAATTGCATGTTTTTAAATAAAGAAACGCAACTGTCTGCGATGATTCCTAATAAAAAGTTTCTTATTACGTTTGTTTTTGCTTGTAACACCTTGCCCCATGAAGTGGAACAACCAGCCCCTGGTGCGGGGTTAAAAGTGGCAGGACTCCTTTCTCAGAATTCATTCATTTATGTCTAATCTAATCATCTAGTACATATTTTAAATTCTATTTTAAAAATAATATTTTAAATTTAAATACTGAATAGCTACTCAATCAAACAAATCTATACTTAGGTAAAATACTTTTTTTTTATTGTTTTGAAAATTCGATTGCAATACCTCGTGGGATTTTTTGAGTTATCTTTTTTATATCGAAAGTTATAAATTTTTTTCAGGCTTGTAAAAAACGGAATAACAACATTTAATAATTTATTTATTTTATTGCTTCTTTATATTTCTTTTTTTATTTTTTTTAACATATAACTCCTTGAATATTAAGAGCAATGTCCAAGTTAAGTATCTTAATTTTTTCAGATTTCGACCCAATTTTTATTACCTTTTAAAACAGGGTTGGACACGAAAGACCCCATGTGTCCCGCCGAGTAACTGAAAAACCAAGTGCCACGCGAAGGGTTAATTTATCTGCACCTTTGTTCGTATTTTGTTTTATTTTCTCGTCATGGTAAAGTAAAGTAAAAAAGTAAAGGTATTAAATGAACCAATTTTTTTTAAATATTTGGCTTAGTATATAAATTATATCCCAAAGTCATGAATCTATATTGACAAAGTCGTATATCTATATTGACAAAGTCATGGATATATTTTTAATGATTTTGCATTTTGAATAAAATTGAATTAGAGCATATGAATCATGCTGAACTTAAATAAATTGGGTGCGCACGTGGGACAGCCACACAAATTGCCATGATGGAAATAAATAACTTAAGGTTAGGACTTGAATAATAAGTTTTAGGTTGAGAATAAAAATTTCAAATACTATATTGCAGATTATATCTGAAGTCACTGTCAGAGTGAAAAAAACTTAGCTAGCAGGTTCTATTGCAAATTGATTGTGGTATGTTCTTAGAGTATTGTTTTCATATTATTAATAAAGTAAATTAACGAATATAAGAAAATAATACCTGTTATACTGAGCTGAGAGCTTTTCAAATCTCCATATTGTAAAAGTTAGTAAAAATTTAAATTGACTCAAATAATCTTATTTACTTTGAAACGAATATTCGTAAGCCACTTTATGAGGCTTATAAAATGTTTATTTGTAATGCCCAAAGCAATGTTCAAATAAAATAAAACAACAATAAGTGTTAGCATAAAAATTAACTTTTTAAAAATTCATCCATGCAATGTTAAAGTAAACATAACTTCATATTATGCTGCCATCCGTTAAATCAAACCCAGTAGAGGCTTAGAACAAAAGCCTCAAAGTGACTTGCAGTAAAGTCTTCGTAAATCTTAATTTCGTGAGTTTTAACCAACGCAAATAAAATTGGCAATTCTGTAAAAATACAACAAAAGTAAATTATAGAAAAGAGAAAGAAAAAGATCAACACTTAACCGCAGGGAATGATGAATAATGAGGAATAGAAAATTTCGTAAGTCGGGGAAAAAAAGAAAAATTGGTAAAACGATTTCTGGCAGGAATTTAAAACGTTTTCTTTCCAAAAACTTTTATGAACTCTGTAAAAAATGAAAAAAAAAAAATTAGCATTGGTTTTGAGTGAAGGCAGATTAAATTTAAGCTGCTCATCTCAGCTCAGTTTGAATGCAAAATTGTTATTGACCTCAAGGGCAACCAAGGAAACGTGTAGGAGAGGAGGCAGCACCAGCAACAGCATATTGAGAAAAATGAATAAAAGTAAAGCTGCGGAGAGCGAAGAGGTACGGACTTAAAGACAAAAAATGTTTAACTTAATGTAGTGAACAAGCTTATGCAGTGCTTCGGAGCGAAGGAATGGAAGAGGGTGTGTATAGAAGAAGATGGTAGGGATTGGGGGCCACGGAATGAGCTACATGACATTAAAAAAGCAAGTCTGAGTATAATGAAATCAACAAGAACAAGAAGTGAAAAAAAGCACTTGGAAAGCATTCAAAATCAATAAAGGAATAAAAATGCTTGACACATAAGTTTTTCTTTGTGCTCTGCCAGTTCCTCAAACTAAAACGACAAATACGGTTAATGTAAAAATAGGAAAATAGGCACCGAGTGAATGTATGGTTTTGTGTGAAAGTTCGTGTAGGCCAAGTTTAGAACCAGGCGTGAGCAAATGTAAGCGAAAGGGGCAGGACGAACCATCTAGTTAACACGTCAGCAAAAAGGTTGAAAGCGCCGAAAAAACATCTCAAAATTTCTTTAAATACAAGAGAACATCTACATATGTAAGATATAGGGCGCAGTTAAGACAATAGAAAAGGGTCTCAAAGATGTCAGAAACAAGAATTGAAGGGAAAGGGATGCATATATCATTCTAAAACATATTAAATAAGGTGTGTTAACTTTCTAAGGATTGGGGGAAAAAAAATTAAACGGTATAAATTCTGGCTGTTTCAGAAAAGCTTGCAATAAAAATGTTGGAATTTGAAGTTTACGGCTAGCTGAGAATAACTGTGTAGCTATTTTAATAGATCAATTAAGAGGGTAATAAAACGAGCACAAAATAAAATAAACAGACGGACACAGACATACACATGGTCAACAGCACGCATAGAATGCAGCCATGAACTCGAGTGGACCTTCTGGGAAAAAACCTTGGGCAACCTTAAAGTCACGCAGGCAAACATAAAAATGTAACATTATGAAGTAACGAAAGCACTTAAAATTGAAAGAAAAAAAAAAAAAAATACTAAAAATTGAACTACTTAATGCTTTGTAAAGAGCTGAGATTGACTTAAGTGGCGGGGGGCTGGCACAGCTGACTGGACTGACGATAAGTGGAGCGAAGAGCGACTTAATGGAGGAAATTTAAACAATAAAGGATTTACGCTATCACTGACTGTGGTCGAATGTCAGTGTGAATGAATAAAAGTGAAGACATGAATGGCAGCCATAGCGTGTTGGCTTGCCTGCCGTGTGGAAATTGTGTGTGTCTGTGTTAGTGAGTCCATTTATATGTGCGTGTGATTGAATTTCTTAAAACTCAGTTTAAATGTAACATAAAAAATACATAAGAAACATGCTACGCAGCTTAAAGCTGTGCTGACATTTATTAAAGAGCCTAGAAGTAGGCAACAGAAAGCAGAAGCACAGATGGCTCAATGCTTTCTGTGATCACTCTGTGAGCACTCGGCACTTTAAGGACTTTGTCCCGGCTATATTTTTTTTCTGTGCTCGGACTATCCTTTACATATGTTGGCCACATTTTCTTGCTATGCGTGCGTATGTTTGTGAGTGAATGTGTGTGGTGTGTGCGTGTATGTGTCACAGTTTGTGAAAAATCGAAAACAATTAAATTTATTATTAACACTGAACTTGCAAAAATCGATTTTCCTCTCTTCTCAATTTCTTCGTTTTTTTTTACAGCCTTACTTTGGTTTTTTATGCTGCTGCTGCTGTTGGTTTCTTTCTCCTAGACGATGTCGACACGAGGCAGCATAAATTAAGAAAAAAAAAAAAAAATGTATATTAAATCACAAAAACACACAACAGCAACAGCAAATAATATCCTTTTTCTTGCTGTTTGCTCTTAATTCACTTAAAATAATTAATTCAAATAAAGCTTTATATTTTCTAATTTTTTAATCAGTATTTATGCTATTTTGCACTTAAAAAATAAACAATTTTTCCAGTCAAAGATTTCACGTATTGCGTGCTATAGTTAACGGTTAACCGTGTTGCTCAGCCTTTCACAGAAAACTGATTGATTTCGCTTAATTTTGTATTGTTGAGAACTTCAGCTCAATATTCAAGCGTGTTCACGTTACGCGTGTTTATGTCAGTGAATGTGTATATGTGTGTGTGCTCCATGCCAGTTTAGTCTGCCAGCCTGTGTGTCTGCAAAAGTGCTGTTAGTCTCTTCGATTTAAAAGGCACATCCTGCTATTTGCCCTGTGCCCATTTGTTCTGTTGTTTCTTTGCGGCGAATTCAGGAGAATCCATTCTCAATTTGAGCTAAGCGCATGCGGCTTCCTAAGGAGAAAGAGCAAAAGCGCTGTCGCGACAGAGAGAGCACGTAAGCTCGCTCTCATTCTACTTCTTGAATCCATATGCTTTTAATAAAATTTGGCGCAATTCTTGTTTTGGACATAGCACGGTGCCTACTCAACAGTGATGATATTTGGGGGCTTTCAGGGCTTTTTGGGCCCTTTTCAATTTAAAAGGCTCCTAGGCCCTTAATATTTATGTTGGGCCCTTTTATAAAAATTTTACCGAAAAAAATAATTGCAAAATTTTAAAACAATAGCGTATTGGTTAATGAATGTTAACAACATTTGTGTTCCATTGATGAACAACTTTTAAATTTTTATTTAAGTCATTATATATTGGAGGTAGGAAACGAAATTCCCCATATATTGGGCGATTCTAAAAAAAAACTCACCGAAAACTGAAATGAGAGATAGCCCAAATGAAAATTAAAGAAAAATGTCTAAAAAATAATAAAAAAATTTCACCCAAAAAAAAAAACACAGACACAATTTTAGAAAAATGCAATCCTGCGACGTTGAAGTGTTCGACAAGAATGAAATGAAACAACCACACAGCAGCCGTGGTATTGTAAGGAGGGAAATATGGTTCTGACTGAACTTTGTAGTGCTGCCCAATATAAAAATCTGTCGTCATGATGTTTTTGCTCTCAAATTGAAAATATTGATGTATGTGTAGTCGCCCTGAGCGGGACTTAAGTTAATTATTTGAAATTTCATCAAATCATTTGAAAATATGGCGATAGAGTAATAATAATAAAAGAATCTTCTTCTATATATTTATTCCAGTAAGGGTCCCCTTATTCCAGAAAATCTACAAATGCTACAACAACACTTGATACGAGTATATCATTAGAACAATACCTTTCTAATGACCTTACCTAAGGTGTAGGTAAGCAGAAAATTATTGGATTTTTGAAAACTGATAGCGTTTAGCAGATATGAGCGCTTAAAGTTGAAAAAATGGTAAAAAGACTTAAGACACGAACTCGCTCCTATATGAATGAGAAAGTGTGATTTCCAAAGCAAAATAGGGATGTACACCCGATTTCCGGGGCGTTATCACTAGTTATTTATAATTACTTTACTCAAAATCAAAAAGTGCAAAATCGACTAAATTTTGGCGATTTTTATACCCCTACACCTACTGCGTAAGAGGTATATTAACTTTGTCATTCCTTTTGTAATGCCACGAGGGAGGCGTGGTAGATATAGAAAAGTGTATATATTTTCGACCAGCATCACCACCTGAGTCGATTATCGTGTGTCGCAAAGCTATCGCAAAATTTAAGCTTCTTTTTGAAAAATGAAGATCAAGTTAAAAAATTAGCCAAATTGAATGAAAACCACGCCTACCTCCCATACAGAGTGACTTTATTTTTAAAGAAAAATCCACAAAAATTAAAGAAATGCCTTCAAATTTTTCACGTAAGCTTTGATCTTCAATATAAATACTGACTATGAAATTTGGAAAAAACGGATGAAAACCACGCCTACCTCCCATACAAAGTAGCTTTATATTAATGGTAAAATCTCTAAGAAATCTGCTCAGAATAAAGAAAGGTCTTGAAATTTTCCACCTTAAAATCAAAGAAAATTGCCTTAAAATCAGAAAAAAAAAGTTCTTGTAAAACTGTAACCAAAATGTCTTTACCACAATGAAAAGATCGTTGCAATAATGATTTATCCTTTAACTATGCAAGTGCTGCATCAACTAAACAAAAGACTAAAGTTCTTTGAAGCTAAATCAATAAAACAATCTTTGCCGTGAAGATAAAACATTTACTATAACGATTTAGTTCTTTGTTAACAAGGAATTGAAAAAAGTATGAAAAATCAACAACTTTTTTGTGTTTTTTTGAGAGTAAGCTTGATTGTTTCAGAGACAAAGTCTGTTACTTTAAAGAATTGAATTGTAATTGTAAAAAAACACACGTTAATATTCAAACCAGTAAATTTTATTACATTTCATCAACGAAAAGAAAAGAAAAAAAATTTCTTTGCACGTCGTGCGGAATTGAACTTGACATTTTTGCTGCCAGTCCATCGCTCTACCCACTGATCCAAACAGCCTTGCTACTGTTTGCAAGTTACATCTGTTAACAGATGCAGTGTGTCACAGTATTCTGTTGATAGCAATACAACAAAAATCTTTTAATAGATTATTGTGTTATGCTGCAACATAGCTTCAGTTGTAATTAATATTGATCAATCACTCTGCGTAACCAAGCAGCTTGGCTCGATGCGTAGTGTAGTGACTGCTTAATCGGTGGTATCGGTGGTATCGGTGGGTGTAGGTTCAAATCTCCACGGCAGGCGAAGGTAAGATTTTTTATTTGATATTTAATTAATGTTTTTGTTATAATAAGCGCAAGCAGCAAAGAGAAGCCGAGAGGAGCCATTAATTTCATGAAGTCATGTACTTAAAATCAAGGATCTAACATTCTGCGTCTTTGCCTAAACGAATAAATGTCTTTGAGTACTTTGTATACTTTGAGTCCAAAGTACATTTTCTTTACTTTTACGACTTTTCCATGCTTTTTTAAAGATGTACGTCTTTGCCACAAGAATTTAAGTTGTTGATTCAAAGTATATTGTTATTGGGAATCTAACAGTCAATGTGTCTTTGCCGTTACGATGTTTTGCCTTTGGGCGCAATCTTACCAATAAAAGTCTTTGTGACTAAGTGCATTTTCTTTGGTTTAACGATTTTTTTCCCTAGGTGGACCATCACAAATCACTATAGAATTGGACTGCATAAAATATATTAAAAATATTTTTTCTATTGAGAATTTTTTTTTCGATAAAAAGCGTATTTAGATTTAAGGTGATTTTCCGAATCCTGTTATTTGTTAGGGCTAAATATTTGTGCCAAGTTGGAAATTTTAGATGTCTAATATACCAAGAAAACAACAAAATAAAATGGTCAAATTTTCAGTCATTTGCTTTACGTGGAATACCCCATAATGTGTTAAATTTCGTGGTTCATGTATTTTTTGCACTATACTGCCCTTAAAAATTAAAAAAAAAATCCATTCAAATCAATGCTTTTCAAAGTTTTGGGTCCAATAAGCTTGGATATAGCGTACAAAATGTCAAACTAATTTTCTTCAATTTATAAAATTATATTCGTTCTAGATATAATTTCATATATATTCACTTTTTGAGCATTGAAACTGTTTTTTAATATACAAACTCCTTGGAGATTAATTCCCATATAATGATTATGACTTTTATAAGCAAAGTTAATCTTTCACTTGGCCAAAAAAATGTTTTCATTATTTACACAGTTTATCTTAAAAAAAAAAAAAAATCACATTTTGAATTTAACAGTCTCATTTGTGTTATTTCTTTATACTTTTTGAACCCTGAGTGGGGGTTTGAACACCTAAACCCCTCCCCCCCTTGTCTACGGGCCCGCAATAAATAATAAAGGAATTTTGAGTCAATGAAAATGTAACTAAAAATTTCAACCTCCAATTACAATTCCAGCAATGGAATGCCTGGGGAGTTCAGGTACTCATTTACCAATTACATTTTCTATAATGGAATTGACGATTTTTCTAATTCCATTCTTGAGAGAATGATGTGTCCAATTACCAATTAAAATTGCCCTAATGCAATTGAGGAGTTTTCCAGTTATATTCCTGAGCAATTGAGATGGCCAATTTCGAACTCCTAATTCCAAGGAATTAAAATTTAATTGTAATATATACTCTTCGACCCATCTCTGAAAATGTTTCTTTTATATATTTTTTTTTAATAGAATAGTAGAACTTGTTTTTAATTGACCAGAGTTCCAGGGATAATAGTATTGATTGCAAAAAACTAAGTTCTATTTCAAAACTTTGTCAAAAAAGTTCTTTAATACCCCCAATAGTTGCATACCACAATAATATGTATAATTTTTGACAGTTCATTGAGACCATATTTTGGAAAATGAGTATTTATAAAAACAAAAATTGCTCTATTGACCATAAAGTGGTCATAAAAAGCAGTTATTTTTATAGATGTTTCGTTTGAATCGTAGTTTTGAGTTTACCGTGCTTGGAAAGTATTTTTAAACTTGAATACTTTTAACGTTGAACTCTTTGAATTGGTAAAAATAAAAACCTTCCATTTATTGATTCTTTGAGAAATAGCTACCTTTCCAACGCCTTTTTTTTCTCGTCAATTTGTATGGATATCGATGCACCAAAATATTCGTTAATTGGATTTGAAAAACTCATATGTTACCAATAATTTATAGTCATTAGAATAATTATGAGAGCGTTGAATTAAAAATACATCATACTTAATTCTAATATTGTAAATAACAATAAGATCAAAATAAAAATATCTGCCTTTCATCACGTTTGCAAAAGAAATTTTAAGCCAAAATTTACCACTCTGGGTAAAAAGTAACAAATACTTCAAAAGATCCCGAACTCTTTAAAAAACGCAAAAATTAGTGGCATTATCTATTAGAAAAAAAAACGATATGGTAATTTCAGCCCTTGAAAGGACTTTGACTGAAATACTTATCTTATGATCAATTGTGTTGTGAAATGTTTGAACACAAATACTCGAGGATTGGACCAACAATCTTTATGTAGACTCCTTACGGCTTATGTTTTCAAGAAACTTTTCATGGCAGTTTTTACTCTCTGAAGTTTGCCATTGTCTGCAGAGAGGCGAGGGCAGAACAGAAAAATTAATTCAATTGAAAAAAATATTCCGTGTCAAATGGAATTTGAACCTGGGTTCTATCGCATACAAGCCACGCACCTCCACCAGTATGCCAAGGCTGCCACTATTAGATCTTATCTAATATGTCAAATATTATATCCAATAATTTTTCAAATATCAAGCAATTTTGACTACAAAATACAAAAGATATTCCTTTCTAATGTAGAAAAGATCTTATAGATCGCGTCACTAATTTTTTTTGCTATTTTTAAAAAGTTCGGGAACTTTTGAGACATTTCTTGCATGTATTACAAATATGTTTAGAGATTTGTCGAATATTATTGCTATTTAATAAGGGAACCACTAAAAATGCTTTACGTAAGTTGGCAACTCCACAAAAAAGCTCATTTACCATTCATTTCAGTCAGGAATATTGCCAGATTAAATTGAAAAATCTAACAAACCGATGCAAATAACAACTATTGTTTGCAGAAACACTGGCATTTCTGCTTGCCATAGAGCACTAGCTTATATTATTTTCTCTCTCTCGCTCTCTCTCTCTCTTATTAAAACTAATTTGTGACCATTAAGTATAGCGCATACACGCTGCTCATTTCTTGGTAACGAATAATATTCAGATGTGCAATAAAAATATTTTTATTTTAAATCTTCCTGTTTTAAAGTGAATTTTGTTGTTATCTATACTGCTTCATCTCGTACTTCTTCTTTTTCTGCGACTTTATCTAGCAGACATGACACGCTGTGACATATTTATGTGTTAGTCTTCATGGAATTGAATAAATTTTGAATGTTCATACATGGTATATTTGAATTTTTATTGCTATACGTGTGTGTGTGTGTCATACCATGTGCTAGTGTTACACTAATAAAATTCACACATTTTGAAAGTCTTAAAAAAAAAAAACATTAACGAGTCTTATAAATTTTTCAATAAATACTTTTTATTACTTTTTTAAGTAGACTCAAACTTTTGTAATTATATTCATGTTAAATATTAACAACTTTGCCTATTTTAAACTTTTATGTAATCAAAAATTTTGAAAATTCTTTACTGTGTTGCTGCCTTAATGATGGCACTTCCACTTCCGGTGTCTTACCGCCAATTCAAATTCTGCTGCTTTAACTCGTATTTAGTCATTTGATTATAATTATTTTGACAGTCTTTGATGGCAACTGCCAAGAAACGTACGAGCGACGAGTGAAGCTGTGGTATGTGGGCGTGAATGAATTCACGGTGTGCTGACTCAGTTACGACTGTATGATTGCGATGTAGAAGCTTTGCTTATCAATCAACTTATATGCAATCAATTCATCATCCATCAATTATATCTGTTGCTCCGCGGAAGACTTATCAAAGACAAGTAGAGAATGTAAAAAAAAAAATTTCATATTAATTTTGATTTGAGTAGGTATATTTTTTTTTTATTCTTTAAAATACTTTATTCTGATCCGATTAAAAACACTTTCAGTATCAAAATTTATTTCACTGATATGATTTTCCTTTTTCGTGCCAAAGTTGTGATAATTGAGTTAAAAACAGTACCTACCTACTTTAAGGATATAAGCGTTTTGGGATTCAAGTTTTGGGATATAAAATGTTTGTCAAAAGGATAATCTTAATTCTAAAAAGTGTGTAAAAACAATTTTTTTTGCATATATATTAGATACCTCCTCTCTTACTATATCACACTTCGTCACAAAGTCTTGACCCCCTGCCCCTGATGTAACGAAACTCCTTTACTTTTTTGAAGTGAAACTTTTATAGCCGCGTATACAATAATACGGCGAGCTAGATGGGGGGTAAGACCAAGGCAACGAAATGGTTCTTATGAAAACAACAACACAGCAATTCGCTCCGCTAGTTGTATAAAAACGAAAAAGTTGCTATTGTAGAGCTTTCATTTTTTTGCTTCCACTGAGGATTAAACTCACAACAATCAGTTCCTTAGTTGGCTGTTCTAATCACTCGGCCATGAAAGCATATCTGATAGACTAGCTCATACTCATGCTAAATCAACAATCGCTCTTCTTTTCTTTCTTTTATGCTTGAATGGAGTCTTATAGCCTTATTCTGTTGATTGACAACTGTAAATTCATTGACAAGCTAGTCTTTTATGTCCTATTTTTGGATCCAAGGGGTTGAAAACATTCAAAATGTTTCGCTTATTTATTTGTTTTCTAATGTTATGAGCTTTTGTTTATACATATTTAAGAATAAGACATTTTTACAGTTGTCAATATATTTACAATTGTCAATCAACAGAATAGGGCTATTAGCATGTATAACTATTAATAGAATGCACAAAAAGCATTGCCAGCTCTTTGTCAACTCTCGCTTCGGAAAATTATTGCATTGGTTTTGACAATTCTGACACTGTGAAAGAAAACATGATCCGTACAATTACTGCGTATACATGCACAATTTTTGGTGCTGTTGCTAATTCTTTTGCAGCAATTTAAACATTACCTACTAAAATGTGCGGAGTTTGTTTATGAATATGACAAAAAATATTCCATGCAATTGAATGGTGAAATGATTATTCTAATGTTGATTAAATTGTTTTATTCCCTTGTTGTTTGTTTCAAAGTTTGCAAGCTAATAATATTTCAATTTAATATATATTTATTTTAAGGGAAATGTTTTCTTTTTATAAGGCTGCGACGAAAGAAACAACAACAGTGCAGCGTTAGCTGCAAAAACTAACTAGTATTTCCATTCATTAAAATCGATAAATTGAAATATTGCAAGCATATCTACAACTTGATTGCCGAAATTTTCCAGAAAATATCTTATATATATTTCTGTTCCCTTTTTTCTGCTTTGTTTTGTTTATTTCGTTGATACACACTTATCAATTTTTCTGATATGAGATGCTATTTGTACCGTATAAGACTCCAGTGCAGTTTTTTTTATCATGTTTCGAAGTAAGCCTTGCATTGATTGATTTGGATACAGAACATGCTGCAATATTAACTAATGCAACTTTGAATCTAAAATTTGTTTTATTCTTAGATCTGTGAATTGTCCATATAAATACGATATCTTTTAGATAATTAAAATATAGTTTTTAACTCACATTTATATCGAAATTAAAATAAAATTCGCATGCCGCGGTATTTGAACGAGCAACTTACTGGTTACAAGTTCTTCCATTACCAACTGAGCTACCAGACTATCTTCAATAATTTGGTCGAAAGTAAAACATCAGAAGGTTATGTTACTAAAATATTGTGCCAAAAATCAACTTGTTTCGATTTGCATGCAAAACAAAACAAACAAAATCCAGCTCTTCACATGTTCACAACAACATCTTGGTGTGAAACTGATTTTGTGCACTCTAAATCGTAATCCAAATCCGATTTGGATGCTGAAAAAATTATTAGAGCATTAGAAACTTATTATTTATCATTTAACTTATTAGAAAATAATGATAAATAATGACATTATAATTAGTTATGCAGTAGATAATATCATTGTTTTCTAAAAAGTATACTTTTTTAGTACAGCCATCTTTTTTACTTTTAAAGATATGTTCATGTTTTTGGTGTCATTTAAAAGAAAATTGAATAAATTACAAAATTGATTATAAAAAACAAAATTTCATTTATTACTCGAAATTCTGAGAAATTTGCAGTCAAAGTTGAAATTTGGAAAAGCGATTGGTTTCATCTTCACACGAGCACAGCTCGGTAACGGTTAAGTTGTTGGGGTTTGTTGATATACCGTTAGAAAGGTGATTTTATTGCTTCTACAATGAGTTATTAAAATAAGTTTTATGTAGGTTGGTTTTCCTGCTAGAAACAATAACGTAAATCAAAGTCGTCAAATATTGATTAACCCTGTAGCTCCTAAGAACGTGAAAACTGACCCCTCTGAAACTATATATTTGCCATATGACTATGTCAAAGTAACCAAAAATGTCCGAAAAACAGTCAAAATTAATAATAAAATTATTAAAAAGTCATTTGCTGCGTTATATTTGAGTTATGATTTCTTTAAAAAACTATAAAGATGACAACCTTAATTGATTTTTGAGTATTAGACCTGGTCGAGCAAAAACTGATCCGACAGTATCCCAATTTTAAGCTTTTTTATATTTACCAAGTGGTGGCATTAAGTTTAAAGCGGACTTCGATCATAATTACACTGGACTACCTACTAGAATTAAGCAATATTCAGGCCACATAGAACCAAGGCTCTTGCAAGCCGGCCGACTTCCAATCCAGCAAAACAAATGGAAACATTTAAATGATCTAAAGTTGGTAATTTAATCGGAGTATTACGGAGTACTACTTTAACGATAATCTTTGCCAGGTGAAGGAAGTAAAAGTTCTGTAAATCTAATGTAATGCTTAAATATTCAATTTTTTTATCTCTAGCTTCTAATATTTGCACTAAATTTTTATATGAAATTCATAAACATTAAAAAACAACGTCCTTGAATAAAATGTTTTTAAAAATGATTTAAAGCATAAATTTGTTCTTAAAAAGGCTTATTTTTAGTATAGTCCAAAAGTGTCTATCTGCGTGTCTAAAAGTGTCTATTTTATCATACAGAAAAATATCATTTTCAATGCAATATTGTCTATCTACCATAGCAGCTAAAATAACGCGAAATATAAGAAACTTTTTAGTTGTGGTGCTTAATAGACACTTTTTGTTAAAATTGCAGAAGATGGGTTCATCAAAATTGTTGCGAATTAGCGAATAAAACAGTTTTTTCGCTCTCCTGAAAAATTGTGTTTTGGTAGATATACCAAGGAGGGGCGCAACCAGAAATTTTATTGGGGAAGTTTTTAAAATAGGTCGGACTTACATATAAAAAACATGTTACCATATCGGTTATTGTTTACTGGTTAGTGAGTCCGATTTTTGCACTAATAGTTCCTGGTAAAAACTTCAGCCAGGGTAAGCAACATCTTACCATTCAACTTCTTCACCTCCAGTGGAGGACTGGCCATATTAGAGGATCTGAAGAATTCTAGAAGGTCCGGTCCAATTTGGAGCCGGTTGCCGTATAGCACATAAGAAAATGATCCCTAACAGTTTTAATTAGCAAAATTTAGTTAATATCCGATTGAAGAAGGCGCGCGCAAAGCAGAGGCGCCTGGCGAGAGCTGATGAGGCCGGCCGAAACCCGGACACGGGTTGTTACGACCACCTAAGTAAGTAAGTAAGTAATTTAGTTAATATTTAGTTAATATTTTAAAGCACATTTATTAATATACATATCAAATGAAAAAAATTTACCAAACAAACTTATAATATACAGTGCCGGTCAAAAGTTTGGAAACCCTGAATAAGAAAGAAACTTTTTGTGTTTGTCGCCATTTTTAGAAGACTAAACGTATTTTTTCGATATTTCTGTATACACTAATGGCTTCATTTTGTATTCTTATCTGATCAAACGTCTCGTTCAAAACAGGGTTCGTGCGTGTTTTTGAAATTTCCAAATCGAACAGAATCATACAAGGATAACAGCTGATCAGCCAGCGAACGATGCCACGAATCCGAACGTCAAAATCAAACGAACACTTTTATGCTATCGTTTTGGTTGCAGTTGTTAAAAGATTGGTTAAAAAATGGAAAATTCTGAACCTAAAGCAAAATAAATTATGAAATAAAAACTCCAATAGCTGCATACATTTTATTTTGATATGTCAAAAGCAATTACCCAATCACTAAACACAATAATAATGAAAAACAAATCCTCAAACCACTTAATTGCTCAAAGTATATTTATTGAATATACAAACTGAACACAAAGCGCCACATTTGCCACATTCTGCTTGTGTATAACAGTTTGAGTGTACATATCAAACAAAAGCTTGTCGAATGAGCTAACGATAAGCTTTGCTTGATATGCATATTTCAGTTCGCATAGCCATCAGGGATGATATTTGGGGGCTTTTAGTTCTTTTTTTTAGCTCTTTTGAATTGTAAAAGCCCCTAGGCCCTTTTTTGTCGTTTTAGGCCCTTTTGAAAAAAATTTAATACAAAAAAATAATTGCAATTTTTAACAAGAAAAGTTTATTGGTTGATGTCTGTTGACAACATTTGCGTACGATGCCATCGTTTTACCAAATTTTAAATTTGGAGGTAGAAAATGAAGGTAGGAAATATCGTCCACAGAAAAAACGCACAAAAATTAAAATTAAAAATCACTAAATCAAAAAATTACAAAAAAAAAAAAAAAAAAATTATGGAAAAATTTAAAATAATTACCTAAAAAAACGAAAATATGACCAAAATTTTGGAAAAATTGCCTAAAATATATGAAAATCGCGTCTACAGTATAGATTTGATAGACATCACAAAAAATGCGCTTGCGTAATAATAATATAGATAACCATTTCACTCACATTTCACAGTAGTCAATGTGAACTATCACTCGAAAACAAAAGGTGAAATTGGGCCCTAAAAAATTAGGTGATTTTTGTATGGCAAATAGCCAAACCAAAAAACGAAATTTTGCTCAAAAACGTGCAAAACTGCATTCATTTTTTTGGCGGTTCTAAATGAATATTAACCGAATTTGATTTGATTTTACTAGTGATTTTTATTTAAAGTCTATATTTCCTATCGCCTTTTTAAATGTTCTCATTAAAACAAGTTCCTTTATATACAGCCACTATCACATAAAAAGCATGCTTTTCAGTTATCTCAACTACAAATTTAGTTTGTTTTCCAAGTTATATGAAAAAAGCGAGCCCTAAAGGCTCCATCGTAGTCCTGACAATGCCTTAATATACATAGAAATTAATCAATTTTGTTATCAATTCAATATCAACGCTAAGAAAATCAGGCCAGTACCATCTTTCTACACCCTGATGAAGTTTTGGTAGCAAATTTCAAACTTATTTCTTGGCGATTGTTTTGTCATCTTATCAGATGTAATCTGACTTAATTTTCTTCTTGCAAAATTCTTTATTCTAAAATTGTGGTCATTTATGAAACTATTTTTTGTTAAATTCAGCCATGCCTCAATATATTTTTTGACAGGAGTGAATTTTTTCTACTCTATTTCGTCCCGCTTCATTGATTCGTCTTCTTACAAGTCATAACGAAGAAGAGTCTACATTAATTTGCTCATTCACTTCAGACAACCTACGACTATTTAAAGGTGGATATAACCGATGTGCGGTTTTATGTGGAAATGCTTTGCAATTTTTTGCTAAAATTTTTTTTTGCAGAAATACACTATATCTAAAGATTGTTTTTGCCAGTTTTTAATTAAAAAAAATTTTGACACATATAATGCGCAAAACAAAACGTATTTGAAATAATCACTTCAAACAGTATTAAGATGAAGAGTGATTAAATTTAGTAATTTAAATTAGAGTGTGCTATTTTTGTGATCAACCAAGAATTTCCTTCCATGTTCGGCTTAAACGGCACAAATGAAATAAAACACGAAAAAGTTTAAGTTTTTTGATTTCCCAAAACTGCTAATACGAAATTTTGACTATTTTCACCAAAAATAAACTGGACTTGTTGATTATTAAAATATGTGCTATTTGTGAGACCATGGCCGTGTGACCAAATAGAAAGTTTCAATATTGAGTTGACGCTTTTTAAACCTAAAAGCCCTATTAACGTCACATATACCCAATTTCTGTTTGAATTCTGGCCCTTTTCCAACTAAGTCAATGTCATCCCTGATAGCCATCGTTCGTTGAATGCTTCGTTAGGAATTCAAAATGAGGCTTTAAGTGCAATTTGGATATCTTCTTAACGATTTACATTAATTTTGTTAAAATATAATATATTTTATAGACCATTAGCCATGATAAGTTATAACGAAGATGATTTATTGCAATTTGAACGTACAAAATATTGCATGCTTTGTGCCCACCCAATGTACACAAAACGGATGCAGATCCGTTTCGAACCCGTTACGGGTCCGTTAGTACGCACTTCGCTTTCTTATATTTCGACGGGCCACTTTCGAACCCGTTACGAATATCCGTAAAAAAATGGTCACAGCGTTAACATAAAAGGCAGGCTAAAATTTTTTATTAAATATTTTATTTTATTTTCAGTGGATTAAGGGTACGAAATACAATTGTGCACTTAATTTTATTGCAAATAACTTTTTTATATCACTAGGCACGTGCTCTTCAAGCTCTCCTTCAAATCTAATAAAACTAATTGACCGAATTATTAAATATTTATCATGCGTGAACAAGTTACATGTGACTATGGAATAGCCGTACACAAGATATTTTCCGGAAACTTTTTTAATTGCGTTAATTTTGTACGCTTTGTCATTATAGATTGTAAAAGTTATTGGGATGCTTTAAGGAAAAATAATGTTCAGCTGTTCGAAGATACAAGTAAGAGTCATCCTTGAACTCACCAACATTGTACTCGTATGTTTGATCTTTTGAATTAATATTTTACCGTTTAAACTAGCCTCCACTATTCTTGTATACATTTGAACACAAAATGATTTTTTGTTTTAATTTACGTTTAATTTCCTGCAAGAAGTTTTTGAATTTGAATGCGTCAAACTTTGCTTAGGGAACCTATATTTTTTAATATAAAAAATAAAATTTAGCATTTAGCATACATCCGTTTCCAATCTGTATTATTAAAAAAAAAGAGTCCGTTGCGAATTCGCATTATTTAGAAGAAACGAGTCCTTCTCGAATTCGCGTTAATTTAAGAAAAGGAGTCCGTCTCGAAGTCATATATGAAATCAGGTGTGAGTCCGAGACGGATCCGTAAAAATGAAATAGGCGATTCGCGTTTTTGAGAGGAAATTCAAACGAAAACGTGCCAGTGACGGATCCGTAACGCAATCCGTTTCGGATAAAATGTACGAAGAAAGGAGTCCGTCTCGATATTCGAAACGGATCCGTTTGGCACATTGTGGATTCACACTTGTCATAGATATTACTGTAGTTGTGATGGCGTTTACTTGAATGAATGAATGAAAATGAGAACAAGCAGTTGGCTTGTAACGGGAATTCAGCAATTTGACTCTTGTTTCGAAATTTTTCATTCCAATTTCATAACGTGTTAGACATTGTACATTCAACGAAATTTCATACATACAAACCAATGGCAAAAAAAAAAAGACAATTGTCCATTGAAAAACGATCTAACGTTGTTGTTTTACATAAAACTGGCAAAACATTTAATAAAATTGCAAAAATATTAAAAATTTCCCAAGGAACCGTTTTCAAAACATCAAAAAGATACAGTGAAACAGGCACAAACGTTGATAAAAAACAATGTGGTCGACCTCGCAAAACGTCAAAAAAGATGACTACAAAATAATCACCATCAGCAATGCAAATCGTTTTCAAGCTACCGCAAAAATCAGAGCCACAATCAAAAACCGTTTATCTTCACCAATTTTGGTATTAACAGGCCAACGTCGATTGCGAGAAAAAGGATTGTTCGGGAGAGTGGCTGCCACTTCTGCGACCACAAAACAAGAAGAAAAGACTGGAATTTGCCATGCACCATAAAGACTGGACTCTTGATCAATGGAAATCGGTGTTATGGTCAGATGAATCAAAATTTGAAATTTTCGGATTACATCGTAGCAATATGTTCGCCGTAAAACGAATGAAAAATACAAATTGAAGTGCACACACCCACGGTCAAGCATGGTGGCGGCTCGGTGATTGTATGGGGGTGTTCCAGCTACGAGGGAGTTGGTGAGCTCGTTAAAATTGATGGAATAATGAAAAAGGAAGACTATCATCGTATACTGCAGTTCAGTGCAATACCATCTGGAATTGGCCATATCGGTTATGGACTCAGCTATCAACAAGACAATGACCTCATGCACAGTTCAAAGTTGTGTTCCACATATTTAAAACGAAAAAAAGAAGAAGAAGGAGTGCTGCAAAAAATGGTTTGGCCTCCGCAATCTCCAGATGCAAATCCTATCGAATTGCTGTGGGAAGAAATGAACCGTCAAGTGAGAGTTTGAAACCAAGCATCCAAATTTTAATGTGGAATTATTTGAAAGAGGCTTGGAACAACTTTTAAATACAAAAACTTTAAAATATTGTCAATAGAATGCCCAGAATCTGTGCTGTTATAATAAAAGCAAAAGGTGCTTATTTCGGCGAAAAGAAGCTGGCCTAATTATATTGAATTGTATATCTATAAAACTTTTTCAAACTTTTCCAAACTTTTGACCGGCAATGACTTTTATAAAAACTTAATTACATAGCATTTGTTAGTATTCTTGATACTTTTTTATGGAAGGGTGGACCATAAAGCTAAAAATATAAAAATTTTTTTTAAAAATATCTTCACAATAAAAATTAAAGGAGGTTCCGAGAAAATACGGCTAAAAATGCAACAAAAATGTTAAGAAATAGCCAAAAAGTATCGAAAGAAGATAAAAGTGATAAAATTGCTACTTTATTAATTTTATAATAAAAAGAAAAAATAGTAGTAGGTATATGCACCAATCCGTGGAAGAGCATGCAAAAACTTTTTGCCATTTAAACTCTTCTGAAGCTTATTTATAATTTTTAAGACACACCAACATTGAAAACTTAAGTTGCTTCAATCAAATATCTGAAGTAAAGTCTTTGGCTAAAGTAAATACAAATAGGCGCGATATTCTTACAAGAATTATTAACTTTATATAAATAATATGCTAAATACGGATTAGCTTCAGAGAAAATGAACAGGAGGCAGCTTATACGTAACAAGATGAGTTCATTGATCTTGGGACATTTTTTAGAATTGGTTCGTTTAATAAGAAGATATGATGTTTGTCTCAAAGAATATGTTAAATCATCAATAGTCAGCTAAACTATTAACAAATTATAAAGGAAGAGGATACTTACATTATATATTTTTAAAGGCATGTTATTTATATTTTTTCCCACTTTTTTTACCCGTTTTAGGTTGGTAAAATGCCATTTGTCGTTTTTTTACGCCTGCGTGGGTTTTTTTTTAGAGATGTGTACAATTTTTATCTTGGAATTTTGAATAATAAAGGCTATCGAGCTATCGCTTGATCCATTTACTTTTTTATTTGAAAGGTATCTTCTTCAGAACATGCTGCACCTTTATTTATGACTGGAAAATTGCATTTTTCTGAACTTTAAAAGTACCTTAAAACATTGTACAACGTTTTGAAAATAAGCGTAGTGAAGCAAAATGCCTTAAGGTGAGAGGGCCGGTCAAGTCATTGTTTTCCAGGTCAAATTTTAGGCCTCAGTCCGTCACTGTTCACCTCACAGTAGTAAATTGCAACTTTTGGGAGTAATATTTGCATATGAAAGTATGATAAAGTTTACCAAAATTCCAAGAATTGTGGTTGCAATGATATACAAATACACAAGAATTCCACCACAATGATAACATACATATTAGCTGCATTCCCTTGGCACTTGGATCAGATCAAATCTCAGTGGAACAGATTTTGTTCAACTTTATTACAATTTGGCATCATTCGCGATGAAGTGTCACTTTACATATAACATACATATTAGCTGCATTCCCTTGGCACTTGGATCAGATCAAATCTCAGTGGAACAGATTTTGTTCAACTTTATTACAATTTGGCATCATTCGCGATGAAGTGTCAAAATACGAGTGCGAGCAGTAAGACAAAAGAAGACTCGTCGAAGTACTCAGTACCTCTGAAGTACTCAGATTTGCCAACTATGTTCGTTTTGAAAAAAATGCTTTAAACTTGGTTGCATTTTAAGATCAGAAATAGAGCCGGGAAAAGAGCTGGTTCTAAATTTTGTTTTGGCATTATGAATAAAATAGAGCCAATAGAGCCACTCTCTAGATCAACGACCACGGGAATGCAGCTGATGATAACTAAAAATAAGTTTTTATAAAGTGTTTTATTTGGATTAAAAATAAATTGAAAATTGAAAAAATTGCGATCCATTGTTTGCTTTTTACAGAAAAAAAGTTAGTTATAGGATTATTGTGCTTAAGATAAACAAAATAAACCAAAACTATATTTTCAAATTCAGTTTAAGCTTACTTTCAGCGAGTTTATCTAAAATAAAATCCACTGATGGAGTCATATCTCTGTACAGATTAAGCAATGTGAGACCGTTAATCTATCTTGCAGCATATTAGAAAATATTTCTTTATTGCACAATTCTAAGGCTTCAAACACTGTATTTTTACATAGCTAGTTTTGTTACTTTCAAACCAAACATTCAGTTTCATTTTAAAATCTCCAAAATTTATTCCAAATCATCTAAATAAAATCCAATTAGTTTTTAAGAAATTCCTAAGGCGCCATATCCAGCGGTTTTGTAGCGTGTCATAGTGTTGAAATGAGTAGTGGAAATTGATATTGTGTGAATTGAATTGAATTGATATTGAGTGAATATGAATTTGAGATAAATCAAACGCTTGCCAAAAAACGTTGACTTTAGTGTCAAATCAAGTTTTATTTTGTTGGCTTTAAGCTACGGATATAATAAATAAATTTTATACAATATTATATGGTGAAATAACCAATTGAATGTGTGGTAGTTTAATAATCCACAATGAGTACTTCAACCACAGCTATATCTAGGGAACTAAACGCCCTTTCACCCTAGTTGGTCATTCAATGGGTGGCGCCATTGCAGTGTTGTTTTCCATAGTTTAAGCATTTTTATATTAAATACTCGTATATTGTTATTGTTATATAGTTGACAAAAAACACATATTTCACAAATTTCGTTTTGTTAATGGGTTTTGCTTAAAATTAACCATTGCCTGTTTTTGACAGATCTAGGGGCATTTTAGGTGCGAGAGATACGCCACCAAATATAATAAGAAAATACGCTACCACACCATACTCAAATCAAAAAATTGTCAACAATACCTCAAGTGGGCAGAATTACAACTAAAAAATTTAATCTCATGTATTCTAAACGAATAAAACATGGATAGTTTTAAAGTTTACGGTTCAACGACAATAGATTTGAAATTTATATTTTGGGTTTTCATTATATTGTTAAATACTTGTGATTACTTTTCGTGTTTTGCTACGATAATTTTGGGAGAGCGGGGGGCTTAAGCCCAAAAAGCTGCCTTTTGGTTGCGCTATTGAGATATACATTATTGAATATTAGCCCTCAAATATACAAATTTCGTATTAAACGAAAGGTGCTTAGCCACACATCGTTCCTACCACGTTAAACTATCAAATGTGACACACATTTGCATATTACATTGGAAAGTTTGACGACATAATGGCATCAATTTTGTAGAGATAAATTTTTTTGCAATTTTATAGTTCAATATCATGCAGTTCTCCCAATAACATCATTTTCACTTATGTTTGAATTCAAACATAATTATTATTAATATTTGTTTTTTGCTATTAAATTTTTAGCTTTTTATATTAAAATCTTTTATTTAAAAATTCACTTATTTTGATAAAAATTAAATATTTATTATAAATAAAATCGACAATATGGGTGAACAAAAATATTGTTTTTTCTCGACGTTTCCATATGTGTAAACTTAGGTGTCTCAAAAAAGTTGAAGTTTTTTTTTTTAAAATATTTTCGCTCTTAATATTTTCGTATGATGTTCAAATAAATGTAAATAAGATTTGGTGTAGCTAAAACCCGTGCCGACTTGCATCGATACATGCCAGTACTTGGTGATATGAGAAAAGAGTACTAATTTTTTCCAAAAAACCCAAATAACTTTTGTATAAGAGGAAGTTTTCAAAAAGCTGGTTCCATGCTTATTTTCTGTTAAATATTTCTCTAAAATATGCTGCCAAACATGAAAATTGTGATTGACATTTTACCTGAGTTGTGATTTTTTACTTTTCGAAAAAAACTCCTTTCAAAATAGGTAAAATTTTTAGAAAATTTAAATGGAATCGGGGAAATATTTTCTTAAACTATACCTAATGCAGATGCAAGAAATTGTGTAATTATGTTGCACAACGTTATGATTTTTTTTTGCTAGAAGTGTATTTATTTGAAAATTTTGAGTTTGAGTATTTTTACGAAAAAAACCCTAAAAATGCAAAAATATAAAACTTTTAAAAAGAAAACGATGAATAAGTTTAGCATAGTTAAGCAAAATATAAAACGAAATTTAAAAAAAAAATATATTATAAATGTTGAAACTTGATTTCAAAAATACTTAAAATACTCTTTTCTAGCATTTACATCACAAAAAAAAAAAAAATTTAAAAAAAAATCGAATAACATATATTTTTTACTCTAAGTAACACTTGCTAAGACTCAATTCAATCATAAAAGATAAAAAAGAAGAAATGTTTGTTGATTTAACATGAGTATCTATCCAGTGGGTAGAACAGCCAACTACGGAACATAGCGTAGTGTGCTCAATCTTCGATGAACGCAATAATAGGACAAATTTTTAAACATAATTTTTTTGTTTTTATACAACCAGTTCGGCGTATTTTCAGTTGTTTTCATAAAAACCTCACAGTTATAAAAATAACAAATGCTATAAATACGCTTTGTTAATATACGATTAAACTGTGAATAGCCCAACTATTCCCTCAACTTCCGTTAAGTGCTCGGTTTTAACTGGTGCTATACCAAAACAAATATTGAAAAAAGCATAAATCTGCCATCTTGAAAATAATTTATGGTTGTCCAGCTTTCTAGATCTATATTTGTATCTCATTTTGCTCTTGATACATCCGAAGAAGACGTTTTACATCATATAAACTTTAAATTGAATCTTGTTAACAAGAATATTTCGGTTTACAAAAATAAAATAAATTTACCTGGGGATCTCTTTAATACGGTAATAGATCAAGGTTTTTGGCCTGAAATACGTTGATCCACGAATATATTCCTAGATCACAACCTAAAATTACACTTGCTATTTTACCTGTTCGTACTACTATACAAAAAAACTAGATTGTTGCCTTGCATTCCTTATCTTATACTAAAATGTTCGAGGATTAAATACAAAGTTTAAATATTTACACATTTTAAGCCACAACCTACTTTTTCACATATTTGTTTTCAGTGAAACTTGGCTAAATACTGAAATTCTATATAATAATTTCAATATTTGCCGCAAAGATAGAAATGCTATTGCTGGTAATTCTTTTGATGGCGGTGGAGTTCTAATTGCCGTTTAATCTTCTTATTTCTCACAAGAAATAATAATACCTGAGGCATCTGATATTGAATTTTATTATGTTCTTGTAAAGAATGGTGTGTTACATCTTTATGTAACATGTTCATATATTCCTCCTGTTTCCAATGTAGAGGTATATTTGAAACATTTGGTTTCGTTAAATAGAGTGTGTTTAAAACTTCAGCCGCATGATCACATTCTAATAAAGGGTGACTTTAATCTTCCTGCAATATTATAGCTTTCGTCTGAATGCTTATCTGCTTTCAAGTCAAGGACTTTTCCAATTAAACAGCCACTTTAACAAGAATAGCAGTTTGTTAGATCTTTTATATTTTGACGACAGCAATATTATTTCAGTTTCAAGGACAGATACACCCATGCTCTCTGAAGATCTGTACCATCCAACTTTAGAAATTGCTCTTAATTTTCCTAAACAATCTGTAAAGAATCGTATTACTCAATCTCCTACTGAGTTAAATTTTTATAGAACCAATTATGTTTTGTTAACCTTGATTCGGCTGACTCTGCTTTTAAAAGAACTCTCAATGATTGTTTTCTATCATCAGTACCCCAGAGAAAAGCCCGTTTAACATCTGGTCCTGTATGGTTTACTGAAGAACTGAGAAAATTCAAAACTTAAAATTCTTGCATTATAAAAAATTTAAAAAAATTCATAGCATTACAGATTTTGGTTCTTAAACCTCTAATAAGTACAAGTATCTTTTACTTCATAAAAGTAAAATTAAACATCAAGTCTGATGCAAAATCATTCTGGAACTTTGTCAACATGATTGACGCAAGATTGATTCCTAGTCTTCAGCTACAATAGCATTTGTAATATTTTCTCTGACTTTTTCAAAGCGACCTATTCATCTTCATCCTATGATAATCTAAGCTTTTCATTTAATGTTCAATCTGGAGATATTTGTCTTCCAATAATTGATACTGAGACGGTTTCATCATACTTAAAAGCTCTTAAAACGTCATATAAAAGTGGTCCCGACATTATACCGTTTTGTATACTAAAATAATGCTGTGATGAATAAGTAACTTCTATCACTTTGCTTTTTTCTCTTTTTTCTTCGAGTTGTCTGGAAGTCGTCTTTAATTATTCCGTTGCACAAGTCTGGTAAGAGGTCTTTAATCGATTACTGTCGTGGAATTGCAAATTTAAGCGCTTTGCCTAAGCTTTTCCCGGCAATCAGTACTTCACAATCATCACATAGTGGTAAATCTTTATTGTCTCCACTACAACATGGATTCGTTTCTGGAAATATACGATTACAAACCTACAAACCTACTTGAATCCAAAACCATTGAGAGTTTTGGAAAAGGTTTACAGACTGATGTTATATACATAGATTTTAGTAAAGCTTTTGATGTTGTTAATCATAAACTATTAGTCTTAAAGTTATCTCTTGCTGAATTTCCTACAACACTTGTAAGATGGATTGAATCTTATTTATGCAATTGAACACAACGTGTTCTTTTTAAACTTGTGAAATCTTATGAGTTTCCTGTCACTTCTGGTGAGGATGCCATCTCGGGCCTCTTCTCTTTTTACTGTTTATAAACGATTTGCTATCTGTCATAAAGCATTCGAGTATTTTAATGTACGCAGACGACGTGCAACTATTGCATCCTTTCAAAAATGCTAATGATGCCGTTCTCTTGCAAACTGACATAGACCATTTTTATAGCTGGTGCAACGTGCATCGTATGAATCTTAACATGAAGAAATGTAAGCGCATGACCTGCACTCGAAAATCTCCTGCAACATATATTCATAAAATTTGTGACCATACATTAGAGTCTTTAGGTATCTTTCATGATCTTGGAGTAACTATGGATAGTAAGTTTCGCTTTAATATTCATATTATTAAAATTATAAATCGAGCAAATAGTACTTTAGGTTTTATGAAACGATGGGCAAAAGAGTTTAATATCCCTATATAACAAAAACCTTATTCACCTCTCTAGTGCAACCTATTTTAGAATAAGCTTTAATTGTTTGGTGCCCCCGATTAAGTTGTTACATTGACGAGATTGAATCAGTTCAGAAAAAGTTTCTTATGTTCTGCTTAAGGCCTTTCCACACGGAGAAACGGAAAAGTAACCCAACTGCAACACAATTGCTTAGAAAGTTGCAAGCCACTGCAATTCCAAACATTATTGCAACCTATGCTTTCAGATCACGCACAACGCAACATTGATCTCTCATTGCAGTTTATAATTAAATAAGCAGCGATATTTCTCTATTTCTTTCTATAACAAATACAAATTTTTTAACTGCTCGCTCATTGTTGCTTCCAGTATTCAAAATACAAAACATGAAACACAATTTTTCGGAATTTAATTTATACTTTTCTCAATTTGAAGTACGACACAATTGTTTTAAATTATCAAGGAAAACACAAGTCGCTGATATAAATTGCAGCAAACTGTGTTGCATAAAACTTATCGCAAACGTGCTGTCAACTAGTTGTAAAAAAGTTGCTTCGTCTGAAGGTTCCGATGTACTTACATGGGTTAGCAACATTTGTTGATGTTGCGTTGTTTTTCAATTGCGCCGTGTGGAAAAGGCCTAAGCTATCTTTACTGCAATTTAAATTATCACCTACCACCTTATGAATATCGGCTGCAACTTTTAAATCTCTCTACTTTAAATTATCAGAGAATCATGCTAAATGATTTGTAAAATTTTACATGGAATGTAGACAGTCGATATCTACAGAGCAAAATTTACTTTAATATTCCTCTCCGACCTAGAAGATCTTTTGAGTTACTTTACATGAACTTTTGTAGAACTAATTACTTGCAAAACGAACCACTTAGAAGCGCTTGTGGGAACTTAAATTTTGTTTCAGATGCAATTTCTTTAAATGAATCCGTTTACTCAATAAAACATAATATTTTAGATTATCCACAGTACCGCCACTAATCTGGATCATGCTTTCCAAACTTTCCTGGATCATGCTGGATCAAACTTAATATTTTCCTGTGATGTTTGGTAACAACTTATACAATCTAGCTGTGTAGTTTAATATGATTAGTTTAATATGCGATGATTACCTCCGTCTCGCCTGGAATATGCCGGTTTGACGACGTACGACTAGCTTTGCGTGCAGTGTTGCCACTTTTTAAAGCCCAAATTCCTCAAAAATTCCTCAAATTTAAATAAAATTTCTCAAACAAATTTTTGAAGCGATATTTTATATAAATAAAAATTTTTAGGTGCGTATTAGTTTTTAAAATTTAGTTATAGCCATAAACATTGCAGTAGTGCCTATTTCTTCCAATCGTCTTTTAAATTAACCCGTTAACATCCAGAAGGACAATTTTTGGTTGAAACTTTCAGCAGAAAAATTTGTACGCAAAGCCCGAAAATATTTTAGAAAATACATACTCTATTTTTCTCAATTTTTTTCTCAAAATGGCGGCTCAAAAACTCAAAAACGTCTTAAACTTTTTTATTTTTTCCATGGTGATCCTAAAAAAATTTGAAGGTGACATTTTTCTCATGAGATAAAATTTTATTACGGAGTTGACTTAGCAGAATAAAATGTTTGATTAAGTAAATTACGTAAGAAAATAGTAATTTATATATTTTGGCTTTCTGGTAATTAATTGTTCAATATTTCATTTAGGTTCGCAATGGAAAAAATTAGAAATTGTAAGTCTTCCTTTCTGGGCCGCCATTGTGAGACAAAAAAAAAATCATAGTCAAAATATTAGCCAGATTTGGAAAATTAAAACACTCTTACCGCCTTTGATTGTGTTTCCAACACTAAGAAAAAATTTTGAAAACTGTTAAAAATCACAGAAAAATGCTGTAATTTTTATACCCCAACGCGTACTGCGTAAGGGGTATATTAACTTTGTCATTCCGTTTGTAACGCCAAGAAGGAGGCGTGGCAGGTATAGAATAAATATATATACTTTTGATCAGCATCACCTCCTGATTCGATTTCCGTGTGTCCGTCTGTCTGTCCGTCTGCCCGTCTGCCCGTCTGTCGACTCGATTACAGCCGCAATTATAAATATAAAATATATAAATAATAAATATAAAAAAAATTTAAAAAAAAAAGGTTTTATTTAAAACCAAAACGTGAACTAAAAAGAAAAAAATTAACTTCAGTGACATTTGTCATATATGTATATAGTAGTTATATTCTAGATTCAGAAGAACCTCTCTCTTGATTAGCCATCATCATAATAAAAGCGTACGTAAATAGGAAAGTTCTATGGACGTATATCAATTTAGAAATTTTCAAAATGTAACATATACAAGTTTAGTATACAATATCAGTGGAATTGAATCTTTTAGTAGGCTTATCCGTACATAAACCAGGATCCATTATACAGGTGTACTGCACAATATCAGTGTCTTAAGCTTTTAAAATTTAAATGTATTTTACATTTTTTTTATTGTTTACTTTTAAGTCTTAAATGTTTATTATGAACATCTTTTATTTTGAAAGCCTTACATATAGCATTTTAATTTTTTAGACCATTAACCTTAACAGTTCCAGTGAACATTATTTATACCATTTACATTATTTATTGGATTATGTACTTTATTATGATAAAGCATTTTTATTGATTTGTGGGCGGGAATAGGAGGTGTGGCCAAATTTTAACCCCTATCTCCTACTTGAAGTAAATGTGCTGCCAAATTTTCAGCTGAATCGGCCTAGTAGTTTTGGAGATATATCATTTTTATTGATTTGTGGGTGATGAAAGAGGGTGTGGCAACATTTTTTTTCTAACCCAAGCCTTACTTGAAGGACATTCACTCTCAAAATTTCCGCTGAAACAGCCCGGTAGTTTTGGAGATATATTAATTTGTGGGCGGTATAGTGGGTGGGGTCAAATTTTTTTCTTAATCCCCATTTTCTACTTGAAGGAAATTTACTACCAAAATTTCATCTGAATCGGCCTATTAGTTTTCGAGATATAGCATTTTTATTGATTTGTGGGCGGTAAAAAGGGGTTTGGCAGCATTTTTTTTCTATCCCATGCAATACTTGAAGGACATTCACTGCCTAAATTTCCGCTGAAACAGTCCGGTAGTTTTAGAGATATATTAATTTGTGGGCGGTAAAAGGGGTGTGGTCAAATTTTTTTCATAAACCGGATTTACTACTTGAAGGAAATTTACTACCAAAATTTCATCTGAATCGACCCGGTAGTTTTCGAGGTATAGTATTTTTAGTGGTAAAATTTTTTTTCATAATATTGCATTGTCACCGGGCTTACACATGTATGCTAAATTTCAACTTAACCGGAGACCCACAAGCTGTCGAAAAATTGTTTGCAACATTTGCGGACATACATACATATATACATAAATACAAACGAAGCAAGTTAAATAAAAGCTTATAAAAAGGAAGATCAAGTTCGAAAATGGGCCAAATCGAATGAAAACCACGCCTACCTCCCATACAAAGTGACTTATATTAACCGTAAAATGTATTTAAGATGCACAAAAGTTAAAGAAATGCCTTGAAATTTGGCATCTAAGCTTTGCTCTTCAATCTTAATCCTGGCTATGAAATTTGGAAAAATCGGGTAAAAGCCACGCCTATCTCCCATGCAAAGTGGCTTTATTTAAAAAGTAAAATCTTTTGAAAATCCACAAAAATTAAGGAAATGTCTTGAAATTTTGCATATAGGCTTTGATATATAATATAGAACATCACTATGATATTTGGCAAAATCGAATGAAAACCACGCCCACTTCACATACAAAGTGGCTTTATTTTAATTGTAAACTGCCTTAGAAATCCACAAAAATTAAAGAAATGTCTTGAAATTTTGCACATTAGCTTTGATATATAATATGAACCATCTCTTTGATATATGGCAAAATTGGATCAAAACCACGCCTACCTCCCATACAAAGTGACGTCATCAAAATAGGAAAACTTTCGTTAATATAAAAAACTGAATGTCATCGTGTATGTCGTGCCAAAAGGCTTTGAATATACTTTAATATGGCCGCGGGGGGGTATTTTAGCTTCGGTAACCTGCCGAATCTCCATCCTGACTAGTTTTAATTGTCAGTTAAAAATTTAAAGTCAAATTTTTGTGAGATTTTTCAAATACTGCATCGTGTAAAGCACCCTCAAAAATAGTAGGAAAAGGTATTTTCTAAAATATTTTCCGGGCCTATCGTTATTTTTCTGTTCAAAGTTTCAAAAAAAAAAAAAGTATCATTCTGGGCGTCAACGAGTAAAATAAAAGAAATGGTACAATTGCCAAATTCCTCAAAATTTCCTCAAAAAAAAAAAAAATTCCTCAAAAATTACTCACAACCCCTGTAAATTCCTCACGTTTTGAGGAATTTCTCACAAAGTGGCAACACTGTTTGTATATGTGAGCTGTGCTCTAATCCATATTTATATAGATATACACGCTATAGATATATTTTGATTATCCAGAGCAAGACCTCGTCTGTCTTGCCTACCACATGTATGAGCTCGACCTCGTCCGTCTAGCCTGACATATGGGAGCACCGCTCTAATCAATCATTCTGTTTACTACTAAGAAGCTAACCGGATTACCACTGTATATAACTGAAAGCCTGACAGTTTAACATTTTTATAAAAATTGAATTAGCATACAAATAAATAATAATTAATAAATAATAATATACGGTGTCAATAATATACGTTACGTACAATAGATGTTGTATCCTTCACGGGCTGTATTAATTTAATTCCCTAAATTTCGGCATCTTTCTGTCTATTTAGGTTTTATTAAACCAATAATAATTATTTAGATATAATAGATATTTAGATATAATGAAATCAAACCTAAAAAATTAAACCATAAATATATTACTAAAAATAGCAATTTTTCCAATGTGAGATCCTATAGGTAAATTTTCAAAAAAATTAACGATAAATATGCAAAAGCCATTAAATAGCAAATTGTCAATTTCAAAGTTCCTCTACTGTTATCAGCAAATTCTAAATACTTAAACACAAGATCCTTTTATTTATTGTTAATTATTTATTTTTTGATTGATTTACTTTTAGTGACAAAAAAGATCAACATTTATTTAATAAATAGTTTATGTATTTGCTAAATTATTTTATTCTAACAAATGATGAAACGAATAGAAATAGTTTAATATGTTGAATTACACATTTTTTAAATTTCTTCAGAGAAACAAGTTTATTTTACAACAAAAATCAATAGTTTTTTTATATATTTTTCACTACAAAAAATTGTGTTACATGATTTTTTATGAAGTTAACTTAATGATTATTTTCATTTAAACTAGTTTATGTTAAGCTTAGGTAAATAAAAACAATAGATTTGTCTAAGGAAAACTTTTTACATAAATAAATAACTTAAAAAACTAGAGTTAAGAAAGTAACTAATAATAATTAATATAAGCATATAGTTTTTTTTTTAATAACTATTCAACATATACTTACATATATATTTTGACAATAAATTTCAGACTAGCATCAATATTTATTCAATAAGAAATTAGATTATAGAGTTTGTGTTGAAATGAGGAAAATAAAACTTCAAGCTGCACTCTATAACAGAGGTGTAAAGCCCCCCATACACATATCAAGTTACCAAACAACTGAGTTGGAAACTGAATTGGTACTCGACCACACACAATTCAATCGCTTAGATTGACTTGGCATTCAACTTTGATTTTGCTTTGGCTGTGGCTGATATTTGAGTTGACCACTCCTCCACACACTATTTGATCGAGCAGCCAACTTGATAAGTTGCGTACAAAAAATCAAAATATTTAAAATTTTCCTCAACCAACTCAATAACTGCCAAATAAATCAACTGACTGCGCCACACACAAGTTGATTTTCTGATAGTTCTCTCGAAGTTGGTCGGTAATTTGATAAGTGTATGGAGTGCTCTAGAGTCACTCATGACTTCGAAATAAAAATAAACCCTAAATTTCCTGTAGCAATTACAGACTAATATGTATTTTGCGCATTAATTACTCTTTAAGAAAATTTTTCCTGCTTTTATGAAAAGAACCGAATAGATGTTTTTCTCTAACAAGCATATTATGCTTTTTGTATAACTACGAATTATGCATTTTTGGAATTAAAGCAAGTTAGTTTTTTGATTTCTTAAAAAATTTTCAGCAAAGTTGAAAAATAAATAAAGTGAATTTTTTTTTGTAAAACATAAATAAAAAGTTTGCTAGTTAAACAATTTTAGTTATTTTTCAATTAATATAGATTTTCACAAAAAAAAAAAGAAAAGGAAAAATATACAAAAATATTATTTACACATTAACTTTTTATACAATATATTTTTGCATAAAAAATTTTGATTTTTAATTGTTTCACTTAAAAATTTACAGAAAGTTTAAATCTTTATAAAGTATTCTCAAAAAAAAAAAAAAAAAACACAATGGAAACACTTGGATTTACACTGTTTAGGGTAAAGCTACCAAAGTGGGCATTCAGTGGCTTGTTGACATAGTTGTAAAAGTTTTCTAAAGTTGTGGATTGATTGGATTTTTTTTTTTTGTATTTTATTTGTTACACTTACGGAGAGTTGTTTTATATTTGTTATAGTGTCCAACGCTGATTGTGCCACGCTGCAATTGCTGGAATCAAGTTGCTGACTTGTCGCAATTCGGCAGAAGCACTGGTTTTGGCCACCCAGTCAACTTAATTCCAGGAACTGCAACGGACCGTTAATTTTGCTTGACGTTCAGTTTAAAATTTTGTTATGATTTTTTATATATTTTCTGTATTTTATCGCTACACAAAGAAGTTAGTTTTATAAAATCAGTTAATTTTAATAAGGTTACTTCAACATTTAATTAATTTGCTAATTTATTTTTATAGTTTCAGTTATTTATATTTTCATTTGTTGTATTTTGAATTTTTTTGATATTTTTCAAGTTTTATAAATGTATGTATGTCAATTTTTTTCCAGTTTTTTCCTATGGTGAATTGAATGTTTTCAAGTATAACAATATCTGTTAGCAGGTTAATTTGAATTGAAAGAGTTGGAAAAAAGAGTGAAAAATAAAAAGGAAGAGTATAAGAGAGTGGGGGTGTGCAAAGTTTAATAGTTTAGTTCCGAAATTCTAAATATCATAAAAAAAGAAAGTATGTGTGCGGCCGCCACACACGGTAAAAGTAAAACTTCTATCCAAAACAGCAGTTTCTGGGAAAACACAGCCTAATACACGTAGTAGGGAATGTTCGCGTTATCCATACTCCTAATAATTGTAATAATTTAATTACAGCACGTTTTAGTACATTTTCGGAAATTTTATGCAAGCTTTTTGGTTCGTGCACTACAATTAATATAGCCCAGACACAATCCAATGTCATCAGATAAGGAAGAAAAGAAGAATACATACTTCACCCAGCAACGCCATTTGACATAAGTACGTTGCTCCGACGGTAAAACATCAGTATGAAGATTGAGAGTTAGTGTTAGTGAGTTAAATGCTCTTAAAACAACAATTTTGTCGTTTTATTATGCTAGGTTTCGGCGGAGAATTTTCGTTGTTTGTTCTATACATATTATTTTCAAAAATTACTTAAAATTAAGTCTGTGAAGTGCGTACAGACTAGGGATGTTACGGATGTGAGTGTACCGGAACTGGAGGCAGAACCGGACTCTTTAAATTTGATTTATCGGAGCCACAATCGGAACCGGAGCCGAAGTCGGATTCGGAATTGGAGTTCAAGGAAGATGTGTTAGTTTATTTTAAGGTCATGCCTTATGCCTTATGAAATAAAAAAAGCAGAGTACAATATTAAGTATATTTAATCAGTACTTAAAATATTACCTAGGTATTAAAGGGCTGCATGAATGTGTTTGATACGATAAAGTGCATCAAGCATTTTTATGTCCTGTTCTCTTTTTACTTTATTCTTTGAGGCATAAGCAAACATAATACACAAAAAATCACAAAAAAGTGCTCACACTACAGCATTTGTTAGTCTCTCATCAAGAGATGCACTTTCTCATTATTTATAAATGCTCTATGCATTTGATACAATCAAATAGAGACAACCAAATCAATGCAAAAAACAATGAGCACACCAAGTAAAACAAAAATGTTATAAAGAAATAATTGCATCCGATGTGATTTTTTTTTTTTTTTGCTCTGATATGAAGCAGAAAAACCTTTTAAACACAAAACAATAATATTATACATTGTTTGTTTGCAAATTGTTATTTTTTCGTTAATTTTATATTCGTTTTTTGATTTTGACTTTTTGATTTTCATTGTCTAATTATTTTCAAAAATAAGAATAAAATAACCAAGAACTCAGTGTCTAACACTGAGCATTTCAACATATTTCAATTTTTCTTTATATGCTGGCTTTGATAAAGTGTTCGTTTTTCTTGTTTTCATTATGTTTTATGCTCATTTGTTCTTGCTCTCTATGTTGTTTATGTTTAAATACTATTAAAGATGAGAGTTGAATAGAGTGAGCATGCGAACCACAAACAAATGTCTTGCAAACATACCCGTGCATCTCATTATTACGTATTACACACAAGTACGTAAGTACGCAACAAAAGGGAAATATCTATTTTTACCTTTCATTTAAATCAAATGAAGTAACTTTAAAAGATGCGAATTGTACAATAAACAAAAACTTGACAGATTTCTCCCCATTCAACCGATTTCTTAAAGAATCATTTATAAGACCGGCACAACTAAAAAGTTTCTTACTGGGCACTGATCCTGAAAGACACCATAAATATTGACGAACAATTTATCCACCATAACAACGGATCGCCATTAATGAGAATGCGTTCACCTTTATTGTACTCATATTGCACTCAGTAAGCTTTTCCAAATGATGAATTTATTAACATGTAGGCTGCCTTTGCGGTGTTATCATCATCATCATCATCATTGTTACTCATCAATATGTTTTATAAAAAGGATTGGACAATATTGTTAGATACACCTACTGGTGGCGATTCTAGCATTGCCCATTTTTCTGCAGAATAATCAGCATTGTTCTCTACTTGATTCGCTTTAATATTATTCATACTGTCTAACAAACTCATCAATTCAGACTCAATATTTTCTTATGTCACCTCATTAAAAAATTTTTAATTCTTGAATTCAATTGTTCGATGGTTCATTTGCGGTCTTAATTGTTCTGGCACAGTATTGCCAGAGAGCTTATAAGTAATTAACGGAGAACTGCGCTCCTTTGTAGGAAACATCAAATCGTAACGTCACTGCATTTCGATTTTCGTTATAACTCCTATTTAAAATTATGTAAGTCGAAGTCGGAGTCGGAGTCGGAGGTGTAAAATCAATCGGAAGCTCCGACCTTTCGGAACCGAAGTCAAAGCTTCGTTACATACCAAGTACAGACAATTTTAAAGACATTTGACAAAACAGTTAATTAAAGATAACATTTTTTCCACTTTAGTTTAATTTTTTGAATATTTTTCTTAAATAATACGCCCAAGCTAAAATATTGTACATTACCAATTAAGTCTTCGATAATTTGCTCTATTCTGTTCATCAATATACTTGATGTCATTACTGTACCAGCTACTGTCTGATGAATTGTGTTCAAAAAAGTTCAAGACAGTTGCAAAAGTGAGTACAGGTAAATGGATAAAATGTTTCGAAAGTATTGCAACTGTTTTAACAGTAGTGCCTAATATAAGTGCCATGTAAGCTACTAAAAAATTTATATCATTAATTTTCATTGTAACCAGCCACAGCCAGCCACTTCCAGCTTCATGTTTGAAAAACTTTCTTAATTTCAAGTCAAGCGCCAAATTCAACAAAAACATTCAGAAAATGTAATCAGAATCTAGCAGCTGTTAGTAAGTAGTTTTATATATGGTGTTTTTTTAGAGGTATAAAACTTTAAGTTGGTAACACTTTTTTAACTAGCGGCCATTTTGTCAGCTGTCAGGTGATTTGTGTTTAGTTTGGTTTGGCATTTCAACATGAATAGACGGACGCCTGAATAAAGCTTCCAAATTGTGCAAATTTATTTTGAAAATAATGGTTCTGTTCGAAATACTTAACGCACACTACGTCCATTTTACGGTCAACATAATCGTCCATCAGAGCATCTAATTCGACTAACTATGGGCCGTTTTCGCACAACGCTTACTCTAAGTGATAATACGCATCCACAGAGACGTTGCACAGTGCGTACAGAAGAAGCCATTGCTGCAGAAGAGCGTAACGTAGAGGAAGACCCGCATCAGTCTATCCGTCATCGTGCACAGGAATTGGATATGTGTCCATCCACTTTATGGAAGATTTTGCGGAAAGATATTGGTTTGCGTGCTTACAAAATCCAACTCGTGCAAGAATTGAAGCCACACGATCACCTAGCAAGGCGTCGATTCGGTGAATGGGCCCAAAACAAGAATGCCGTTGATCCCGATTTTCATAAGAGAATTTTGTTAAGCGATGAAGCTCACTTTTGGTTGAATGGCTACGTCAATAACCAAAAATGCCGTATTTGGAGTGAAGATATTTCTCAAGTGTATGTTAAGACACAGTTACATCCAGAAAAACTGGCTGTTTGGTGTGCTTTATGGGCTGGTGGAGTGGAATTGGTCCGTACTTCTTTAAAAACGATGCTGGCCAGAACATTACAGTCAATGGTGACCGCTATAGAGCCATGCTTATTGACTTTTTCGTTCCTCAATTGAACAACCATGATGTGCAAGAGCTGTGGTTTCAACAAGACGGCGCAACATATTACACAGCTCATGCAACAATTAATTTACTGAAGGAAACGTTTGGTAACTGCATAATTTCACGTTTCGAATCCGTTAATTGGCCTCGAAGATCGTGCGATTTAACGCCGCTAGACTATTTTCTGTGGGGATATGTGAAGTCGCTAGACTACGCCGCTAAGCCCAAAACGATCGACCGAGGACAACATTCGCCGCGTAATTGCCGTTATGTTGCCACAAATGTTGGATAAAGTGATTGAAAATTGAACCTCCAGATTAGATGAATTTTATATCAGACGCCGTAAGTTGGTTGGTTGCAGTACCTGGGGTGTCTCAGGCCAGTTCCTAGGGGCCACAGATTTGTACAAAATTATTCCAGCGGAATTTTTAATGTGCATACCCGTGTATAATATTATTTAAATCAATTGAAATTTTAACCTGTTACCGAAAAAGTCGCCAACTCGTTTGCGAGCTGTATTTGCTGCAAACGAATCTTCAGTTATCACTAGTAAAGAAATAATGAAAATTATAAAAAAAAAACAAAAAATGAAAGAATAACGTAACGTTTGTTCTTTATTTATTTTTTTAATTAAATTTTTATTTTATTTTAACATTTTTTAACTCATAAATTTAATATGATTTAAAAAAATTTATACTTTTTACTTCCATCATTGGGACTTAAACCCCGACCCCGTCGATGTCTGGCTTACTGCGCACTCTGCTGAACCCATTGCACCACCGTTAAATATATTTCGTCTAATATCGGCTAATATTCACCTGGTGCTGCTTATACTACTGCGTGGAACTCAATTGTGTTGAGTAAAGGTGCACATTTTTTTTTTTTTCGTTTATGGCAAAAGTTTAACATTTGAAGGTCTTTTGGCTTCAAAATAAAAGTTACGTGTGAAAAGTGCAAAATTCTATGATTCATCAAGTGAAAGACTAGTAAAAAAAACAAAAATCGCGAAGACACAGACGAAATTATAGTATCCGGTGACGGTACGTGGAAAAAAAAGGGGATTTAATCCGCTTTTTGGTGTATCGTCATTGATCGGCTATTGAACCGGCAAAGTTGTTGATATTTTTGTCAGCAGTTCGTACTGTAACTTATGTGAAACCTGGAGCAAAAATCTAGGACCTTCAGAATATGAAGAGTGGCACAAGGAGCACGTGAACAAAGGACAATGTGAGTCAAATCACAGTGGGCCATCCGGTGATATGAAAGTGAGCGCTATCGTGAAAATATTTCAACGTTCGATAGAGTTTTTAAAAGTAGAATACCGTAATTATATTGCTGATGGCGATTCCAAAACCTACACCGGAGTAGTCATTGCGAAACCTTACGGTGATAACTTTATAATAAACAAGAAAGAGTGTATTGGACACGTCCAAAAAAGGATGGGCAAACGTCTGCTTGACTTAGTGAAATCGCACGTGGTCGATTCAAAAAAGAAATCTGGTAAAAAAGTGAAGAGGAAAACTCTTTCCGGTAAAAGCAAACTAACTGGCACATGATCGACAAATTAACAGTGTATAATAGGCTAGCAATTCGAAGAAATCACGATTCTGTGGAAAAACTGAGGAACGCTTTATGGGCGACTTTTTATCATTTTTCTTCGACTGATCCAAATCTCAGTGGCGGCCGTGGCGTAGTGGGTAGAGTGCGTGACTCTTACGCCAGAGAACCCAGGTTCGAATCCTCCATCTGACACAGAAAATTTTTTCAATTGAATTCATTTTTCTGTTCGGCCGTCACCTCTCTGCAGACAATGGCAAACCTCAGAGAGTAAAAACTGCCATGAAAAGCTTCTTGAGAACATAAGCCGTTCGGAGTCGGCGTAAAACATGTAGGTCCAGTTCTCGATCATTTGTGTGCAAACATTTCATATCACACACAACACAATTGATCATAAGAAGCTCGGTCAAAGTCCTTTCAAGGGCTGAAATGGCCATTTCTTTTTTTTTTTTTTCGTTGATCCAAATCCCCAGCATGAAAAATGCGATGAATCGTGGTGCGAGTGGAAAAAGGCTGAAGCTGCAAAAACATTCAAGCACAGTTCCACTTCCAGCACAGTTACTCTCCACGTCTGATGTTTTAGACGCAATAAGGACAATATATGCAGATTTAAGCAAAGACACGCTGTTGGAACGTTGTTCGGGTGGTTTCACGCAGAACAACAATGAAGGCTATAACCAACTCATATGGAAAATTAGTCCCAAATCATTGTGTGGTACCGTAACTGTTGTTGAAATTGTAGCATATATAGCAGCATCACTTTTTAACGAAGGTTCTACTGCTTTTCTGACTTTCATGCAATATTTGGGCATCACTTCAGGACCAAGTGCGCATGAATGCGATTGCGCGACATATTCTTTGTGGATCAGCAGAGTGGACGAGCCAGCTGCTCGCGAGACCAAAGAAGGCAGAGTTTTACGTAGACAGGAGCAACAAGATGCCTTAGATAAGATTAGATAAGCCTTAGATAAGCCTTAGATGTATGGACCCGGCATCGATGATGACATGCACGTATTTTATAAGAAAATCCAGTTTTTTGTCCAGATATTTTTAATTTTTCAGTCTACAAAATTTTAAATCGGTTTTCCCAAACATGTAATTTTTAAAGTCGGTGACCAGAATACAGGAAAAACTACTGAATCGATCGTTTTGAAGTATTGTACACGTATTTAACATGTAAATAGCTGTCTTGTTAAGTCGATTTGTTTTAAATTTTTTAATTACTAACAATTTCACAATAACAAATAGGTCGATTTTTTGGTCAAAAATCGTCATTTTGGCTTCAAAATGGTGCCGAAAAATGAAAAATTTTAAAATTAAAAAAAAACTCGACGAGACTTGAGAGCTAAAGTAAGAAACTAACGAAAGCATATTGATTTTTTACCGCACAAAAACTTTTTTTCGAGGCCCTGCGGAGATCTACAATAAATCCGTTATTTCTCTCTATTTTTGAACAAACATTTTTTTAAATATTCTTCAAATGTTGTACTTTTATATAATAATATGTAAAATAAACTGTAATTTTTTTCAAAAAAAATTCATAAAAAAGGTCTTTTTTAGACGAAAAAAACCTTACCCTCCCCTTAATAATATGGAATTATTTGTACCTTAGTTATTGAAATCAATTCAGTTATTCTCTCTTCTTCTCTCTCTTTTTAATATTTTTTGTTTTTTTTGGGGCAATAAAAATCTCACTAGCTTAGCCTCATTTGAAAACAATAATGAATCTGGTATCTGTGTCATCAAAATCGCTTTAGTGGTATTCAATTGAAGGTGTAACATACACAGCATGCCAAAGAGTTTTATATAATAGTATAGATAACACTAAAGTTCAGAAACATTTGTAAAACAAAAAACTATGTTAGCCATTCTGTATTAAACGTGTTAGTCATACGGATTGACCACCGCCGATATCGCTAACACTTTCAGAATTAAATCTTCTCACGAAATAAAATACTAATTTGAGTAAAACAATTTTAAGAATTTTCTTAAAATCTTTACCAATCACTCAAAACTAGTTGAAATGAAGAAAAAAATAGAATTTCTCTAAGTTTTGAGGAAATAAAGATTCATAAAAAAAGCTCTATTTTCACGTTTGATGTATCTTTAGAAAGATAATAAAGAGTTCTTAAAGATTTTGCATGGCCATTCATGTCATAATGAAGAGTGCTTACAATTTTTTAATGTTTTGGATTCTTAATTTCAAAGACAAATTTTGGAACCCCTTCAACTTGAAGTTTTCCCTATTTTAAAAATTTGCATTTTTTCAGAAAAACGTCTTATTGAATTTCAAACTACTCAAAATCTCGAGGGTGATACTTAAGATACGCTCTCTAGAGAGTCTTAATCCTTTCAGTTACAGAAGCCACTATAGCGGCACACAACCTTTTATAGTGGCAAATTTGTTATTTTCTTTCGTGAGAAGATTTAATTCTAAAATTTTAAGTAAAATTGGATGTGATCAACTCATAATTACAGACATTTTGATGTATTTAATATGGAATGGCTGATGTGATAAATTTATGTGATATGAAAAAAAATATATGCTATGCTAGATGACATTATATTTTTCATAATCATAGGCATGAGAAAGTCTTACAAAATATCTTGGGTAATTTCAAGATCTTCCTATATAAAACCTCAAGAATGATAGGCTCGTTACTTATGCTCGCCAAAACAGCGTATTTTTTAATTGAATAGCATTTTTGATTATATATTACTCAGATTTAATTAATTGTCATTTAATTATTTCATTAAAAAAATAATTTCAATAAATACAGCCGATTTCTGATAAATAAATTATAAATGCAATCAAAATAAGCTTACATATGTTTGCTTTATAACGGTTCATTTGATGCGCTATGCAAGCGTTTTTGTTTGAATTAATTATAAAAAGAGATGGCACAGTGGTGGCTATAAATTATAAGCTCAAATAGTTCGAAATATGCCATATGAAAAGTTCTCCAAAAAAAGACGAATTCGTTAAATTTTGTTGACATGACTCGCTTTTTGCAATCAGTGTTGGTATGTGCTTTCGCCAAAACAGTGTTGGTATAATGACGTAATGCGGAGAACGAAAATTTTTTTGTATCCTATCGGCACAATCTTGGTATACTATTCTTCTTGATAAGACCAGGTATTTGGCAGTACCTCATGTTACTAACCTTCTCTATTCTCCCACACACTCTCTCTCTCACTCTCTCTCTCTCTCTCTCTCTTTCTTTGTCTTTCTTTTACATATGAAAGTGTAAATAATTATTTCCCCTGCATTAAATGGACAGAATTTAAAATAGTTCTGAACATGTTCCAAAAAAGACCGGTACTGTTCTCACAGCATTATCTTTGATACAGATCAAACTGATGTTTTTTACGGATTATTGTCACATGTTGTTGTCATTATCCTATTATCAGCCATAAACATTTAAAAAATTCTTTTTTAACAAATATACTGGCTGGTGGTTTTTCTTTATTTGCTCCTTGTTTACTTATAACTTTGCAATTGCTTTTTTTAATTATAATTCAAGGAACTTAGTTTTTTACGGCTATGATGTTCATGTGGAGAAACTAAATAAGAAAAAGCCTCAACACATTTTGAGCTTGAATATTTTTTTTTTTTTTTTGGGATGAAAACTCAGACAATAAAAACGAAGCCAAACTGTATTTTGTACTAGTTCAAAGCTAGCTCTAATTTAACTAGAAATAGACTAGTTGATTTTTCCAATTGATTCCAAAATAACTGCTGTTTTAGTTACAAACTTTTTAAAAATCAGAGCATTTTTTAATATTGCCAAATGCATGCATGCAGGCGCAAAATTTTTGTCCAATTTGCTGTGTACATTTATCATAAATTTTGTTTTTGTTTTTTTTTTGCATAAGATATTCCTGTTTAATATACAATTTTTTGTATTATTAGCATGATTATTGTTTCTGAATTTTGACGCTTTTTTGTTTTTGTTTCTTACGTATGATTGTTTGTTTATTTGTTCATTTATTGTATTGTTAATTTATATATTTTGTTTATTTTAGTTTTTGTTAATTTTATATATAGAGAATTTAACGTTTACTGCAAACGTTGTTGTTGCGATTATTTTATTTTTGCGTATTCATAGTTTTGTTTTTCGTTTTGTTTCAAAATGTTTTTGCTTTCAATTGCTTTAGGTTGTTTTTATTGTTTTTTGTTGTTATATTTTTTTGTTATTAAGGAAGCGCTGGCGCTCAAGATTGTCTGACGACATTTGTTCTAAAAACTAAGCCAATTATTAATATAAGTTTTTTTTTTGTATTTTTTAATATTTTCATTGACAAGCAGAAAATAGCTGCTAATTGCAACTTATTGATTTTATGCTGATGTTTGTCATTACTGACCATGACCATTCATTCATAATTGTTGGGCAAATTTCATTAATTGAAGTTACTTCGATATTGAACAACACTGATTGATGTCTTATTTACAATTTTAAACTGTTATGACAGCAGGTTTAAGTATTTTAAATACTTTTTCTTTATAAGAACAACATAAAATTGAAATGTTTTTATTTAAATTTTTTTTTCTTTTTAATTTATCTCTAATAATAGTATTTTGCTTATATTTTAATTTTTGGCACTAAAAAAGTTTTCAACAATTATAAATTAAATCATTTTTATTAACAATTCGTGGTATAGCGATTTCAAATCAAATCAAATCAATTAATTTATAACAAATGTTGTTGACATTAAAGTAGGTTTTAGAACCAAAATGCTTTTGCTTTTCATTTCTTTAAAGGTATGAGTTTTTTTTTTTTTTAATATACTTAGAGTTATTTACACACTTTAACACACATTAATAGAATCAAATTCTATTCAATCAAAACTCATATGTTACCTTAAATATCTAAGCTTACATATATTTTCTTTTTCTTTCAATTTTATAAATCTCAATGTATTTAATAAACATACACATTAATATGCACAAATAACTACTTTTAATTGAATAGTATTTGTGTTTATATATTATTCACATTTAAGTAATTGTCATTTTGCAGTTAAAAAAAAAAGAATGAGCTAAAATTAAATACAGTCGATTTGTGTTGAATAAATAATAAATGAACTCAAAATAAGCTTACATATGTTTGCTTTATAACGGTTCATTTGATGCGCTATGCAAGTATTTTTTTTCAAATTAATATAAAAACAGATAGCACAGTGGTGGCAAAACTTATAAGCTCAAAGATGTACAAATAGTTCGAAGTATGCCTTAACGAAAGTTGTCAAAACAAAAAAAAAAAAGAATAGCTCGTTAAATTTTCGTTTTGTTTAAATTTTGTTTCGACGCTTTTCGAAAATTTTCGAAGCATTTTGCGTGTAACTTGTTCTAGTCTTTATCGTATTATATGATTGATGTCCTTTTTTTAAATTTATTTCATTTAAGCAGTTCTGAATTTCTTTGTCTGGCATAAAACCAATATTCACATGAGTTACAACTGTCATTCGTTTTTTTGTTTCTAATTTTCTATGTAAATATAAATGGAGTTACAAGTTAGTGATTGCGGTTTTCTTGGAACATTTTTTAGATAACTTAGTTTTTATTGCTGTGTTTGTAGATAATTTTTCCTTTTTATCATAATTCTAATATATATACTCTGCACCCAATATCGCTCAAACTGTAATTATTTTTAACGATTATTAGTTTCTTCCCAACATGTACTGTTCTAAAAAATGTTCAGTCTGAAAGTATGCACAGAATTGATACTTGTAAGTGACATACTTGTTTTTTCTTTACGTGCATTAGAGTAAGTCGAAAAAAAAAAAATTGAAAATACCACCCCCTACTTCAAACCTGACCTCGAGTTGATTCCAAAAATAAAAAACAATTTTTTTTGGACCACCGGAAAAACAGCCGAAATGGTATTTCTTCTATAACTTAAGCATATCCGATCTTTAAAAATAATATGTCGTTTAAAATTGCTTTATAAGTACTACATTTTCCCTTCAAAGCATTTGTATTTCCAAAGTCATACTTGACTTGTAGGCCCCATAAGTCCGATTTATTACGCCCTAATATTATTTTTTTTTCTCATAAAATTAAAGTCATAAAAATTTGTTAAATTTTGTCCAAAAAAAATATGCAATAAACTTAGAAACAAAGAAGTTATAATGGTTCAAATATTTGGTGCAATGCTTTTTCCATCATACATATATGAGCAGCATACCAAGACCCACCTTCAAGACTCAGTGTCTTTGGCATGCCAAAAAACGGCATTATAAACTTTGACAGTGAGTCGTACTTTAATATGATCAATTGGGATAATTCACTATTACAGAACCTGCATGCAATTCTACTAGGACAGCCAACTACTAGATCTACAATTTTCGATCGCAAACTTATTCTTTTTCCACTTAAATTATTATTCAAAAACTTTTACAGAATTTCCATGCCATGTGAGAAACGGCTGGGCTATATTTTTTCCAAACTGGAAAGCCGACAGTCGTATAGTGTCCTCGACTCTCGCCAGAATTAAGTGTAACAATCTTATCACATTCTTCTTCATCATTATTTATTTAAGCAATCTTGGAGCCTTCGGGTAAAAGTTTTGGACGTTATAGCCAATTACCTTATTTTACCCCATAGGCTTAAACAGCAAAAATTTGGAGTCATTGTATTTTTATGCCTTTCTTTAAACAAATAAGACTTTACCACATTCGGAATGTTAGCACGCTGCCACAGTGCATGAAAAATTTTTCTTTTTCTTAAACTTTTGGACACTATAAATTATTAGTTTACAATTTTGTCGGGAACCTTGAAAATATTGTTGCGATTCGAAGGCAATTTGGTTTCTATAAAGCTATTGTCTCGTAGTTATACCTTAATATATTATAAAATATTTTTAGTTTTAATTTCATTGCTTAATTCTTAGAAATATTTCAGCTAATTTTCAATTTTGTTTGATATAGAAAAAAAAACATATAGGCATGTATGATGGAAAAAGCTTTGTTTTTAAACGTATTAAATAATTTTTTGCACAAAATGTAAACCAATTACTAGAACTTTAATTTCATGAGAAAAAATTTTATTTTAGGAGGGTAAATCGGGGTGGTAATGGGCATTACTAGTCAAATATGACTTTGGAAGTAAAAATGCTCTGAAGAGAAAATGTAGTAAAGCAATTTTAAGTGACTTATTATTTTCCAAGATCGGATATGTTATGCTTAAAAAAAAAAACCAAATGGCCATCTCAGCCCTTGAAAGGACTTTAACCGAGCTTCTTATGATCAATTGTGTTGTGTGTGATGTGAATGTTTGCACACAAATGATCGAGAACTGGACCTTCATGTTTTACGCCGACTCCGAACGGCTTATGAAGCTTTTCATGGCAGTTTTTACTCTCTGAGGTTTGCCATTGTCTGCAGAGAGGTGACGGCCGAACAGAAAAATTAATTCAATTGAAAAAATTTCTGTGTCAGATGGAGGATTCGAACCTGAGTTCTCTGGCGTAAGAGTCATACACTCTATCCACTACTCCACGGCCACCACCGTGTTATGTTATGCTTTCCGGTGGTAAAAAAAAAATGTGTTTTGTTTTTGGAATCAATGTGAGCTCAGCTTTGAAATAGGGGGTGATTTTTCAAACTTTTTTTGTTTGTATGAAGGCCGACCCACTCTAATGTGCATACTTTCAGGCTGAACATTTCTCAAAACAGTATGTTGTAAAAGCACTGTAAAAAATTAATTACAGTTGGAGTGTTAATACTTCCAACCCATCGTAGAACGGACTTTTGAACTAGTTGTTTTAAAAGACTTTTGATTTTAATACTTTTCTAATGTTATTAAAACATTTTGTTTGATTTTATTTGGAGCAAAGTTTTGGAGTATATGTTCAATTCGCACTGTACTTTTTCTGCATTCAAACAATGTCCCAAGCAATCTTAGTGATCCTGGCATTCCAAAAATTCAGGATTAGTGGATCGTTATTAAGTTTGAAAGGGTTTTGAAAAAAAAAATTTTAATACTACCAACATCTTTCCACCTTTCCATCTTACCACCCTCCAACTAACTATCACCTATCTTCCGAATCAACACAATGCTTTCGCATTTATAGGGGGCATCCTCTGAGTGTTGGTCTAGTCTAAAAACAAAAGATATGATCGACCATTGCGAAACTTACAATATTATAGATGGTGATTCTTGTTTTTCTTATTGGTTTGATCAAACCTTCTGAGAATAATAAAACTAAAAGAAACTAAATTCTGCTAAGAAATATTTAGCCTTTTTTGAACATTATTACTTTTTTTTTATATATTCATTTCATTCTTGCATTTTTCTGTTTTTTAATTCCTAAAAGAAAATGATTTTACATTCAAGATTTAAAAAGCAGAACATAGAAAAATATAACATCAGATGGTTTAATGAAAAAATTATTTAATTTTTTATTAAAAAACTGGCTGGTTCCGGCCGGCGTTGTTACGCACTTCAATGAATAAAATATCAAAATTAAGCAAATTTTTTGCATTTTTTGGAATAATGTTTACTGCAGTGTCCTCTGGCGTTCAAGATATAGCAAAACGGATTGAGCCAAGGCAATCAACGTACCCAATTACCCACACATAAAAATATTCGGCTTGACGGTTTTTCTAGTTATTTCCAAGTATTTGTACTTCACTGACTTTAAGTGTACGAGACATAATAAAATATATAAGATTAAAATACTATTGCACTCAAAAACCGAGATATACAAATTTTCATGCTAATTGTATAAGCGGCTTAGGAGTATTCACTTTATTTTATACTTTAAAAATTTAGTCAAAAAATGTTGATATATTTTTGAAATGATTCTGGTTATGTAATTTTTTCATAATTTTGTGAATAAATTGTAAGCAAAAATGTACGAAATATGTAGCAAATAGCTTGTACCACTACTGTATAAGTACGCCATATTAAAAAGAAAAAAAATACGCCAGGTAGTTGTGTTGGTTATAGCAATTGATGATATATTAATGTTCGAAATTTTTTGTACAGAGACCGTTATGAAAGTAAGTCATATTAAAAACTCAAAATATAAATATTATTTTATAATTACATAAATGTCCTTCAAGCTGTTTAAATCAAAAGTATTCTAAAAATTTTTCTGACGGTTGCTTTTAAATTTAAAGTTAGTATTCAGAATTAAAGAGAATGAGTAAATTGTTGAGGAAAGTTCACTACTTAAATTTTATAAAACTGTGCTTTACAGCTTTTTATAATTTGTTTTCAAATTTATAATTTTATAATTTAAATGAATTAATTAATCTTTATACACAAAAGGCAAGCATGCTGCTCTGCTCCTAATATCGCTAAAACTGTAATTATTTTTGCCATTATAACAGCACTCTAAGAACATAATCTTTGCTGCAAAAATTTCAGCCTAAAAGTATGCACAGAAAGTTCATTTGATACTTATTAGTGACAGAGCAGCACACTTACCTTTTATGTGTGTGCATACTTTCAGGGTAAAAATTTTGCAGGACAGTATATGCTGTAAAAGCACTGTAATAATGGCAAAAAATAATTACAGTTTGAGCGTCAGGTTTATACTAGTTAATATTAAAATTTAAATTCTATAATATTTGTTGTTGTTGTAATTGAGACCGTTGAAGAAAAAGTTATTTTATCGACTTTAGAATTTTTATGAGAAATGTTGCTCTGCGTTGATTTCGAACATTAATATATCATCAATTGCTATAACCAACACTACGTGGTAGTTTGAGAATCATTTGAAATAGCTTCAACATTTTCATAGAACATGGCTTGGTCCATAGAATATACTCTGCAAGCGATATTTCTGCTGTTAAATATACGTTTTTTTCAATGTTAAATTTTGTAATTATGCAATTGTTTTGTTTAAATTTTAATTAAATGTTGGCTCGATCATGGTGCAATTTAAAAAAAAAGTTTCCTAAACTGAAATCACTCCTCATACATTTAGAAAGAATACATATTTTTTAAATTTCTGCAATAATTGGCTAAATTAAAATAGCAACATTTTGCCTGACTTCTTCTCAAAATAGGCAAAAGTTTAATTAGCTGAGAATTATGCTCAAATTTTTTTAATTCTCAAACAAATACAGCAGTCTTTTACTTAACTGTTTTCTCCGTGGATAGGGGTGTAGTTTAATTGCTTTAACTCCTATAGAAATTTTTTAACCTAAGAGACATTTCTATTTGAAACCTTCAGCAAAATGATTGCAAATTTATTGCCCATTGAAATGAGGTTTTTTTTCACCGTAAATATTACCCATGGGTAGTCAAATACTTCCTCAAAGAAAATAAACTGATATTACTCAGAAAGTCTGGGTGTCATTATTTCCATAACTTCTAAAAAAAAAACTTGCTGCAACCTATCCATAATTTTGCAGAACCTAAAAAATCGTCATTGAAACTTTCCACTTTTAAACTATTAAGATTCTTGCACCGCTATTTTTGATGTTGCACTGTGCAATCTTTTACTATAATATATCAAAAATTTCAAGTCCCAAACTTTTTAGACTTAACCATAGTCCAGGGGATGACCCCCTTTAAATGCGAAAGCATTGTGTTGATTCGAAAGGAGGGTAATAGTTAGTTGGAGGGTGGAAAGATGGAGTAGTGTCGGTGAAGATATGTTTTAAATTTACACAGCTCGAAACCGTCGGGAAACACGTTCGCAGGGAGATCGTTCCACAATTTTACTGTGGAACCGAAGAACGAATTATCTCGGTACTGCGATGTTCTATTGGGCAAAGAGGCAATGGCAAAAGAATGGGCTTGAAGAGCTGCCTGATTGGACCTAGAAAACACACGAGCTGGTGGCGTCAGGCCATGTATCTTCCTTGAACACTTCCCATGGTAATACCTATGAAGAAGGCTAAGGCAACCAACATTGCGATGATGTCCAAAAGAGTTGAGAGAAGATGAAATATTTTCATCCCCTATCAAATATATCGCACTTCGTTGAATTCGGTCCAGAAGCTTCAAATATGATCTTGAAGCCCCTGCCCTAATGTGCGAATTGTACTCCATTTTCGGCCTAATATAAGAGATATAGATAAAACAAAGATCAGATGGAGTAAAGTATTTCTTACACCGTTTTAAAAAACCAAGACACTTGGCTGCTTCTTTTGACACATAAAAAATGTGATCATTCCACCGAAGATCCGATTGTTTTGATATGCCCAGAACGACAAAAGCATTTGACTCTAAAAGACTTACACCGTTCATATTGAGGGGAGCTAAGGTGTAATTGATTCGTTTTAAGGTTAACAGACAATACTGGGTCTTGCTAGCATTAAATTCTACTCTATTTTTTCAAGTCGAAAATTTTTTTCAAGTCATTATTGAGTGTGTCATTCATAAGTTGCTTCTTTCTCTCAATCTTCAAAGGGCTCGGGAGTTTTTTTAACGAATATGAATGCTTTGGCTGTCATCAGCAAACGAATGAATTGGTTATGAGTCAACGATAGAAGGTCGTTGATAAAAATCAGAAACAGAGTTGGCGATAGGACTGAGCCCTGCGGTACTCATACATTGATGGCGTGCTCTCTGGACGTTATGCCATCGACTACGACACGGATCGTTCTATTCTCAAGAAAGCACGTGATCCACCGAGCAAAGTTACCACCGACACCATATGCAATTAGTTTTGACAAGAGCGCTTTATGCCACACTCGGTCAAAGGCCTTTGAAATATTCAGAGCAACAACCCTGCTCTCACCGAATAAGTGAACGCATTGATTGATTTCATTTCTCGGTAAGGAACGTCATAAGGTTGCCAGTAGAGCGGGCCCAAAGAAACCATACTGTCGGTTACTAAGCAGTTCATTGTGTTCCAGATAGTTCATAAGGTCGAAGTTAATTACGCTCTCCATAGCTGTGGCGAGCGTTGAGCATATCGCTATGGGTCGATAGTTTGCAGGGTTCGTGGCATCGCCCTTTTTTGGTACCGGCTGGACCCAAGCAACATTCCAACAAGATGGAACTACTTCTGTCCAGTAGGAGATGTTGAATAGGTTGCGCAAAGGCCGAGCCAGACTAGAACCACAAGCTTTTAGCACAAATGGTGGCATGCCATCAGGATCAGAGGCTTTGTTTATGTTAAAGTTTGCAAGGACTGTTTTTAACTGCTCTCGTACGAAAATATTTATCCTGCATTACAGAAGACTTACTTTCAACGATAGGCAGTGGCTGATTGCTTGCTAAGATTGTGGAATTATGTGTAAACCATTTGGCCAACAGGTTTGCTTTATCAGCCGAGTCAGTGAAGATTGGTGCAACAATCCAGTTTTTATTTTTAAAAATATCTTAATATCTCATATATATGAAAAAAATGTCATGTAAAGCTTGTTGAGAACATAAGCTGTTCGAAGTCGGAAATAAAACTTGTAGATCCACAACACAATTTGGTCAATAGAGGCTCAGTCAAAGTCTTTTCGAGCGCTGAATTGGCCAATCCGTTGTTTTTTTTTTCTCAGCTGTGCCATGGACACTAAAAGATTATTTGATATAAAAATTTGTTTGCGGTTAAGATGATCAAGGCTTCAATTATTATTATTTTTTTAAGAATTTTTTTAAACTGTTTTTAATTTTACATATTTCTAATGTTATGAGAAAAAAGAGCCTGGTACCTATAAAAAGAATGACTGCAAGTTAGAGTTCTGTTAAAGTTTTAAAATGTATCTTCTTAAATTTTGCTCATAAGTCAAAAGAAGTGCAAGATTTTACCCGATTATTTCGCCACCACTGTGTCGCTGGTTAGCTGCATATTTTGTAACTGCATATTACTGCAATATTTTGGCTTACATGTATGCATGTCTCACGCTCAATGATTAAAGGTTATTTAATTTAAATGTAATTAAATTTGTTTTTTTTTACGGCTCAAGTAGCATGAAAAACATTAAAATATGTTAATTATTTACAAATGTTTTGTTTTTTTATCCAAATGTGTAAAAAATGCAAAAAAAAAAATGAACGTTTACTTGAAAAATTATTGCACATATTATTTGACATTTACACTTACAACTACATTGACTTTTTAATTAATTGCATTAATATTTGTAGCTTCTAAATTCAATTGGTTTAAATTTAAAATGAGCTTGCTTAAAATTAATTCTTTATGTTAATTTTTTTTTTTTTAAAATTCAAAACTGAATATTTTTTTCTCTCTCTTATATAACTAATTTATTGGTTTGATTTTTTTATTTTTTTGTTTTTGTTTGCTTGTAGAAAAATTAATATAAATCGTTTTCAAACGAAAGTATGTGAGTGCGTGTGATGATGTGTGTATTTTGTGTTGTTGTAGTGAATTTTTTGCATTTGATGCTGTTGTGTTGGTATTAGCATGACTTGTTGCTGTGGCTGTTGTGGTTGTAGTTGTTGTTGTTGCTGCTGCCGTTGATTCTATTATAAACTCTCAACAAGCTGACTAGTGCGCCGTGGCGGATGATTTGTTGTAGATGTTGTTGTTGTTGCATTAAGATAACTTTCCGAATAAACGCTCTTAGCGCGATTGTCATACCGCAGACTGGAGCGTCGTATATCGATGTCCAGCGGCATATGTCGACTTTTCCACCAGGAGCAGAAGAGACACTGCAGAGTATTGCGAAACGCCTCTCGAAAGTCACGATTAAAGTAGGCGTAGATAAGCGGATTTAGCGTCGAGTTAAAGTAGCCGATCCAGAAGAGTATCGCTACAACAATGTCAGGCACAGTGCAAACATCGCACAGCGTTGTGATGGTGTACCTGGTGGAAGGAGCAAAAAGAACCAGAGAATAAGTTAATTTTTTTTTTTTAAAGTAGATTACAAAGCAAGCATGGTGAAGCACATTTTTGTTGTAATGTATAGCACAGAAATGCTTTTTAGACAAAAAAAAAACAAAAGAAAAAAAATTACAGGTTAAGTTACAGGATTGAAAGTGCTGTGAAAAAAAAATTATGTGCTCAGTTGCGCCAAGCGTAAAGCGCGCCATTTTCTAAGTAGCTTTCAATTGACAAGCAGTTCCTAGAAGTGACTCTTCGCTGGTATTAACTGCTCAAATAAAAAGCACAGGAGTCAAAGTTAAAGTGTTGGGGCAACAAAGAAGTACTTCGCAACATCAAGTTGAATAAAAAAATTAAAGTGCTTTGGTATTCATTGCCTCTAAGTTGGACAGCGAAAGTTTTTCGCGAAGCTAAATTGCACTTAGGACCAACAGTTAAAACATTAAAATTCAAAACCAGTGATTGACAACATGGAATTTTAAATAATGGGATACTTCCAAAGAAAAGTCGCCAGTGACCTTATTTTTTTTCAAGTATTTGCAATATTTTTTTAAGTTTTGGTTAAACTAATCAATAATATTATCTTCGCAATGGCAATCCCTGTTTTCTCTTTGTGGTCACCTGGCTGCCACATCTCTGCAGACAATGACAAACCTCAGAGTGAACATAAGCCGATCGAAGTCGACATGAAGATTGTAGGTTCAGTTTTCGATCATTTGTGTTCAAACATTTCAAATCACGCACAGCACAGCTGATTATAAGAAGCTCGGCTAAAGTCCTTTCAACGACTGATTGACCAATTGATTTTTTAATTTTCTTCATATTTTGCATTAGATTAAGCTAAAGGTAAGATGAAATTTGGTCGTCAATTTTGAAATCTCAAAAGTTTTGATTTAAAAATTTTTTTAATGGCAATACTGATTAGAGCTGATCAGCTGAATCAGCAACACTGATTTTTTTATTATTAAAAAAATAAGCCGAAAGCCTTTGTTGCTAGTGCTGCTTACTATGTATTATAATTATTAATAATTGTAATTCATTTTAAAAATAAAAAACAAAAAATAAATATTATTAATAATATTGTGTTTTAGCGACGGAAAACTGAAGAAACAAAAACACAATAAAAATATTTTAGTTACATAGATTTTAACATAAATTTACAATATAAAAAAAAATTGAAGGAACAATTCTTACACTAGAAATTAAGGGGGCACATGATATTGGCAGTTTTTGAAATGGAATGAAATATTTTTAAGATTCTAAGAAAAAAATTTCATGGTAAAATTCCTGCGGGTTCAAAAGTTACAGGCGGATTAGTGAGAGCGCATTTTTAATTTTTGCGCTACATACGTACGGCAGCTGGTATATACTTTTTTTACTTGCTACCTGACTTATGGTGGTTGTTATTTCGTACCTTATAGTATAGTTATTTGCAAATGTTTCAACTACTTGGTATCACCATAGGAGCTACAGCATTGAATTTTTCCAAAGGAAATGATGCAAATATTGTTTGAAATGCGCCGGAGTGAAGGCATATGAAGCTTCAAAAGAAGCCCGAATTGCTAAACGATTGCAAAAGACTATAAGAAACAGCACAACACAAGATAAAGAAGGCATACAGTACGAAGCAGGCATGGCAGATTGAAGGTAACCTTTATTTTCCTTGTTCACAAACTTTGAACGCGTTTATCTCGAAACCATGTTTTTCGTACTGGTTGCGGCACTAGCGCGTTCATTTTTTGACGAAGTTTTTTTTTTTTTTTTTGTATTTTTTAAACTTGATTCGCTATCGTATGACACGACCTTTTTTTTAAATTGTTTTTCGATTTTGTTTGAATTTTTAAAGTCAATATTTTTTTTCGAAAAAACACACTTTCAAATTTGGAACATCACCAAAAATTGAAAAAAAATTTAAAAAAAAAAGCTCGTGTCGTACGATAACCAATTTTGTTAAGATTTAAAAACGTCATTTTTTTTCCAGATCGGACAATTTTTGCAACTCCCAGCGCTGCAACCACGAGGCCCCGTTTTTTTCTCTGCCGCCAGTTTGGAGCTCTATAAAACCATGTTGGAGTGAAAAATATATTTTTTTGATTTTTTTTTTCTTGTAAGTTGTTCAATTCTCTACAATAATAAAAAATTTTGGAAAAGTGTTTGTTTTTGACTGAGTTATGAATTTTTAAAAAAAGGTCTGTTTTCTCTGCCGCGAATGTCTTTGTCCCACCTTAACGTATTCTTATTCAATCCAAATGAATCTATGAAATTCCTTGTAACTCTGACGGCACCAATGTATGCAACAAGGTATACATTGGAACAATAAAATCAAAATTAAGGACGCGAATTTCATCCCACAAATCGGATATTAAAGCAGGACATAATAATAGCCAAAAAACAGCACTTGCTTGGCACTGCTTAGAAGAGGGTCATATTCCCAACTTCGACAAAGTGAAAATCTTACAACGAGAGAACAATTATTCTAAAAGACTCACTCTTGAGATGCTCCACATATCACACACTCCAAGCAACATACGCATTAATTACAAGACGGACACAGAGCACTGTGCTCATAGCTACAGACACATAATTGGTCGAAAGGGGAAAAATTTGCAATAGCAGAGTTTTTAGAATTTAGTTGAAAATACTTCGTATCGATAAGAATACGATTCATAATAAATTTCTTAGGTATAGGTTCAAATATTAAGCGCACAGTTTAACATAAACATCACGTAAAAATGCGTTGAATCCATTATATAAGGTCGGCAATACATTTAACAACATATCAAAAATATGTAAAAAAAAATTTATAAAGATATCTTGAATATTAGAAAAGTTATAAGCTTGAAAAGAGACCCACGCGTGAGTTTGATTTAATACAAAAATCAAGTTACTGTAGCTGCTATTTAATTATATCATTTATTTTATCTGCTCAAGCCGGTATATCTGAGAAGGAGAACATTGCAATGAATGTTAACAATAATTATTTCGTGTGTATATATATAACCTGTCTTCGTATTATTTGTTTCGTATAGCTTTGAAGTAGTTTTTCTTAGGACTACGTTTTTCAAAACTGCGGGCAACCTAGCTCAAGAACTACTTGGCCGATCCTTACAATATATGGAAGGACATTTTTTAATTACATTTCAATCAATCTGGATGAAACGGACTTTTAAAAAAGCCTTTTAAAATAGTTTTATTCAAAATATAAAACAAAAAATAAGTAAAAAATGCAATTTTTTTGAAGCGAAGCTTTTTACGCCCCGTTCTGTGATTTGATTGGAGTGAAATCTGAAAAATTTTCGACAGATTTTTTCTTAGAATTTTATATGGTTTCTTTGTTTCTGTGTTTTTTACAACAAGACAATTTAATATAACAAATATAAAAAAACAATTCTTCATCTGCCGTGGGGATTTGAACCCGTAAACTTTTGGTTGGAAGTTCTATACTCTATCCACTGAGCCAAACACCTTCCCTATATTATGTCATTGATTTAGTATTAAGTGCAATTGAAGTTATGTTGCAGCTCATCCAATAATATATTAAGATATTTGTGTGGTTTGGGTAGCTGCTTAGCCACTTGCTACAAAAGTTGATTAATAGATTTTTATGGTTTGGGTAGCTGCTAAGCCACTTGCTACAAGAATCATCAGTATTGCCACTTTTCCACAATTGTGGTAAATCTAGCACTTTTTTAGTTTCTACCACTTTTATCACTCACTATTTGCATTTTTCGAAAATCTATATATTTATATAAAAATTATTGCATTATAATTAAAATTTTAGGAATTTTATTGCATGTATTTTATTTTTATAGGAATTTTATTGCATATATTTTATTTATTATTACATTTAATATATTATTTTAGAACTGTTTTAAGAACATTATATGAGAATTATTTGCAATAAAACTAATTTAGCGTGAAAAAACTTACGGTATAAAAACTTATGGTATACTTCTTATGATTTGTTTTGCTGTAGGACTTCAGTCGAATTTTTCCTTAAGAAGAAATATATATTCCAAAGCTTTTTAAAATTCACCACTCATTTTAGACTCAACCTACCACTATTTAAAATTTGCAAGTGACAACACTGGTCATCATCCTCAGTTTGCTAGTGCCATCTGTTAGCGCCAACAACTGTTAACATAGCTGCAGTTATATATTTAATATTAAATCAACATCAAAATTTAAAAGAGCTGTTTGGATCGGTGGAAACAGTGTCGACTTATTAATCAGTGGGTCATGAGATCGATCCTCACGGTGGGCAAAGTAATACTTTTATTTTTTGATGTGAATGCGTTTATGCTGTTGTTGGTACATGCTTTTGTTTTGTTTTTGCATAGTGCGAAGAAAATTAACAATTGCCCACAAGTGCGTTGAAATAACAATGACAGTAGCATAAAAAGCTTCGCTTCTCTCGTGTGTCCAACGACGCACCTGTGTTTTTTTATTCCAAGTTTCATTCCAAAAAGACTTTTTTAAAATTATGTCTCATTGAGATAGGAGATATTTTTATTACGTAAATTTAATTTAATATATTAGCCAGCGCCATCTTTGTTTTGGAAAAACGCAAAAAATTTTTTTAAACATAAATGTATATTTTACCAAATTTTAAAATTTTAAAACTCTAAACAAATTTCTTCTTATAAAAATCATCACTTCAATATAACTCTTTTTTAATTTCCTCTAACTGCATGGTCGGCCTTAATTAAATAAAAAAAAATCTATAAAAAAATGGAAATAACTCAACAATTGAATCAGTCATTTCAAAAACCTCATAAGTCACACAATTAGAGTTTTTCAGGAATCAATAAAAACTGTTTCATGCACAAACAAACTATTTTTACAGGACTTTTTTATGCTTAATTTAGTATTTGAGTTTGAAAAAATTTAAATATCGAATAGCCTTTAAAGATTATTGATAGAGAAAAAAAAAAACCTGAAAAACTGTTCTTGACTTATGTTGTTTTAGCAAGAAATAGTATGAGTGGTATATAATTTAACCAAAAGAATCATAGTAATCACATTTTTTATTGCTTATTATAGACGATTACACTTCAAAATTAACTTATTAACATTTCAGTTGTATTAATTTGTCATGTTTTAATATCTTTAAGGTACATAATCATATTTTCCATCATTGTCATCCGGATTATCTTCAACATTTGCAGGTGGCCAGCTAAAAATGCTATTATAAAATGGCATATGCTCTTCCAGAATGCTATCCTGAATTTGCTTTAAATCGTCTATTTTTTTTAATATTGATGGGCACTTTGAATTCATAATTCTTGGCTGACGGAAGTGAAACAGAAGTTGTCAGGGTTTTTATTAATATCAATGAATAAATGTTAAATCAATCCATCAATATATTCTTCGGTTATGATAGTGCCTTTTTTATCTGCATCATACTGAAAACTCATGTATGTCAGAGGCGCGAATGATATTTTTTGTTCTTTAGGGATTTTTTTCCAGACGATTCAGTTGAAAAACATGTTTTTTTGTATAAATTTGGCCATCATATCTTATATTCCAAAATATCATATAACTGTAAATGTTGAACTGGAGTTCGAAACCATATAAATGTATTCTCCTAGGACGTAGATACGATCATGCTTTCGAACATTTTTTTTTATGACTCCAAAATCACGGTCATTTGGTAAAAATGGTAAAATACTGATACACTTTTTCAAATCGTTTAGAGTCAGTCAAAGCCAACATAAATCTCAATAATGTAGTATTTTTATTTTGACTGGGGCAGCCGTCAGAAAATAGATATAAATATTTTATATGTGGCCCAATATTACTTTTAATATAATGCATCAAAATTGAACAAAACTCATTTGCTCCCTTTTTAGCAATGCCTTCATGATACATGTAAAATGTCGGTTTGTCTGTTTTTAAATCCCTAATACCAAAACAATGAACCCATAATTGCCGTAAAAAAATGTTTTGTATGGGTATGTGTGGCAATGGTAGATTTTGCATACAATCAAATGTTATAGCTGCAACATCATCTCGTTCCTTGCAAAGATCTTGAATTGATGATATTTTGTTGTAAAACTTCTTGGCAACACTTGTTGTAACTTGTTGTAACTTATTGAATTTTATGAATCTTAACTGAGCGACTTACGAACGTTTTGCATGTTCTGATAAATTTGATTGTTTTATTTTTGTTGATAGTTCTTCGCAAGTTATACGTGTGTCGACTTGTGGTCGACCAAATCTTAGGGAAAAATTTTTAAATATGGAATGCATTTTTTTGACATCCAATCCAATGACTTTTCTGCGTAATGTGTCTTCTTCCTAGGAAAACAGAGGATATGTTCGTGTATTTTTTGGCATATTTCAGGAGGCACCGTATTTGCTTTCAGGTGACATCCTCTGTTATGTCTAGGACTCTTTCCTACACTAAGCAAATCACAAAGCCTCCGAACTCTGGCTTCAGTAACTCCATATAGGCTGATAAATGCTTTCTTGCAGACTTTAACTTTATCAGTTTGTTTGAAAACATGGAACTGAAAAGCACTTTGCTTCTGTGTTGCATTTTCTTTTCGAGGAACATTTTCTTTTACATGGAACATTTCAATAAGTGATTGAAGAAAAATATCCTGCTCATCTTTGGTTAAAAAAAGTTAATTTTTGAAATGCAAAAGTCCATATCATCTTCGTGGAAAGTTGCAAAACATTCCTTCTTATATCTGCAATAAATATACGGTATATTAGGTATATATAGGCTCAGATGAAAAACGTAAACTGAAAAAGGTTTGTGGAAAACTTGCCTGCAATTTTCACCGGTAGATCTAGGAGCTATTTGTTTTCCCCGATAATAAGTATATGCCTGTCCTTTAACCTTAGAACTTTTAATAATATTTCTTTTATACTTCGAGGGATTACACATTCTTTTCTATTTCAGCTCATTCTCACTCTCTGTTTCACTTGAAGACATTTTTAAAGCTAAATAAATAATAAATTACTAATAAATAATAAATAAATAAAAAATAATAAATTAACAAACGAATTAGCATATATAATATAAATGACAATTATTGTTGAATTAGAGATGCGAAAATTGTTGAACCAATCAGAACAATGCAAAATTTAAAACGTCAAACTTAGTCAGATATAACTACTTCCCCCATCTAGTTGTGCGTACAAACACCTCTTATGTCACTGACTAATGTTGTTTATGCAATGAACGTCTTTTACACGGTATTATTTGAAGAGGAAGGAATGTATTGACTTACGTGGCTTACACCCAGAATACGCATCTACCTTTAAGAAATCATTTTCAGCGAAAAAAGCATGTTGGAAAAAAATTTGACTTAAGAGGTTTTTGAAATGACCGATTCAATTACAATTAAAACATTCGTTGTAACACAATTTGTTGAAACACTTGTTGTAACACAAGTATTCATAGTATTTTTTTAGGTAACGGTTTAATTTCTTGTGCACTGTGAAACAAATACATAACTTATATGAACAAAAAAAAAAAAAATGTTTTGTTGTTTCTATAGCTAAATATTTGATATAATTTTTATAAAATTTTTTATTTATTATTTAAAGTTTATTTTGCATTTATCTGAATTGAATGAATTAAATGCATTAAATTATGTTTAATTAAAATCTTATTAAAATCTAGAATGAAAAATATATCGAGCTTGTATTTAAAAATAAATAGCAGCATGGCAACCCTTGTATGAAAGTCTGTATCAGTTAACCAGGCATCTGTGTAATTGTCCCTTTCTTGCATAAAACTAATTATTTTCTCCATTTTCAACTCGCAGTTTCATGTTTTTTCTACCAATTTAAAATTTATAAATACTTGTATAAGACTTTAAAGAAAGACAACAAGTTTGATTTATTTATTTGTGTTTATTTATTTTACACTTAAAATGCAACATTTTTCGAATCAAATTTAACTTTTTGCAATACAAATGCATTACAGTGTAAAAAGTAGAATTTCATTTGTTAAAATGTAAATGTTAAGTGTAAAAGATTGAGTTTTATTACCTTGTTCTTTTTATCTAGTCTAGTCTAGTCAGTTGCTAAAGTGAAAAGTTTAAATATAAAACGGAGGCAATGTCCAATTTATGAAAATATTTTTTATTTATTTAATATATGAAGAGATCTGGCAATACTAGCGAACAGAAAATTCAGTCATGTGTATGCCATGCTGGTGTTTAATATTCAGTTCAATTATCTATGATTGATATTATTATTTAAATATTTCAAGTTTGGAGAATAAAGAATTTAATTTATTATTTCTGTATCGAAAGTGGTTATAGGTTTATATATAGGCGGCGAGGTAAATTAAATGCAAAAGAAAAGAATAAATGTGCATACAGTCTGCTTTACACTGACGGACCTTTTGTTTTAAAGTAACTTGTTAAACAGTCCTCAGTAAAATTTTGGCGTTGTAAATTGGCGTGAGCAGAACGGTGGTCATTAAATTGCTGCAGAGACAATAGCTGGAGTTACAATGAATTTTAATTGATAAGATAGTTGCATTCTCTGCAATTTTACATGTTCTTTAGGCATTTAATTGCTTAACAGAGAGTCAAAGAACGGTAGGCATTAAATTGTACGGAAAGCCGCTGAGACAATAGCTGGAGTTACATTAAATTGTAATTGGTAAAATAGTTGTATTCTGTAATTTTATATGTTCTTAAGGCATTAAATTGCTTAACAGAGAGACGAAATTAAATTATTAAACTGGATTTGCATTGAATTGTGACGTGAAAGGAACGTTGCTCATTACATTGCGCGAATAGCTGCAGAAGCAATAAATGGAATTGCATTAAATTGTTGTTGATAAGATGGTTGCACTCGCTTGAATTTTACATGGTCTGAGTGGCATTAAATTTCTTAATAGGGGACGAAATTGAATTGTTTCATGCTTAATTTTACGATGGAGGTTGCTCAGCGTAGGAAACAAAGCCTAAGATGAATACACCAGGTATTACACCATTCCTTTGCAATGTTATCGACAAGGCGCTTCTTCGCTCGGAATGGGAAAAGTGATTGCGTGCATTTTCAATATACCTCGAGTTAGAAGAGATCAATGATGCGGTGGGGAGGAGCAACAAATTGTTGTACTTTGGTGGTACCCAGTAGCAGGGAGTGGTATACAATATCCCGGGAGCCCTTGTAGAAACCTTGAATGAGAAAGATAAGGATGGAGAGGATGTCTTTCAGGTTATTGTGGCTAAACTGAATGAGTATTTTTCACCGGTAAGGAATTCTACGTTCAAAAGGCATATGTTTCGGTCATTGAAGTCGGAGGAAGGAGAGTGTTTAGCCCTTTCGTTAACCTTGTCCATTGTAATGAACATGCATTTGAAATGAGTGTAGCGCAAATCAAACCGTTTCTTTTGATAAAGAATGCATTGTAAACAGTGCATTGATGTATTCTTTTTTCTATTTTTGCCTTTTATTACGAGATTTATGTTCATAACAATAGCACGTGCTGATTATATGAGAGCATGTTGATCCGAAAAGAAAACATACAAAGTGAGTGAAAGTTTTTTTTACTAATTATATTTATAAATAAACTTATTTGCTTGTTTTAATATACGTTACTTAGAATGTGTTTATCATAAATTTAGCCTTTCTACATTTTTGTCATTATTATTTCTTAAAACATACTTTTTTGCGGAACCAGGCTACGAAGTGTCATTTTGGGGGAAAAAAAAGACGAGATATTGAGTATTAATTTGAAAGACAAACTTATAGATGTGTGGGCTATAGATGACCTTAAGAAGCGGTTAGTAGAGAAAGAGTACAGGCTCGCAGAGGCTATTGAAATATGCCTCGAGTGTCCTTGGATGTTAATAGAGTTGAAGGTCAGATCCCAGACACTAGATGTGAAAGATGTGGACAACGTGGACACCATGCGGATAGTGTCGGTTGTCCTGCTAGAAGAGACTCGTGCAATAAATGTGGTCTTATTGGTCATTTTGGCCGCAGATGCAAAACAAAAAGCATTAAACGTAAACAGACGGGTTTCGGCAATGAAGGTACAAAAAGGCGGAAATTCTTTCAATCAAATATACAATTTGTTTGGATGCAGCTAAGTCTGAGGATGTTAGTATGCACGACAAGTGGAAGGAGAAAAATTGTTATCGAATTACGGATGGTTCGGAAGAGCACAATAATCAGCGAAAAATATGTTACGTGGGGGCGGGGGGCGGAGAGTTTTGATGTTGATTGACTCTGGCTTGCAGTATAATCTGCTGAGTGAAAAAGATTGGGAGCATCTCCACAAGCCAAATGCCCCGTTATGGAACATTCAAACCAGATCTTAGAATCAGTTCCACTCTTATGCTGGGAACGCTTTACTCAAGCTTAAAGCTGTTTTCGAAGCAGCAATAGGCTTGGAAGTACTAAGTATCCAACTTAATTTCCTCATTATATGCTATTGAGAATGAAAGACAATCGGTACTGGAGCGGGATACCGCTATAAAGTTAAATGCCTTGAGATTAGGCCCTGAAATTAACCGCATCTAAAATTTACAGCTATTTCCGAAAATTAAAGGTATTAAAATTGCACTTTCAATTGATAAATCTGTGAATCCCGTTCACCAGTCATTGCGTAGGATACCATCGGCTTTAGAATATAAGGTCAAGAGGAAGTTGAGCGAAGCATTAGAGCAGAATGTTATAGAGCCGGTAGTAGGGTACAGTGCTTGGATATCTCCTCCGAATGTGGCTATATTGAGAGAGAATTACCCACAGCCAACATTCGAATCGTTTATGACCATGTTAAAAGAGTACAGATGTTTCTCTAGACTGGACCTCAAAAATGCCTACCATCAGCTGGAGCTGGATGCAGACAGCCACGAAATAACTAATTTTATAAATTCAAAGGAGTTATACAGGTAAAAAAGACTATTATTCGAAGTATATTCAGCTTCTGAGATCCCTATAGGAACAAACTAACTTGTTTTTAAAAACAACTAATTAAAAAACTAATTTAAAATAAACCAGTATATGAACTACTTTGAAATATATTAAGGCGGCAACTACTCTGATTTTGACATGTTTTAATTGCAAATTTTTATTAGATTACAAGTTTATATATATTTAACCATGTTATTTCATCAAATATTATTAACTTTAGGCCATCATTGATAGATTTCAATTGGTTATTTTAAAGTAGTTAAAACTAATTTAAATTTAACTAGTTTAACAAGTAGTTGAAAATATATGCAGACGAAAGTCAATTGACTTATTTAGCGGACATCACCATACAAAATATGTTAGTTCGTTCTATGGAAAAAAGTCAGAATTTCAACTAGTTGTGGTTGACAAAAAACTACTTTATCAACTACATTTAAATTAGTTGATTTTCCTACCGGGATATTTCAGAAGGCTGTTGAGAGCATTGTATCCCCATGTAAGTGCGTGACAAACAATCTGGACGTTGTAATTGTGTTTGGAAGTACGGAGGAAGAACATAAAATAAATTTGAGTAGCGTGCTGGAAGTTTTTAAAGAATTGAATATAGTACTGAACTAAGATAAATGCATTTGGAAAGCGGCGAGGCTACAGTTTTTGGGTCATATTCTGCCGACCAAGAGGATTAATCCAGATCCAAGTAAAGTGTAAACAATTTTGCAATTTCGACATCCAATCAGTTGAGAAGAAGTAAGGAGTTTTTTAGGTCTGCTGACGTACCTGGGAAAATTTATACCCGATCTTGCTCATTTGACAGAACCCCTTAGAGGGTTGGTTAAAAAGGATGTAAAGTTCATTTGGGGTAAGTGTCGCAGCAATGCGTTTCTAAAGGTAAAGAAGCAACTAGCAAGAATGCCAACTCTATCATATTTTAATCTCAAGAAGCGCACTCGGTTGATAGCTGACGCAAGCCCAGTAGCCTTAGGACAGGGCTTACTTCAATTTGACAAGAACGTTTCACAGATCATATCTTTTGCAATTAAAAGTTTGTCTGATGTCGAACGAATATACTCACAGACAGAGAAAGAAAGTCGCGCCTTATATGTGGTGTCGAACAATTTAACTATTATTTGGCTGGCATCGAATTTGAACTGGTTACGGATCACAAGCCTTTGGAAGTGATTTTCAAGTCCACATCAAAAACTCCGGCTCGTATTGTGGGATGGGTATTACGCCTTCACCAAGTCGGGAAAGTTAAATATCGTCGATTCTTTGTTAAGATTATGTAAAATTGAAAACTCTACCTCTTTTGATAAACAGGGCGAGATGAACATTTGCTCGATTTTTGAAGAAACGGTTCTACGAACGCCAATATCGTAATGGCAATTGTTGAGAAGAATGATTCGACTCCCAAACTAATGGAAGCAGTTAAAAGCTTGAAAGAAGATTATTGGAGTCTAGAAACGTCTGATAAGTTTTTTGCATATCGTTTCGAACTGAGCACTTTGGGCAATATTTTTCTACGAGGGACTTAAATCGTCATACCGTTTTTTTTTAAGGTCAAGGGTGGTGCTAGCATTAGCACATGAAGACCATTCAGGCGAGGCAGTGATGAAGCGTCGGATACGTTAAAAGGTATGGTGGCCATTAATTGACCGAGATATCGAAAAATTTGTTAAAACCTGCTGCGATTGCTAACTAGTATCGCTATATACTAGTAACTAGTATCGAGATATCAAGAGGTCAGATTCTTGAAGAAGATTATGACGAGTGTAATAGTGGATTTCCTTAAGGAAGTATTTTCAAGGTTGGGCTATCCGAAATCTATAACTACGGATAATGGACGTCGATTTGTCAGCAACGAATTTCGATACTTTTGCAAAATAAACAATATCGAAATTTTAATGGCCCAAAAAGACTCAAAAAAGATTGAATTTTATTACCTTGTTCTTTTTATCATCTATCTTGGTCTAGTCTAGTCAGTTGCCAAAGTAAAAAATTTACATATAAAACGGAGGCAGTTATTTATGAAAATGTTTTTTATTTATTTAATATATATATATATATATATATATATATATTATATAAATCTGTGTATCTGTAAATCTATTATATACTATAAATATACTGTTATTATAGTTATTAAATATATTATATTACTATATATATTTTATATATATATATATATATATATGATTACTAGAGCGGGTCGATTTAAAAATCGCTCAATGCTCTGTGAAAATCGTATTCTAGGGATCAAAATAAGAAACTTTGCCGAAGGAACCATACCTCTAAAACGAATTCTGATGTCCCCCAATTTGGGTCGAACTTTTGGGTAGGGGCAAATTTTGAAAAATCCCACTTTGACCCATTTAGAGTGCTCCAATCGAGTCCAAATGTATGACCGACCCCCACTAACTTTGGGGGCTTGACCCACCCATGCCAGTGGCACAACCCCTGGAACCCCCTGTGGGGTTCCCCATACAAACATTTCAAAAAATCACCAGTTTTGGCACTTTACATGAAAAAATCAGCGAAATGGCTATGTTTTTTCTTTATTTTTATTTATTTATTTATAATAGTATTTATTATTTATTTATAATAATATCTATTTTTTCTCTTTTGAAATTTATTTAGTCAGAACATATGTAAATGAAAAAATTAATTTAAGTTAGTTATAGAAAAGAAACTAAAAAAATTATTGCTTGAAGTCTTTTTTACTTTCAAGTCTGGGCAATTTCGCACGGCTCTCTAATGTCGTCGCCATAACAGCCTCTACATTTTCCAGTATAACCCGTATGGAAACGCTAGCTAGCAATTGAACATGTCGTTCCGTTCCTTGTATGTGTGATGCAATTTTTGGATCAATAAACGGTGGATCATCTAGATTTAAATATTCTTTCAATGTATCGTACGGAATGCTTCGCGTGAATGGTGGTTCAGATACGTTATTACTGCATTTCTCTTTTTCTCTGCGAACTTTCGATTTATCCATGATGAGAGGTTTGCCATGCTTATCTTTCATTTTAAAATCTTGGAAAAGAGCGGTTCCCAATGCCGATGCTACTCTATCAGGCACACCAAATCTGTCACATACCAAGGCAAAGTTAAAACAATCGTATCTTTCTGTGTATTGTGAACTTGTGCTTCTATCCATATCTTCTTGAACCGGTGGCGGTGCGTATGTTGAATCATCGGGATCTTGGCATGTTGGCATTGATGACATAGACGTTGCTCCTTGCTCTTCAGTTTCCATCAAAACTGCATCCATTGTTTGTCTTCTCTGATTATGTTGATCGTGCATGAACTCTTTGAGGCGTTCGGGAACCCAGCCGCATGCACATGGAGCTGCCTTCAAATCGCATTTACATGTTCCAATGTAAAAAATTGTTTCCAGGGATTTTACATACTCTGTAAATTGTTGGGGTTTGTTTCTTCTCTTGATTTGCTCTTGATACTTGTCAAGCAATTTATTCAATTTATTAAATACACTTTTTTTCAGAATTATTTCCATACCTAATTTTTCCCAAATTCCATTCAACTTATCTTGTACTTGAATAGTGAATGATTTATGGGAAAACTTTTTTTGTTCTGTTTTAGCACGTTCGCTTGAGTAAAAATAATATCTCAAGATATCCAGATGGGTTGGTAAATTAAGATCAGTCAAATCAGTAGACACACCAAAAACAGTAACATCGTGCTTGGGTATATGACTCATTGGGTTTTCGATAGTTGTTGATGTTGTTGTTGCTTCATCTTGCGGTGTAGAGGATGGTGGATTCATTGTAAACTTTTTGATTTGGAATGCTCAACTTCACTTATTATTTTGTTTTTAAATATTTTTTTATCTGAAATTAGCACTTCACACTTTGAGTTCTTCACAACGACTTAATGCATTCACAAAAACTGTTGCGTTATATATGGTCTACGAGACGAGGTAATAAGAATGAAACTGTAATGAAATGAAATTGTAATTTCAATTCTACCTGCTGTGTCTTGTGGTGGCTTAAAAACGCACACAAGCAATTTTAGGATCTGCAATTGTGTCACAGTGATACCTTAATTTTTTAAAAGGGTTGCGGTGCATTCTAGTGATACCTTAATTGTTAAAATGGTTGCATAAAACGCGCATTTCTTAAGAAGGTGCCATAAAATACCCACAAAAAGGGTTGTAAAAACAACCTTCATTTCTTAAGTAGGTGCTATAAAAAAACTACACAAGTAAGTTTACGACATGCAGCTGTGTCTTGTGGTGCCTTAAAAAACGCACACAAGCAATTTTCCGATTTGCAATTGTGTCACAGTGATACCTTCATTTTTAAAAGGGTTGAATAAATTTCTAAAGAAAAAAAAAAACTCCAAAAAGAAAAAAACATAGGCATTTCGCTGATTTTTCCATGTAAAGTGCCAAAACTGGCGATTTTTTGAAAGGCTTGTATGGGGAACCCCCAGGGGGGTTCCAGGGGGTGTGCCACTGGCATGGGTGGGTCGGGCCTCCAAAGTTAGTGGGGGTCGGTCATACATTTGGACTCGATTGGAGCACTCTAAATGGGTCAAAGTGGGATTTTTCAAAATTTGACCCTACCCAAAAGTTCGACCCAAATTGGGGGACATCAGAATTCGTTTTAGAGGTATGGTTCCTTCCGCAAAGTTTCTTATTTTGATCCCTAAAATACGATTTTCACAGAGCAATGGGCGATTTTTTTGCCTCCCCACAAATCGACCCGGCCTAATGATTACTCTGGAGATGTGGCAATCCTAGCGAATAGAAAAGTCAGTCAAAATATAAGCGCCAAAGTGTGTGTAACTCGAGGCGGTGCTGGTGTTTGATATTCAATTCAATAAGCTATGATTGATATTATTATTTTAACATTTCAATATCGAAATTTTTTTGTCCCGAGAACATGAATCGATTAATTGTTAAGCGCCTTCGAATAGCTCTCGCCTATGCAGAGGACCTCAAAAAACAGATTCAAAAATTTTTATTGGTGAACAATGTTACTCCTCATTGTACAACGGGTAAAGCCCCGTTAGAGCTGCTGTTTAATCCTTGCATTCACTACAAAATTTCGTCCGTACATGATGTTAAAGAAAATGTTTTAGATTCGAAGGCGAGAGATATGGATATCGCAAGCAAAGAGAAAAGAAAACAAAAGGCAGATAAGGATCGAAGGGCCAAAAGCTGCGATATAAAATTAGGAGACAAGGTCTTGCTCAAAAATGTAATTTTTCCAAATAAGCTTGTCACTGTACAAGGAAATGGTAAGGTTTACGATGCAACATTAATCATTTAAAAAAATTGCCAACTATACCCGAACCGGAAAAAACCGAGCTACCACAACATTTTCATTTGTACAGTTATTTATTTTTAAATAAATCTTAGCAATATTTTAAGCGGTATTTTTGGCCAATTGAGCTAAAATAAAATACAAATTTGAACTTAATATATCCGTTTTTAGCTTGTTATCCTCATAAAATCTTAAGCTTTATCGCTTTTTGTCGAAAGCTTTACAAGTTTGAACTTCTTCTTCAATGAATTCAGTGAATATTATTTTATTTTCCTTAGTATTCAAACTTTGCTGTGAGCAGACAGCTTCCGGCGGAAATTGGAAAAAATTGTTACAAATTTAAAAAATGTTTGAAATGGAAATTCAACGAGTAGATTTTTATAGCGTGGGAATCATTACAAAAGCTATAAGCTGATAGATACGATTTCTCTTAAAGGATTAAAGAAAAAAGAAACAAATTGAAATTCATACTAACTGAGCTCTTACGTACCGAAAAGCTTTTAAGGAATTGAACTTAAAATATGAAAGCAGAATAAAAATGTTTTATTTGAAAAAAAGAAACGTAGAAGGAAACTTTTCAGCTAAGTTAAATATGCTTTCATAGTTGGTGGAAAAACTTTATGTGGAAAATTAAAAAAAAAAAACATAAATTTTGGTTCTGAAAATTACATATTACATATAAAGCATGTATGTATATAAGCGAATATTTAGGGGAATTGAATAGTGTTACATATTTCTTGCAATCATCTGTTACAACACAGAACTTCACCAAGCTAACTCTTCGCTCCTTAGCACACTCACCATAGGAAGAATGGCAGCCAGCAGAGGATAAATGTGCCCATTATTATGCCTAGAGTTCTTGCAGCCTTGTGTTCTCGTTTCATTTTGATTAAATGTTTGTCCTTGGTCGGCGTATGATCCTGCTCTACCTCGTGCAGTGTTAAAGTTTTCGATGATCCGGAACCGCTGAGCCCTTCGCCTGCAATAGCAACAAAACTTATGAGTGCAAAAATAATTAGTTTCTACCTAACTTTTTTGGCTTAGCTTGGTTCGGCTTAATCCAAGGAAAGCCGTAACATATGTGAGATTGTCTTAGAAGCAAGTACGAATAATAAATAAACGAAAACAAAAACTTAAGCATAAGTTGCAAAGCAGAGATGGGAAAATTTTTGTGGAGTAACAGGATTTCCTCTGAGGTTGTGGCAATAAACGCCCTCAAGATTGTTGCTTACTTGTGTGCAGTGTTGCAGCAGTCGATGTGAGTGTGTTAATATTGTTTATGGTTGCTGTTTTGTTGTTGTTGTTCTTGGTCGTTTGTACAGTTTTGTTTGTGTTATTGGCTGCTTTCGTATGTTTTCCGGGGCGTATGAGTTATATTAATTGTTAGTTCGCATTAATATTGCTCATACGCCAGCGTGGCTCAGCTAAAGCAGCGCTATCCAAACAGACACAGGTTGTACTGTATGCGTGCCTGAGTGTGTTGTTTACTTTTATTACGTATTCTCGTTTCTTCCTTGCTTATCTGTATCACTAAACTTTTTCCATTAAGGCGAAAATAAATGCTTCCTTCCCGAGCAGGATGTGTGGAATGATTAACCGATACCCATGCGCCCATTTTGTTAAACAACCAAATATTTCACAAAGCAAAAGATTTATGTTTTTTTTCCACCTAATTTTTATTGCTCACAACTAAAGCCTTTTTATGCTCTTTTTACTTTCTCCTCTAAAAAGGCAGTTAAGCCTGCTGAATTGATTTTTTTACCACAAATTTCTTTACTAAACCGCTTTTCATTTGGTGCTTACTAAATATATTCACTCACTTTACGCCTCTTCTATTTAAGACTCGCACAACTTACCTCCTCCACCTCCACCACCTACTGAATGTCTCTGCATTAGCATCGCATTTCCATGACGCATCATCATCTGCTTCTCCTGACGATTTGCCTCGCGGAATATCGCCAGGTATGTAAAAATCATGATGGTGCATGGTATCCAGAACGATATCGAGCTGGAAATGACGCAATACGGTTTATTCACTATAAACTCGCAACGGTCCGGATGCATCCGCACAAATTGTCGATGATCCTCGGTTGTGTACCAGCCAATAAAAATGGGCAGGAAAGAGAGCAGCGCCGGTGAAATCCAAGTATTAAGTATCATGATGCCAACTACGCGTTTCGTCATGCTAATCGGGTACTTGAGTGGCTTAACAATCGCATAGTATCTGAAATGTATAGCAAGCATTAGAAGGTTAGTTATAAAAGTAGCTGAAATAAAAACAATAATGCTGAATGTTGAAGTGGTTTAAAGAGTTTGTTATTTGTATTTTTATGTGTGCGGTTAAATTTTATTGGTGGGAAAAAAGAGGGAAATTAACAGAACTTATTTACCTTGATTTAAAAAAACATCAATAATAATGTTACGATGAATAAGTGGTGAGTAGTGAGGAGAAATCAATTTTATATTTTTATGTCAAAATGAATGAAAAAAATTAAGCGAAAAGGTAATTTTTGTTCAGGCTGGAGTTCAGGACTGACATTTTGCCAAGCATCAGCTTTTAATTCAGGTTTGGAATTGAACCGCAACTCTGAAAACAGCACTGAACTTTTCATACTAGTGCCCGTCAATTCAGTCATAAGTAAAGGAATTAATATCAAAATATTTATTTAATATACAAAGGTAATCCTAGAGTACGCAACATGACATTTATGTAGTGGTTGTTGTGTGTAAAGATGTCGAATTAATTTTGTCTCAATATAAAAAAAAAAAACAAAATAGCAATCATTGATAGGTAAGACACAAAAAACAATACTATTTCCCATCTAAAAATCTATTGCTTCTTGGGTTTTCCATATCCATAGTGTTCTTTTTCGTGATACAGAAAGAAGGAGTAAGTTTAAAGTTTGATATCGCATAGTATTTCGTCTAGGCGCATTTTTTAGCGAGTATGATTAATTTATATTTCAAAGAAAGATGAAGTATGTCTTGTGTAATAACTTCCAAGGAACTGGAGCTAATATTAATGCGATATTATTTCAAATTATATAGAATATACGCATATATAGAAATTATTTAGAAAAGATTATTAATTGAAAATCATAAGATTAAAACAATGTTTGTATCGTAGAACGCCAGGAAAAAAGTTTTTCGGAAATATCACCCAAATGTTGATTTTAATTTTATGTAAAAAATAAAAATATGCTTATTTTTTTAGAGATAAAGTTGTGTTTTTCAATAAAATCATTTATTAACATGAGGTTCACACATAATTGATTAGGAAAAACATAAAACTGCAAGCTGTTGCTAAGTAGTTACTTAAACATTTCTTAATTTGAGTATATTGACTACTTCCAGCGCACAGTGTGAGATTTTCTCAATTTAAAAAGACAAAAGTAGAATAAGCCTTTCAAAAATTATTTGTTTTTTTTTTATGAATAAAGCCTATACACCTAATGAATAAAGCCTCTTTGTAAGCATCAAGATAGGAGTTTTTTATTAAGTGCGCCGATTTAAGTAGTTGAGTTTTAAACCTTTTTTTTTGCAATGGAAAAGTTTTGTGAAAAAAATTAGTTGCTTAATAAATCAAGTTGTTATTTAAAAAAATCATGGAAAGTGTAGCATAAATAAGAAAAGATAAATTGAGCTAACACTTTGATGCACTGTCAAAAAATTTGTATGCATATGTGTGCATACAAATTAAATTTTTTATTAAGTTTCACTCTCATAGAGAGTTTTTGCATTTTAGGAAGAGGCCTTAATGTCTCAAGAATGGAACTCTTTATGCTCTAAAAAATGACTTTAGCCCAGATCATCAGCTTATAAGACTGAATGCATACTAAGAGACATGCATTCAGTCTTATAAGCTGAATAAAATTTGCTTAATCTTAAGGCAAACTTTCAGTACTGGCAATAAAGCAACTTTAATAAATAAACAGATTCTTTATTTATTTAGTAAAATAAAATTTCGGCTGGACCTTTCTAGAGAGGAATCGAAAAGCAAGATAAACAAGGAAAAATTGCTTAAAGTTTTGATAGCTTCGGACCCCGTGGTAAACTCATATACTACAAAAGCAAATCAAAATGCAATACCACTTGATAATGCATGATTTCAGGGAGTTATGGAAATATGAAAATACCAAGCACTAAATCAGAGTCAGAGTTAAAGAAAATAATTGAAGGAAATGAGAGCGAGTCCACAAGCGAGAATTGAAATAATGCTTAAATATTACCTTGCATATTTTATTTACAATTTTTATATACAGCTTTTTACAGCTTTAATTGAGAACAGTTTTTTTGATAAAAAATTAAGTTTTTTTTTTTTTAAAACCAAAAAGCTTGCAAATTCTACTAAATAGGCATTAATTGTAATAACAAAGAAGAAGATAACAAAACTTTCTGTTGTTCTAATACTTAGTTGTTTAAAGTCAAAACATAAGATGTGAATTTTTCAGGGACATAACTGTTATGCAAGTTTTTTGGAATTGGTTAAAATTAAAGATTAAAATCGGCAAAAATGCATTTAAGTTTAAGTAAATAACTGTTATTTTTAAGAAATATGTTTTTTGGTTGCCGCATAACTTTTATTTTTGAGAAATAAATTTTTAGGTTTACTTTTACAGTTATTTAATAACTGTTATTTTCTGAAATTACAGTTTTTCGGTTATTAGTGTGAAATATCAATAAAAAGTTTCACTTTTTGCTATCTTATTAGTTTTTTAATGTATTTATATTTCAATTTAATTTTACAAAAATTATTTGTTTTAAAGTCCATTCTGCAATACTGCATCGGAGATCACTTAAAATAAGCCTTTAAGCTGAGAAAGATGGCTCGCCAATAACTTGAGTTTATCAATCAATTTTTATCAATTTCAGTATACGCAGACTTCACCTTTCTACTTGTATTGTCATCTACTTCTTCATCCGAAGACCCTTCCATTTTTAGTTATCCTTAAGACTCCCTTAGCAAAGAGGGGAGTCCATTCCAAAACACAATGTCAACTTTTTTTTTAAGATTTTTTACACTAAACCGAAAATATTTCGCGACTCTTTGATATTTGGCAAAATCGGAAGAAAACCACTCCTGTCTTCAATACAAAGTGACGTCATCAAAAGTGAAAAACTTTCGTAAATATATAAGTCTGAATAACAGCGTGTCTGTATGTACCCAAGTTCCGCCACGTCGTTTATCCAACACATACATATATTCTTTACAAATACATATATTGCTTACAAATTACTCAATGTGGCAGCTAAGGGTTAAATTAAATTAAGTGCATGACACAATTATTTTTGCAGATTATACATAGAAATTTTACAGACGTCTAAAGACTTCGAAAATACTTTAATTCGGCCGCGGGGGTATTTCAGCTTCAGTACCCTGCCGAAACTCCATTCCTTACTAGTTTTCATTGATTTATGGGTCGTGCCTTCAAATGGGTTAATGCTGAGAAAGTGCGATAAAGCTGCAGTAGGGCAATTCCGCGTAAAACGTCCCTTCACAGAAAAAGCACAATTTTCTTATTTGTAATTTAATTCAAGAGAATGGCAATTATGGAAAAATAAATACAAATATAAATTTTTGAATTTTTATCAATTTGGCAACATTTTGATATTTGCATATACTGAACACTCAGTTCTCCTTCTTTATATGTTTGGTCTTAATTTTACGTTTTATTTTATTCCGTTTATCATCATTAATAAAAACCGTCATCTCTGGAAAGAATTTACTCTTATTTGATTTATTTTGAAGTTTCGACTATGTATGTTTTATAATAAGAGTTTTATAGAGAAATTGAAATATTTCTCTATAAATTTTCGGTCACATCCGTCACAGCAAACATTGAAAAAGTTTAATAAAATTGTTACTTTAAATAATAAACACTTGATACTTTTCAACTAGAAAAAAAATTAAGAGCAATGAATAATGTAGTGAAATTTTGTGAGCCTCTATTTTAGTATTAGAGTATTTAGTTAAAGAAAATATGTGGTCACACCTGTCACACCATCGCTAAAGGGAGATTTTTTCAATGGAGGCCAAAAATCAATAAAAAAAAAAGATATTAAAAAAATGCACACCTTTAAGGGGTTACATGACATTGGTAATTTTTGAAATCGACATTTTTTTAATAATTTTGTATTTTAGTAAATATTCTTAAGATTCTAAGAAAAATTTATTGGAAAAATTCTTACGGGTTCAAAAGTTACAGCCGGATTAGTGAGAGCGCATTTTTAATTTTTGCGCTACCTACGTACGGCAGCTGGTATATACTTGTTTTACTTGCTACCTGACTTTTGGTGGTTGTTATTTCGTACCTACTTGAAGGGTGAAGGGTGAAGCCCGAAATGCTAAACGATAGCAAAAAACTATAAGAAACAGTACAACACAAGATAACGAAGGCATACAGTACGAAGCAGGCATGGCAGATTGAAGGTAACCTTTTTTTTCTTTGTTCACAAACTTTGAACGCTTTTGTCTCGAAACCATATTTTTCGTACTGGTTGCGGCACTAGCGGGTCCATTTTTTGACGAATTTTTTTTTTTTTTGTAGTTTTTTAAACTTGATTCGCTATCGTATGACACGAGACACTAATTTATGAATTTTTAAAGTCAATATTTTTTTCGAAAAAACACACTTTCAAATTTGGAACATCACCAAAAATTGAAAAAAAAATTTTAAAAAAAAGCTCGTGTCATACCATAACCAATTTTATTAAGATTTAAAAAAATCATTTTTTTTCCAGATCGGACAATTTTCGCAACTCCCAGCGCTGCATCCACGAGGCCCCGTTTTTTTCTCTGCCGCCAGTTTGGAGCTCTATAAAACCATGTTGGAGTGAAAAATATATTTTTTTCAATTTTTTTTTCTTGTAATTTGTTCAATTCTCTACAATAATAAAAAAAAATTTTGGAAAAATGTTTGTTTTTGACTGAGTTATGAATTTTTAAAAAAAGGTCTGTTTTCTCTGCCGCGAATGTCATGTTCCACCTTAAGAGAGCGGATGCAGTCTTTGTGTACGTTTGCGGTACATATTTATCTTAACCTAGATAAATTACCTTAAAACATGCTAGCCTGGATTATTCTGCTGTCTATGGCTGCGGCCAGAGTGAATGCAGATGCAGACAGGCAGGCAGAGTTCACATTAGAGCAATAAGGAAACCAAGTCATGCATCTGTTTTGCTCTAATGTGTTTTCTGACCTGATCTGCCTGCCCGTCTGCATCTGCATTCACTCTGGCCGCAGCCTATGAAAGTACGAATAGTGAATAAGTAAATGTCTTTTTATTTTGTTACGTGTTAATCTTTGTTAATGAGATCAATAAAAAATTGTATGTCTTCAAAGTTTTCGAGTTTTCACACTAGGTCACACCCGTTACGTTTTCTAACAAGTTTTTTTTTAAAGAAAAAATAATTTTTTCAATGCAGTGAGTTTTTAATACAATCAAACAGTCTTTAAATACTTTACTTCACCAAAATTATTGTGTGCGATCTACGGAAAATTTTACAAAATATATCCTGAAAGTTATAACTCCTTAAAATCTCAAATTTGTAAGGTCACACCCTTTCAGAGGTCTTTCAGAGTCTACCTATTCTGAAACGTTTTAAAAACTTACAGCCTTGGGAATTGTAGCCTTTTTTTAATTATAAATTTTTTATTTTTGAATTATAGCCAAAAATGTATGTATCATAGCCACACCCGGCACAATGGAATTGCCCAGTATCTAAATTATATTGTTATTGCATGTTTAAAAATATGATCAGACTGAGCTTAAATAATATTTATTTATAAATCGATTATGTTGAAAAAGATGGCTTACGAAATTCTTTCATATAACGTCTTAAATTTTTTTCAATCTATTTTATGTTACTAAATTTATGTCGATATAGATTACTTTTCCGGGTTTCGCCAATCACTTATCTGATTGCACTTAATGTACGATATATTCATTATACATAAGTAATGATTTCTAACGAAAAAAATAATTTTGTAAAAAATTAGCCATTTGATTTTCATACCAATATTTTTTTCTAACATTTGGTTATATTTTAGCTTAATATTTGATATCTTTTTGCTGATACACACAAAATGCATTGGTGTAAATAAACAACAGTATTGTGTGCAGCAACTAATATAATCTCACACACAAACACACATACAAAAGCAGGCAAATGCTTTCGAGTGCCACAATACATTAGAACCATTGTGACATTAAAACCAGTTGTAGGTATTAAATTTAATCTACTTACCTGTCCACAGATATGCAGCACAAATGCAGGATGCTTGCCGTGGAAAAGTAGACATCCAGACTATTCCACAGATCACACAGAAACGGGCTGAAGAGCCAGCTGGAAAAAAATACAAATGTTCAATTAGTATGCCGTATAAATTCATTCAAAAAGGCAATGCAGAAGAGCTGAAAAATTAATAATTATAAAGCATGAAAGCAAATTAAATTTAAATAAAAAATAATATACAATATTTTTGAAAAAATTACATAACATTTCCACAACTCGTAAAACGGAAATGAACATTTAATTCAGCATGCCATGCGACATAAACAGTCAAGCACGCTAACCAACATAATAACACACAGACACACACATAGTCATACTTGGCAGTGCCAAAAATTTGCATAATTGTGTGTGGCAAGAAAAACACACAAACCATACAAACGTGTCGGTATTTCAAAGAAATTACAAAAACCTAAGGATTTCAATACAGTTTTTGGCACCACTTTGCTTTTGCGCCTAAAAGTAGGCAAACATTTTGTGGTTTTTGCAATTCGCGGCCTTATGAACAACTTACAATCATTAGAGGAACAATTTTCGCTCAACAACTTTTTTGGGCGTAGCTGGTGGGTTGGGGTGGGTGGTTGTGGAGCAGAGCGTAATATACTGTCAGATGGCTATGTTATAGCACCTGACGCTTAAGTGCAGGCACTTTGAACAGGCACTTCCTGACAGCCCACGCAGTGAGTGACCCAATTAAAACTCATTTTAAAGGTTTTTGCATGCTCGTTTCAGCTTTTAATTTATTGTCAGCACATTGGGCGACACACACCGTACCGGTGAGTACACCAACGACCAAGCTATCGCCTCTCTCTACGCCAGTCAAATGATGAAGTACACTTTTTATGAGTTGCTGATTCTGATTATGTAACTAGAGCTAACTATGTTGAGGCAGATAGAAGAGCAACGGTTACCTACAAACGACGTCACGACGCACAGAGGGTTGAAATCGGAAAAAAGTGGAGATGAATTGAAAAATGAAAATTTGTTTTTTGAAAATTTTTACTACTCGATAAGGGGAGCACAAAATTGTGCATCACTACTGAAAATTTGAATTTTACGTGTTGCTTACTTTTTCTGCTGCATAGCCTAAACGTTGAGAAATGTTTAGTTTTTTCGCGAACATTAAAATAATTGAGTAGAAATATTAAAAAAAAAAAATTGTAAAATATGTCAAAATTTGCACTATTTTCGAAATATATGTGGTGTTTTAAATAGGAATACCATCATTTCTAATAGAAATCAAAATTTTGTATTAAAGTTGAATATCTAAGCTTCCATATTTAACAATAAAAAAATTACGCGTTTTTGCGCGAATCATTTTTTATTACATAAATCGTGATAATAGTCACTCCTACAAAACCAAAGGCTTTTGTCTTTAATTTGTTTTGTCATGTTTTTTGTTTATGCGGTTGTTATTATTGTACTGAATTTTTGTTGTGTGTTGATCGTATTTATATTATACTAGCAGTGCAAACTTGTTTGTATTGATGTTATATATTTTATACAGTAGCGAGCGTAAAAAACGCAGCGTGAGAACACTTTTCGCGCAAGTGTAGCCTGGAGGATTGACCTCAGATGCATTCTGGCTTTCCTAGTGGTTTGCTTGTCGACGTTTTGACTCGCACCCTCAAACTGGCACGGCAGTCACTGAGGGAAGTGTAGAAATGGTTGTAAAACTTGGGTTCTCATACTGAGCACGGCAGACCCCGAGAACAGTGGCCTATACTCTGTCTGGATGTTGAAATCCGGACTGTCAGAGTAAGAGTGGCAATTGCAAAGGTCCTCCAAAGTAGGTACCAGACATGTGCAATAGTTTGCAGTTGAGCCGGCAGCTGGGAATTATTAAAATAGCCCTTTCAGTGCTCATTGAGCACGGTCATGCATAATAATGCACTTTTTCATAATTGCATTTGTGTTTTTTTGGTCTTTTTGCGGGAATGTTGTGGATCCTCGTTGACGGGATCGAGTTGCCTAGATGACTGTCGTGGGCTGGCCCTTCGGGGAGTCTCGTACTGGTTGTGGTTGTGTGAATGCTACAAAGGTCTAGATTGACCGGCTGGGTCACGCAGTGGTACGACCGGGCTGGCATATCCGTCTTAATATGCAAGAGATTGGGTAGGTCTCGTCTTCACCAGTAGATGGATTGTAAGTACGTCACTACTGAAGTCTAAACTGGTACGGCTATTACGGGCAGTATGTAATTTATTGCATAATACTCCTAATCAGCAGGGCACTGGGTGATGCTTTGTGTTTGTGAAACAGCTTCCATGTTCGTGTTGCCACACCGGATGCCCCGTATGTTTTACTTGTTTTAAAACATAAATGTGTCCGTGTTGTGGTATAACACAAAAGTTCTGGTTGTCTGTTTCATGAACTATTACCCTAGGTCTGGAAGACCCAAGTACTTAAGCCTTGCGGCAGGCGTTCTTGTCAAACCAGAATCTAATCTAATTGACCTCAGATACAATTATTTCTGGTAAAAGCAAATTAAATAAAGCAAAACTAAAAATCCTTCCAAAATCAGAAGTAGAGATACTCATATCGCCGAAGGTGGTAACCGACGGCGCAAATCATATAGATGGCGATGATGAAAATGACGAGGTCGATGGAGAGGAGTATGACGAGCTTGGGCATCAGGAGCAATATTAACAAATTCATAAATACTACTACTTAATCATATTTCAAATAAATTTTTTGCTACTCGCATGAAATATTTTTATGAATTTTGTTAAATAAAGAAATGATTTTCGCCTAGGCCGAAGTTTTGAACTTTTTATTATACTGATGATGTCACTTTGTATGGACGATAGGAGTGGTTTTCTTCCAACTTCTCCGAATTTAAAACTCAGAATACATTTTAATTATTAAAATTATTTTTATTATGCAATGAATAAATTTTTGAGGAACTTATGAAGGTTTCAGTATTTAGATGACATCATTTTGTATGGGAAGTAGGCGTGGTTTTCATCTGATTTGTCCAAATTTGGTCACAGTTAGGATTTTTATTGAAGAGAAAAATTATGTGCAAAATTTTAAGGCATTTCTTTAATTTTTGTGAATTTTTAAGAAATTTTACGGCTTAGATAAAGACACTCTGTATGGGTGGTGGGCGTGTTTTTCATCTGATTTGACTAAATTTCATAGTTAGGATTTATACTGAAGAGAAAAACTTACGTGCAAAAATTTCAAGGCATTTCTTTATTTTTTGTAGATTTTTAAGATATTTTCCGTTTAAAATAATGTCACTCTGTGTGCGAGGTAGGCGTGGTTTTCATCAGATTTGGCTCATTTTCGAACTTAACCTTTATATTTTAGATACAAGCTATTTTAGAAACAAATTTCATGATGACAGCTTCAAAATTACGACATTGATCATGTCGAAAGACCGACAGACGGACAGACTTACGGACGGACATACTTTTTTTCTTATGTGTACTTACTCGAACTAAAGCAAAAGTCAAAAATTCCCTCTGACTTCTAGGTGAATAAATCTCCATTTTTTGGGATTTCAACCCACTGTGCGACGTCGGAAGCAACGCTTGGCGAAGGTAGCATGTGGTACGTTAGGGTGGCTTAAAGTTATTTAAATAGGTTGAATGGCGACGTAATGAATTCATTTCAACACTGTTAGCATATTCCAAAGTTTGAAGTGAGCTAAATTTATAAAAAAAAAGACAGTCACGATAAGAATAAAAAATGTTTGCAAGCTTTTTGCAATAATATTAGTAGTTGGATGTGAATTCACATTTAATTCTACATAGGTACGCATACCTTACATTTATAAGCTCAGATTTTAATTATGTCCTTCACAAGTTTATTTTAGGAATTACAAAAATTATTGCATGAATGCATTTTTGCTATGGTAACTGCATTATATGAGAATTTATATGGCGCTTGGATTACACCTAATTAAAATTAGCTTTTTTAAAAAAAGAGTAACCGTCACGATACAGTAAACATTAGTGAAAACGGAAAGTTGAAAAGTACCTCCACTGAATCCTTCATGGATCATAGTTTGGCTTCTTGAATGACGTATGACATGAAATTTTTATAAAGAAAAAAAAAATCACTTTCAAATCCAAGTCCAGCTATCGGAATACGAGACGTTTTTAAATTAAGTTAAATTTTTAATAACTTCCGAAAAATCAAACAATTTTAAGTTTTAAATTCCTAATTCTGGCAATTCTAAAAAATGAGGATACATTCTAGTCTAATGGAATTGAAAAAGATGATTTTAAATACAAAATTCTTGAAATCCAAAAACCGTCATGTTACAACAATCGTGTCGACAGACGGACAGACAGGCGGACACACTGAAATCGACTCAGATGCTGATCAAAAATATATACATTTTTTTATACCTGCCACGCCTCATGTTTGCGTACGGCATCGAATACCTGCCACGCCTCATGTTTGCCATATGTTTGCGTACGGCATCGAATTTTTGATTTCGGCTAATTGATTTCAGAAACGTAACGAGTGACTATTCCAGATTTGTCGCTGAATCTGAATCTTTAGTCAAAATTTCAAAATTCGAAATGGTCGATCCAAGATGGCGGCCTAAATTATGAAAAATTGATGAATTTTTGTGAAAATTCCCTTTCTTTTTCTCAAAGAAACTCTCTCTTTTCTCTCTTTTCAAAAGAAACTCTCATAAAAACAAGGAAATAAATAAAAATTCTTTTATTTTAATGCGAACCTTTACATTAACGCATTTAAAGTGGAATTGTGTTGAAAAATCCTTAAAGTTTAGAATTTTTTGAACAACTTTTTTAATGAACGTACCTACGAGAAAGTATGCCGATTCATGCTGACTCACTCGTTTTTAAGATTTTGGTTTTTTTTTTTGCGAAAGAATCGAAATATCTTCGTGAAAGTTTTTTGCCCGGCCATAACACGGTTTGATCGTAATGGACATATATTCGATTGAACTTTTCATAATAGTCTATACTCCGGTGCAACTTAATTTTATTTATTTTGCAATTTTGTTAAAGGCCGAACTTTCGTTTCAGGCATTTTTAATTTTAGGAATTGAACTTAACCCAATTCGTTGAACCGTACAGCTGCAACATAACCATATTTAAAATATAATAATAAAACCTTTATAAATGCTTAAAAGTGAAGGGGCTCTTTCCTGGACAAGAAGTATTGATAGATTGTAAAGGCGATGAGTGCTTTAAAGGTTTAGAAGAACCTGAAGCAGCAATACTTCACAATTGTCAGATATTCTGACTCAGGAAACTAATCCGTTTTGTGGTGGAGGCAATCGTAGTTGAAATTTACAGACTGCTTACAATTTTCTAACAATTACTTCCCCAAATGTGCTTCTCATCAGTGGATTATATTTGTAATTAAATGCAATCAAACCTTTCTGATGAAACATTAGACCATTGATCAGCTAAAGGTATTACTTTAAAAATAAGTAAATTTGTGTTTTATAACTCTAGTAATTATTCAATTATTACTTTGATTACTGTGAAAATAAAAGAACAATAACTAGCACAACATACCCTTGCATAGTTAAAAGCTTGATCTGTCTTCGAAAAAAAAGAGCTTACTTTTCACCAAAATTAGAATATTTCAAAAAAATTAGAAGAACTTTAAGCTGCTTCATATCATTTGTGCTACTTGCATGTATTTCGAAGTAATTTACTTATTATATTGACGAAATAAATATAACATAAACAGCTTAGTGGATCACAGCGAGAATCACGCAAGACTACTGATGAGTTGGTGTAGAGGCCAACGAAACAGTCTGTCTAGTCTGCTGTGTGATTACTGCTCTATATAGGGTGTTGTTGTTGTTGTTGGTTGTTTTCTTCAGAAAGCAACATCGACCTTGAGCTCGAAAAATAAATGGTTGACTTCAAAAACACATTTATGCACAGCCTCAGTGATTTTTGAAGCGAAGCTTTTTACTCCTCGTTCTGTGATTTGCTTGGAGTGAAATCTGAAAAATTTTCGACAGATTTTTTCTTGGAAATTTGATGGTTTCTTTGTTGTTAGTGTTTATTACAACAAGAAAATTTTATACTTTAATATTAAAAACTAAAACTATTTTATTGCCTGCCCGTGGGGATCGAACCCACGCCCTCTTAAACGAGAGTCCAACCCACTATCCACTAGGCTACAAACACATGTTAGAAACAGTTGTTAATTCAATGCTAATTATAACAGAAGCTATGCTGCAGTAGATCATCACCATCTATCAATAGATAGAGGATTGTGTATTTGCTATGCTACAACTATCAAAAATTTGCTTTTCTTTGCCACAAGGTGCATAGAGTGTAAATTATGATCTAGAGATTGCATCAACTCTGCTAAGTCTCTGGCATGTGTTAACAGAGTTATTTTACTTAAAAACATGAAGAAAAAAACTCTGTTAACCTCTGTTAACACATGCCAGAGATTTAGCAGAGTTGATGCAATCTCTAGATAATAATTTATAATCTATGTTTTAAGTGTCAAAAAATAGATGATATCAATAAATATGGAATTAACAAACGCATGCATGAGTCAGTGCAGCTAAGTTCACAACCATGTGTGGAGAGTTAAAATGGAGAGTCGCTGGCATTATATGCCCGTATATGTAATTGGCGTGGAAATTTGACATTCAACAATAAAAAAATAAGCAGTAAATATGTTTTCTGTATATATGTAATTTATTTTATGTTATTTTAAATTTTTGAATTTAAAAGTAAATTTATTTAAAAGAAAAAATTATTAAGCTATCAAATCTATGTAACTGCGAAAAAGCTTCGCTTCTCTCGTGTGTCCAACGACGCACCTGTGCTTTTTTCTTTGAATTGGCGCTTAGTTGATTCATTAAAAGTGCGCAACTGGTTAGTTATTTTTAAGTACACTTTAGTGAATCTACTAAGCCCCAATTCAAAGAAAAAAAATTTCTGATGCTTTACATTAGGGAGAGGCAGCAGCGGTGCACTTTCGCAGCTGAACGTGCAAAGCTATTTTAGGTACTCCTTGCCTACAAACTAAGAGGAAAGGACGGCTGTCTTTGCGTTGAGTAGTTGTTAAACCCTTAACATGCAAAACATTTAATCAATTACTGCAATATTTTAAAGCCTATAAAGAGCAATTACATTTATATTGCTATAAATACTGGTGTCACGTGTGCAGTGCATAGCTTATTATGCATGTAATATAAATGTTTTTAAAATTATTTATCAACACCTTTACTACACTAAACTTCATATAATTATATACTATTGAAACTATTTCGCCGTTAGCTTACTTTTATCCTTATTATAAACATAGGGTTAATTATAACTCTCCGGTATTCAAGAGAGGAACAAGCTGGTATGTTCAATAGCCCAGTAGAAAAAAGTACTTGCATTATAGCGACATTGAATGCTGGCTAAATGCTGTAAAAATGAATTTTTTTATAAAGTATTTTAAAAAAAGCTTTTAATAAAGACCATTTATTATTAAGAAGAAATTTCTGAAACACTGCAAAATCCTTAGTATCTTTCCAGTAGAGAATAAGGAAATTGTATCGGTTAATTATTCTTAAAAATAGCCATCAACATTGCTCTAAGTGTAACGATAGTAGAAACAAATTTGTAATTATATTGCGTTATTGCTAGGGCCGAGCGATTAATTGAGTAATTAATTCTTTGATAAATCAGATTCCAAATTAGCTGATTAATCGTTTAACCTGTTTTTCTGATTAATCAAATCACTGATTAGTTGATTAATAGGAATTAAAAAAAAAAAAAACGAAATGGCCATTTCAGCTCTAGAAAGGACTTTGGCCGAGCTTCTTATGATCAATTGTGTTGTGTGTGATGTGAAAAATGTTTGCACACAAATTGATCGAGAACTGGACCTACATGTTTTACGCCGACTCCGAACGGCTTATGAAGCTTTTCATGGCAGTTTTTACTCTCTGAGGTTTGCCATTGCCTGCAGAGAGGTGACGGCCGAACAGAAAAATTAATTCAATTGAAAAAATTGTCTGTGTCAGATGGAGGATTCGAACCTGGGTTCTCTGGCGTAAGAGTCACACACTCTACCTACTACGCCACGGCCGCCACTGATTATAGGAATTATTAATAGGATAGGATTAATAGGAATTATGATTAATTATTTTAGCGATTATTCGATTAATCAGGAATATGATTAATCAAACACGTTAAGTGTAAAAATTTGTTTTTGAACTACTCGATTATTCGCACGGTCTTTACACTGTAATTTTGCAATTACTCGCACATTTCCTTCAGGGCATGTGAGAGAGTTGCTTCTGCGCTCAATTTTCTCTCTTTTACCCTTGCATTGGCAACCCCCCTTATCAAGCACGCTTAGCACGCAGTCAGCTTGCTCGGTCGCACGGTGCTAAAGTGCTGATTTTGCCCAACTCTACTTTACATAAATGCCTTTAAAAAATCGATCAAACTCTTAATAATTGATAAATGATTAAAACTTATGAAAAGAGGTCGTAATTAATTAACAAATATAAATATTTAAAAATAGAGACAGTTTTCTTTTGAAAAAGTCATTTTGAAGCGAAGCTTTTTACGCCTCGTTCTGTGATTGGCTTGAGTGGAATTTAAAAAAAGTCACTTTTTAATTTCAACAGCATTTTTCTAAGAAATTGATGTTTCTTTGTTCTTTTCGTCTATTTTAACAAGAAATTGTAATTTCAATATTTAAAAAATATTTCCTCGATCCTCCGCGTGGAGTTGAACCCACAACGTTGTGATTAGAAGTTCAAAACACTATTCACTGATCCAAAAGCCTCTGTTAAGTATAATTGTTGATTCAATATTAAGTATGTATTACTACAGCTATGTTGCAGTAGATCACAATAATCTCTTAATAGATATAGGATTGTGTATTGGCTCATCTACATATAAAAACATTTCACATAAATGTTCTACCTGCTACTACTTGCTACTACTTGCTACAAGATGTCACCAGCATCGGTGTTTTAGTAAAGTACAGTACGCTTACAATAAAGTAAACTACGCTAGTCCGTACATATGAGCTGCTCAGAGCACAAGCGGCGTAAGTCCATTTTTTAAGGAAATTGAGTTAAGTACATTGGAGTGAAGGGTAAAATGCAACCTATTTATGAGTTTGGGTTAGAAACTCCTAGCTTACTTAATCTCTGAATAAACTGCAATACTTTGTCATTGTACTGACAAATGATACAATTAATTCTAAATCTTGCTTAAAAATAAAGACAATCACTAGAAAAAAATTTTGTTTAACTTCTGGAACTAAATGCTATTATTCCCCATCTAAACATTCTTAAAAATATCTCACATTAGATTTCAACAGCGGAAATGACAAATTTAAGTAAGTCCATTTTCTTCATATCTCTTTTAATAATGAAGATAGTCACTAGGGGAAAGTTTGGCTCTACTTCTGAAACTAAATGTTTATCATTCCTCATCAAAACATTTTTAAAAATATCTCACATTAGGTTTCTGTAGCGGAAATATTATTCATTATTTTTTTGTAAAATTAAGTTCATTTTTTACCATAAGAATAGCTCTTTTTATTCTCTTGACCTAGCATATTACCAAAACTGAGTTCTTTATACATAGAATTTCTAATAAGAATTTTTCTAAATATTTCATTTTCTCAAAACTACCAAAAGTTGACTTACGCCACTTGTGCTCTGAGCAGCTAAAATATATAATTTCGGCGTCCGTATTACTGGAAGTGTCCGGAATTCATAAAGCTGAATAATTATTGAAGGAATTATATGCAAAATGTATATTTCAGCTATATTAGTTCAATCGCTGTTATTAAAACAGTTTTGTAAAGAAATTATAAGAACATAAGTAATATATAATAATAAATAAACATTAAGGCTATTCATAGTTTAAGCGTATATTAACAAAGCGTATTTATAGCATTTGTTATTTTTGAAACTGTGAGCACAGTGAGTATGTGTTTGCCGCATGTAATGATTTTGCAACGCTGTTATATATGCTGTAGATAGGGCATAAAAATACGAGACCCAAAAAAAAAACACGTCCAAGGGCTACTTTTATTTAAGCGTGTTTGCGTACAACAAAGAAATATACGCTTACGTAAGTTGGCGTAAAAATAACAAATCGTAAATTAAACAGGCCTGCGTACTTAAACTGCGAATAGCCTAATTGTTTCACAAAAATATTTTACATAAATGTACACACACACATGTAATTATGAAATAATATAATATACATAGCGCCGTTACCATACCCTGTAGGAAAATCAACTAATTTAAAAGTAGTTGATAAAGTAGTTTTTTGTCAACCACAACTAGTTGAAATTCTGACTTTTTTCCATAGAACGAACTAACTTATTTTGTATGGTGATGTCCGCTAAATAAGTCAATTGACTGTCGTCTGCATATATTTTCAACTACTTGTTAAATTAGTTACATTTAAATTATTTTTTTAATTGCTCTTAAATAACTAATTGAAAACTATTACTGATGGCCAAAAGTTAATAATATTTGATGAAATAACATGGTTAAATATATACGAGTATAAGCTTGTAATCTAATAAAAATTTTCAATTAAAACATGCCAACATCAGAGTAGTTGCCGCCTTAATATAATTCAAAGTAGTTCATATACTGGTTTATTTTAAACTAGTTTTTTAATTAGTTGTTTTAATAAACAAGTTAGTTTGTTCCTATAGGGTACCCACTACTATAAAACACTGATTCGTATTGAAAAGGTAGTCAAATTGTAAATCAAACATGCTTGAATTGTGTTTCTGTCTGAACTAAAAAGGTACAGTATTAATAACGTTCGAAGTGTAGAGATGTCCGTATAACTGGGAAGTCCGGTATAGCGAGTGTCCGGATAAGCGAGACTATACTGTACAAATTAAGCTGTATTGCAGCAGATTAAAAAATCTATACATTAAAAGGATTGCTTACTGGCTTTTATACATATCCAGCATATTTAGCAGCTATCCAAATATAAAAAAAGGTTGCTTCTACTTGTTACATACAAGATACCATCAGCATAGGTAAAAATTAACAAATGACCACAAGTGAGTTTAAATAACAATGAATAAAATAAATAAAAAAATAATGAAATGTTATTAAAATTTGCTGGTGTGATTAAAAACGTGAGTTTTTTAATTTACCTTATGTTATTTTAAATTTTTTTATTTTAAAAGCTATTTTATTAAAAAAAAAAACTCAAAATTATTTAATCTATGAAACTGCAAAAAACTTCGCTTCTCTCGTGTGTCCCACGACGCAAATGTGTTTTTAACATTAATTATCTCTGAACACGATAAAAAATGAAAACGTTGCTCTAAATTTAAAAATGTTTACAATTTTTGTAGTAATACCTTAAACTGTTTTGTAATTTATATAATTATTTTTTGTTTTTAAATTAATAAAACTTTGTTAGTCGATAATTAAATAATTAATTAATGAAATGAATTGAACTATATTTTTTTATTTCAATTAGTAGATAATAAAAACTTTCAGTAATATTTTGAATTATTTACTTCAAAATATCACATCACATCGAAAAAAGCTTTCGGAATTGGACTTCCTACGCTTCCACAGGCAGTCCTAAGGACTGTACCTCGGTGTTTTTTTTGTTTTATTTCTTTTTTTACGAAGCTGTTGTATGGTAAGCTCACTATTTTATCTAGAAATGGTAAAACTTTAAGGGACATTTTATTATTTTTTTTTTTGAGAATCGAATTTTTTTTATAAATCACTTCATATATGTCTCAAGAATATATACAATTTTTTTTCAAAATTCCTTCTCGTACTTTGCTTTTTATCCTTTTTTTCGCGTGCCGTCAAGCATTTTTTTTTTCTAAAATCGAACAAATTGAGCGCGCCCCTCTCCAAGCTCTTTCAAATAGTTTAAATTGTATTTATTATGTATTATATTATATTATTGATGCATTATATTATTGAATTTGTATACGAATGTACATCGCTAAACGTCGCAGTACTGAATTGGCAAAGAAAAAAAGAGAAAATCGGACCAGCAAAAAGAAAAAGGTCAGGTGTAAGCAGAATATGAGCAAAGCTTACTGTATGCATCCGGGATAGCAGACGACTGGTAAGTTTACAAAAAAAAACACAGGTGCGTCGTTGGACACACGAGAGAAGCGAAGTTTTTTCGCAATTTCATAGATTTAATAATTTAGTGTTTTTTTTTATTAATAAAATAGCTTTTGGAAGTAAAAAATTTAAAATAACATAAAGTAAATTAAAAAACACACGTAAATAGTCACACCAGTAAATTTTTTTATATCTCAATAATATTTTATTTATTTTATTCAGTGCTGCATTCATTGTTATTTCAATGCACTTGTGGCAATTGTTAATTTTTGCCGATGCTGATGGCATCTTTTATGTATGTAGCAAGTAGAAGCAACATTTTTTTGTTATATGTGGATAGCTGCGAAATATTCTGGATATGTAGAAAAGCCAATACGCAATCCTTTTAACCGTTGTGTCAACAGCTGTTGGGTTTTATCCACATCGACAGTAGATGTACCCGGGTACTTCATACGTTTTGTATGGCAGATAGTTGCTTTTGATATACAAATATTAACTACTACCTGGATTCTTGTAATTTTCTGGTTTTTTTTTTTTTATTTATTGGAAATATTGTCTAGTTAACAAAACTTTTATCATAATTTGGGGAAAAAAAAATTTGGTACCTAAATAATCCATTTTTACCAAAAATGGGAATTGCCAAAATCCATAAAAATTTAACAATTTCCAAATTCTTTTTTAATCCTTGTAATTTGATCCCTTTTTACCAAGAAAAATAATTAACATTGAATTTTCATTCGCAAAATTCCGTTATATTTGAACTGAAAATCAACCCCTCTTGCTCATAGTGCTATTTTTAGTACCTGCGCAGAATAATTATAACTCATAAAATATTTGTTCAATGTAAACATTTTTTTTTTGGAATGTGTAGGAAAACACGTCTACTAACAGGAACAAAAGGGTATTTGGGAATATCTTGCCTACCTACCCTTGCACAACCAGTTTTGCAGGCAGAAACATGATTTTTTGCGCAGGTTTCGTTTTGAGTAGTTTTGTATGCATAAGTCAGTTTATGTGCGATTTTTGAAGTGTAAAGACCTAAAAATTTATTTTGTGCGGCAAATATATAAAAAGTGAAAATAAAATGGCAGATGGTGAGTGGCTAGCTCCGCGTCGATTGAATGCACTACCGTATGAGGAGCAGCGTGACTATATACGCACATTTGTTGAGGCTTCTGACTCTGAAGAGAGTGACCACGAACAAGCGGTAGATCAAGAAGACTTAGAAGGAAATATTGATGACATTGGTGGTGAATCATCTGACGCTGAACAAGTCCAGGAAATTGTGTATCACCTAGAGGACGAGAGGGATTCAGACGAGGAGTATGAAGAACCGCCACTTGAAACTGGTGATTATTATACGGCAAGAGATGGCAATGTATGGTCGTCAATACCACCAATACCTGGACGAATACGTGCGCACAACGTTCTAAGAAGTCGCAATCCTGGACCAGTGCCATCGACAAATGGCTTGACAATGGCAGAAACCTTCAATCTTATGATGTCAAATGAAATATGTGATGTAATTATTCGAGAATCAAATAGAAAGGCAAGGCAAACTTTTGATGCGTACAATGAGCAGCATCCAGATGCGGAACCACGAATATGGGTGCCTATAACTGAAGTAGAATTTCGTGCATATTTGGGTGTGCTTTTGATGGCTGGCGTATGTCATTCCGGTTATGTTCATACCACTGACCTGTGGAAAACAACTTCACATCCATTATTTCGTGCATCAATTAGCTTACGCAGATTTTGGGCAATCAGCCGCTTCATACGCTTTGATAATGGAAACACTCGGAATGCACGCAAACAAAATGATAAGGCAGCTGCAATTACAGACGTATTCCTGATGCTAAATGCCACTCTGCGCAAGTATTATATATGTGGCACAAACGTTACCGTAGATGAGCAATTATACCCATATCGTGGTGGAACTGGCTTCACACAGTACATTCCATCCAAACCATCCAAATATGGAATAAAAGTGTGGTGGGTCTGCGACGCCATTTCATCATATCCCGTGCAGGTAAATCAGTGTTCATACATTCATTTTATTATATCAACTTGTTGCAAATAAACTAAATGACTAATTCAAATTTCATTTTTCAATTTTTATTTTTTCAATACAGGGTCATCGAAGGATCATCCACAATGCCTCAGATGCTGCTAAAATTCATAAAATATATTTTTTACTTTCATTATAATGATTTTCTATAAATAAATAAACAAATTTCCATAAAATAAACTAAATATTTCCATTTATTTCTATATATTTGTATGAATTTTCATAGAAGTACCTGGGTACATCAGCTGTTGACGCTAGGTCATTTTCTAGTAACTGGGTTATATTTTCCAAACGGTTGGTCCAATTGACCTGAAATTTCACACCAATATCAATTACATATTTCCAAGCTATGATAAGTTTCATCAAGATTGGACCAGCCGCTTGGAAGATATAGCAATATAAAGTGAACTTTGCCATTTATTTCTATATATTTGTATGAATTTTCATACAAGTACCCGGGTACATCAGCAGTCGACGCCATTCCACTAACTTGAATTTGGGCTGTATCGACTGAACTGCTGCTCCAATCTTGATGAAACTTTTCCACATGATGCAAAAGTGTATGGTTGAGGATATCATGAAATTTCAGGTCAATCGGACTAACCGTTTGGAAGATACAGGAAAATTAAAGTTGCAAATGTACCCGTGGGCTCTACGATCGACACAACGGTTAATATTTAGATTTTTCAATCTGCTGCAACATAGTTCAGTTGTACATTATTAAAACACCGATGCTGGTGACATCTTATAGCAAGAAGTGGCAAGAAGTAAAAAATTTGACATTTTATATGAAATGTTTTTATGTGTAGAATAGCCGATACACAATCCTCTTTCTATTAAGAGATTATTGTGATACTTAACAAAGGCTTTTGTATCAGTGGTTAGTGTTTTGAACTCCTAATCACGACGTTGTGTGTTCAAATCCACGCGGAGGATCGAAGGATCGATTGTTATAATTCACGTAAAGAACAAAGAAACATAAATTTCTGAGAAAAATGCTGTCGAAATTAAAAAGTGTCGTTTTTGAGATTTCATTCAAGCAAATCACAGAACGAGGAGTAAAAAGCATCGCTTTAAAAACAAAAATAAATGTTTTCGTTAATTTTAATACCATCAAATATCTTCAACCGTTTTTTTTTAAATTCTTACTTAAAAACTCCTAAAATTTCGACAAAATTAAGGAAAAATATCCCTTAAAAATCCTCAGTGGAAAAATTTGGTGCAGCTGCACCAACCAGATTAGGTTAATTGGGCTAAAAGCGAAAACATGCAACCACATAATTTTTTTTTTTGGTTTTAATTGAGTTAAAAATTGTTGAATTTCCATTAATTTTAATGAATACTAAATATCATGTTTAAATCAATTGCAATACTAAAGTACTTCCTATCTAAATTTAAATTTGATATTTGAAAGCTTAATTGTGGAAGCTTCAAAAAATGTAATTAAAAAGGGTTTAAAAATAAGCACATGCTAAAGCATTCATTGCTTTTCATAACTAATTGGATTGGCCACAAAAGTTTGCAAGAACGCATAGTAATATTCACAATTTACACTTGTGCAGTACAATGTGTATAATTAGCTGTTATCAAAAAACAAACACTTTAATTTTTCATAAACCTACCTCAGAACCAATGCAATTTATATAATAAACCTAATTCTGCAGCATCAGGGCCACACAGGTCAACTCTAAACCAACCGAAACTCTAAGCCAGCTAACCGACCACCAACTTTGTTAACTTACTTAAAAACAGCTCCAACGCTGGGCTGGCATTGTCTGAGTACTTACGTTGTGATGGTTTTGCCTTTGCAACAAAGTGTGCCAGCCAGCAAACTCAGCAACTGTTTAAGCATATAATCAAAAATTTTCTAAACAGTATTTAACCGTAAATCCACAAAAACCAAAATACCACAAAACTCGACAGGCAACACATGAAAAATGCTGAAGTACAAAACGATAGAACCAAAAACAAAATAGAATAATAGCTAATATTTAAGTGGCGAACACAGAAAGGGAAGCTTTGGCTTAGAAGTGGCTAACTTTGGTGGTAGTTTTAAAGCTGCGGGTTTTATTAAAAATTGTAAAAATTAGAAAAATAGCGAAATTGAGCAAAAAAAAAAAAAATGTACTATTTACTAGCCTCTAAGTGTAATGCAAACAGAAACAAAAAATAGCATTCGCACTAGCTTAAGCGTGAAACTGAGAATATGGTAAAGCCACAATTTGCATTAATGATTCAAATATTCAAGCACTTACACAAACACACAACTCACACCCACACACATAATGACTAATACAAGCGTACGCTAGCCACAGCGAAAAGTTATGCTTTGCCATTAAAGTAACTTTTTAAGCTTGTTAAATTTAGATTTCAACTAAATAGCAACAGCGACACAAATACTGGCACTCACACACATACATAAGGAAAACCAAAACTACTCACACTTGCAAGTAGGCATGCATTGCCCTACAAAGAACAAACTTAAGTGTACAAAATAGCAGAAAAGTGGAAGAAAAATAACCAAGGATGTGATGTTTTTTCTCCATGACATCGTGTGTTGCTGTATTGTGTCCTTACAAAAAAAAAAAAAAAAATACGGCACAAAACAACCTCACTGAAGTAAGAAGCGTGAGATTTTTTTAGCATGCCACACTTTAGACAATCATACACACACACACACACACATTCATATACCCAGCGGGAAAATAACGGTAGCCTACCCAGCTAGAAACAGATCATTTTATGTGCATTTTTGGGATGTTTGTACTTTACATTTCACTTAAAAAAAAACAAAAATTAATATAATCAATATAATGGTATTGTTTCTGAGAAAATTTTTTTAACAATGCGTAAGTTAATCGATGTATAATTTTTTGTTTTAGCTTACTGCGAACGCTTGTGAAGTTTTATGCTATAGTAATAAAGTGAAAAGTTCTTTCAGGCAATATTAATACATTATTTTTTTATTGCTTAAGTCAAATTTATTTTCTAGTTTAATATAATGAGAAAATTTTTGTTCTCTATAAAATATATAAATTTCGACTGACTCTTTGTTTTAATTTTTAATGTTGCTTAGATTGGGCTAATTTGGTCAATATGTTTAATTTAAATATTCATTAAATTAAAAAGCATTAAAAAATATTGAGTTTTACCAACATTTCGAATGTGTGTTTCCTTCTCTTTTAGGGGATTTAAGATTTAATAACACTATAAAGACACAAAGAACAATAATTTAACAATTATTTAACTAATAACGTAATATTTTATAAAAAGAATCTCACATTTATTTTAATATTAGGTAAACATTTCACAAACAAACATTGTATCAATGATGAATTCCGGTTTATTTTTTATTAGGTGTACAAATAAGTTTTCTAGATTTTTTTACTGTTACTTCGAAGCATTATTTAGAGAAGTTGGTACAATGAATATTGTCCAAAGTATTTTCCATCGTTAGGTAAGACTTTCTCCCAACTCTCAGTTAGCATACGGAATACGCTTTTAAAAATTTCTTCTCCTTTTAAGGCGATACAAAAATCGACGCAATATTTGGCCAAATCTTCGTTAAAAGCCATCGACCGAAAGAAGTGGTAGCATTGAAACGCACCCAAAGTTTCTTTGACAACTTTTGCAACTTGTGGCCGAGCATTGTCGTGCTGCATTATTGGCTCAATTGTATCAATTGTTGTTCGTTACTATCACATCGATAGTTTCGTTAGGCTGGAGCAGCTCATAGTAGATCACTATGAACTGATTCCGCCAAATGCACAGCATTAGCTTATTGTTGAAGTTGATACTTGACCGGGCTTATCCCATGATTTTCTGCCCCTTGAGTGGTCGTAGTGGGCTCACTTCTAGTCATTGAACCATAGATCATAGTTTATTCAGCAGTGAAAAACTACTCCCTCAAATGTGTTGTATTGGTAGAAAGGTTGACAGGGTTAGAGCGCAAAAGAGAGTATGTTGTTTACACTTTTGTGAAACGACACATACTTATTTTTAGAGGAAAATTATGGTGCTTCATCATGAATATAGTTACAAGCGGTCCGATGTGATTTAATGGTAGTAACGTCAGTACACCCAATTTGCAGTTAGTAAGCAAATCCCTCAAAACTTAATTGTACACCCGTATCTTCCACTGTTCCCTTAGAACAGCTGCAAAGATACGATTACATAAGAAACAAAACAAAAATATGCTGAACCAAGGTTCATTAATATAGGTTAAGTCACTTGAGAGAAGCTCGGTCGAACTGTCAGTATGGATGAAAGGAAATCAAGAAAAAAAAAACCTGAATCTGTACAATTTTTTGCTTACAGCTACTTTGACAGTTCGAGAAAAGGCGGAAAAGGAGTGCTTTTTCTCAAGTGACTTAACGTATATTAATGAACCTTGTGCTGAACTGTGTACAGAGCATTCATATAAATAAAGAGATAGAGAGAGGGAGAGGGAGAGGGAAAGGGAAAGGGAGGGGGAAAGGGAGAGGGAAAAGGAGAGAGTGAGAGAGAGGGAGAGAGAGAAAGAGAGAGAGAGAGAGAGATAGAGAGAGAAAGAGAGAGATAGATGGAGAGGAGAGAGAGGAGAGAGGAGACTGGAGAGAGGAGAGGAGAGAGGAGAGGGGAGAAAGGAGAGAGGAGAGAGGAGAGTAGAGAGGAGAGAGGAGAGAGGAGAGAGGAGAGAGGAGAGAGGAGAGAGGAGAGAGGAGAGAGGAGAGAAAAGAGAGGAGAGAAGAGAGAAGAGAGAGGAGAAAGGAGAGAGAGAGGAGAGAAGAGAGAGGAGAGAGAGGAGAGAGTAGAGAGAGATAGAGGGAGAGAGAGAGAGTGAGAGAGAGAGAGGGAGAGGGAGAGAGAGAGAGAGAGAGAGAGAGAGAGAGAGAGATTTAAATTTTCTATCTTCTTTGGTTCGAAAAAGTTTCCGCTGTGATCTGCACCTTCCACGTTTCCTATAGTTGCAGGAAAGAAGCGCTTACTTCAACGGATATGTAGTAAAAAAAGACAATGGAGCTTCAGTAAAACAGACGAATATGCACTTTCAAAAACAACGCACCATCATTAGTGTTTCAACGCTACCTTGTCCCGCTGGGTAGCTACCTTAATGCACTTACACACATGCTCACAAATGCATAATAATACGCACACTTGTACATTTGTGTTTTTTACTTTCGTGTTTTTTTTTTGTTAGTTTGCTTTTGCATTGCATACAGTTCGTTTTTAAATCAACTCAACATAAAGAAGCATAAAAGCTTAGAGCAGCATGTTTTGTGTTTTATTTTTACTACATACTGTTTGTTATGATTGTTGTTGTACTTACCGCCCTGTTACTTGGACACTAAAGTTAAATGTCATGGCCATAATAGCGACCATTATATCAGCCATGGCTAAAGAGACTACAAAGTAATTCGTTATAACTCTGCAAAGAGAAAAAACAAGAAAAATAACGTATAAGTGCTGAGAATTAATATTTATTTATTTAAAAGTGTAAGCAGATTGTAGAAAATTTTAAAAGAATAAAGCCTCACAGCTTAACAGTAACACGGAGAGTCAAAGCCCTACAAGAACTTCAAATAAAAAAAAGGCAGTATCTAGATATCCACAAAATATATATTCTTAAGATTATACAGCATTTATAATTTTTTTATCATAACTGAACTTAAGGGATGCTTAAGGCAAAAGCAATAAAAATTGAGGCAAACTTTAGAAGATTTTTTCTAAAAAAATTATTATATATATAAAAAATTTCATTTGTATTTTAATTTTACATCATTAGTTTCAGTATAAAAAATTTTGTGTTTGTTAATATATACTTTTTATATATAAATATGGCGCTGAAGTTGGCTCAATCGTCCACATTATAGCGCCACTCTAGATTATCTGAAAAAAATGCATTCGGAAATAAACCCCTGAATACACATTTTTCACCAAAACGGATTGACAATATGGAAAATTAAAAAAATTATGAATTGTAGAAAAAAAAAGTCGGAAAATTTACGTAAATTTTTAACATATTGTTGCGTGTTAAAACTAGACAAATTTTTTAAAGAAGCTCATTTTGGTAAAAGGTGTGTAAAAAACATTACAAGCAGATTTAGATAAAAAAAAATGTAAGGCCGTTTTGAAAAAGTATGTTTCGAGAATGTATGTTTATGAAAGCTTCAAACTTTAAAAGCATTAAAGCGTTCAAACTCAAAACAAACTTGAAATAATTAATATTTTTTTTTCTCTAAAGGTAGAGCTTATATAGTATATATATACTTTGAAACATTTCATGCACACATCAGAGAACTGCACAAGCCTACTTGAAATTCAAGCTTTTTCAGGTACTTGAATTCAAGTATGCATCCTAACTTGAAAAAGCAAACTATAGTTTGCTTACAAAAATGCCACACAATTACAAGTTATATCCCTGCTTTCTCGTTGGCTTGGCTTTTTGAGGCTTACTAGGCTGTGTAAGAATATTGAAAGCTTGAAACGATCGGCAAAAGCTTGTAAGCTCGCAAGTATCCAATTGATTGAATTTAAAGCAAGTATCCAAAAAATTTAATGAGCTTGTGTAGGAAAAACGTAATTGTATTTGGACTTTTTAGGGTTCTGACTCCGTGGTTGGTAGTTTTGGGGATAGCTGGTTTCGGAATGAATATCAAATTTTAAAATTCAAGATGGCGGGTAGAGTTGTCACCTAGATTTTTTTGCATTTTTGCAAAGTCTTGTAATTTTAAAATTCTGACAACGGATTTGATTTCGAATGTAATGCCACAGTTTTAATATTTAAGATGGAGGATAAAGTTGCCATCTAAATTTTTACCACAGTATTGCTTAGTAACATGTATTTTTAAGAATTTTCGAATCTGATGTCAGAATTTTAAAATTCAAAATGGTTACTAGTATTGCCACCTAACTTTTTCTTAATTTGAATGGGTCGCTGAATCCGAATCCGTTGTCAGAATTTCAAAATTGTGTAATTTTTTTAATAACAGCGTTGCCAACTACTAAAACCTATTTGAAGAGTTTTAAACATCAATTAACAGTGTTTAGGGGTCGCTGATTTGGAAACTGACATCAAAGTTCTTAAATTCACGATGGTTAATAGTGTTGCCACCTAAAATTTTTTTATTTTTATGAATTCGTTGCTGGAGCGAATACTGGTTAAAAATGGGTCGTTGAATCCGAATCCGAACATAAATAGAGGGGTCTATGTTCCCCCCATTTGCCATATTTTTAAAAGGGGACAAAACACGTGTTTGACTTACATTTTGACTTACAGTGGACAGTTAAACACGTGTTTTGACGTCTTCCCCCTAAAAATGTGGCAAATGGGGGATGATATACCCCTCTATTTGTGCGTCTTAAAAATTCTGTCCCCCTTAGAAACCCCCAAAAAATGCTTTATTTTTACCTATATTGCTTCTCCTTCGAAATATGGCACTTTTCCTATTTTTGCGAAGATTTTTCGCTATTTTTCGATTTTATGTTGTTCCATATCTTGAAGGGGAAGCAAAATAGGTAAAAACTAACCATTTTTTGGGATACATATTCTCGAATAGTTGTACAACATCGATTTTTATAAAATTGTATGCCTAAAACCTCCCTAATGAAGTCATGTGTTAAAAAAGAAAAATACGTTCAGGATTTTATTATTGTTAAAAATACACGATTTTCTGTGAAAATATCTGTGTTGGAGTTTGATAACAATATGACATTTTTTTATTATTTGAACATTTTTTTCTGGAATTGTACGGAATTGTAGACGGATTGTAGACGGAAGCGTTAGCATCTAAGCATTATGTGTAAAATTAAAAAAAAAGTATTAATTGAAAGAATAAATATTTGCACACTTTTAAGGTTATGAATATTTTTTCAAGGTTATTAATGACACAACTGATTAAGGGTTAATAATCCGTATTCTATTGAGAAGCAAAACCAATTTAAATGCATCGCATCCTTTTGACGAGTTTGCTGTAAAAGCACAAGGTATGTAGATTTTTCACGATGGATTTTTTGTATTATTGTAAATTTCTTGTTGAGTTGATTAAAATCAAAGTTTTTTGTTTTACTTAAAAGTCATTCATAATTTAACTGCATGCTTAACTTTTCATTAAGATTCATTAGGTTGGCTAAAATCAAAATTTATAAGCATAATTCTTAGTTCTCAAAATGGTTGGTTTCTGTTTTTTTTTTTTTTTTTTTTTTTTTTTGTGCACATTAGAGTGCTCCTTAAAAATTGTAGTTGTTTTATTTTTTGGGCTTACCCCCTTAATTTCTTTGATTTTGATATTAAAAGAAATGTAAGAAAAATTAGGTGTACCGAGGACCACAGGATCCCGTTTCGACAGGCATCGCTACATGTCAGTACTTGGTTATATGAGAAAAAAGTGCTATTTTTTTTAGAAAACCCAAATAACTTTTGTATTTTTGCAAATTTTGAAAAAACAGGTTCGCCGTTTGTTTTTGAAATAATTTTTTCTTTAAAATAAGCTATCAAACATGAAAACTCGACTAAAACTTCTAGAGAAAAAAAACTCTTTTTTGATCTTGTTGCATTAGAAGAAATTGAAATGAAATCTTGCGAAATCTTTTCTTAAACTATACCTAATGCAGATGCAAAAAAATTGTGTGATTATGTTGAATAATTTGGTCGATAAGAATTGTTTTGCTAGAAGTGTACCTTTTTTAAAATTTCGAGTTTGAGTATTTTTACAAAAAAAAAAAAAAATCCAAAAATGCAAAAAAAAAAAACCCACACGAATGAGTTGGGCATTGTCTGGAGCTATTTTTTTGCAAGAAATTGAAAAAAAACCGAAAGTCGGGAAAAAGTTATGCCTGTTGAAACTTGCGTTTTTTTTTGCCCATTTCTAGCATTTTGATCACAAAAAAAAAAAAAAATCATACAAAATCGAAAAATATATATTCTCACTTGGAGCACCTTCAATAAATCTAATAAACTATTTCTAATTTTATGTCGGAAAAATTTACGAATTCCAAGGTTGCCAACATACCGGTTTTTCCATTCTGTTTGTCTTTATGTTGGATTTAGGTATTTTAACGAAAAAACCCCCAAAAGTCGAAAAATGCTCTTATTTTGTTTCATTTATGCACTAATTTCACTCATTTATCTTTAAAACACGCGCAAACTAAATTTCTGCTCATTTGGACCACGACAACCCGTGCCGACATTCATCGAAAAATGTTCATGTAGAAACCATTTTCCAAAATGTCTTATCTCTAGTTACTCTAGGATGCCAAAAAAATTGTTTAGTTGTTTGTGGTGAACAACCATGGTAGAATAAAATCAGGTAGAAGTAAGAGAGAGAGCGTTAACTCAACATTGCCAAAGCTCATAGAATATAAGAAAACAAACTCTTTTGAAAAAAAAGAGAGCATAAGCAGCCCTGTATCTGCCTGGTGTTATTCTAGCATGTAAACAACAAACAGCAGTTTGTTGTGTTTCTTTCAAAATAAACAAGTAAACGTCGATACGACTACATATTTCGCTTTTGTAGTTTCGTAAAGTTGTTGTCGTCTTCAATGTGTTTCATATAGGAATAGTTAACCGTAAAAAGGCATAAACCGTGGCTTATTCATATTTGCCTCTCTCTCTAACATTTTTTATAAATTTGTACTCTCTACTTCGTTACAAAGCTTTTAATTCTAAACTTGACAATAACACGTATTTAAAAAACACTGTGTAAAGAATTTAAATTGAAACTATTGAACCCAAACTTTTTAACCTGCTGTTTATCAGAAATTCACTCGTCTACTTTACCGAGCCAATACGAACGAGATTTAAATCTCAAAGTTAAGATCAGCCAGTAATAGGCGCAGTTCCCAACAAACAAAAGCTCTCGTTATTGTGTTAAGTGATCGAAAGCGTTCATTTTATATAAAAGTCTGATTATGTAAGCGCTGACCTTATAGCTTTATATTTATAAAGAAATCAATAGATGTATGATAATAAAAAAAATTATAAAAAAAATTAATGTGCTAAGGTTTCCAATGTAATAATATGTATAAATAAATAATCACATTTGACCAAGAAACTAAAAGGAAAAGTTATTTAAAAAAATTTTTTACATTGTAGTGACTTTGTAGCCGGCCTTTTTTTTTTAAATTTTTAACTGTTATTGAATAACTCTTGCTGTTTTTATATATTAAAATATTTTATATATTAATGTAATTTTTATATATTAAAAATATTAGTAAAAGTTGAGAGTCTTCCAAAAATTTTATTTTTAAAAGCCTTATTTTATTTTAGCTTATTTTTAAAGTTACTTTTGAGACTTTTATATATTTTTTATAAAAGTCTTCTTTACAAAAATATTAAAAATGCATTTGAATGATTCTAATAGTCGGCATGATCAACAGAATAAATTGTAGCAATAAAATTTTTGTTTATATTTTTCGTTAGTATTCCAGACTGGAAGGGTTTTTTGAAGAATTTGGGAGAATACCAAATGATGACAGCCATATTAAGGAAGACTTCATCGGTGATTGCTATACCGAAGCAAAGTGCTCTAATAAAACTTCTTCCAACTTTGATTTGAATGATCTTAAATATTGTAGTGAAAGTGTGTGTTCTTTTCTAGGAGAGATCGCACAACTAAATCATGGGGCTCCTGCAACCCAAGTATCAATAGAGTGGTTAATGTCACTCTATATACTCACAATAATTTTAAACAGCTTAAAATTATTTTAATTAAGATAATTTCTAAACGAAACTTTATTAAATTATTTTCGAGTTATTTTCATTTAAAAAATTTTATAAAATAAAAGTCTCAAAAGACTCAGAAGACTTAAAAATAAAATTCTTTAATGAGTTTCAAAAATTTCTTTAAAAAATAAAGGAAGCCTTAATTTTTACTTTTACGTTTTAAAGTAGAAGTAAACTCTCAATTTTAAAGTAGAAGTATAAGTTAACTTTTGACTTATATATTTGTAAATAAAAGTTATTATTCCAATTATTGAATAAAAAAGTTAACAATCGGACTTAACTTAAGAAATTTGTAAAAGACCGCAAAAAAAAAAACTAGTAAGGAATGGAGCTTCGGCAGGGCACCGAAGTTAAAATATCCCCCGCTGCCGTATTGAAGTATATTCGATGTCTTTAGTCGTATAATTATGTATAATTTGCAAAAATATTTGTGGCATACGCTTAATTTTGTTTTACCCTTAGCAGCCACATAGAGTAATTTGTAGACTGTTCATTATTCTAAAAAGTATATGTGCAAAATTTGATTATTTACTTACTTACTTACTTAGTTGGTCGTAACAACCCGTGTCCGGGTTTCAACCGACCTCATCAGCTCTCGCCAGGCGCCTCTGCTTTGCGCGAGCCTTCTCCAGTCGGATACACCAAGTGCGGTTAGGGCTTCCTCAGCCTGGTCCATCCATCGGAGGCATGGTCTCCCTCGTCGTCGTTGACCAGCGACCCTCGCCTCGAGCACCTTTTTCGCTGGAGCTTCGTCGTTCATACGATGGACATGACCCAGCCAGCGTAGTCGCTGCACAGTTATACGCCGAACTACGTCAATGTCATCGTAGAGCTCATACAGCTCGTGGTTCATTCGGATGCGATAGTCATCGCAGACTCGAACAGGACCGAAGATTTTGCGAAGAACTTTTCTCTCGAACACCCCCAGAGCGGCTGCGTCAGTTTGCGAAACTACTCTGGAACTTAGTTGCTTAGTGAGCCCGTAGTAGCACCTATTAGCAATTATTGTTCTTCGCTTTATCTCCAGGCTGATTTTGTTTTTGGTATTAATGGCGGTGCCAAGGTAAACGAACTCCTTGACTACTTCAAAGTTATAGCTGCCGGATGAAACGTGGGAGTCTAAACGCCGAGCTCCCTTGTTTGTAGACAGCATATATTTTGTTTTGCCCTCATTTATCGTCAAACCCAATTTGGCTGATTCCTTTTCGATAGCGGCGAAAGCAGCGGTAACATCTCTCTTGGTTCTGCCGACAATATCAATATCATCAGCGTACGCAAGGAGCTGGACGCCTTTGTAGAAAATGGTGCCATTACGATGCACACCGGCCTTTCGTACGATCCACTCCATGATGATGTTAAAGAGATCGCAAGACAGTGGATCGCCTTGCCTGAAACCTCTTTCGGTATTGAAGGTTTCGGAGAGGTCATTTCCTACCTTGACGGAGCTGCGTGTGTTGCTCAACGTCATTCTGCAAAGTCTGATCAACTTTGCAGGTATACCGAACTCAGACATTGTTGCGTATAGGCAATCCCTTCTCGGGCTATCGAACGCAGCTTTAAAATCGACAAAGAGATGGTGTGTGTCAATTTGATTTTCGTGGGTTTTCTCCAGGATTTGTCGTAGCGTGAAAATCTGGTCTATGGTGGACTTACCAGGTCGAAAGCCACACTGATAAGGTCCAATCAGTGTTTTTGTAATCGGCTTTAATCTTTCACACAGTACGCTTGAGAGAACCTTATATGCGATGGAAATAAGACTGATACCTCTATAACTTGCGCAGATTGTTGGGTCTCCTTTCTTAAGTATAGGGCACAGTACGCTGAGGTTCCAATCGTCGGGCATGCTTTCTTCTAGCCATATTTTGCTGATGAGCTGATGCATGCGCCTTATCAATTCATCGCCGCCGGTTTTAAACAATTCAGCTGACAGGCCGTCAGCACCCGGTGCTTTATTGTTTTTGAGTCGTTGGATAGCAACTCGAACCTCTTCATAGCTAGGTGATGGTACTTCCACTCCGTCATTGTTGATTGGTAGCTCTGAACTGCGCTTTCCATGGGCGGCATTGGTGGAATCGTCGCCAGTAAGTAAATTGGAGAAGTGCCGTCTCCACAATCTCAGCACACACTGCGTATCCGTATTTGATTGGTATGTGCAAATTCATGAGCACATGTGCGAACATTTTCAAGACTACTGACTGCTCCTTATTTCAAAGAATATGGAAAATTTGGAAGAAGTCGGACAAAAGGTATAAAAAGAGTTCGATTTAAATTATAGTGGCACGCCCCTGTCTAATTTCATAAAATTGTTTAGATTACCCTCTAAGAAAAATAAACGTAACGCATTTTGCGAAACGAAACCGTAATGTATATGAACCACCATTTTACTAACACTTGCATGATTTTTCATATAAAAATAAGACGAAATTATTTCAAAGTAAAACTCTTCGTAAACGTATCGCTTTTGCAACGCCTTGGCATTGTAGTACCAATACATTCAAATGACTACTTTTTTTGTCTAATTCTCTTATTCCAAACTTCACATATACGGCACGTTTTCGTATCGCAAAACCGGTTTGTTTTCATAGTTTTATATGAAAATACTTCGCCTGCGCTACGCTGACGTGCCGTTTTTCTTAGAGGGTAATCACTGCTCATTATTCCAAAAAATATATTTGCAAAATTTGGTTGAAGTCTGGAGAGTGGTGTAGAAAGAGTTGGATAAGAATTAAATTGACACGCCCCTTATCCAATCATACCCACTTTTGTAGGCTTAAAACTTCTAATTATACTAATGAATATATGTAAGAAATTTGGTTGAAATCAGACAAACGGTGAAGATAGAGCTAGCTTAAAAAGTAAGTGCCACGCCCCCTGTCTAGTACCGTCCAATTTTATAAACTTAAGATTGCTCAAATTACCAGGACTATGTGTGCAAAATTTGGTTGAAGTCAGAAACACGGTGTAACAGAAGTTTTATTAAAAGTCAAATGCCACACCCACTTTTTAGTCCAAAATCTTCACATTTTACCGAAGAATATATGAATGGGTTGGATAAACGATGTGGGCGGAATTTGGGTACATACAGACACGATATCATTCAGTTTTATATATTTAAGAAAGATTTTTACTTTGATGACGTCACTTTGTATGAGAGGTAGGCGTTGTTTTCATCCCATTTTTCCAAATTTTATAGTCAGGATTTATATATAAGATCAAAGCTTATATGCAAAACTTCAATGCATTTTATTAATTTTTGTGGATTTTTAAGAGATTTTACGGTTACGTAATATAAAGCCACTTCGTTTGGGAGGTAGGAGTGGTTTTCATCTGATTTGGCTCATTCGCGAACTTGATCTCCATTTTTTAGTAAGAAGCTAATATTTTGAATTTCATCACTATAACTTTAAAATTACGGCTGTAATCGTGATCACAGACGTACAGGCGGACAGACAGACAGACGGATATGCGGAAATGAAGTCAGGTGGTGATGCTGATCAAAAATATATATACTTTTCTATACCTGCCACGCCTCCTTATTGGCGTTACAAATGGAATGATAAGGTTAAAATACCCCTTACGCAGTACGCGTTGGGGTATAATAAAGATAATGTAATGTGTTAATATCTCTTTGAAAGTAGTCAATAATATAATGAAGGATATGACGACTAATTTTATCGCATATAAAATATACAATGAAGCTATTTTCCAACAGAATAATTGGTCAAAACATTTTGAAAAAGAGTATTTCAGCAACAGCCTTAGTACACAAAGTACATTCAGGTTGAGTCAATCTCTTGCCCATAGCAGCATGTGGAGCAGCCCAGGATCAGCAATTGTGTACATAAAATTTATTTAATACGTGTTGAGGTTGTGATTGCGTGCGATTTTATTTGCAATATCTTCACCTTTTGCTGGAAGCCACGTCTTTGACACAACCATCATCATGTTTAAATGCACACATTTAACAGAACATGGAAAATGAATGAAATAAATAGACAATTTCGAGCTTGAGGGCGTGGCAAGAATCATTTTAAGTGGTGCTAAAATGTTTCTAAATGAAGTTTAATGACGTTACCGTACATTAAATTTGAGCCAGTGATGTTTGCAAGGATGTGTTTAGGAATCATTTATAACGCATTAAAATCATGCTAAGGCAATGAGTGGCAGCTATTAAGGTAGGACATAAGCCAGTACATGGCAGCAGTTGTAGGCCAGAAAAGACTGGTTTTGCAGTAGGACTGGTAATGTGTTGATAGCGGTGATTTTTATTGGGCCATGTGTTTTGTTTAACTACTCATTATGATTGCCTGTTTGGCCACAAAATAACGCAAACTTAAGCTGCGTGCAGAGCTACTAAAGTAAGCAAGAACTCAATTTAAGTAGCTACGCTTCTCCACACATTAAATACTAATTCAGGCGTAGGCCACTTATTAAGTTGATGGATGGGAATTGCCGTGAGCATTTTAATATCGTGGTCACTGATTGGATATTCTCGGGTGTGTCAAGTAAAACCTTGCGTGCGTTTTTTATCTAAATCCATCAACTAATCCAATGTCAAAAAAATAGTGATTGTTTTTGTTATTTCTAATATATCATTTTATCAAAAATTAAAAATTTCTAAAAAAGTGTGTTCGTCGGCCCGTCTGCCATCTGAGAGTTCCGTTATTTTACCTTGCATGGCTTCAGTGCTTAAAAGTTGCCAGTTTAGCGTGTGAACTTGGAGGAGTGAAAAGTGTGTCATTAAAAGCGACTCAAGGACACACATTGGCACTCTTAATGTGATGTTATTGCTGCTGTTGTTGTTCTTTTAAATCGTATTAGTCACGTAAGCTGCTCAAAATTGCCTTACTATGACATGACATGTTTTTGTTTATGAAGACATTGAATACTGCACAACCATGAATCCTTCAATAATTGCTTTACATAACCTTGTGACACATGTTAAGGACATTTGTATATATATATTTGTGTATATATATATATAGCTTATAAAGCTTTGTTTTGTTTTTTGGCATATCTTTGCACAAAGAAACAAAAGTCGTAGTATACGGTTAATATCACTTTTATGACAGCAAATTAAAGTCGTTTTCATAGAAAAGCACCAAAGTGGATTCAACATGGAAAGCATGTTAAAAAGAAGATTGAATTTCGTTATGTGTGGGTATTTGAATGCTGACACACATATTTTGGATCAATTTATTTCATCCATTAATGTTTTACTTTTTCTTTTCTTTGCGTGTGTATAAATAAACCATACCCATAGTCGCTGTGATTTATTTTGCTACACCCGTAAGCATGCCTGATGAACATATTACGCCGCGACCGAAATACATAGAAAAAAAAACTAATTTAGTATTTAGACGTGTATTTTTAAAACTGTTTTAGTTAGTTCTGTGGAAATACTATGATTGATGAATATTGTTTTGTATAAATTTTTACATAATTTTTTTTCTAGAAAACATGCAGAAAAATATAATAGTAAGCTAAACATAAAAGAGAGAAAGAGAGAGAGCGGGAATTGAACAATTGAAAATGATGAAATTTTATAAGTTTTAAAACAAAATATCTCTGAGTGATATCAATATATCTCTAAGAGGTTTTTAAAGAAAGATTTTAAAATTCATTTCCAAATATTTTGTCAACAATAGCTTTTCGACATATTAAATGAGTGCAATGCTTATAACAATTTGAGAAAAATTAATCGAACTTAGTATGAATTACTTTATCAAGTATAAAAATTCCATAATAAAAGTTTGTGTTAGTGCATAAATTATCACTGAATGGAATCAACAACTGGGTCCTGCTAGTTTGTTCATAAATTAAAAAACCTTTTATTCTCTTTCAAAATTGAGCAATTATTTACTGATACGTATCTCCAACATTTTTTGAAAAACTTTGAACTTGATATAAGGAAAGGTTTCGCTAACAACAAACAACAACAAAAATTATTTGCTCTCGGCACTATAAAGCAAAAAAAAAAAAAAAAATAATAATTTTTAGGAGTATTCTGTTTGTAGAGCGATTCAAACTAACTACCTCCAGACCTTCGTGTGTTCTCCCGACGTGTGTTCTACCTTCTGAGCAACGTACTCATATCAAGTGGAGTTTGCTGGTCAGTTTCTCTTTTTATCCTAATCTGATCTGCCTTGGGTTGTATCTGGGCGGTGTTAATAGTAATGGACAAATCATAAAATTTATATAAAATTTCCGAAAATTTACTAAAACGAATTGTCATTGCGTAACTCATTCCACCAGGTTAGCATCAGGAGTATGCTACTTGCCTCTCTACATTTAGGAAAAATGGAGTATAGTTGCAGTATTAGAAGCTTTGAGACGAATCATGATTGTCAACATGAGGTGTCACTCGCCGATTTTAATGATTTTCGGATATGTGATTGAGGACAAAAATCTAAGGTATTTTTCGTATTTTTCTATACGTGCTCAATCGACGGTTAAGGCCTTCAAAATGGCGTTTTAAAATCAGCGGAAATTCTGTTTTTTCGCCATAATTTAATTATTTTCCATAGAAACATACACATATTTGGTATCAAACAAAAGGTATTTAAAAGCGCACATGATGGCATCTAATTTTTAGAAAGAAATTTTATTGTTATTTTGTTGAAATTTTTAACAGTATTTAGTCGATGTCATGAAGATCCTGTACTCGAAATTGTTTCATTTTCACTTATGTTTAATTTCAGCTAATTCTAAAGGATACCTTTTTTATGTTTTTTTTTTACTCTTGCCTTTTTATATTAAAATTTTCGTTATTGGAAAATGCACTGGCTTAAAAATAATATATTTTGTTATAGATAACGACCACATTATCGATATCAAATATTTGATTTTTTCTCGAATTTTACGTATGTGTAGATATTTGATCCGAAATGTTGATATTTTACAGTGCCTCCATACAAACTGTGTGGTTTTTATTTGATTGCTCGAAGAATGAGAAAAAATCATTCGAAATTTAAAGATATGACTTTTGATACAAATATCTCCGCTGGTTTTAAATATATTCCACTTAATTCTTTTCTGTCGTAAAGTTCAATAAAATTACGTTTGCTGTGCATTTATATTTTTAATCTTTTTTTCAAAAATGATCCAAAATATTGAATGTTTCTCAAAAAGTAACGTAAAAAGTTTTTTTGTTGTATAAATAATTGAAATCAAAAATGGCATTTTAAATTTCCTTTCACATGAAAAAATATTTATTAACAAAAATTGTTTCAGTCGCACACAAAAATTAATTCGCTGTTTCTGTCATTAAAAAACAGGGGTACCCCCTGTTTCTGTCATTAAAAAACAGGGGTACCCCTTTGATTTCAGTTTCAGTTGCTAAAAAAAGTATAAAAGTTAAAAAAATGCAAACATATTTGTTTCTCCTAAAATTTTTCAAATAAACAAGGAGATTTAGATATTAGATAGATATAGAATTTCATAAATAACAGAAAATGAGTTTGTGAATACAGATCCACATGGTATGAAAATATATTTTTAGTAATAACTTTTGATTGGACAGAAATATTCCCCCCTACCATATGAGTTGTCGTCGACAGTTATCGTCATCGTCTTCTGTCGTCATCTTGAAATTGGCACCACCGAAGTCATTATCGATAAATTTTGACAAATGACGACGAGAATGCGGTACTCGCCAAGTCGTTTTGAAAAACATGTCGTGTCATAGGACTCAATACTACTCGTTGAGTTTTTCCTGAACGAGTTACAACGGCTTGAAAAAAAAATTAAAAATAACAAACGTTCGACAGTTTGAACATCTGGTGCTCAAGTTGGAGAAAAATCCAAACTTGGCAAAATTATTTACCAGAGTGAACGTCCCAGCCAATTTCAAAACAAAATGGGAGGAAATAAGCAAACAATTAAATTCTTAAATTCTTACAATCCAAAATATCAAAATTATAAAACTCACTTGAAATTTGGCAGGTCAAATATATCCGATCTTTGCCTCATTATTTTTCTTTCTAAAATAAGGCTTTTTTTCTGTTCTTCATCACTTGAAATTGTATCCGATATGAAATACATGATTATAACATGAAAATTAAATTAAATGAAAAATATTTTAATACGAAATTTCTTGTAGTTTGACAGTTCATATTCAAGGCAAATTTAAAGATGGTATTAAATTATCGATAAAAAAGCGTCTCGTCTTGCCATTGGATGAAACGATGTAGCGAGTGCCGATTTAGCATTGAGGTGACGACGACGTCAATAACAAGTGACAACGACAACGAGTCGACGATGCCTTTGACAATGACTCATATGGTAGGGGTGATTAGGTTTTTTCAAATAAATAATTTTTAAAGCAAGACTATTAAGAAAAAAAAAATATAAAAGGAACATTTATAAAAAAAAACTGATTTCATCAAAGAAATCAAAGAGGGTCCCTTGTTTTTTAATGACAGAAACAGCGAATTAATTTTTGTGTGAAACCGAAACAATATTTGTTAATAAATATTACTTCATGTGAAAGCAAATTTAAAATGCAATTTTTGGCTTAAATTATTTATACAACAAAAATACTTTTTACGTTACTTTTTGAGAAACATTCAATATTTTGGATCATTTTTGGAAAAAAAGATTAAAAGTATAAATGCACAGCAAACGGTATTCTTTTAATAGTTTTTATGAAGTAATTTTATTGAACTTTCCGACAGAAAAGAATTAAATGAAATATATTTAAAACCAGCGCAGAGATTCGTATCGAAAGTCAGATGTTTAAATTTCAAATGATTTTTTCTTATTCTTCGGGTAATCAAGTAAGAAGCACACAGTTTGTATGGAGTCACTGTAAAATATCAACATTTCGGATTAAATATCTACACATACGTAAAGTTCGAGAAAAAATAAAATATTTGATACCCATAATGTGGTCGTTATCTATAACAAAATATATTGCTGATTTTTAAACGCCATTTTGAAACCCTAAACCATCGATTGAGCACGTATAAAAAAATACGTCAACCTTAGATTTTTGCCTTCTATCACATATCCGAAAATCATTATAATCGACGAGTGACACCTGGGGACCTTTCCTTGTAAGTAGTCTTGTCTAATCTGTGTAAATGGAGGGCCTACCTTGGAGCAGATATGCATAGTTGGCAGGACCGTAGACAAGGGGAGTGTTTTAGGTGTTCAAACCCCCCCTCCCCCCCTTAGGGTCCAGAAAGTATAAAGAAATAACACAAATGAGACTACTAAATTCAAAATGTGATTTTTTTTTAGATAAGCTGTGATAATGAGGTAATTTTCTTGAAAACTTCACTTAATTATTAAAAAATTCTTTTGGCCAAGTGAAAGATTAATTTTGCTTATAAGAGTCATAATCATTATATTGGAATTCATCTCCAAGGAGTTTGTATATTAAAAAATCAGTTTCAATGCTCAAAAAGCCCCTAATATCCAGCAAAATATATATATGAAATTATACCTAGAACGAATATAACTTTGTAAATTGAAGAAAATTAGCTTGACATTGTTTATGCCATATCTAAGCTAAGGACCCAAAACTTTTGAAAATGCATTCATTTAAATGAGTTTTTTTTTAATCTTTTAAAGTGTAAAAAATACATGAACCTCGAAATTTAACAATTTATGGGGTATTCCAGGTAAAGCGAATGACTAAAAAGTTTGACTATTTTATTTTGTTATTTTCTTGGTATATATGACATCTAAAATTTCCAACTTGGCAGAAAAATGTAGCTTTGTGCGAAGTATTTTCCAAATAGCAGGTATCGAAAAATCACCTTAAAACTAAATATGCTTTTTTCGAAAAAAAATTCCCAATAGAAACAATATTTGTAAAACTTTTTATACAGTCCACTTCTATAGTGATTTAATGATTTTTAAATCATGTTACTAAATTTTCATAAAATTAATTAACAATTACAGTTTTTTAAGCTCCAGCATTGGTAAAATTATTTTTAATATATTAAAAAATTTAGAAACAATTTGGAAGTTAGAAAAATGTTGTTTTTAGTTTTTTAATATGTAAATAATTTAAACATAAATCTTTTTATAAAAATTTATCTAGCTGAGTAATTATTTTAATATTAACATGAACTTGTTTTCATGTGAAATCTTATATAATAAATGATACTGGTGCTGTGCTAAAACCAGTTTTCGAATTACGGTTTTAGAAAATAGTCTGAATTTTAAATATGACTGTTTTTAAAGATCTTAAAATATTTTCTTTTGAATATTATTTAAATTGTCAAAATCGTTTTCGAGAACAGTAATATTTTATACCTTAACGATAACTTGAACTAGGGTTCACATAAGTTCAAATTGTTGAACACAAGCTGGTGGTCAATAAAAGCGTAAGATAGCCAAAAAGAAACCAAATCTAAAGATTAAATTTTTTTTTTCCCGTTTATGTGAAATGTCCATAAATGTTGTGAATACAGCTTCACCACGTGAACTTATTAAAAAATGTTTGCACTTTTCATAGCTGATTTTAATAAACTTGAAGAAATCTAACCCATTTTAACCGTTCACACTAATATTGTTGAATTAGTAAAATTTTGTCACAGACATTTTTACTTTTTATGCTAATTTTCGGAATAATACTTTTTAAAAGAAATTAAAAATTCTCAATTTGGTCCATTTTTCAACAAACCTGATCAAAAATCAAAAAATTTAGTACTCAAAGTTGATTTGTAAAAAAAAGTTAAATAAACTCTTCTCATCTCTCTTATGGTCATTTGAAAACAGGCATTTTTACAAATAGTCTTAAAAGAAAACGGATTTGCTTACAAATTTCCATATCCTTCTTGTAGTTATTACTGGTATCTGCTTATAGATTTTTTATCAAAACCCCCTTAGGCTTAGGTGGTCGTAACAACCCGTGTCCGGGTTTCAGCCGACCTCATCAGCTCTCGCCAGGTGCCTCTGCTTTGCGCGCGCCTTCTCCAATCGGATACACCAAGTGCGGTTAGGGCTTCCTCAGCCTGGTCCATCCATCGGAGGCATGGTCTCCCTCGTCGTCGTTGACCAGCGACCCTCGCCTCAAGCACCTTTTTCGCTGGAGCTTCGTCGTTCATACGATGGACATGACCCAGTCAGCGTAGTCGCTGCACAGTTATACGCCGAACTACGTCAATGTCATCGTAGAGCTCATACAGCTCGTGGTTCATTCGGATGCGATAGTCATCGCCGACTCGAACAGGACCGAAGATTTTGCGAAGAACTTTTCTCTCGAACACCCCCAGAGCGGCTGCGTCAGTTTGCGAAACTACCCATGCCTCAGCACCATAAAGCAGCACAGGTAGAACGAGCGTCTTGTAGAGTGTTAGTTTTGTCGATCGAGAGAGGGCTCTGGAACTTAGTTGCTTACTGAGCCCGTAGTAGCACCTATTAGCAATTATTGTTCTTCGCATTATCTCCAGGCTGATTTCGTTTTTGGTATTAATGGCGGTGCCAAGGTAAACGAACTCCTTGACTACTTCAAAGTTATAGCTGCCGGATGAAACGTGGGAGTCTAAACGCCGCGCTCCCTTGTTTGTAGACAGCATATACTTTGTTTTACCCTCATTTATCATCAAACCCACTTTGGCTGATTCCTTTTCGATAGCGGCGAAAGCAGCGGTAACATCTCTCTTGGTTCTGCCAATAATATCAATATCATCAGCGTACGCAAGGAGCTGGACACCTTTATAGAAAATGGTGCCATTACGATGCACACCGGCCTTTCGTACGATCCCCTCCATGATGATGTTGAAGAGATCGCAAGACAGTGGATCGCCTTGCCTGAAACCTCTTTCGGTATTGAAGGTTTCGGAGAGGTCATTTCCTACCTTGACGGAGGTGCGTGTGTTGCTCAACGTCATTCTGCAAAGTCTGATCAACTTTGCAGGTATACCGAACTCAGACATTGTTGCGTATAGGCAATCCCTTCTCGAGCTATCGAACGCAGCTTTAAAATCGACAAAGAGATGGTGTGTGTCAATTTGATTTTCGTGGGTTTTCTCCAGGATTTGTCGTAGCGTGAAAATCTGGTCTATGGTGGACTTACCAGGTCGAAAGCCACACTGATAAGGTCCAATCAGTGTTTTTGTAATCGGCTTTAATCTTTCACACAGTACGCTTGAGAGAACCTTATATGCGATTGAAATAAGACTGATACCTCTATAACTTGCGCAGATTGTAGGGTCTCCTTTCTTAAGTATAGGGCACAGTACACTGAGGTTCCAATCGTTGGGCATGCTTTCTGATAGCCATATTTTGCTGATGAGCTGATGAATGCGCCTTATCAATTCATCGCCGCCGGTTTTAAACAATTCAGCTGACAGGCCGTCAGCACCCGCTGCTTTGTTGTTTTTGAGTCGTTGGATAGCAACTCGAACCTCTTCATGGCTAGGTGGTGGTACTTCCACTCCGTCATTGTTGATTGGTAGCTCTGAACTACGCTCTCCATGGGCGGCATTGGTGGAATCGTCGCCAGTAAGTAAATTGGAGAAGTGCCGTCTCCACAATCTCAGCACACACTGCGTATCCGTATTCAGATCTCCATTTTCGTCTCTACAAGTGGATGCTCCGGGCTTGAAACCTTGGGTTAGACGCTTAACCTGTTGATAGAATTTTCGTGCATCCTTCTTGCCCTGGTATACCTCTAGTTCCTCACGCTCACGCTTTTCCTGCTCTATCAAAACCCTATCAAAACGCTATCAAAACCCCCTCCTAAGGTAAATCCTGGCTACAGGCCTGATAGTTGGTATATAAATTTGATACGCTCCGATGAATGGAGTACCAATTGTCCAGCTGATTTCGTTAGCACGGCGACAGTCTTTTCCACTAAAATGATGAGGAGACCTGATCTATCACCAGGACTGGAAAAAGCTCGGGTTTTTATTTAAAAAACTTTGGGTTTTGGGTTTTAATAGTATCTACTGAGCTCTTTTTGGGTTTTTGTATTCATTAAAAAGAGTTTTAAGTCTTTCAAAAACAATTTTTATATATATTTTTTTAATTAATTCCAGTACATTTATAAAAGAAGTGTAAAGGATAATGGTAATAAATACATTATATAAAAAAAAAGATACAAACTGAACACATAAAGTTCTTAACTCATTTATTGTTTTTAAACAAAAATAACACTACTCCACAAAATTACGAAAACTTTCACCACATGAATGGCGATAACATTTTCTATAGTGAAATTTTCCATAGAATCCAAATATCGTGATGATTTTTTTCGATTGGCCCCAAGTTTTTATGTAAATGGCAAATACTTAAATTTTCAGCCAATGAGTTTTAATTTAAATGCATGTAGTAGAGGAAAATCAGACAAAAATTTGAAGGTATAATACGTAGGTAGGAAAGTATATTATACTTTCAGTGATCAGTGATATGGCTATTATGATCGGAAATTGGTAAAAAAAATAATTCTTTTTCGTTTTTTATAAACATATTTCAAGTTTAAAGCTCTATATCTCAAAATATTTATATTTTTATATTCGCTGAAAATTTAAGTTTTTACAAGCAGTTATGTGAAGTACGTATGTGGATTTTTTGAATTTTGCCATTTACATAAAAAGTTGGGGCCAATCGAAAAAAATCATTACAATATTCGGGTTCTATGGAAAATTTTACTATAGAAAATTGTATCGCCATTCGTTGTGGAAAACCTTATTGGGTAGTGTAATAGTAATGCCTTTTTACTCAGAATGAAGTGTCATTTTCTGACTTTTGTAATGTAATGTAATTGTCATAAAGGTGATAAAGTAAATTTATTTTTTGTATTTATTAGGTCTAAAAATCAGCTAATAAGCCCAAAAAGACTTTTAAAAAATTTTACTTGTACATATTTCGTCTAAATGAAAATATTTCTTTTAACTATTTCATTAAAACGAAAAGTTAAAAAATGTTGTATGAGAACCAAGATAAAATTCAACAACAAAGGAAGCAAGGAATTAGAAAAAGGAATGAATGAAAGATAGTTTGTTGTTTTAAATATTCATTTTGTTGGATCGCGCATGCAAAATAAACAAACGGAACATCAACTGACAGCAAATTACCAGCATGAAGTCTGGACAGCTACTGAAAGTTTGTTGCTTTCGTTTGATGGCGAACTCCTGCTTTTCTTTGGGTTCAAAGTTTAAAAGTAAAAGCTTTACAGCACAATCGTAAAAATGCGTATGCATAATTTTAAACACCCCTAGTATAAAGGAATTTTTAATTTTAAAATAGGCTTATTATGTAAGCTTAAAAAAAAAACAAATAAAACCCAAAAATTACTGGTTTTTTAGGTGGGTAAAATTCAATGAAACCCGGGTGGACTTTTTGGACTGGAGAAAATATGCCAGCCTTTTACATAAAGATCTTAGAAAAGGGTTCTATTTAGAAGAGCATGAGTAATCCTTAATGCAAACTTCTAAAAAAGAAGTTGGATTTATTTATCTCGAGTTTTTAAAGAAAGATCGAGTACACCGAGAAAAAAGCTAATGTTAAATTGTTAAATGTTAAATTGTTTTCAGTTTTCAGCCACCCAAGTACTTTATCAAAATGCCTAAGTTTTACATGTTGACTTGTCAATTTTTATTGTGTGATAAATTATCCAAGTATTTGGTAATTTTTTATACACTACTTTAAAAAATATAATTGAATTTTAAAAATATGACTTTTTCGGGTTTTGGTTTTTTTTATTTTCCTTTTTTTTTTTGAAGCTGCCGCCCCTCTCGTTCTGTGATTTGCTTGACTGAAATCGGTAACAACACAAATTATTCTTTTATCAACACACCGTGTTTTTCTTAGAAATTAATGACTTGTCTCGGCTTTTCTTGCTGCTTGACGTCTTTTATAACAAGAACATTAAATTAAATTAAATTAAATTAAATTAAATTAAATTAAATTAAATTAAATTAAATTAAATTAAATTAAATTAAATTAAATTAAATTAAATTAAATTAAATTAAATTAAATTAAATTAAATGAAATTAAATTAAATTAAATTAAATTAAATTAAATTAAATTAAATTAAATTAAATTAAATTAAATTAAATTAAATTTAATTAAATTAAATTAAATTAAATTAAATTAAATTAAATTAAATTAAATTAAATTAAATTAAATTAAATTAAATTAAATTAAATTAAATTAAATTAAATTAAATTAAATTAAATTAAATTAAATTAAATTAAATTAAATATCAAAAACAAAAATTTTACCTTCGCATGCCGTTGAGATTCGAAACCACACCAACTGATACCACTGTGTATTAAGACACTACGCTACGCATTGAGCCAAACTCATTCGTTTTGTGGAGTGATTTATTCAATATTAATTACAACTGAAGCTATGCTGCAGCTATCAACAGAATACTGCGACATACTGCATCTATGCATACAGCATCTGTTAACATATGTGCATCAAATATTTTTTTTTTGGCAGGGTATCGAAGTATGTGCTTTCAAAGCAATGTATTAAACAATAAATTGCTTAGGTGAATAAGCATACGTTTATAATTCCCATACAATTCTCTTCACGCAAGCCGACTTAGGTGATTTACCTATTGTTTTTTTTCTCGGTGTATCCTGAACTGATAACGAAGCTGGATGTAGGTCAAGCACAATTTAGTGCTCAAACTGGACATGGCTAGTAAAAAAACTTGATGTGAACTTTTGTTCTTTTTTCGGTGTTGTTGGAGAGCCTCATCTGGCTCCTGAACCCTTGCCCGGGTGACTACAATGTGCTACCCTTCATGGAGTCTCGTGCTGGTTGTGATTTGTCTTCATTGCTTGCATAGGTCTAGACTGGACGATGGAATTCGCGCTTCGTATGACCGGGCTGGTCTATCCCTTATATACAAGAGGTTGGATAGGTCTCGTCTTGGCCATTATATGTGTCTGATGGTACGTCAACTAATATACGTTAAATTGCTACTATTGATTTTAATATGGAAACTCTGTTAGAGTTTAGCTACAAGTGTGAATTTGTATTGTATGCAATTATATTATCATGTATTGTAATTGCATTGACAGAATAGGGCGACGATGATCACTTCAGTGTTTGTGAATTTACACCATTCATGGAAAAAGTAGAATTTAGCCTTAACGACAGGGGTTTGGGGAGCATTCCTTGTTAGCATTTTTCTTATAAAATATTTTGTATTTAAATTTCTTCATTTTGTTTTCTTGCATCATTTTATTGAAAATATATTTTTTACGAATATGATTTTCTAAAAAAAGCTACAGCTTTTTCCCTTTTTTGCATAGAAATCATACTAGCCATTAAGTTGTTAGCTACACTGAGGAAATAACCGTGATGGTATCATACAAGTTGACTTTTGTGAAGGCAAGATATGCTAAGTTGAAGAACTTAGTGTAAGCACGAAAGTTTTGTGCTAGCTAAACATAGTTTTAAAATGAAAACATCGATACTTTATACTTAAAAAAAAAAAAATTTGTTTTATAATGCACACAAACTTTTGTGTGACAAAATCGGATTTTGTTTGTTTGAATGCTTTAGCTGTGTTATTTTATTATAAAGCAAACAAGGCTATGTATTGTACACATTTACTATGGTACTTGGGGGTAGCACGTGCTCCTTGATCCGATTTGGTCCTACTTGGAGATTGAAGTTTTTAAGTGAATATATTTTGTGATTTAGATATTTGATAAATGAAATAAAAGATTCAATATTGAAATAATAAATTGTCAATAGTTGAAAAGCCACAATTTATTCAAAGATAAAATACCTAAATAGTTTTTTTAGTTCTGATTTAAAAAAAAAAAAATTATACAAGTTCCTCTCAAGAATCTTTAAAAATATAGCTTATTCACTGGCGGCAGATCGTTGCAGGGATTTTGTCCTTCGTTCGTATAACTCTAACATTCTTTTCAGTTTTCTTGCTTCTCGTGAGTGCGAGCCAAAAATTTGTGAGACTCTAAGTTTTCTTATTTCGAAATAAATAACGGAATCGTAAGAAACATTTCGCAATCTTTCCGATTTCGGAATCCAATTTCATAACGAAATAGTAAGGAATATCGTATGAAGGGGTTGACACGACTTCGTAACGAAATGTCGTAACGATTTCGTAAAGAGTCTTAACGAATATGTTACGAAAAAGTTACGATTTCGTTCAGACAGTTCGAAAGAAAGGAAATTTCACTCTGTTTGCATTTCAATATTTCGTACAAACAGTCGCATAACGAAATTCTATATAAATAAAAAGTGAAACTGTTCCGATATTTGCGTAACGAATTTGTGACGATTTCTTTAAGACAGCTCGAAATAGTTACGAATAAGTCGGAATTTCGACAAAGTCGTCAACTTTGGTTTGCTGGGATATTGATGGATATTGATATTTTTCTGACAACATTACATTACTTGCTTAGATTAATAGTCTTATTTTGAAATTTCGTTTTGAATATGTTCGTAACAAGTGTCAAGTGACTCTCACGCGTGACGTGAGCTGCGCAGAAGATTTTCATTTCTGCGCACTGATGGGGGAATCTGTTACATTATTTATATTATTTATATTATATTATATTATTATTCTTGATAGAAATCGGCTTTCATATACAAGGGAAATAAGAGATATTCACAATGGCGCTATTTTATATCGAAAGCACGTTATAATACAAAATGCAAATTCATTCGATCAGACCATTCGACTACAGTCGAAGATCGAACGCAGGTCATAATAAGCGCCCTAATTTTATATACATATATTGGTTTTTAAATTATTCGTCAATTAATATATTCACCTTGATAACATTTTGACTTCTGTTGACTAATTTGAGCGAAATTTCATACAGAACTTATATAGGGTTATTTTGTTCTTTTCACTTGCTTTTTTTTCTCTCCTATAAGAATGGTACTGATTAATTGATTTAATCAAAAAATTGATATATTTTCCTATTCTCTTCTTTAACTCTGCGCCTATATTTTTAACTATTGTATAATTGTAACTATAATTTTTATGGAATATCTTTTTTTTTTTAAGTGGAACTAAAAAGTACTTTTCTTTTATTTTTTATTTTTTTTTTTGATCGTGCTAACATTTTCTAACCGACCAAAATTGAGTGCCTAAGCCGTTTTTTTATGAAATTCATATAGTTAGATTGTTTAGGAAACCACAAGGTACATTTATTAGTTTAACACATAAAAAAAAAGGGATGAATTCACACGAATTCTTAGTTTAACTGTTAAGGATTTAACTATACCTTATAAGACTTCAATGATTACAAAAATTTTCGAAAGATATATTTAAGTTATATTAAAGCAATATACGTTGCTTTAAGCAAAAAATTTTTTTTTTTTAATTTTGGCTTAGACGTTACACTGTGCGGAAGGTTCACTAGAACAGTTTATTTAATTAAAATGCAAATAATTAATGCACTAAATCATTTACCCAGAATATATCTGGTTCTGAATTTTATGTCATCTAAGCTATCTATATGACATAGTTTTTATTTTTTATTAATTCAAATTTATTTTAATATGTTAATAAATATACAATATTAATTCAAGAGTCACCCTATTCTTATGGTTATTAGAGGATTAAATGAACTTTATTTTCAAAGTTCAAAAGTTTCTGGCAATGCTATTGTTATGAGTTCAAAATTGTACGTCATATTTTTATTTTAAGTATGCTTTCGTGTGTATTTAATAGCTCATTAAAACTCATTCATTAGTTATCTACATTTTATCGACTTGTATTGTTTATTGATTTAGGCTATACTCATTTTTGTTTTGCTTTATCTCCAACCCATTCAAATTCCACGGAACTCTACTAAAAATGAATAAACTTAGATTTTTAATATAAAAATATTATGATTTGTTTTATTTTTGTTCGCTGACGTTATAAACACATTTCATGTTTTTATTTACGCGAATACTTCAACCATTTGATTCATGCAAGATATTGATTTTAGTTCTTTTTCATTGTTTTAAGCTTCTATTGTGCTTATATTGAGTTTTGCGTTTTTATCACTAATCGATTTGATTTAACTATATTTGCTGTCTTAAGTGGCTACGGCTAATTTTATTATTATTTCATTTTGATTTTTTTTTTTTTTTTTTGAGATTTTGGGTACAATTTAATGGCACGGAAATTTTATAATATTATTTCATTTTTGAATGGAATGGATTTCGTTGCGCTAATTGTTTAAAATAAGTGACTCAGCATCTGGAGTAATGCGAACGATTCTAATTTAAATATCTTGAATATCACGCGTTAACATTATTTGAACATCAAGCAAAACAATTGAAAAAAATAAATTCCTGCCGCACAGACGATTCACTTAATTTATTCACCATCGTGTTTTAACATTCCCAACAAATATGTCCACTGGGCATAAAGCTGAACAATGCATAAATTGATGAAAATTCAAATAATTTATTGAAAAAATATTTGAATAAACACATTCTTATGTCGAAGTAAGGTCTATGGATACAAGAACGGTGAATAAATCTACAAGAACTCACGTTAGTTTGAGTTTTGTGGTAAAATGCTTCTTTAAGGGTCTTGAATTCAATTTATTTTCATTACAGATTCAAATTTCGTAAAATGCTTCATGCAATAATTATGGTGGTTGGTCGGTAGAAGAATACGGGAAATTGATTGAAGCGGTAGGGTTGGGTGTTTGAAAAGGAAAATGTTATTTAGTGGTCATGTGCTAAATGCCTAAGAGCATTTCGTACTTTTGCAATTTACAAAAATTTGATATTTGTTTTAACAATAACAGTTGTAGTACTGTTCAAATTTATTAAATTAATAGATGTGAAAATTAAAATTGACATAGTCCACCACGTGTACAGGGAAAGAGGTATATTAACTAAGTCCCATTTTTACGCCTGGGCAAAAAGCAATACCACCTGACTAGGTTTTGTCATCTCATCTATCTTTTGTCGCTTATCTGTTCATCAGTCTGTATGTCTTTGGACACTATAGCAGCAGTGGTGTCAGAGCTATCGGGATGAAGTACGATACATTAGCTTTATAACCTTAAAATAGCAACTAAAAGTGTGGATCTTTATTACGCTCCTTTAGTTTAAAATTGGTCAAAATTCAACGTAAACCATACCTTCGATACAAAATGACGTCGTCAAAATAAGAAAACCTGTTGGAAAAAATTCCAACTTCGGATATTCAAATTTAAATCCTATAGGAATATTTTTCGAAATTATAACAAAAGTATAAGTATACTGCCGCCATAAGGAAGAGTGCGGAAACTACCCAATCAACCATAAGCGAAGGTTTTGTGAAAGGTAAGAGTCTTGCGAACGTTTTTGGGTAGATTTTTTTTTATTTTTTAATTTTTTATTTTGTCGCTTACAAGTGCTTGCTTTAGAAGTTTAAATTCGTGAAAACTTTTCCCAAAAATATAAATTGTACTTCTTTTGCGAAATTCATAAGAAACTTACATTGAGTCTAAAAAGAATCTTTTTTTATAATTTTTTTAGGTAAAAACTCCTCGTAAATGAACCACTTTTTGAGTTCAGAATAAATTCAGAAATAAATCGTAAATGTTTCTTTTTTGCTTTCTTAAATGAATTTAAAAGAGAATAATTTTTATACCATATCAGTTGGAAGCAATTTCTCATGAACGAACCATTTTTTTGTTCATAAATGAGTTTAGAAATGAATCATAAATGATACTTTTTACATTAAAAAATGAGTTAAAAAAGAAGAATTTAAACCTTTGTTGATATTTTTTATAATAAAAAATGAAGGTTATCACCTTCATACAAACGTCATATGAACTTTTTTACCAGTGCGAATTGATTCTCGCCATAAGAAGGGCAATGGATGTCCTACTGCACGTATGAAAAACTAATTTCCTTTGCATCTATCAACAAGACTGTAAGACATAACATTTATGATAAATAATTATGATCAAGACCACATAGAAAGAAAACCACGACAACATTCCATGCAAAGAACTAATCAAATGACTTCCCCAATTAATACCTTTAATATTTTGGTATTTCACTCATAATTTGAATGTTTGTCATATCTGAAAACAAACACGTTTTTCTCCTTTGAAATATCAATATCAAAAAAGTTCATTTTTTAACTCATTCCCGAACAAAATAAGTTTAATTTTTGAGAGGCATTTTAGTCCGACGGATGATACAAAGAGGGTTCATTTATGAGTGCCCGAAAGGTTTCATAATAGAATTCGAAAACGGTAATTTTGGTTCACTGGGTACATTTATCAGTACTCTTAGCAAAACGTCTAACAATAAAAAGTCAATATTTCATGAACAAGGGATAGAATAATTATAAAAATTTAGTTCGTCAGAATAGTTAAACCCCGTACACTACTAATTAAAAATTTAATTTATTGAATTTAACAATAATGCCAAAACTGTGACATAAAGTCCCAATGTGCCAAATGGATTCGTTTCAAATTAGGGCCGGACTCCCTTTTTCGTACATTTTATCCGTCACTGACCCGTTTTCGTATGAAATTCCTCCCAAAAACGCAAATCACCTCTTTTAATTTTTTTTTTGGACCCGTCTCGAACTCAGAACAGACTTGATATACACATTCGAGACGGATTCCTTTTTTTAAAGTAACATAAGTTTGAGACAAACTCGTTTTTTCCAAATAATATAAATTTGAGATGGACTCGTTATTCTTAGTAATGCGATAATGCGTTTTATCATTATATCAAAAAGTTATTTAAAATAAAAATAAATACACAATTGAATTTCGTATCATTAATCCACTGAAAATAAAATAAAAAATTTGTTAAAAGATCAAAACGTCAACTCATAAGTTGATTAAAAACAATTGCGTTTTGATCTATATAATTGTGATCTACATATATATTGGTGGGTAAATTTTTCCCACATTATCTTGTTTGGGGTCACTGGAATCAATAACATCAATAACAAATAGGTTAATGCTGAGGAAGTGCGAAAACGCTGTAGTAGCTGAACTCTATTGTTATTGCATGAAGTTTTTTTAAAAAAAAAAAAAAAAAAAACCGCCTTTTATGTTAACGTTGAGACTTTTTCTTTACGGATTCGTAACAGGCTCGAAACGGGTCCGTCGAAAGGAAAGCGGAAGAAGGCAAAGTGCGTACTGACGTACTCATAACGGGTTCGAAACTGATCCGCATTCGTCTTTTTACACATTAGAACACTGTAATTGCCGCTTTTTGCTGGTTTTTTATGCGAATTCAGACAAAAAAAAAGAAAAAAAAATTAAAAAACGCCTCTCTTCAACGCTTATTTTTGTTCAAAATGCCATTAAAAACAACTTAACGTTATAAAGGATCTGTATTATTAGGGTAAAAACAAATGTGTGATCTATATATATAAAAATGAAATGGTGTTCGTTGGTAATGGCATCACTCATGAACGACTCAACGGATTTTGCTGGAATTTTTATTATTTTGTTGGTATTTGTATCTGGATGATTTTAAAAAAAAATTTGGAAAAATTTATTGGAAAATGTGGAAAATCACGAAACCCCAAAGAAGTTTTTTATCTATAGAAATATAGTATTTTTTATGGAAATCCCATACATCTCCGGAATGTTTCACCGATTGCTTTGAAATTTGGCAGAGAGGTTTACTACGACTCAGGTCAAATTTAAGGACAATTCTATTTTCCTCGGTCATTCTTACCACCTACTTTAAGCGGGACAAAACTTTAAGTGTATTTCGGAATACGTGTTTTAGCTTATAACTTAGAATTGGTTATGATATTGACATAAATCTTTCACTAAACCTTTATTTTTTGTGCAGATCTATATATAAAGGGTGGTTAAATTTTAAGGGCCGATGTTGAATGTGAACCACATCTAAACGCCAATTTTTTTTCTGCATTTCATTTGACATTTCTCAATTGCAGACTAACTCAATTTGAACCATCGAAAGATACACAATCGAGCTACGCGTTAAAGTCATTCAGGCTTATTATGAAAATGGGCGTTCAAAGCAAAATGCATATCGTGCACTTCGTGTTTTTTTCGGTCAATAACCGTCCAAATGTGCGTACAATCGGAAAAATCATGCAAAAATTTGAGCAAACCGGGTCTGTAGGAGATGTGAAAACACCAGTGCATGCTCGTACAGCTCGTACTGCAAAAAAATATTACTGCTGTTCGCGATAGTGTGACTGAAGAGCCGTCCACCTCAACTCGTCGTCGTGCCCAACAATTGTACCTCTCACGCCCGAATTGGGAGATATGGATGTGAACGATATGTGGTTTCAACAGGACGGTGCCACTTGCCACACAGCTAACGAAACAATGGCTCTTTTGCGCGACAAATTCAATGGCCGTGTTATCTCACGTGGTGGCGATGTCAATTGGCCGCCAAGATCATGTGATTTAACACCGTTGGACTTCTTTCTTTGGGGTTATTTGAAAGAAAAGGTGTACGTCGATAAGCCAGCGACAATTCAATAGCTAAAGGATGCGATAATTCGGCACATTAACGGCATAGAACCTCACTTATGCCTCAGCGTCATCGAAAATTTGGACCATCGGATGGAGGTGTGCCGCCGTGGTCGCGGATTCTTAACGTGATATACACATATACCCATACATTAAGGCGATTCACGCTCCATAGAAAAAAAAAGCTGTTTGGGTCGGTTCCTTAAAATAGTTCATGTTTATGTTATGATGATTCCCAAAATATTTCTATTAAAAAAATTGGCTGGTGTGGTAGTTAAAAAAAAAACGGCCTGAAATAAAATTAATGCAAAAGTTTTTGCAATTTGCATGAAAAAATCTTAAATTTTTGCAGTCGCAACAAAGACAATGCGGAGTTTTTTTAAAATACCGTTAAAAAAGTTTAAAGCTACTTTATTTATATTTCCTCATGTTGTTATGTTTACATTTCATTATTTTTTGTGAGATTTTTAAAAAAAAAAACAAAAAAAAAAAAACGAAATGGCCATTTCAGCCCTTGAAAGGACTTTGACTGAGCTTCTTATGATCAATTGTGTTTTGCGTGTTGTGAAATGATTGAACATAAATGATCGAGATTCAATAAATATTATATTGATTAAATAAAAAAATAGTTTGCATTACTTTAAAATGCGTTTTAATGATAAAGCAATATTAGTGCATTATTTCAATAAGAAATTAGTGCTTTGCAAAAAAAGGGCACTAAAGTTATTATTATAGAGAATAATATTTAAATAGTTTTTACATAAAACTAAATTTTGTTTATTTTAATGGTTATGCAAATCGCGGAGAGAAAGCTTACAAAATTTTATAATAAAGTGTAGTAGATATTGAATAATCGCGCCAAAATAATTGTGCGCAGTGATGACCCATATGTAGATTTTTCTGATTTTCTTCCCTCCGTGGGTTGCATTTTCCGTAAACATAAGATTTAAAATAAAATAAAATTTGCAAAAAAAAAAAAAAAAATTGGACTGCTATATACGAGTAAGAGTGAAAAAAAAGAATAAATTAATTTTAGTTTTAATTTTATATATCTCTTAGGTTGTTCTTATTGTATTTCATAAGATTTTATTTGAGTTGTTGTAATTGTTATTGTTCTAAAAGCTTACCTTAATTTTCTAACTCGCATCACAGAAATAATAACCAGAAGATTTCCAAAAATGGCGGCAATTATGATGAGCATCATGACGGAAGCCTTCAGCGTCCACGCCAAATCATCCAGCCAGTCTTCGCCGGCTTCGTTTTGCTCGGTAAAGCTGTCGTTGATGGCAGCAACGTCGAGAAGTGTTGCATTGGAATCAGTATAGGACTGTGTACCGTCGAGCAAAGCCAAAGGTAGTGATGCAGCAGGCCATGATGCGAGGTCGAGCGGGAACGACGCTTTAATTGTGTGCAGCGTCGTGGATGCCGGCGTTGTCGCAGTGAAGGTGGTTTCATTGTAGCTGCTGCTGTTACTATTGATGTGATGCAACGCTGCAGTTGCTGCGCTGCTTAATGTGCTGGCAAGCGATGTGACGGAGGTAAGCAGAGAAGAAGTTGATAGTGCTGCAGCAGAGCTTGTTGCGTCGCTGTCGCTGATGTCTGAGTTGGCGTTGACTTTGGCGCTGGTTGCGGCGTAAGAAGTTGCTAATATTGTAGTTATTGTAGTTGTTGCAGTTGCTGTGCTAAGCAATGTTTTTGTTGTAGACATTACAGAAGGGTTTGCTGTGTGTCGCTGTTGTGTTTGTTGTTGCTTTTGGGGCTTACACGTTGTTTTAATTTTCAACACTTCACTTCACTACACTTTTTTGCACTTGATTTGATTTTTTTAACAAACTTGATTTTTGATAATTTTCTTTATCATTCATTTTAATGCTTATTTATTTCTGTGTCGTAATTTTTTTGTCGCGCACTGTAATTCCATTATTATTTAAGTAAAGCGGGCCCTTACGACCGACGAGTTTTACGACCGAGTTTGAGTGCGAGAGCGCGTTCGAACTACACGCGCGCGCGTCTTACGCTGAAACAGAACTAAAGCACTCAGTGTTGAAAAGTGGCACGAAGTAAAATTTTTAGAAGAATAAATTTTTTGTTATTTGATTTTATTTTTTTTTTTATTGTTTTTGTTTTGCTTTGTATTTGTTTTAAATTTGATTTGCGTTTATTTTTAAATAATTTTCGTATATTTTTAATTTTATGGTTAACTTAATATTGCTGCTTTTTATTGCTGTTGTGCTTGTTGTTGTACTGTTGTTGTTGTTGCTGCTGCTACTGTGAAATATTAATAAATTAAAATTTTTAAACTTACACTCAGAAAAAATATCAAGGTGTTGACATTAGAATAGCTTAAAAATTGAATCATTTTGAAACTGTGCAGCTTAAAGTGCTGTGTATAGTATCGAGATATCTATATTTATGGGTCTGTATATCTGCTTGAATTATGCGCAACAGTTGTGTTTGTTTTCCACTCATTTATTGTTAACACCTCTGCAAGCATAATACCGCTATTTGTGCGGTTCGACGCCTTTAATTTTTTATTTTGTATATTTATTAATTCAAACTGTTCAACTAGCGTTAATGGCAGAACTGGCGTTCAAATTGTTTTAAATGTTCCCTATAAAGTATATTACAAAAAAAATTTTAAATTTTATTTTCTTTTATTTATCAAAAGAAAACCAGCTGCGCACGCACTCTTGATTTTTTATTTTTATTTATTTTTTTTTTATTAATAAATTGAATTTTAAAATTTGATGTCACCCCGCAGCAAAAAAATAAAAAAAATTTCAGTGGCATATCAAGCAGTTTTGGCGATGATGATGATGAGATGATAATAATGTTGATGGTGTCGTTGTTTTTGTTGTGACTGTTGATGTCACTGTGTTGATTTCGTTGATATTTTCAAAAAATGTCCTCCTTTTTCAAATTTGTTGCTATTTTTGTTGTTGTTGCTGTGGCTTAAGCTTGTTTCTGGCTGCATGCCAAGGTTTGTTGCTTCACCCTAAGCACTCGAAACATACTGAAATAAAGAAAAATATAGAAATTTTATTTATTAAATAAATAAATTAAGAAAAAAAAAAAACAGCAGAATAGCTGAATATTATGTTCAAAAAACATCAACACAAAAAATAGCAGAAAAAAACCAAGAAATCGGTTTCCTAGTTTATATTTATTTATACTTTTATTTTTTTTTTTTATTATGAAAATATCTAGCTTTGCGAAGCAACAAAAAAAAAATGTTTTATATTCATTTGTTGCTAAACACTGTTGGAGTGAGAGGACATCATAAATACATTTCATAAATTATGTTGTATCACGCGCATGTTGATTTTCCCCGCACAAAATAACAAACAAAATTGTTCTCTGTAATCCGTTGCCGCTATGTAAATGTTTATTGCTTATTTCGTGTTAGCTTCGCATTTGCGTACGATTTTATATCCGCTCAACTGGAAATCAATTTATTTCCGTTTACTGCAATTTGTTATGAATTTTAGCTTCTGGTGGTATTTGAACCTGTTTCGCTTACCAATAGGACAATAATGCGAAAAACTCATAAAATAACACAATTTAAAATGAGGCAATCAGTTAAAGTTTAAATTGTCACAAAAGTTCAATCAAATAATGTTACGACATTCAATCCTTTCCCATAATCATTAATTTCAAATCAATTTTTCTCCATCACAAGGAGTGGAAAAATGTAATTTTCAGGGACTCAATAACAAATGTCATATTTATCAAGATACAGGGTAGATGTCTTAACTCCTTATAACCCAGGATCATAAATTTTAAAATAAATAACATTTATAGAATTGTTTTTAAGTTTAATAAAACGCGTATTTTGTAGAAAATTAATATTTTTATTATGTAAATATTTATTACAAAATAAAGGGAGTGTAACAGATCTGTGACATTGAGCTAATATTATATCTTTTTCTATGTTCTTTGTGGAAATATTATATGTATTTTAGGAATTTTTCCAGTAGTACAACAGAAAACCGTGTCAATTTAGAACAACTAACATTTTTTTCACTTGTCGTGATATTCTAACTTTCAAAATTAACGTTTTTTGGAAAGAGAAACGAACATTACAAAGGGTGTACTGGTGATTATTATTATATAGAAAATAAAAATCATAGAACAAAATTGTAGATACCATAAAGCGGTTCTGGCGCATGAGGAGCGGAAGAACTCGCTTGACTACCACTACCGATAATGTAGTGTATGATATTATGATCATCGCTTAAAAGTAGGGACATACATCAAACTTGTCGATTTAAAAGTTTTAAGCAAAGACATACCCCAAACTTGCTAATTTAAAAGTTTAAAGCTAAGACATACCCCAAACTTGTCAATTTTAAAAGTTTAAGGCAAAGACATACCCCAAACTTGCCAATTTTAAAAGTTTAAAGCAAAGACATACACCAAACTTGCAGATTAGATAAAAAAAAGCCCCCACTTGGTGGCGTTGGGGTGCGGGGCGTGACGTCATCGGCTTGCTCCTCCGCTCCTCCGCTCCTCCTGCGGCAGAACCGCTATATTGCATTTACTCAAAATTATCATGTCGTTTCTTTTCTGTGGCAACGCTATCAATAGTACGCTAATATTTACAGTACCTCGTCATCAGCGTTGTGATGTTATATATTTGTAATTAATGTATTACTAATATGTATTACATTTTTCCTAATTCGGTAATATAACTTATTACTGACAATGTAAGTAAAAACATGAAGTAGTATTATTACTTTTTTGCTAGTGACTTATGACATATTACTTTGTTTTAATTGTTTAATCAATAGAATCTTAAAATTTATCTTTTGCATCTCATGATATAGCCCGTATGATACTTCATTTTTTTGTATAATTTTAAAATCTGAAAACAAGTGGCGCGTGGGCAGGACAGACATATTTTGCAAGAAAAAGACTTTTTTATATCTGGTGTTTTTAAGAGCAGCTGCATTTAATAAATTAATTTTAGCTACACACATCACTTCCCATTCAGCATCCAATTTTTTTAACCCTGGATGGTTATACTTATTTTAACAACGATGCATTTTAATTAACTGTTTAACAATAACTAACATTGTAAGAAAAAACGGAAGCGTGCGACGTCCAGGTACAACAACAATACAAAAAAAAAATACTAGGTGTGTTTCCGTACTCACACTGTGTAACTTGTGGAACCCTATTTTCTGTTTCCGTACTTTCTGTGCTTAAAATGGGAGAAGAAGAACAATCATAAAACCGCTCTCTCAAGCAAACATAGTGCACAGAGTGTGCTAGAACTCAAGACTCCGATTAAAGTAAGAACAAGCACCAACTTCACAAACAAATTGACGATAATTTTAATTGGCGCAATTTACGTTTGAAATGTCTGCAGTCAAAATCATCTGTTTTGTGCTTGAAACTTACTAGATGCTGTTTCCGTACTTTTGCAACTATTCTCACATTTCATTTTTACTCTCTCAGTTTGAACTTACACAAATCTTACACAGTGTAGAGTACGGAAACACACCTACTATTGCTTCGTCAATTCGACGAAGTATAACCATCCATTATTAAATAGTTTGTTTACTCTAAAAATGTCAAATTAATCAGGGTTTAAAAAACTGGCAAAAAATGTAATTGCTTTTGCTTTTGCTTAACTGTTATTATTGTAAATACAACAGCAAAAGCAAACAGCAATAAAAATAATTTGTTTGTTCAATACATTTAATACATTTAATAATACAGCATAATATTGCTGTTGTTATGTAGCTTTTGCATTTCTTTTAATTTTGCTGTTGTTATGAAACTGTTGCTTTTCATTTAATTTCTTTTTGGTTTCGTTAACTATTGCTGTTCATTTCATTTTGGTTTTGGTAACTGTTGCTTTTGATTGTTTATATGCCACACACTTTTAGGGAGGATTGCCATTAAAAAATACGTTTTAAATAGACAGACAGTACTTAATAGGGGATCTTAAAAGGGGGAGACTTACAATTTGACTAACAGTGGACAGTTAAACACGTGTTTCGACGTTTCCCCCTAAAAGTGTGCAAAATAGGGGACTGATAGACGACCCCTCTATTTGTGCGTCTCAGAAATGCTTTCACCCTTAGAATCCCCCAAAAAATGGTTAATTTTTACCTATTTTGCTTCCCCTTCGAGATATGGGACTTCTTCTTTTTTTTCGAAGATTTTTCGAGAATTTTTTGAGAATTTTTCGATATCTTTCGATTTTATGTTGTTCCATATCTCGAAGGGGAAGCAAAGATCTCGAAGATTTTTCGAGAATTTTTCGAGGATTTTCCGATATATTTCGATTTTATGTTGTTCCATATCTCGAAAGTGAAGCAAAATAGGTAAAATCTAACCAATTTTTGGGGGTAACTATAGAAGGAAGCATTTTTGAGACACACAAATAGAGAGGTCTATTAGCCCCCCATTCACCATATTTTTTGGGAGGGACCGAAGTACGTGTCTGACTTACAATTTGGCTTACAGTGGACAGTTAAACACGTCAATAAGGTCATCATAACATGGAGCTAATTTGGTACCTTTGAATACTCAAAGGGGCGTTGACCGACGCAATATATCGGCCCCATGCGATGGAGCACCGTAGAATTAAGCCTTAACGGCAGGGGTCCTCTTTAAACACATAGCGGATTTCTGTCACTACTATATTGATAATTGTATCATGGTTTGGTCAACGTAAATTTCTACTTACATTTAGGTTTAGAATGAAATTCAACTGTCATCGCTTACGGCGGTCAAACGCTCATTCACTGTGGGTCACTCACGTATATACGTGTAGATAAGCGGCCATACCTTTGGTACAGTCGACAAAGTTGTTTAGTGCTCATAAATATTTTAAGAATATGCAAATAACCACTTAAGTCCTATAGAAACCTTTAACCGAGCTGTGAATAATAAATTTCGTTGTGTGAATTTAAAAATTTTTGTATACACAAGATAAATAATTTGTTATTGTCAATCTAAAATTTGTAGGTACTTCAAATTAATAAGCTTATTTAATTTTTGTGTTTTTTTTTTATTTAAATTCATTCTTTGGCGTCTTTTTGACCAAAATTTACACAGAATAGAACTCGAGTTATGGCAGGAAAAATAAAATGTAGTAAAGAAAAACTACTTTGAACTATTTTGTTGTTGCTCTCTGTTAGGTTTTTTTTTTTGCATTGTTTTTCTATGTTCTTGTCATTTTTAAAAACGCACAACACGCTTAATGCTGTCATCACAATAAAACATCTTGTTTTACTTTTTATTACGTATCGTTATAGTTGTTTCTGAGTGCTTAGTGCTTTGTTTTTTTTTATGTCCGCCACTAAAAATGCTGTGTTTCAGATTATGTCGTCCAGACACAACAGCACCCGTGAAACTTTGTTAAGTGCTTATAAACTGGATGAACCTTTTAAGACCACTTTTAAATACTAGAAAGATTTCAACGATAAAACAATATCTAAACAATCACAAGCTTAAGTAACGCGCTCAACTTGATGACCAGAAGTTTTTGCTGTTGAAATATAGAAAGCAAAAAAGAAAAGTAAAGATGATTCCATCACTCTTTCCAACTAAGGAAATAAATGAGCGTTACTTTAAAATTGAATCTTGCCGTATTTTGTTCAAACATTTTTATTTAAGGGCTCAAAAGCATTAAACAATAGCATTAAAAGTGTTTTTTGCTCTTAAAAAGACTTTGAGCTTGTTATGATCAATTGTGGTGTGCGTGTTATTAAATGTTTGTACATAACCTATAGGAACAAACTAACTTAAAAACAACTAATTAAAAAACTAATTTAAAATAAACCAGTATATGAACTACTTTGAATTATATTAAGGCGGCATCCACTTCAATTCTAAATAGTTCTTATTGCATTATATATGAGGTTATTGAAATACTATTTAAAAACAAGTGATTGATAAACTACTTTGAATTATATTAAGGCGGCAACTACTCTGATTTTGACATGTATTAATTGCAAATTAGACTACAAGTTTATATATATTATATATATATTACCATGTTATTTCATCAAATATTATTAACTTTAGGCCATCAGTAATAGTTATCAATTAATTATTTTAAATTAATAAAACAAAAAAATTATTTAAATATAACTAATTTAACAAGTAGTTGAAAATATATGCAGACGAAAGTCAATTGACTTATTTAGCGGACATCACCATACAAAATATGTTAGTTCGTTTTATGGAAAAAAGTCAGAATTTCAACTAGTTGTGCTTGACAAAAAACTACTTTATCAACTACTTTTAAATTAGTTGATTTTCCTACAGGGTAGCTGTCGGAGGTATACTACTGGCTGAAAAATTAAAAAATAAGTAATAGGGAAGAAGTACCAAAATTACTAAAAATCTCTTTTTTAATTATATATAAAAGTATTTCGTAAGTAAAAATTGTGCAGGCAGTTTTTGAAAAAAAATTTGTTTATGGCGGAGTGGGAAAGGGTTTCAATGCAAAAAAGCACTTTTTTGCGAATTTTTAGTAAGAATATTGATTGAGCAAATTTATTCAAACCTTTTGTACATTATTAAGTATACTTTTAACAATATTCTGAAATTTTTTCATGCGGAAATATTGAAAAACAAGTCGGTGACAGAGCTTGCCTCAGAATGTCTAAGAAAAACAACAATTTGCGGTTTACACTATATCTCGGTCGGAAATTATCTGAAATCAAAAACCATTAAAATTTAGTCAAAGTATCCTCGTATAGTCAAATCATCACCAATTTTTGGTGGCCATCTAAAGTGTAAACTGGTGTTTTCCACAAAAAATTCCGCCATTTTGTGGTTGGGAAACCCACATACTGTAAAAAAAAATGTAAACTAAACGATGCACAGAGGGTTGAAATGTACCAAAAGTGAGCATTAATTCAAAAGCTGAAGTTTATCTTGCACAGACATGTTTGGTATTGGTTGAAAGTGAATAAAATTCTACATCACTAATTGCTAAAATTACTGCTTTGAGTAACTAACTTTATTGACAGTGAGCGGTCAAATGGGCTAAAATAGAAGATTGAGATACTTCGATTACTTGAAATTTTTATTACGTCATCTAAAAGTAAATTTATTATAATGGAACCATCAACTTCAAAAATATGGCTATAAAATTAAATATATTTTGCTTAGATTAATGTTTTGCAAGTATTTTTAATGTTTTTTTTAAAAAGTGCTCCATAAATGTGGTATTTTCGATATATACATGGAGTTTTAACAAGTTTCTGGGCGAGATTAAGCAAATTTTATTAAATGCTCTTATAATATGAGATATCGCTTATATATCCAAAAAAAAAAAAAATGTTGCGGAGTTACTTTGTTTTATTACTAATTTAAGTTATTGTGAAAGAACTCCAGTTCCTAAAAGCATATGCTAAAAAAAACAAACAAAAATTCAACTTGTTTGTTTCTTACTCACTTTTGTGTTTATTTTCGGTATTAAAGTTATTGTTGTTAATGAGCTTCGTTTCTATTAGAGATGGGTGCGTGAGTTAGTTTTGTCTCACGCTCACTTACGAAAAAGTGCACGGAATTATCACCGAAACACTTAATGTTCATACAAAATGAAAGCTTAAATAAAGCTTAAATGTTATGGTGTGGGGGAGTATGGCGGCTTCTAGAGTGGAAATGAATAAGTGCTCTTGTTTGAATATTTTGAAAGACAATTTGTTTCCTAGTGTTGAAAAGTTTTTTGTTCCAGCAAGATAACGATCCGAAACATGCGTCGTACCTTGTGCAGGAATAGCTTATTTACCATTGCCAACAGCTCAAAACAACTCCACAGTCACCAGGTATGAATGCTATTGAACATATTTGGCAATTATTGGAGAAACAAATTCGGAGCCATCGCATATCATCAAAAGATTCACTAAAAGAGGCCCTACACCAAGAATGGGAAAATATAACACCCGAACAGACATCAAACATAGTTGGCAGTATGCAAAGGCGCTTACAGGCAGTTATTCAAGCCAAAGGAGGCCCAGCAAAATATTAAATGCATGAAAACCAAAAATAAATTAAAATTTTTTATACATGTGCCTAAACTTTATCTAAAATTGTGACTTTTTTGTTTTTCAACAATATAATACATAAATGAAAAATGAAATATTTTGCAGTGAATAATAAAAAAATTTTCAATTTTCAAATGATGCCATAATTTTTTTTTTTTCGTTAGGTGGAAGAAGTTATTTAGATACAAACTTTGAGAATAGCTCTGTGCCTTAACTTTTTTGATTCACTGTATGTGTGCATAAATCACCATGATAAAATTTTAGAACTCACCAAATAACCATCAAAGCAACTGATAATTTCCATGAACTGAAACATGGTAGTTATGAATATAAAATATTATCTAGCTGTAGAACATAATAAACTTTTTTATGTTTCATTCAGACAATTTTGATGGAACTAAATCCAACCAAGTGGAAGAATTCTACGGCTAATTTAATTCTATGGCCCATACTATATTCAATGGTTATATTATACTTTTGGTGCGTTGATCTTTTTTAAGCATAAATATTTTTATTTATGCGTACATTTATGTGTGCAAAAGCTAAGTTAAGCCCAGCATATCCGAGTGAATCCTTTTATTCGACCGCAAGCTTAAAATTTGTATTAATTTAACATGCCGGATATGCGTGATACCTACTCTTATTATTGTTGTTGTTGTTATTAGTGTGGTTGGTGTTTTTGCTATGGGGGTTATTTATTTATATCGTGATTCTATGCAAATACTGTGAACAATTACAACAGCAGTAACCTAACGGAAGCAATCGGAAAATTCAAATGCTTTGCTTCAATTTCATGGAAATACCATGAAATTTAAATAAAAAATATATAAAAATTCAAGTTCATAAAATAAACACCAACAACAACAACAACAACAATAATAACAATAAATAATCCATAACTCAACTCGAGCACAAAAGCTGTCCTTGATAAAAGCGAGAAAATTTATATGTCTCAGAGAAAAAATAAATGAAAAATAAAATAAAATAATTCGGAATAATATCAAGGAAAAAATAAGAGCAATATTTTTGGTAACATATATATAAGAGAAAAAATGTCTTATATTAACGTTTTATAAATAATCAAACATTGCTTTTTTTTCTTTCTTCACTTTCTTCTTGTGAGTTTGACGGAAATGTTCAAGGCTTAAATAAGAAAATGGGTGGGTGGATGCGAATGTCGTAGTGTGCTTATGGGGGGGAAGGGGGGGGGGGCGGGTGTCATTAAGATAAGTTAATGTGTTGTTATAGATGTGTGTGCGTGTAGCTATAGCAATTTCAGTCACATTGATTGCTAAAATGTAGCAATATTTAATTTAATTCTTCTCAATAAAATTCCAAACGTTTTGCTTTTTATTAACAAACATTTTTATTTTTATTTATATAATTTTTTTAAAATATTTTGAAATGTGTAAATTTTGACGGCAACACTTGGTACAATCAGCAAGAATATTGCAAGAATACGCACTAACAGCAACAATGCGGTTGTTAACATTCACAACAACAACAACAATAATAGCCATGAAAACAGCGGTAAAAGTCATGTTTACATCGTAAATTGTAGCTATTATCTGCACATATATACTGCTTTTGATGTCCATATGTATTAGTGTACGTGTGTGTATGTGTGTGAGTGTTTTCAGTGTTTAAACTGTTCAAATAATATTTTGTGTATGAATCTGTGGTGGTCGTTGTTTTGAGTAATATACGAGTATGTCGCTGTCGTCGCCACCGATGTATTGTAACATTCAAAAATATGTTTAATTATTTAGTTCAAACGTCAGCTCTTAAAATTTCATATATTTAAACAAATATTTACTTTTAGACATGGACACATGGGAAATGATTTCTAAAAAAATTTTAATAAATATTTTTGTCAATTTCGGTTAGTGTGCAAAAATATAAATATTTTTTGAAGTGAAGCTCTTTACGCCTCTCGTTCTGTGATTTGCTTGAGTGAATTCTGAAAAACTTGCGACGGATTTTTTCTTAGAAGTTTGATGGTTTCTTCATTCCTTGCGTTTATTACAACAAGACAATTCAATAATTCAATATTAAATATTACAAATATTCTTTTGCCTCTAGTGGGTATTTGAACTCGTACCAAATGATTACGAGTTCTATACGCTATCCACTACTCCACCAAGCTATGTTAGAAATAGTTGTTGATTGAATGTTAATTATAACTAAAGCTTTGCTGCAGTAGATCGTCACAATCTATCAATAGATAGAGGATTATATATTGGCTTACTACAATTACTAACAAAAATTTGCTTCTACTTGCCACAAGATGTCACCAGCATCAGTGTGTCTAATTTTTTTTTTTAACTGAATGCGCGAAGGAGAACACCATGCTGGTGACATCTTGTAGCAAGTAGAAGCAAATTTGTGTTAGTTTTGTAGGATAGCCAATACACAATGATCCATATATTAATAGATTATGCTAATATGCAGCAATATAGCTTCTGTTTTACTTAATATTGAATCAACAGCCCAAGGTAACAAAGCTTTTTTGGATTGGTGGATAGTGTACTGAACTCTTAATCAGATCCCCACGGCAGGTGAAGAAATATTTTTTAATAATTTGATTTACAATTTTTTTGCTTTGATGGACGCAAGCAAAAAAGAAACATTAATTATAATATCAGGAAACAGTGTCGGAATAAAGAAATGTAATAAAATTTGCTACAGGCGGCCGTGGCGTAGTAGGTAGAGTGTGTGGCCCATACGCCAGAGAACCCAGGCTCAAATCCCACCTGACACAGAAAGTTTTTTCAATTGAAATGGTTTTTCTGTTCGGCCTGTTAAAAAAAAATATTAAGTTATCAAATCTATGTAACTGCGAAAAAGCTTCGCTCCTCTCGTGTGTCCAACGACGCACGTGTGTTTTTTATTTTAGTTTTCTCACTTTGTGCTCAGTAAAAAAAAATTTCTTTATTTTTAATGATGCAGTCTTATGGCTTCATTTTGTATTCCTATTCGATCAATCGTTTCGTTCAAAACAGTGTTTGTTCGTGATTTTGAAATTTGTAATTTGAATAGAATCAAATAACGATAACAGCTGATCAGCCAGCGAACGATGCCGTAGTACAGTTACATATTTGCCATATGAATTCAAACGTCAAATCATAGTGGCGGTTGCTTGCGGTGTTCTATCTATTTTATGTGAGTTTTGTGGTTTGCGTATTACTATTAATATAGTCAAGACATAATCCAACGCCATCAGATAAGGAAGAAAAGAGAAAGTAAGACACACTTTAGCTTGAGTATGATCAACTCTACTAATTTTGGGTACATGTACCAGTGGGCAGAACATCATCTAAATATTGAGAGGTAGTGAGTTCGAATCGCACTAGGATATAGAATATGGAAATTTTTAAAATGATAATTATTTTTTATTTTTATACTGCTAAGTGCGGCAGTTAAAGAAGTTTCTCTTCAAAAAATATGTTATGCATTATTTATTTTTTGGAAAAACTTTATAATTTTTCGAAAGAATTACATTTATGAGCTTTATGCCAAAATATTCATGAAGTAACAGTTCACTGCAACAACAAAGTTCTTTACAAAACAAACCACCAGCCGACTAATCAGCTGTTTCGTTGGTCGCTACCAAAGCTGTAAAAGATTGCAATCATTTCACGTTTTAATTCTTTTGATTTTGTTGAAATTGAATGCAATACATAATATTTTTTGGTTCTTCTGACTTGAACATTTGAAATCACGAATAATTTTTAATAATTTGATTGCAGTCTCACATTCATTTATGTGGCAACTGATTGCATTCACATCACTTCAAATCAGCTGGGACTTCAAATCCTTTGATTGAAATCTTTTTTTTTAATTCATTATTGCTGACGAATTATTGAATTAATGAAAAAATGCGAAAAATTGCAGCCACGTATTAGCCAGGCATCGTGAAACGCAGAGTGAATATCGAAATTATTCCTAGTGATAATTTCCATCCAAAAAAACGAAAAAAAAACACATGCGTCGCACAGTGTTTCGAATGGCCTAGTTAGACGGAGATAGATCTGTAACTCGGGCTTGAGGGCACGGAATTGTTCGAAATTTGAAATTAAGGCTACTGAGTGGCATATCTTCCTTCCTTTCAAACCGATAACTCATGTGGGACCGAAGTTACAAAAATTTGTATGGAAAAATTAGGCCTTTTCGCTTGTTTCTATCGCGATTTTTCCACTTTCTTTAAAATGGGAAACCTCCTGAACGAAGAGCTGCACAAACACTGTAGACCGCTTGTTGTAAACGCTACATTATGTTGATTAGTTTCTCAGTACATCAAAAAATATTTTATCTATTATTTGTACCTTTTTTATATTTAAAACAAATTTTATTTTTAAAGCTGGAAATTATTTATTTTTAAATATTTTAAAAAAACTAGCTTTGTCTCTGCCTTCAAATTTTTATATTCATAAGGTTATGATGTCTATTTTTATAAAAAAAAAGTATAGGCTTCGAGTGACTTCACATAATTTTAATTTTATATTTTTTTTTGCTTTAAAACATCACGATTTCTCCACTTTTTTTTTAAAATGATATAACTCCTCAACGAAGAGTTGGACAGAAAGCGTGAACCGCTTGTTGTAAACGCCATAATATGTGTTTTAGTTTTATTATACATCAAAATAAATTTAAACTATTAGTTATATGTTTTGTGTTTATATTTAAAACTATGTACTTTTTTGTAAGCTTAAAATGTTCTATTTTTAAATATTTAAAAAAACTAGTCCTGCTTCTGCCTTAAAATTTGTATATTCATAAGGTTATGATGTCTTTATTTACAATAAAAAAAGTATAGGCTTCTCGTCATATTTATTTTTATTTTTTACGTGCAGTACTTAATTGCAACTTCAATAGAAATCACATATTAAATGAGTTGTTCTGTATTACAAGTGTCTCTTATGCAATTTACCACAGCCAGTAAGAGCTACTATGAATTATACTAATGAATTTTGTCTTTATAAAAATATTTTGCATTGTTAACTGAATCATTGAGAGGGAGAAATTGTTTAAATGGTTTATATAAATATCAATTATTGGCTGTGTGTTTGTTGTATGGGGGTTGCCACGACCACTTGTCCGTAGTCCGTAGTAGTCCGTAGTAGTCATATAATTGGCGTCTACCTTTGAGTTCGTTGTTGTAGCTTTTTTCATTTCGAAAATATAACGCAAAATGTGCTAAAGTTGTTTGGGGGCTACCTTGCTCACTTGTACAAAGTTTCTGAAACACTTTTTTTTTTACTTTCATATACCTTTAACATAGAAAATAAAAAAAAACTAGCAAGGAATGGAGCTTCGGCAAGGTACGGAAGCTAAAATATCCCCTCGCGGCCAAATTCAAGTATATTCGATGTCTTTGCCAACGACATACACAATGACATTCAGTTTTATATATTTACGAAAGTTTTCCTATTTTGATGACGTCGCTTTGTATGGGAGGTAGGCGTAGTTTTCATCCGATTTTGCCGAATATCATGGATATGGTTCATATTATATACCAAAGCTCGTGTGCAAAATTTCAAGACATTTCTTTAATTTTTGTGAATTTCTAGAGATTTTAGTTAAAGGGAGTATTCCTGGTTGGCAAACATTTTTGTTCGATTTTTTTTTTTTTTGCATATTTTTATAGCTCGGATATTTGAATATCGTTCTAAAAGGGTTTTTTTAAATTCGAAATACTTTAGGAGATATGGCTTCTGGTGACATCTTGTAGCAAGTAGAAGCAAATTTGTGTTAGTTTTGTAGGATAGCCAATACACAATGATCCATATATTAATAGATTATGCTAATATGCAGCAATATAGCTTCTGTTTTACTTAATATTGAATCAACAGCCCAAGGTAACAAAGCTTTTTTGGATTGGTGGATAGTGTACTGAACTCTTAATCAGATCCCCACGGCAGGTGAAGAAATATTTTTTAATAATTTGATTTACAATTTTTTTGCTTTGATGGACGCAAGCAAAAAAGAAACATTAATTATAATATCAGGAAACAGTGTCGGAATAAAGAAATGTAATAAAATTTGCTACAGGCGGCCGTGGCGTAGTAGGTAGAGTGTGTGGCCCATACGCCAGAGAACCCAGGCTCAAATCCCACCTGACACAGAAAGTTTTTTCAATTGAAATGGTTTTTCTGTTCGGCCTGTTAAAAAAAAATATTAAGTTATCAAATCTATGTAACTGCGAAAAAGCTTCGCTCCTCTCGTGTGTCCAACGACGCACGTGTGTTTTTTATTTTAGTTTTCTCACTTTGTGCTCAGTAAAAAAAAATTTCTTTATTTTTAATGATGCAGTCTTATGGCTTCATTTTGTATTCCTATTCGATCAATCGTTTCGTTCAAAACAGTGTTTGTTCGTGATTTTGAAATTTGTAATTTGAATAGAATCAAATAACGATAACAGCTGATCAGCCAGCGAACGATGCCGTAGTACAGTTACATATTTGCCATATGAATTCAAACGTCAAATCATAGTGGCGGTTGCTTGCGGTGTTCTATCTATTTTATGTGAGTTTTGTGGTTTGCGTATTACTATTAATATAGTCAAGACATAATCCAACGCCATCAGATAAGGAAGAAAAGAGAAAGTAAGACACACTTTAGCTTGAGTATGATCAACTCTACTAATTTTGGGTACATGTACCAGTGGGCAGAACATCATCTAAATATTGAGAGGTAGTGAGTTCGAATCGCACTAGGATATAGAATATGGAAATTTTTAAAATGATAATTATTTTTTATTTTTATACTGCTAAGTGCGGCAGTTAAAGAAGTTTCTCTTCAAAAAATATGTTATGCATTATTTATTTTTTGGAAAAACTTTATAATTTTTCGAAAGAATTACATTTATGAGCTTTATGCCAAAATATTCATGAAGTAACAGTTCACTGCAACAACAAAGTTCTTTACAAAACAAACCACCAGCCGACTAATCAGCTGTTTCGTTGGTCGCTACCAAAGCTGTAAAAGATTGCAATCATTTCACGTTTTAATTCTTTTGATTTTGTTGAAATTGAATGCAATACATAATATTTTTTGGTTCTTCTGACTTGAACATTTGAAATCACGAATAATTTTTAATAATTTGATTGCAGTCTCACATTCATTTATGTGGCAACTGATTGCATTCACATCACTTCAAATCAGCTGGGACTTCAAATCCTTTGATTGAAATCTTTTTTTTTAATTCATTATTGCTGACGAATTATTGAATTAATGAAAAAATGCGAAAAATTGCAGCCACGTATTAGCCAGGCATCGTGAAACGCAGAGTGAATATCGAAATTATTCCTAGTGATAATTTCCATCCAAAAAAACGAAAAAAAAACACATGCGTCGCACAGTGTTTCGAATGGCCTAGTTAGACGGAGATAGATCTGTAACTCGGGCTTGAGGGCACGGAATTGTTCGAAATTTGAAATTAAGGCTACTGAGTGGCATATCTTCCTTCCTTTCAAACCGATAACTCATGTGGGACCGAAGTTACAAAAATTTGTATGGAAAAATTAGGCCTTTTCGCTTGTTTCTATCGCGATTTTTCCACTTTCTTTAAAATGGGAAACCTCCTGAACGAAGAGCTGCACAAACACTGTAGACCGCTTGTTGTAAACGCTACATTATGTTGATTAGTTTCTCAGTACATCAAAAAATATTTTATCTATTATTTGTACCTTTTTTATATTTAAAACAAATTTTATTTTTAAAGCTGGAAATTATTTATTTTTAAATATTTTAAAAAAACTAGCTTTGTCTCTGCCTTCAAATTTTTTTATTCATAAGGTTATGATGTCTATTTTTATAAAAAAAAAGTATAGGCTTCGAGTGACTTCACATAATTTTAATTTTATATTTTTTTTTGCTTTAAAACATCACGATTTCTCCACTTTTTTTTTAAAATGATATAACTCCTCAACGAAGAGTTGGACAGAAAGCGTGAACCGCTTGTTGTAAACGCCATAATATGTGTTTTAGTTTTATTATACATCAAAATAAATTTAAACTATTAGTTATATGTTTTGTGTTTATATTTAAAACTATGTACTTTTTTGTAAGCTTAAAATGTTCTATTTTTAAATATTTAAAAAAACTAGTCCTGCTTCTGCCTTAAAATTTGTATATTCATAAGGTTATGATGTCTTTATTTACAATAAAAAAAGTATAGGCTTCTCGTCATATTTATTTTTATTTTTTACGTGCAGTACTTAATTGCAACTTCAATAGAAATCACATATTAAATGAGTTGTTCTGTATTACAAGTGTCTCTTATGCAATTTACCACAGCCAGTAAGAGCTACTATGAATTATACTAATGAATTTTGTCTTTATAAAAATATTTTGCATTGTTAACTGAATCATTGAGAGGGAGAAATTGTTTAAATGGTTTATATAAATATCAATTATTGGCTGTGTGTTTGTTGTATGGGGGTTGCCACGACCACTTGTCCGTAGTCCGTAGTAGTCCGTAGTAGTCATATAATTGGCGTCTACCTTTGAGTTCGTTGTTGTAGCTTTTTTCATTTCGAAAATATAACGCAAAATGTGCTAAAGTTGTTTGGGGGCTACCTTGCTCACTTGTACAAAGTTTCTGAAACACTTTTTTTTTTACTTTCATATACCTTTAACATAGAAAATAAAAAAAAACTAGCAAGGAATGGAGCTTCGGCAAGGTACGGAAGCTAAAATATCCCCTCGCGGCCAAATTCAAGTATATTCGATGTCTTTGCCAACGACATACACAATGACATTCAGTTTTATATATTTACGAAAGTTTTCCTATTTTGATGACGTCGCTTTGTATGGGAGGTAGGCGTAGTTTTCATCCGATTTTGCCGAATATCATGGATATGGTTCATATTATATACCAAAGCTCGTGTGCAAAATTTCAAGACATTTCTTTAATTTTTGTGAATTTCTAGAGATTTTAGTTAAAGGGAGTATTCCTGGTTGGCAAACATTTTTGTTCGATTTTTTTTTTTTTTGCATATTTTTATAGCTCGGATATTTGAATATCGTTCTAAAAGGGTTTTTTTAAATTCGAAATACTTTAGGAGATATGGCTTTTTTGTCCAGCAATGTTTTCGCCAAAATGCGATTTGCTTAATTTGGCTACTTTTTGAATGCAACGGTTTGAAGCAATCACCGAATTTCGTTCAACACGTTCTTTAGTAGGTAATAACTTGTTTGTATACGCATTTTAAAAATAAATGAATACACATTTTAGAGCTTAGATATTCGCATGTTGGCAGCGTTTAGCTCACTTTGAATTGAGTTATTAACCGGACGCGAGCGCCTATACAGTTTTGAAGAGTACAGTTTTGATAAAAATTTTTGTTTGTGCTAAGGACAATGGATAGAAAAAGTAATAGAAATAAAAATAAAAGAAACACTGGTAGCAATCGGAAAACTCGTCCCTTGAAACGCCAGTTTCGTGGTAACCAACAAGAAAGAGATGAGGACACGCACTATAGAGAATGTCAATTATATTCAACTGTCATATTTAACGAAGGTTTTTTGCCAATACTTCAAAAAATGAACCTAATGGGCATCCCGATTGGCAACGTCACATATGATTTCGCCATGTCTCGGAACGAAGAACGTTTGGAAAGGTCCGAAGCCAGAGCTCTGGCCCCATCAAAAGAAGGTAGCACTGCCCGAAGAGCACAAAGAGCCGCTAAGTTCTCATTTTTTGAAGAAGTGGAAGAAGTTCTTTATGGGGCTGTCATTGCAGATTGATATAAGGAAATATTTCCCAAAAAAAATAATGGTTTTATTGCCTAAAATTTTCTTTGAGTTTTTTCAAAATTACGTTTTTGAACTTCGAAGTCACTTTTCTCCGGTTCTACTGAACTGTTTTGATGAAATCAAGTGCAATCGACGCAGAATTGTTACTTTTCTAGTCCCTACCTCAATCACAATTTTTTAAAAATTTTTTATTATTTTTTTTTAAGCTAAACTACAAAAAAAAAAGCCCAAAATTGGTTTTTCATTTTTCAATGATCGCCGTTTTGTAAAAAATAATCGCAAAATTATGATTGAGGTAGAGACTATGCATGACGTCTGTACTGAATCTAACGCCGTTTACTTTTTCCATTTCAGATATGATCCGAAGTCGAGTTATCCGGGCCGCAAGCAGCAAATCTTTTTTTCGACGCCCAATTTGAAGGCCGACAACTTAATGAACAGCTCTCGTACAAAGGAAAAAACTATTTTTTATTTAATCTAACATGTTCTTAATACAATAAAAAAAAACAGAATTTAAATAACGCTTTGCGTTTTCAAATGAGAAGTTTTTCAAAAAGGGTCCAAAAACAGCCTTCCAACCAGGAATACTCTCTTAAAATATAGCCACTTTGTATGAGAAGTAGGCTTTGATATTCATTATCAAAGCTCATGTGCTAAATTTTAAGACATTTCCTTAATTTTTGTAATAAAAATGCCACTTTGTATTTGAGGTAGGCGTGGTTTTCGTCTGATTTTTCCAATTTTTATAGTCAGGTTTTATATTGAAGATCAAAGCTTACATGCAAAATTTCAAGGCATTTTATTAATTTTTGTGGATTTTTAAGAGATTTAACTGTAAAAATAAAGTCACTCTGTATGGGAGGTAGGCTTTTTTTTCATCCGATTAAGCTCATTTTCGAACTTGATCTTCATTTTTTTAAAGCAATCTTATATTTTGAATCTCATAGCGATAGCTTTAAAGTTTGACAGACGGACAGACGGACAGACAGATGGACACACGGACAGACAGACGGACACACGGAAATCGACTCAGGAGGTGATGCTGATCGAAAATATATATACTTTTCTATAAATGCCACGCCTCCTTATTGGCGTTACAAACGGAATGACAAAGTTAATATAACCCTTACGTAGTACACGTTGGGGTATAAAAATCAACAAAATAATTCTCCGTCTATCTTGTATGAAAAGCAACACTGTGCGTCGTAGGCCACCCTAGAGAAGCAAAGCTATTTTTCTCCCATATTTAAGTTAATATCTGAAACACTGGGCGTGGTGGAACGAAACGGTGATTTAGAATCAGCACAAAATTTTGCTAAGTATAGCGTTGAAACTTTTAAATTTGTGTTACTTGATTGCATTCACAAGCCAAATCACAATTGATTGGATGGTGACAATGAAATAAAGTCATGATTGCACAAAATGATAAATAAATCAAAATCATTCAAAATGATTGGGACTTAATTTTTTTAAGTCTTATTTCTTCTTATAAGAAATTGAATAAATACTGCAATCAAAAAATTTATTCATTGATAGTGACTTCAAAAAATGCAGCTTATCTAGTAAAATGAAATGCGTTATTTTTCATATAGATGGACTTAGTATTTTGTATTTCGGGTTGTATAAGTGCGATCGGGCTAAGTTAGATGGCGTTGGAAAGATGATAGTTTGTACTAAAAAAACTTGTGGGACGATGTTGTGATTGCTTGACTCGGGTTTGGTAGAGCTCGAGTCAAAAATGAGCACCATCAATGGCGAAAACGCAAGCCAGGCGTCTGAAATAGTGAATAATGTTTATGTTTCTGGTACTGTAACATCCGATAATGCACAATTTTGATTATGTCGATTTCGGTCCAGTAATTTTTATGTTAAAGCTGCACCACGCTCTGGAAGATTTATTGTCGATAATGCCGATGAAATCATAGAAGTCGTCGAGTCCGATCATCATGCAGGCGCTGTTTTGATTGCTCAGGAGCTAAAATTGCACAAAAAAACCGTTTGGAGACACTTGAATAAAGCTGGATACAAAAATAATCCCAATGTATGGGTGCCACACAAGTTAACGCACAAAAAAAAACCCCCAAAAAATGTACCCAATATCTATCTACGAATTGCTGACAATGGGGCCTTTAGTCGTGATTAAATACTAAAGACTTTCTATTTAAATATTCAGCCATGACCACAAGTATCCAAATATATTTAGAAATAACTGCTTCGAGAATTCAAAACAATTTGAAATTTATGTTTTCGTGTTTTTGTTTTTTTTTTGCCACTGATTTAACCTAAGCAGGGAAGTAATTTTTTTGTCACAAAAATAGCACACTTTAGTTTAACCCGGATCTGTCCCTTGTGTCAATTTGACACAATTTACAAATTAATATTAAAGCAGCGTTATAAATATAAGTATATTATCGCTATCAATATAAAAAATATAAGTTCATCAGCCTGTATTTGTCGAAATACGTTGATTTTGAATAAATAATATAAACGATACAAGCCAATATTTGGTAAAAAAAAAAAAAAAATTTAAACTTTTGGTGAAAAATTTGTGATTGTGTCAAATTGATACAAAAAGGACTTTTTTGTGTGTGGAACTGAGAAACGGATGAGGGTTAAACAATCAGCTCTCAGAATCAAAAATTTGTGGGCCAAAGTGATATTTTTAATTCTTTCCTTTCCTTTAAATAGACTTTATTTCATATATAGAGAAATAAATAGATTGCACTTTAAAAAAAAGGCTTGTGCATTGATTGCAAAACTCAAAAATATGCAAAAAAATATTCAAGATTATTAATTTCTTCAAAAAATTTTTAACAACGCCATTTATTTAATAATTTAATAATACAAAAAAAATAGCAAAGTATTTCCACATAAAAACGCAAACCGGATCGATATATTCATCGTTAAAGAGTCTTAGGAGTATTCTTTCGAGTTGTCAATAATGCGGGATGAACTGAGCGTGATAACAAAATAAAATCAGTTCTACTAAGAAAATATACATGATTAAATTTAATAAAGAATAATTTCACAAATGTTATACAATTTTGGAATATAAAGCCTTGAACAACAAAACTAGTAAAATCACATCGAATTAGGTGACAAAAATGTTCCACTGCAGTTTCCGCAATCGTAATTTTTTTGAAAATGCTTATAGTTTTCGAGTTAAAATATTCTGAAATTGAAAATTTTCCATTTCGGGTGACATTTTGGGACTGCTATGCTCGCTTTTTTTTCCAAACCATATATTACCGATTTCATTTTTAGATCTAAATTTTTTTTTTTTTTTTTTTGGAAAAAATAGCATTTTTATGCAAATAATTACTTATAACTTCTTAAGCATTTATTCAAGATATTCTAAAAGAACGTGAAGTTTTATATAGGATATTATACGTCGGAAATTATTTTTGGTGCACATAAAATAAAAAAAGAAATGGATGAAAAATCATTGAAAATTGATGACATTGATGACAAGACTACGATTTAGCCTTTTTTTACGGGTTCCCCTTTCCATCAATATGCATGATAAAATGATGTAAATTTCATGCATTAAGCTCTCACCTCAAATTCTATTCCTTAACCTATAGAATTACTTGGGAGTACTATAAAAAGTAAAATCGGTTCAAAAAAATTAGACATTCTTTTAAAGGGTGTGCAGGAATTTTTATACTTCATTCATTATAGTAGATACTAAATGTTTGTAAAAACTTTCCCTGTAGATGTAATCAATAAATCAAAATAGTGGTTATTCTGCATAATACTAACATGGTGGCTTTAAACAAAATATAAAAAGTCAGGTTTATCTACCTATTTCTACCAAAATCGTACCTTAAATAAAACTTTAAATATAATATAAAATCATTTTATCAAAAATTTAAAATCTGTGCATCGATGACATACTACTTAGATAATATTTTTTCAGTAAAATTTTTCAAAAGCGCCTAAAATGAATTGAAAGGGCTTCGGGACTTACGAAATCAAAAAGGGCTCTAAAAAGCCCTAGAAGCCCCCAAATATCATACCTGATGGTATCTGGTGTTGCAAAGTAGGTCATTTGCGACAACGTCAGGCGGTAAGCCAGTGCAAGTGGTGGCCAAGTCAGGATTGACGTTCAGAAAGGTTTTGCTGTGTGTTTGGCGGGATTGTCTCTGAATTATCTACTATGAGCTGCTCCTTCATGCCCAAGCTCTTAAGGCGGACCTGTACTGTCTTGAATTGGACCGCCTAAAGAAAGAAATCGCCTAGAAGCGGCCACACACATCGACAGTTACACAGACCTGACACCAAGTGATTAGCATCTGTTCTTGTCCATGGCAAATAAATTTGCCGTTAAAACATTTGCCTCACGAGAAGCTTGTGAAACCGAATGTTCCAGTTTTTCTACCAATCTATGCGCATAAAACCTTCCATTTCATGCCATAATAATGGATTTCTTTTTACTACAGCCGAAAGATGCATTTTTTCAAATTTGTTCAATTGCCATATTTACCGGTATCATGTGTGAATATTTGAAAATCCATTTTTTCACTTTTTCCATTTTATGTTACATATAATACGTTCGTTTGCTATGTGAAGCAAAAAACTGTATTTTTTTTTTCACTGGTTAAAAAGTGACATAGATGAATGATAAAATGTAGAAAGTAAAACAAAGTAAAATCAAACCTAAAACTAAAAATATAGAAATTAAAATCCGACACCGAACGTAATAAAAATGATTGATGAATATAGAAAAGAGGAATATGAAATTCCACACATGTGTAGTTTAGCCTTTAGGTTACTATTATAGTTGTTTATTGTTGTAGCTACAAAGTGTATGTTTTTGTAAAATTTACTTTAGGTGTTGTTGTTGTCACTTTTTTGTGTTGTTTTTGTTGTCGTTTCTGTAATATTCTGCCTGAAGATATTTCAATTTGTCATACATTGCGATAGAATTTTAAGGATTTTTTTATGTAATGTATGCAGTGGTAGTAGTTGTTGTTATTTTAAATAATGCAGAAAAGTACTTTTTTGCTTTTTTTCGCTAGCATGAACAGAAGCTTCAAGCAAAATGTTTAAGTACACAAATCGATGAGACTTCGAAGAAAATTAGTATTTAAAATTTAGATTTTAAAATAATTGACTGTAATCAATATATTGAGAATAATTAAAAATATTTTGTTAAAAGATGTACTTAAAACAATAAAAAAAAAACATTTATGAATACTCTTTGGTATAAACAATTTTATCATAAATTTGGCAACAATTTCGGTTTATTATCTATGGTTCTTATGAAGAGAAACTTTTCTTGAAGTGAAGTTAGCAATTAAATTAATATTTTTTCTGATATTTAGATATTATGCTGTGTTGTGGCTAGGGTTGTGCTTTTCTATAAAATTATTTTATTATTGCCTTTCCTTTCTAGGAAATTATATTGAAATATTTTTTAAAATATGGTGGAATGCAACAGATTTTAGTTATTTTGTGAAAGCTTAATTCAAGTTATAGTTTTTAGTGATTAAAATTTACACTTGTGTCAAAAGTAATTCATTTTAGGTATTTTGATGTTGAAATTTTTATCAAAATATTTTGTAAAATTCAAAAATATTAGCTCTTTATGTCACATTGCAGCAGAGCTCGAGGTTAACACATCACAATATATAATTTTCTGACAAAAATAAATGACGGAGCTAATTATTAAAAAAAAAAAACTACACGAACATGGAAATATTTTAAATATATCTACGGAAAATTGCAGCACAACTTAAGCATATCACAGCACAATATATGATTTTTTGAAAAAAAAAGAAATGGTGGAGCTTACTCGACATTAAGAAGGAGCATCTTATACGCAAATTGCAATCAATTACATGTTTAAAGAGCTTCATAAAGCTATTATGAACGATAGACTGTAATAGCATAATCATCGTCATCGACAACTTTTAATGTTATCTCAAGTCAGTGGAATTTCGACTGATTTCATTGATTAGTATAACGTAGCGGTCGCTGAAGCATTTTTCTTACAGCAAATAGCTTTGGCAACACAATACAATTAAGATGTAACTAAGCGAAATATCTATATTAGAAAAGCGAACTACAACAATAACAACAACAACAACAACAACGACAACAGAGCTTAAGTCAACAAAAATAACATCAAACACAACAATGAACTTTCAATAGCTACAGTTCTTAGGCAACAACTTTGGCAAACTTTTTGCTGTCCTATCCTATCTGTCCGTCCATTTGACTGTCTTTGCTGCCTAAAGTTAACATCTTATACTAACATCACAGTGCAGAACCTTCACTGCTGCAGATATATTTAGTTCTGGCTGACAGATACACTGGCCGTTCATAATAATTAATGAAAATTGCTTAATAAGCATTATTGACTCATGTTGCTGCAAGCGCGCCCACGTCCACAACTTTGATCCTGCGGCAGGCAATAGCCAGCAGGCTGCCTGCTTACTTGGGCGCCTCGATGACAGGCGAACTGGAAGAAATCATCAATCTAACGACATTACAGTTAAGTTGAGCTAATTTTTTGTTGCTATTCTTTCGAATTCTTTCAGCGGCTGCTACTGTTGTTCAGCTGCTCATTCATTAAGGCTAGAGATAGATGGTGGCACGTAAAGTATCGAAAAAAAAAAAATCAAAATTTAATATATAATATTTTACGATAGTAAAATAGCAAATACAAGACTTAACCACAAAAAAAAAAAAAAAACACGAAAGCAATGGAAGTCAAATTAATTGATTTAAGAAACAGTGGGAAAAAAGAAACCACAACAACAGAAATATTAATAGAAATGTGCGTAAATATCAAAACGGTAAATAACCAAAATGAGCTCATATCAAATAGCCACAAACACCAACAAACACTCCCACAAGTGCTCAGTTAAACACACACTGTACATTGTACACTTCAAAATAAACACACACACACACACACACACAAAAACTTTTATGCATACCACTCACATTAACTAACGATCTCATAGAAAGAAATGTCAGCATTAAGAAATTCCGAAAACGGAAGCAAAAAGTTACTGCAATAAAGCAAGAGGATAACGGTGAGCTGTGGCCACTCGCTGCTTCTGGGAGCAAGATGTAGAGAGACCATGACAAAGTGTGCGCGTGAGTGCTTATGGCTTAGTGTGTTTGCCCTTGGGCATGTGACTTTTTGCAATGCAAAATCCCAATAGGAAATATTTAATATTTAAGAACTTGTTATAGGAAAAAAAAAAACAATTTATGCAATATAATAAACGATATATAAGTAGAATAGACATGGGTAGCGCAGCGCTACGTTCGTTATTGAGTTAAAGCACTTTACTTCGTTACTGCGCTGATAAACTTGTTTTAATAAAAGTAACTAAACAGCGTAGTTTTACAAATTGTTTCTAGCTCGTAATTCAAAATGGATAGCAATTTTTTTGATATAGGAATAATAGCTCATGTTTATTTGTCAATGTTTGTAGTGAAAATAAGCTAAAAGTGCTTACTCATTGCTCGAGTCAGGTCAATAGTCCGGATTTTTCATTATCGATAAAAAAAAATCTCTAAGTACCAGTAAAAAGAGAAATATAACGATATAGAAATTTATTGAAGCGTTACCTTCTTAATTGAAGTTATTTATATTATGCGGGAGTAAAATGTAAAGTTTTCAAGCATCGGTTACAAAACGTCAGATCGAACAAACTTTGATCCACTTCAATTCTCTTCCATCCATTTAATTGCGTTGCTGTAAAAGCTTTCTTTGAAGCGTTAGCTTTTTAGCCGAAGTTATTTATACTCGCTGAGAGTAAAACGAAAAGTTAGCGAGCGTCAGATATAATCCATTTTGCCGATTAGATGCCGCACTTCTCAACAATCGTTTTTTTAGCAAATTCTCAAACCAGGTGCTGAGACAGACTATGAATGAGAGCAAATGATACAAAAAGAAATTTGTAAACAAAAGTGCTATCTGTGAGTATGTTGGTGAAACATACACACCTGTTGCTTTTGAAGCCATCTATGCTATCAATCAAATTAAAGGAGATCTTAGGCAAAGAATTTTGAAAATCGATTTTTTTTTTAATTGAGTTTTGTTGTACAACTATTCAAGAATATGTAAAGAAAAAAATCTTAAAAAAATCCCGCTAATAATACAGATTCTACAGCGCTTAAAACCTGGTGTGCCAGAGTAACAATCGATCAAACAGTTAAAGCCCGTGTTGTTCGCTGTATGTGTGTATGTAAGAGTGTGTGTGTGTATGGAATATTTCTTTGTATATATAAGGGTGTCCCAAAAAAGTCGAAGTTGTTTTTTTATGGTGTACCCCCTCAATTTTTTCGTATCAAAATGAAATAAATATTATGTAATAATGAAATAAAAAAATTTGGTGTGCATCGGACCACGGGAACCCATGCCGACTTGCATCGGTGCATATCAGTCCGTGGCGAAGATAGCTTTTGGTTCTGGGAGGGGAAGGATAAACAAAAATAATTACCTTCAAAAACTTTTTTTTTTTAATACCTGAATACCATGGTGTTTTGTGAATGATGTTTTTGAATGTCGATCCGTGGTGCTAACATAGACTCGGATCATTATCTTGTCGCAGCTGAGATCCGAACACGTAATCCTACACAAAGAAAGCTACACGTCGACAATCTGCAATCAAAACGGACAGCCGAAGCCTTCGCCACTCGACTCTCACTCCTGCTTCAAGAAAGCACTCTTCCGATTGACGATATATTCGCGCAGTGGGCATACATCTCTCACTCTATGCGTGCGGCTGCCGAAGAGGTTATTGGCTAACACCGTCCCCGCCGAAACCAGTGGCACGACCAAGAGTGTCGCGACGCCACTGCAGAGAAAAACGCCGCCTACAAAGCTACCCTGCAGTCGGTTGTAACGCGTGCTGCTAAGGAGCGATACAGAGAGAAGAGGAGGGACGAGAAACGTATTTTCAGGTGAAAAAAGCGAGAGGCAGAAAAGCGTGAGTGTGAGAAGATTGAGATGTATGGCGACAGGAACGAGGCCAAAAAATTCTTCAAAAAGATAAGACGCCTGGCCGATGGCTCTAAAACCAAGGCTTCTTTCTGCAAGGATGGAAACGGGAATCTAGTGACAGATATCCAGAGTACACTGACGTTATGGAGGGAACACTTCTCTAGTCTTCTGAATGGCGATGACGACAACAATCCCGCCAATAGAGATGATATCCCGGAAACCCCAATTATGGATGACAGCGTTGAAGTTCCGCTGCCCGACTATAATGAAGTCTTGACAGCAATAACACGGCTTAAGAACAACAAAGCCGCGGTAGCCGGTGGTCTACCCGCTGAGCTGTTTAAGAACGGAGGCGAAGCTCTATTTAAATGCATTCACGAGCTTCTATGCAGAATATCGTTGGAAGAATGCAAAAAAAAAAAAAAAAAAAAAAAAAAAATATCGCCTATAAGGTTCTGTCTAGCGTGTTATGTGAAAGACTGAAGCCCTTCGTAAGCCAACTGATTGGGCCTTATCAGTGTTGGTTCAGACCTGGAAAATCTACCACCGACCAGATATTCACGCTACGACAAATCTTGGAAAAGACCATAGAGAAGCAAATCGACACCCACCACCTTTTTGTCGACTATAAAGCAGCTTTCGACAGTCCAATAAGGAATCACCTATACTCCACCATGTCTAAATTTTGTATACCTCTCCCCCCATTTGTTACCAAACGAGGTTTCAGACAAGGTGATTCTTTATCGTGCGACTTTTTTAATCTAATTATGGAGAAGATCATTAGAGCTGCTGATCTGAGACAAAGTGGCACAATATTTTATAGGAGTGTTATGCTGCTAGCGTATGCCGATGATATCATTGACCATCATTGACCATAACACACGCGAAGTCAGCGCAGCATTCTCCAAATTAGAAAAAGAGTCGAGTCGCATGGGTCTTGCAGTAAACGCAGATAAGACGAAATATCTGGTGTCAACAAACAAACAGTCCCAGCGTATTGGCACCCACGTCACTGTTGACAACACCTCCTTCGAGGTTGTGAAGGACTTCGTCTACCTCGGTTCCAGCATTAACTCTACCAACGATATCAGTAGAGAGATAAAACGAAGGATAACTCTTGCTAACAGGTGTTACTTTGGGCTCATTAGGCAATTGAGAAGCAGAGCCCTCTCTCGACGAACAAAAGTCACGCTCTATAAGTCACTAATCATGTCCGTCCTGTTAAATGCAGCACAAACCTGTACGTTGACCAGCTCTGATGAAAAGATTTCAGGAGCGTTCGAGAGAAAGATCGTTCGTAAAATCTACGGACCAATCTGCGTCAATGGCGAGTACCGAATGCGATGGAACGATGAGCTGTATGAGCTATACGCCGACATCGACATAGTAAAGCGCATAAAAAATCGAGCGGCTTCGCTGGCTAGGTCATGTTGAGCGGATGGAAGACGACGCTACAGCGAAGAAAATATTCGATTCAGTACCTAGCGGCGGACAACGCAGAAGAGGACAACCGCATCTCCGTTGGAGGGAACAAGTGGAGGACAACCTGACAAAACTTGGAGCTTCCAACTGGCGCCAGCAAGCGCAAAACAGAAATGGCTGGCGCAATTTCTTACAACAGGCGGAAACCGACTTACGGTTGTAGGCGCCATCTAAGTAAGTATGTAAGTAAGCAAGTTTTTGAATGTCAGAACAAGTATGAAGAAGATGCTATGGCATGTCAATTATGTATTGATATTTGGATATATATCGATGGCTAAGCGCACAAAAGTGATAAGTACTATTTTGACGAAAATGGTTTAGCTACATTTTCCAACTCGTCAAGTTATAATCTATATTCTGTAAAATTATATTAAGGGAAATTCCCTTGGAAGATGATCAGTAACAGGCTAAATTAATTGATTTGTACTAAAATGTTTGAAATTCATGAACAAAATCAGCGTTGCTGAATATTTTCTATCTTTCACTAATCAATTCTGTAAGCTGAACCATCGATATACATATATTTATTTCGGGTTTAGTGACAATTTTCAGCAGTATGTCATTTGCTAAGTTAAGTCCGTTAAGTTAAGTATGTATACAATGCCTGCTTTTGGCTTTGTTCATATTTTGTTCGCTTTAAAAAAAGAGGCAATGGTGCGATCGTACACTCAGAGAAATATGCTCCCCGGATCCAAAAGAACCGTAGCTTCAATTCATAGGCTTGAATTTTTCTATATTTTTTAGAGGTTTCTCCTTAAAAGAGGGAATTTTTACATGGTTTTACGAAGTGAGGTCTTGATTTCGAGAAGCAGAGGGTCTTGATTTCGAGAAACAGCTACTTTGTTTTGTAGACAATGTATTTTATTTTTAGAAAATCGGCCATGACACTAAATAAAGACCGATTTCTAATGATTGGGTGCTGTTTTTCTAAAAACTCTGGATATTTTTTTCTGATTGTAGCTTGTTGAACTTATAGCAGTATGGTGCATGGTTCAATGCAAGCACGGAGCAGGAAAAGGCAATTGATTTCTAACTGGTTTTTTGACAATATCTTCCTTTAAATATTTGTAAATAAAAAATATAAATAACGAAAAATAAAATAACACGGTCTGCCGTCTGTGCTGTGAGGATCGAAACTGCTCAGCAGAAAATGACATGCCTGATCAGGCTGGAATTCAAGCCTGACAGGCATGACCGAGGCTTGGCCTTTCTTTGAAAATACCCCTGATTTTTTCATACAAGTGTCCTCCTCTTCAGACCTGGCATTTGATATAACTTTTTTAAAATATTTATTTATAATTTTTAGTCTAAATATCAGTTTTTGTTTCAAATTCAGATATGAAATCCGGCCTGAAATACAAATGAATTGGTTTTTTTTTTTTTAATTTCATTTTAGAATACGGGTTTTTAAAAAGGATGCCTGAATTATATTTAAATTTCAGCCTTGAAATCTGAACTGAATAATTGAGGCATGATTATAAAAAGTGGCGGCCGTGGCGTAGTGGGTAGAGTGTGTGGCTCATACGCCAGAGAACCCTGACACAGAAAGATTTTTCAATTGAATTAATTTTTCTGTTCGCCCGTCACCTGTCCGCAGACAATGGCAAGCCTCAGAGAGAAAAAACTGCCATTAAAAGCTTCTTGAGAACATAAGCCATTTCACAACACACACAACACAATTGATTATAAGAAGTTCAGTCAAAGTCCTTTCAAGGGCTGAAATGGCCATTTAGTTTTTTTTTTGTTTTTTTGTGATTATGTTCAATCCTAAAATTCAGTCTGACTATTAGAGGCCTGAGCGAGTTTTCTGCTGGGTGGGTACAAGTCAAATTATCAAATAAAAATAAGTTGGCTCTTAATAACCAACTGACTCCGAAAGTAAATAAATTTCGCGATCTAGTTCTGTATTGCCGTGTTAATAATACTGTAGAAATCATGAAAGGTAATGTTAAAAGAATGAAGAATCACGAAATTTTAGTTTAATATGACAAAAACTGAGACACCTCAAAGTAACAATTGCCATCTTGTTACAATTTTTTTATAGTCTCATGTTTTATTCTTTAAAGGATATTGAAATTAGTTTTAAATCAATTTGGCCAACCATTTCAGATCTAAAATTTGCCGGTATATCGAATGATATCATTAGAATTTGCGAAAACTTAACTCTTCAGTTTTCAGCGCTATGTGAAGTCACAAATATTATTTTGTTTTGCATTTTTATATAATGATATAGTAAAAGGAGAATAAATTAAGGCTTAGTAAATTTTATGTAGACAATTTAAAACAAAAAATAATTTACAACCGGATGAGTTTTGGATAAAAAATCCTGTTGAATCAGTAAAAACTTTAATTATTGGTAATAATTCAAAATTTTTTTTAATTGTATTATTTATTAACTCTTAATATTGTTTTGTTTTTGTTGGATGGTAGGGGTTAATTTTTTGTTGCAAGCAAATGATTGACCAAGCATATTTAAAACCATTTTCAATATGCTTTATATAATTAAACGTGGGACTCTTTTGAATTCTTGACTTGAATTGATTGATTGAAGAATTAAACACTGAATTAAATCAAATTTTGAGAACTTTCTTGTGAAAAAGAAAAATTTTTTGCAATATGTATATTAGTTTTTGCAATATATCTAATAATTGTTAGTTATGTCCAGTGGATATGAGGTGGAGTTTTTAAATGTTGAAATATATGATAATTCTACCAAAGTATTCTTGTCCTGTGTATATAATCCGTATCGTCATTGTAGTTTGGACCGATTGTTTTCCACGTTGTCTGATTGTGCAATAGAGTACGATCATTTCATCCTGTGTGGAGATTTTAATATAAATATTTTACCCCAAGATAATCTAGTTGATCAGTTTTACGATTGTCTTTCCGAGGTTGGTCTCCAATTAGTAAACACTAGTTTACCCACTCGCTATGCGAATAATGTTTCTCCTAGTTTATTGGATATCTTTGTTGTCTCTGATGTTTCCTCTGTTTTATTTTTTGATCAATTATCGTTTGTATCCGATCACGATCTACTGTTTTGTACTTTTAATATCAATCTGTCACCAAATGTTATTGAGAATTCTTTCACTTACAGGGATTACAAAAGTATAAATTATGACTCCTTGTACAATGACCTTCTAAATATAAATTGGTCGGAGTGTTGGTTTTTTAGCTCAGCAAATGAAAAGCTGAATATTTTTAATAATTTAATAAGGGCGTTATATGACTTGCATGTACCTATAATTACTCGCCGTGTCTCCAACATAAGCTGCCCTTGGTTTACTAGTGTAGTTAAATTGGCTCTTAAAAACCAGAATAAATGTTATAACCGTTGGAAAAGAAACCCATCAACTTCTAACTTCGAAACGTATTTTCTTTATGTCTAATTTAAACTTATCACAACCTACTAAAAAGCTCTGGAGTAATTTGAGACAAGCTAGAGTTTGTAAAGTAACGTCTAATGAATGTTGTATAGATGCTAATAGTCCAAATGAATATTTTACTGCAAGCTCAGTTAATTGTGTAAATTCGTCTGCTTATGATATGCATGTTCGTACTCTTGAATGTCCATTTAACTTTGATTTTGTGGCTGTAGGTGAAAGTGATGTTGCTCGTTGTGTAAATAAGATAAAGTCGAATGACGTGGGTGAGGATAGAGTATCTATCAAATTTATTAAAATGATCTTACCTTTTATTCTAAGTCCTTTAACGCATATATTCAATTATTGTTTCACAAGTTCCAGCTTCCCTGATACTTGGAAAGCAGCAACAATTATCCCCATAGCCAAAAAGGCCAATGCTCGTTAACTGTCTGATTTTCGTCCTGTTAGTCTGTTATCATGTTTGTCAAAAGTATTTGAGTCGCTCATGGCTGCGCAAATCTCTGTTCATATCAGAGATCATGGTCTTATATCCCCTTTTCAGTCTGGCTTTAGACCTGGCCACAGCTGATCTACAGCCATAGTAAAGATTTTAGACGACATTAGAATATCATATGATCTAGGGCACTTAAGCTTGCTCTGTCTGCTAGACTTTTCCAAAGCTTTTGACTCTGTTGATCATTCAATACTTTGCCATAAACTTGTGATCAGTTTCGGATTTTCTTGTTCAGCTGTCCGTCTGATATATAATTACTTAACTGGGAGGTCTCAAAGAGTAAGGGTGGGGAATAATCTGTCCGCTTTCGGCAATTTATCCGGTGGGGTGCATTAAGGCTCTGTTCTCGGTCCCCTTTTATTTGCAATCTTCCTAAATGATATTTTCACTAAATGTCGTCATGTCACCATGCACGCATATGCTGATGACCTTCAACTGTACATTGCAAAACCGATTAGTCTCGTTAATGACTTATGTATAAAGTTGAATGAAGATTTGAGCATTATTTCAGATTGGGCTGAGGCTAATATGCTTGAACTCAATCCTCTCAAGTCATGTGTCTTGCCGATTAAGAAACAATGCTACCCCCTTCATAATATACCGACAATTATTCTTAATAGTGTTGGGCTAAATTTGGTTACGAAGATTAAAAATCTCGGATTCTACATTAACTCTTCTCTCACTTGTGACCATATGACCATATAAATTCCGTTGTTTGCAAGATTTATTACATCCTTAGAAACTTGAGACGAACTGCATCATTCGTGCCTGGTGATACCAGGAAAAAATTAGTTATCCAGTTCATAATGCCGATAATTTCATACTCCGAGGTGGTATACAGTAAGCCTGACTCCAGGTCAAGCCATAAGCTACAACTTGCATTTAACTTGCATATACTTGGATGCAACATTTTAAATTACTTGGATGCCAGAAATTGCATATTGTGTATTTGATGAATACACACACTCCTGATTACTTATTTAGCAAACTTCAGTTCTGTAGATCAGCAAGAAATAGGAACCTCATTATCCGTAGTTATAATTATTTAATTTCAAGCAGATTATTTTTTGTGAACGTGATCAGATTATGGAATTCGCTGCTTTTGGCTGTTAAAAGTATAACGAATAAACGTGAATTTAAGCATGAAATCTTTAAAATTTTCTCCTAATTCTATCTCTTTCTATTTTCTTTTTCTTTTTTTTTTTTTTTTCTTTCTTCTTTTTTTTCCTGCTTTATTTTAATCTTAATAATTTAAAATAATGTTGTTGTTATTCATAGTCATATATTTAAAGCCATGTACGAGTCTTAAATATATTTATCTCTCTTACATTTTTCTGATTCATACATGATTTCATACATTTGATAAATTTAAGTTCTTTGGATATTAATTGCTTTTTAATTTAAATTATAGGTTAAGCCCTAAGTTTCATAATAAATGCATTTGTTGTTTATAACTTGTTGTTATTATCTTTGTCATTCTTACTGCATTCAAAAGTCTATAAGTCTTATATGTGAACATTGCGTTTAAATGAAAAATAAAAAAGAAAAAATAAAAATAAAAAATGTATATGTATGTGGATTCGTGATCTGACATATTTAGTATTGGTTTTTATGGCATTAGGGGGCTTGGAGGGGGTCTGGACCAGCGGATTCCCCCATACCTACGCCACTGATGTCAGTTCTTACTTATATGAGAAAAAGTGCTATTTTTTTCAAAAAACTCAAGCAACTATTGTATAAGTGTAAATATTGAAAAAGCTGGCTACCAGTTCGTTTTTTAATTAATTTTTCTTTAAAATAAGTTATCAAACATAAAAATTGGACGAAACCCTCCAGAATTGTGTTTTTTACTTTTTGAAAGAAACTCTCTTTTGTTCTTGTTGTATTAAAAAAGGTTTACAAAATCCAGATTTGACAAAATTTTAATGAAATATTGTGGAATTATTTTCTTTCCACATGGAAACACAACAAATTACGTAATTTTTTTGGGGATTTTTGGGGATTTTTCGATTTTTTTGATTTTTTTCTTTTTGTGATCAAAATGCTAGATAAGGGCACTTTAAGTATTTTTGAAAAATAGTCAAAATTCAACAAGTATTACTTTTTTTCCCGAATTTTGGTATTTTCAATTTCTTCCAAAAAATAGCTCAAAACTTTGTGCAAATCAGCCGTTTCGTTTTTTTCCAAATTTTGCATTTTAGGATTTTTGGGATTTTTTTTTTTTGTAAAAATACTCAAACTCGAAAGTTTCAAAAAGGTGCACTTCTAGCAAAAAAAAAATCATAACGACCATAAGCTTAGTTCTGTTACTTTTCTCACCGTAGTTCTCACCAGATTTTTTTCACTTTGACGTCATAATGACGCCATTCTCACTTGCACTGTTTCTGTAATAAAATTAGATAAAGCGGTAACTCGTTTCGAGTGTTTCAATTCTATTTTCCTAAGGATTCGATAGCGGAAGTGTCTCTGTAATCCTAAATATTCGACTCGAATCGAATGATGCTGTTGATGAGAAAAATTTAATTTTCTTCATTTTCGATTAAGTTGTCGAATAAATGCATCCAAGTAACGAATACATGTTCTTTTTACCGGGTATACATGCGTACCCGGCTTTTTTCTAAATGCTTACACATTTATTATTAAAAACAAATAAAGTATGAGTATAATTAAGTATAAAAACTAAAATATTTCATATATTCGATTTATTTATTATACAAAAAAATTTGTATTAAGCACCCCGATCAAAGAAGTAATCGAAAAACAATACGTAGTTTTGTTTATTTAATATAAACATCACTAAGTGTTAAACAGCCAAAAATTATTAAACAAATAAGCATTCGAAAGCATGCATTAACATGTAAATTTCCATAATCATAAGAACAGCACAGTAGATATTTATATAATTTGATTAGCTAAATCAGCGCACATAGAATTGTAAGCAAAGTGCCCTGATATTTGTTACAATTTCATATGTTCCCTTTAATTTGTGTATCTTTTTTATTACGTACCTCATTTACTCACTTATCAGTTTCAGAAACACTAGTTTACGCAAAAGTGAGTATTTTGGAACGAAGCAGTGTGACGTCAGAAAAAGTGACTATTTGTTGCAAAAGTTACAGAACCGAGCTACAGGTTATTCAATATAATTACAAAATTTTTTGTATATCCATTTTGAATAGTTATAGAAAATATTTTCACAAGATTTCTTAAAATATTGTCAAATTTAGATTTTTTAGATTTCTCTTAAATACAACCAGAACAAAATGAAATTTTTTCGAAAAGTAAAAAATCACAACTCTGGAGGTTTTTGTCCAATTTTCATGTTTGATAACTTATTTTAAAAAATATTAAAGAAAAAACCAACTGTTAACCAGCTTTTCAATATTTACACCTATACAAAATTTATTTGAGTTTTTTTGAAAAAATTACCACTTTTTTCGCATATAACCAAGAATTGACATGTGCCGATGCAAGTCGGCACGAATTCCCGGGGTCCTAGGTACACCAATTTTTTTTTTACATTTATTTCAATATCATACAAAAAAAAAAATTGAGGGGTACCACATAAAAAAAAAACTTCGACGTTTTTGGGACACCCTAATGTAGATACTAAATTTTTGGCTCTGTTTTTGCATATGCTGCGTTTTATCCTGGAACAACAATTAAGGCTTGTATATAGGTTTATTTGGCTTAGGCCAAAAATTTGCCGCTTTTTTTTTTGTATACTCCTAAAAAGAGTACTTGACTAATGAGCAAAACAAAATAAGATCAATTTGCTTGTCCAAACAATTAAGGCTTGTATATAGGTTTATTTGGCTTAGGCCAAAAATTTGCCGCTTTTTTTTTGTATACTCCTAAAAAGAGTACTTGACTAATGAGCAAAACAAAATAAGATCAATTTGCTTGTCCATGCTAGATGCTGCGCTCTTCATTTTGACGGCAGTATTCATAGTGATCGAAAGCATTTTAACTCTTACCTTAAAAAAAATTTTCCTAATGGGATGTTCATACAGATTACTAAGAGTCAACTTGATTTCTTTCTTACACAAATAAAAAGCCTCACCTTAAGCTCCTCGAAAGCTTGATGTGTGGTTGAATGGGACTAATTTATTTGGTTTCCTTAGTTGGCGAAAAAGTTTTGATGTATGTATGTAAACGTATTTATAATTTTGCCAACTTCCTTGTTGTGTTGACCAAAAGGATAACAAAAGGAAATAGAAATGAGACAAAAACAAATAGTTTTGTTGATCTAGGACTTTCTATAATTTTTTGTTTTGCTTTTTTGTAATTGTATATAAATTCCTTTCAGCTTATTGCTGTTTCATTAAGCAATTTCGGTTTGGTTTTTGTTATGGTTTTTTTTGATTTGGCATGGTTATCTTCGATTTGCTTTGAACTGGTTAAAGTTGGCTAGCCATAGAAAGCAGACACTAGAGGCTGAATTAATGCCATAAAGTAAACAGAAGAAATAAATTCTATTAAGCTTAGTTAAAGATCACGTCGTAGAAATGTTAATGGTATAAATTTGAAGGTTAAAGCTGTTTGAACTTAGGGTTGTTCTGACGAAGTTATGAAATTATGAGATAAATTAAATCAATAAATGTATCACAACAGCACTGATGTGGAATTAGTTGATGTCAGTAATGATATCGTTCGTTATTTGGAATGGCAGCTAAAGATTTGGACCAAATTGTTTTAACATGAGAATTACGTGTTCTTCAATTTTCATACAATGTTGTGATGTAGAAAAAAAAAAAAAAAATAAATACTAATAAAGACAGCAACGAAAATTAACTGCTTGTGGGTAGAAGTTTTTTTATAGATAAGTTTAAGAAAACAAATCTATTAAGATTTGGCTTTGCTGTTCTACTCCTAAGAAGATTAATTAATTCACGCATATTTATGAAATACAGTTCTTTTATTTGAGTTGTTGAACTTATAGTATAGAATTAAATAAAGATTTATAGAGTCGATAAAAAAGTTTCACTAATATTAAAAGAAATATAAAGCTTTTAAGTTTTATCAGGGATATACAAGCGCAAGATTTTCTTTTAAATATAGTGAATGTAAATTATTTTTTTAAAATTTTTCAAAGTCAAGTAGAAATACCTTGCTTTTAACTAGTGGCGAATCTAAAAATTGCTTAATTATCAGCAGCATCACGTTTTTCGATAAAGTTTTTTTTTTAAGGAAAAAAATAAGGAAAAAGTGTTAGTATGAATTAGACAGTGCACGGCAGCAGCATAATATTTTTAAATATCAGATTTATATTTATGCATATAATTTTCATAAACCAACAAAATTGGAATTTTTAATATTTAGAATTTAAAAATATTAATATTTCACCTTATTTATTTGGACTTCTTTCTTTGGGGTTATTTGAAAATAAAAGGTGTACGTCGATAAACCAGAAACAATTCAAGAGCTAAAGGAGGAGATAATTCGGCACATTTACGGCACAAAAACTCACTTATGCCTCAGTGTCATCGAAAATTCGGACCATCGGATGGAGGTGTGCCGCCGAGGCCGATATTTTGTTCCATACATAATTGAACCATACCAGTATTATGGTATCATTATAGAAATTAAAGAAATGACAATAATTTCCTAAATAATTTGTGTTTTAATCAAAATCAACATCGGCTCTTAAAATTTAACCATCCCTTATAAGTAGATACCAGTAAAAACTAAACGCATGGATATGGAAATTTTTCTTAACAAATCCGTTTTCTTTTACTTACTACTCGTGAATATGCCCGGTTTAAAAAGACAATTCGAGAGATGACAAGAGTTTATTGCATTTTTTTTATCGAATTAATTTTAAGTACTAAGTTTTCGATTTTTGCGTATGGTTTTTTTTGGAAAAATAGTCCAAATTGAGAATTTGTAATTGCCTTTTAAAAAGTATAATTCCGAAAATTAGCACAAATTTCTATGACAAAATTTTACTTATACAACAATATTAGTTTGAAATATAAAAATCGGTAAGATTTTTCAAAAAAACCAATATAAAAACTAGCTATAAGAAATTAAAACTTTTTTTAATAAGTTCACCTGTTGAAGCTTGACTTACAACTTTTACAGGACATTTTACATAAACGGGACAACAAAAAAATTGTAGCCTTTAGGTTTGGTTTCTTTTTGGCTATCTTTATGCTTTTATTGATCCCCTATTGTGTGAACCTTAGTTCGAGTTATCAGTAAAGGCCAAAATATTACTGCTCTCGAAAACGATTTCGACAATTGAAACTATATTCAAGGGAAAATATTTTAAAATCTTTAGAAATTGAACTGTTCCAGTTCCTCATAAAAAAATAGATATCATGACTGACAAAATCATTCAATTCCAATAACAATTACTATATATTTTTTTTTATTAAAATTTTTTAGAGGTAGAGGAATCGACACACACAAAAGTCATACAGTGCACGCTCGACAACGTGAACTAATTAAAACCAAGGGAGTTCACGTTAGCAGAAGTGTTCACGTTTCCGAATGCCAAATAAGTATGAAGAAGATATGAACAATTTTACATATTTAAGTTAATATTTTATTGTATACATATTTGAACATTCATTTGTGCGTAACAGAAATATATATCTGAGAAATAGATTGTTTAATATAATATAATACTTTTATTTAAAAAAATCAATCATCTTTTTTTTGTATTTTCTGTTTTTCTAACAACTGAAACACAGCTTTCTCCCTTAGACGTCTCAGTACATTCAAATCACTTTGATCGACGTCTTCATGGCTAGCCCACTGTACCGCTTTGTTGAAAATTTGGACTGCTTCACTTGGTTTAATTTTCTCCAGTCCTTCTGAGATGCAGTCATCATCGTTGGATTCATCCTCCTCTTCGCTATCGATATTGTTATCCGCAATGTCTACGTCTATGTCGTCGTTAAATTCCTGAACAGTCGGTAACGTACATTCAATCTGAAATGGTAATCAACAAGATTTTCAATAACCCACATATCTTTGTGGATGTCTACGCACACGAACAAACCTCAGGATTTAAACTGTGTAGGAGATCGACGGTGTGGAACATTAAGGGGCGAAGTTCAGCTATCCACTTTTCTTTTAAAACGGCCAACGGCATACCATCCACGGGATCATCATCGTTTCCCGAAAAATGCAAAATATTGTTCCAGCACCTAGCTAGAGTTTATTGGCCCACACGACTCCAAGTGGCATCCAAAAGATTTATAGCTTTTTTTAATGTTACTTTTTTCATCGACTCGAGCAGATCAGATTGGGTCGCTGCTATTGACGCTAAAAGGCTATTTCTGTAGTGCAGCTTCGTAATTTTTATGGCATTCTGATCATCCGTTGAATGAACGGAGTAACATTTGGTAGCATAAACATTGCGAAAATTTGTCCATCTTCCGTTTTCAGTTCAGCTTTATTCGGATGGGAAGGTGCGTTGTCGATTAGAAGAAGAGCTTTTAATGGAAACTTTTTTCTTTCAAAAACGCTTTCACCTTAAAAATAAGACAAACTACAAAAAATGTATAGCAAAATCAAAGGAAATATTTACCTGTGGAACAAATGATTCATGAAACCAATCTTGGAAAATAGTCGACGTCATCCAGGCTGATTTTGAACTGTTGTAGTCAGTGGGGCACTGAAAGTTTTTAAAGCAGCGTGGATTCTTTGCCTTTCCAATTACCAAAAGCTTAAGCTTGTGAGATCCAGTGGCATTTGAACCACACAAGAATGTGATTCGCTGTTTATCTGACTTTACGCCTGGGCCTCTCTTTTCCAAACTGGATACGAACGTTTTTTCTGGCAGAAGTTTCCAGAATAAACCAGACTCATCAGCATTATAAAGCTGCTCGTTGCACAACTCCGTTTCAGTCATAACAGCTTTAAGATTTTCTTTAAACGGCTCTACTAGTCGGGGCTGCGAAGACAGTTTTTCGCCTGAAATTTGGAGAAGCCGAACGCATTATCTTTTTTGGAAGCCTTGAAGCCAGCCATCACTAGCATTGAAACCACCTTCACTTTCCTTAGTGAAGTTTCCAAGTATCTTTGCTGTTTCCTTCAGCATTAAAGCATTAACTGGCCAGTTTTTATTTCGCATACGAATAAACCAGCGATAAAGAGCTTTCTCCATGTTGGGCAACTCTGAAGTGCGCAGTGTTTTCTTTTTCCAGGCCCGGAGAATGTGTTGTTTACACATTTAAAAAAATCATTTCTTTTTTCCATTTGATTCCACAAATTGTTGATTTAGCAACATTATATTTTTTTGCTAGGCAAGTCACGCTTGATCCTTTCTTCAAAATCTCGAGAATTTCAGCTTTTTGTTTTAATGTCAAGCACACAGGTTTTTTACAACTCATTTTTACGCAGTAAATATAAGGCGAAACGCTCCGTGCAAATCCAAAATTGCGACTAAAATAATTTGTGTGTTACATGTACAAACGAAAACCAAATAACTTACTATTAGGGGACTACCAAGGATCAGAATTATTTGAAATCAGAGCTAACTATGAAACGTCTATTGTTCACGTTATAGAGCTTTCTTTCTTTATTCACGTTTTAGAGTAGTCAATGAACAAGAAAATTTATTCACGTTTTGGGGTGTTCACGTTTCAGAGTGTTCACGTTATCGAGCGTGCGCCGTATTTAAATCTCAGATTATTTTTCAAAAGCCGTAATTCGAAAACTGGTTTTTGCAGAGCACCAACATATTATACCCAATATATTATTTAAGTTATTCCATCGAAATAAGTCTTTCTTTAAAACTGGATACATTTTTTTTATATTTAAGAATTTCATCAGTTGTGGATTTAAATTTAAGCTATTTGCAAATTAAAAAATTAAAAATACATTTCTTGAACTTCCAACTTGTTTTTTTTTTTAATTTTTTAACATCATAAAAAATCATTTTACAAATGAGAATTTGTATAAAATGTTTTAAAAAATTTTTTATTGAGTGTTTTTTTTTTTGAAAAAAACGATATTTAGATTTAAGGTGATTTTTCGAAACCAAGTTTGAGATTTTAGATGTCTTATAACGTATGGTGAATGAAATCGAGACACGTGTTCCACAGTAAAAATAAAAATTTCTGGAAACTAGCAACAACAACTTTTAATGCAAAAATGTAACGGTACATGTCATTGATCACATGGCATAAAAATATTCACATTATATTTCAACTTAGTTGTGAAAATGTCATTGAACGAGTTTGAGCGTCGAAGAATCATTTGTAATTTTTGTGAAAAAAATCCCAATAAGACCAAAAAATGAAATTTTTCACCATTTCAAAAACATGGGATATAAAAAATCAACTATATATAAGACAATTCAACTATTTAGAAATAAAAACCAAATAGAAAGAAAAACTGGTTCCGGTAAAAAGTGTGTTTTACAAGACAGCAAAGTTCGTGCTCAGCTGAAAGCCGATACAGTGGGTCGGACTGCAAAATCTTACCGGCAGTTGGGAAGAAAATATGATGTGGTCAAAAATACTATAAAAAAATATTTGAAATCTATGGACATGCAAATTAAAAAAAGACAAAGTAAGCCGGCAGCTACGGAAAAGCAAATAAAAATTATAAAATCTAGGCTGAGAGCGCTTTCTGGAAAATACTTTGCAACAACTGCTACTTACAAGTGTGTGATGGATGATGAGACTTATTTCACTGTGGAAGGCAACGAATGGCAGCCAAAACATTATTTCGAGTCTCACAATCACAAAGCACCAGAAAGAGTCAAATATATCCAGAAAACAAAGTTTCCAGGAAAAGTTTTATTGTGGTTGGCAATCAGCGAGCGTGGTATCAGTGAACCGATTTTTTTCAAAGGTGGTTTAGCAGTCTCTGCTCAAACTTATACCGAAAAATGTATGCCTGTGCTTCAAAATTTCATTAAAAAATATCATAGCCGCGATAAAATAGTTTTCTGGCCAGATTTGGCATCGTCACATTATGCAAAGGCAACCTTGCACGATTTGGAAAAGCGTGGTATTGAATTTGTACCGAAGGATTATAACCCACCAAATGTTCCACAGCTGCGACCAATTGAAACTTTTTGGGCGAATTTGAAGAGAAATGTGTACAGTAAGGGATAAACAGCAAAAAATACAGGCTGCCTAACAAATAAAATCAAAAAAGAGCTCAAGAATATCGACACAAGTGGAATTCAGGAGTCGATGAGGACACTGCCTCAAAAAATACGAAAAGCGAACCGTTACGGAGTAAATATGTTTTTGTAAATTTAGTTTACATTTCAAAATATTGGAATAAATCTTTACTTATACATTAAAAACTTTTTATATATTTTATTTTTTAAACGACACAATTGTCCAGATTTTATTCACCATACGTTATACCAAGAAAACAACAAAATAGAATTGGCAAAAATAATCATCCACTTTAAATGGAATACCCTACAATGTGTCAAATTTCGTGGTTCATTTTTTTGCATTATATAGCTTTTAAAAAATTAAAAATAAATCTATTCAAACAAATGTTTTTTCAAAGGTTTTGTGTCCAATAAGCTTAGATATTGCATAAAAAGTGTCAACTTTATTTTTTTAAATATACATTTTCAAATATACATTCAAATATACATTTTTCCGGATATCAGGTTCTTTAATATACAAGCTCCTTGCAGCTAAATTTCAATATAATGATTATGCATTTAAAAGCAAAGTTAATCTTTCATTTGGCCAAACAAATTTTTCATTAATGAAGCGAAGTTTTTTAAATTGGCTTTGAAAATGTTTAAACTTTTGCATCTTCAAGTAAATTAACATCATTATCTCAGTTTATATTTAAAAAATTATATTTTAAATTAAATAGTCTCATTTGTGCTATTTTTTCATACTTTCTGGACCCTAAGGGGTGGAGGGGTGTTTAACACCTAAAACCTACCCCCCGCCCCCATGTCCCCCGCTTGGCTACGGGCCTGGGCTACACAAACTTCACTAAGCCGACTAACATCACGTTGACATTTGTAGTGAGGCCAGTATGGACAGCTATTTTTGCGCATTGTTGCTGAATTAGTTGCAATTTTGAGCAGAGCCGAATATACAATAATTTCCTAAGACTTTTTATTAATCGGAGTTAATGTCACATTTCCCTAATTGATTCAGTTGCGACCATGAAACTATTGTTACACAGTTTGAATTGCTTTGATTGTCGAAAGATAATAATTTGGAAAATTTAATGGATATTAATGAATTTTGTATTTAAGTGAGTTAATTAAAAAACGGAATGGAAGAATTTGCATATAAGGAGCTTTCAGATTTTGTAATAAATTTATTATCATTACCTGACAGGTCTGCTGTTGCAGAACGGCACTTTTCTCAATTATCTCTTGTTAAAACAAATCACAGAAAAAACAAGAAATCAATTATACAGGGTGTCCCCTGAGTCCCCCAATTGAGTGCAACTATTTACGGAGCTGAAAGGTTATGTCGAGCTGAGCAAAAAATCGTATAGGATGGGGGGTCTATTTTCACATTCTTAGGAGCTACAGGGTTAATTAATATTTCACGACTTTGATTCACGTTATTGTTTCTAGCAGAAAAACTAACTTACGTAGAACTTATTTTGATAGCTTATTTTAAAGGCAATGCCACCAACTTAACCGTTACCGAGCTGTGATCGTGTGAAGATGAAATCAATCGGTTGAAACTACTAAATTTCAACTTTGAGTGCCAATTTCTCAGAATTTCGCGTAATAAATGAAATTTTTTTTTATCATCAATTTTGTAATTTATTTATTTTCATTTTTAATGACACCAAAAACATAAAAAAAAAAAAACGAAATGACCACCTCAGCCCTTGAAAGGACTTTGACCGAGCTTCTTATGATCAATTGTGTTGTGTGTGATGTGAAATGTTTGCACACAAATGATCGAGAACTGGACCTACATGTTTTACGCCGACTCCGAACGGCTTATGTTCTCAAGAAGCTTTTCATGGCAGTTTTTACTCTCTGAGGTTTGCCATTGTCTGCAGAGAGGTGATGGCCGAACAGAAAAATTAATTCAATTGAAAAAATGTTCTGTGTTAGATGGAGGATTCGAACCTGGGTTCTCTGGCGTAAGAGTCACACATCATACCCACTACGCCACGGCCGCCACCAAAAACATAAACATATCTTTAAAAATAAAAAAGTTGGTTGAACTAAAAAAATTATACATATTAGAAAATAATGATAAATAATGACATTACAATTATTTATGCAGTAGATAATATCATTGTTTTCTAATAAGTATAATATTTTTAGTACAGCCAACTTTTTTATTTTTTAAGATATGTTTATGTTTTTGGTGTCATTAAAAAGAAAATTGAACAAATGACAAAATTGATTACGAAAAAAAATTTCATTTATTACGCGAAATTCTGAGAAATTTGCACTCAAAATTGAAATTTGGTAGTTTCAATTGATTGATTTCATCTTCACACGAGCACAACTCGATAATGGTTAACTTGGTGGGGTTTATTGACATGTCGTTAGAAAGGTGTTCTTATTGCCTTTATAAAGAGCTATCAAAATAAGTTTTATGTAAGTTAGTTTGTCTGCTAGAAACAATAACGTGAATCAAAGACGTCAAATATTAATTAACCCTGTAGTTCCTAAGGACGTGAAAATAGACCCCCCCCCCTCTCATACGATATTTTTCTCAGCTCGACATAACCTTTCAGCCCCGTAAATAGTTGCACCCAATTGCGGGACACCCTGTATAAATAGCATTATGCTTGCAAAAGAGCTCTTACCAAAGAACCGAGACCATAAATTTGATTTGTTTTTTAAATAATTTTAAATACAAATAATATATTTTTTATATGTACAGTAGACCGGATCAAAATTTGGATTCCGCCGTTCATCGTCTCAAAAGTTAGAGGAACTCATAAAAACGATTTCTGCATACTTTTTTTTTTCAAATCTGAGAAAATTCCACGGAGCGTTTTTGATTCTCTTGATAGTTTTTTTTGGTAAAAAAAAATGTTTTTTGCTTATAAATTTTTATTTTTCACAGAACACATACCCATATATGCTAAAAAGATAAATTTTTTACCCATACCAACATTTTGGCACAACATTTTTTTTTAAATTATGTATTATTATAACTCTTGTTGACCATAAAAAATCGAATTTTATGCTATTTTTAAACACACATTTTGTTTAAAACGCTGTTAAAAACACATTTTTCATTGGATTAAAGTGAAATTAATTTTGTTGGAAAGGTATTAAGTTTAACTTTAACTTTTATGTATCGATTTGATTGATTAGCTATAAGCGTTAAAGGTATATAAATATTAAGGTCGGTTACACCTTATGACAAAAAAAAATTAAAAGGATCCACCCCTCATTTGAAATCTAACATTAAGAGGGTTTTAGTACTATAAAAATGTATTCTTAAGAAATGGTGAAGCTATAAAAAAAAAACATTTTTGCCACATTTTGCGTCCACCTAAACAGTACGTTTATGGATGTTTATATCTATGTATCAACAGTATGTTTGTATCTATAGTCGGCTCTTTTAACCACTGGGCCACGTAATGATATTTATTTGAGTAGCTCATACTTATGTGAAATCAACAATCAGTACTTCTCTCTTTCTGTTATGATAGAATTGAGTCTTTCGTGCAATACTCTGAAAACGTAGGGTTTTTTCAGAACATTAGCATACTTTTAGGCGTTTCTCAAATTGAGTTTTGATAAATTCAGATTGATTGCATTGATTCATTTGGAAACAGTACATGCTGCAATATTAACGAATGCAACTTTGAATCTAAAATTTTTTTTATTCTTAGATCCGTGAATTTCCATATAAATATCGTATCTTTCATATAATACAAATGTAGTTTTTAACTCACATTTATATCGGAATAAAAAATATTCGCATGCTGTGGTATTTGAACACAAAATACTGGTTACAAGTTCTTCTATTACCAACTGGGCAATCAGATTACCTATGATATGTTGGTCGAAACTGAAACATAAGAGGGATATGTTACCAAAATATTGTGCCGAAAATGAACACTTGTCAATGCATATATAACCCACCAGGCGAAAGTTCGTTTGCAATTAACTTTTATCGTAGAAAAGTTTCGTATTTTTCCCTAATTGGCGATCAAAAATCAAAAGTTATTTCATACCAGTGTTATCGCGTCAGTAAAAATAATAGTAAGTCTGATAGTGTCAAAAAAGTTATTCGAAAGTACATTTAATTATATAAATATTTACTATATAAATATATTATAATTATATTTTCTACTTACAATAAAAAAGTCTTTTATTATACAAATCTTCGCATTTGTGATCAAGAATTAATTGCTTTGGAATTGTAAACGAATAATTTTTCGAAACATAAGCGAACAATCGTTTCCGAAGTAACCGTTACGTCCTCCAAACGTATCTTTATTGAATCGTAATCAATATCGAATTCGATTTTTATCATCGCGAACTATTCGTAAATTTTTAAATTTTCGCCATCGAAGTCGAATTTTGTGCCGTGTGGGAAATGGAAGAATTTCGTCGCAAATGCAACATAAAATACGATGCAAATCTTGTAATGCTTGGTTTTCACTATGTCAATTTCAATGGTCAATTGCTGTCAATCAAATAGAAAATGCGTTGGCATTTTTTCTATGTTTGATAATGGAGAAAAATTAAAAGCAACTGAATTACAGAATTAAGCTATACAAAAAATATAGAATAATTTTATTAGGGTGATATTTTAATTGATTAATTTTTATGTCGTCATAAAACTGACATAGTGAAAACCAGGCTTATTGAAAAACCCATCAACATTTTTTACTGTGTAGGCACGGTAAAATAAACCCAAACAAGTATGCGCGTTAGCATAAGGTAAGAGCTTCTGACCACGAAACAAAGGTTTAGTGGTCCTAACTGCAGTTGAAATTTTGTGCTTTTTTTAAATTAAAAATATTTACAGTTTCTAAATATTACAGTTGCAGTTTTTGTTTTATTTTGAGAAAAATTTAAAAGAAACTATATAAATAAAGCCCATATTGTATAATCGGTTGATGATTATTTTGGATAAACAAATGATCATGATTTTTGGATGATGTCTTTTTGACATCAATCCTATGGAATAATTGGAAGATCTATGCTATGCTTGCTTCCAGGTTTGTTTGTATTTTGTTCGCTTTGGTGCAAGGGAAGCAATGGTGAGATACTAGCACGTTCAACTTGCAGTCGAATTGTACGCGGTTCGATGCGAATACGGAAAGGGAAAGTGCATTATTCCCCACCCAGGTTTATCGACAATTTTTTTCTTTTTAATATTTATAAATAAAAATATAATTAACAAAGAAATAAAACAGCAAGATCTGTCGCCTGTGCTATGAGAATAGAGCCTGGAATGACTTTATTCATCAAATTAAAATAAAAAAATCCTCTTGATAACTAACTGTGTCACGAAAGTTAAAAAAAACTGTGAGCTAAATCTGTAGGTGAATATTGAACTTTTCAGTAACTGTCCTTAGACAAGAGGGACAATTGTGTTTTCCATGATATCGCTGTGTTGAATATACTAGTTGGCTTTATGAAAAAATACATGTTCTTGAACTATTACTGGTATGAAGGCAGACTGCTTTTTAACCATTTGGTTGCACTGAAGGAGGGAATGTTAACAAAATAATTTAGCAATCTTTCCAGAAATTTCATTTTTGAGTAAAAGTTTCACTTCTACCGGGCGTGCCGGCCACACACATATTTTTTTTTTCTTCTAGGATGTGCTTTAGTCCTTGTTCTCACTTAAAAATTTTCAGAAAATTAAGCTTCTTCCTAACTTGATTATGCCAATATCTACTGATGCCCTGCGCATGATTTTTGAATCATTGAAATAAATTTGCAACAGCATTGCGATATGGTAGCTCAGCACAGTTGAATGACTTCTCCTAAATTACGGCTTAGCTCAGGAAATTTATTCATCATATCTGAAGAATTGTATTTGACTGCATGCACAGCTTAAGCCTTAAATCAGGCAAATCCATGATTTTCACTCCATTGAGTCCCTTTAACGAAGCACAACTTGACCTTGCCGTTGATTGGCTGACTAACTGGTTGGCCGATACAACTACTACCAGATCAGTAGGGTTCCTACTGAAGCAGGTTATAAATATCCATCAATCTTGTTCTCACTCCTGCATGCTGACACGTTCACACTCTGATGCTCGCACTCTTTACCACACACATATACACACTTACATAATTTATCTATGTTGCCCTCGGCCAACATTTGAAGATGCTAGTTAATCATAATCACAACAAATCCACGCTCTACAGGATGCACACAGAATGCCAGCATTAGAGCTACTCTACTCTTGCATAGTGCTTGGGGCTATATTGCTCTTGATGTTGTTGTAGTTATTGTTGTTATTGGGCTTGTATCTTGTTCATATTGTGTGTTATTTATCTCAATATAAGGCCATAACTTAAAGTAGCACGTTGATGTTCAAAATGTTACAAGAAAATAGGACAAAACGACAGATTTTTAAAGTCAAGCAACGGATTTGAAGCAAGGAGGCGACAGACAGTAGATGCTATAAAAATTCGACTACTGAGTGGTGCAATCGGTGTATTAAAGTCTCTTTTGAGGGAAAATTTTTTTAATGTAAATTCGAGCAGATTTACAAGTGCTACTGCAAATGTGTGGAATTACTGGTTGTTTTACACGAGTATCACTACGGCTTGCTTGAGGAGTCAGAATTTGCTAGGGTTTCTTTTAAGCAGCATTGTTTACTTTAGAAGAGGTATGGTGGCAATGTAAGGTAGCCTACATGATATAAGACATAAAAAGGTTAGATTATGATTTAACTTAAAAATATAGAGATTAATATGGGTCAAAACTTTGGACGAGTTGTATATCATTGCTGGACCTTAAAAATCAACTATACATTTTTCGATAACTTTACAGAAGAGCAACAAATTTATATTTTGCATGTGCAAAATTAGTTGAATGCACAAATTTTATTATTCTAGAGTACTTTAAATACCATTTCTTATTACGGGGCGAGGTAATGATGAAAACTTTAATTTTGAAACAAATAAGTGAATTTTTAGTCGAATTTTTTACTTTGACCATTTTTATTCAGGCACTTATCCAATTTTTTCATTTGATTTAAGGAGGGACATGCCATTCGCGGCAGAGAAAACAGGCCTTTTCTTAAAAATTCATAACTCAGTCAAAAACAAACATTTTTCCAAATTTTTATTATTGTAGAGGATTGGACAAATTACAAGAAAAAAAATTCAAAAAAATATATTTTTCACTCCAACATGGTTTTATAGAGCTCCAAACTGGCGGCAGAGAAAAAAACGGGGCCCCGTGGTTGCAGCGCTGGGAGTTGCAAAAATTGTCCGATCTGGAAAAAAATTACTTTTATAAATCTTAACAAAATTGGCTATCGTATGACACAAGCTTTTTTTTAGTATTTGGTGATGTTCCAAATTTGAAACTGTGTTTTTTCGTAAAAAATATTGACTTTAAAAATTCATAAAAATCGAAAAAAAATTTTAAAAAAAGTTTAAAAATTACAAAAAAAAAAAAAATTTCGTAAAAAAATGAACCCGCAAGTGCCGCAACCAGTACGAAAAACATGGATTCGAGATAAACGCGTTCAAAGTTTGTGAACAAAGAAAAAAAGGTCACCTTCAGGAAGGTACTGTATGCCTTCGTTATCTTGTGTTGTGCTGTTTCTTATAGTTTTTTGCTTCTGTTTAGTTTCTGATAGTTCTTTATCAGCAGCACACTTCATTGATGATTGAGCAACTGTGGTTGCGGCTTTTTCAACATTTTCCATAATAGCATCATATGGTCGTTGAGTGATGCATGTTGGTAAATCCATAAGTCCACAAAACAGTTGCGGGACCGACAGTCCTTTCCCAAGAACGCGCATAGTGGCAGCAAGTCTCCTATTGATTTCATACGCTCTACCGTTTATCAATGGTGATGAATTTATGGTTTTGATTTATGGTCGTCATTGCACTTTGTACAAAATATAACCAGTTTGAATCCAAGGCCAAGCATAGATTTCTTTTCAAATTTTACATTTCCACCATATTTTCGACAAACAAGGCAATCAGCAATGCCCAAAAATATTTCAGCATATTGTAATATGCAGTAGGAAAATGTTTCATCACAACCAACATCCACTGATGCTCCATGAAGTTTTTTAGTAGATGTACTAGTGAACTCCACCTCAGATTCCATTTCTTCTGTTGAAATAGGCAAAGCCTCTTTTGCCTTTTCGACCTAAAGAACGACGCTTCATTTTTCAATTTTTCAATATCTTTCACTAAAAAACCACGACTTCACGCTGCAAAAGATGCCAAATAACTGAGCATATAAAATAAAAATTCCACTATATGAGTTATAAATATAAAGAAATATAAAGAAATTCAAAAAAACAAAAAAGAAACCCACCCTTCAAATATGTACGAAATAACATCCACCAAAAGTCAGGTAGCAAGTAAAACAAGTATATACCAGCTGCCGTACGTAGGAGCGCAAAAATTAAAAATGCGCTCTCACTAAACCGGCTGTAACTTTTGAACCCGTTGGAGTTTTTCCATGAAATTTTACTAAAAGAATATTTACTAAAATACAAAATTATTCAAAAAAATCGATTTCAAAAAACTGCCAATGTCATGTCCCCCCTTAAAGATATTTCTAGTTAGCCGGTGTATGTATAAGTTCTCTCCGGTTGGACTTAGAGATGACGAAAGCGAAAAGCACGCAGCATATTAGTGTGACACATACGTCATTTTGTTGGTGTGATATTTAACTACAACCACACATAATTTGAGTCAGCCAAAAACTACCCTGTAGGAAAATCAACTAATTTAAAAGTAGTTGATAAAGTAGTTTTTTGTCAACCACAACTAGTTGAAATTCTGACTTTTTTCCATAGAACGAACTAACTTATTTTGTATGGTGATGTCCGCTAAATAAGTCAATTAACTTTCGTCTGCATATATTTTCAACTACTTGTTAAATTGGTTACATTTAAATTGTGTTTTTAATTACTTTTAAATAACCAATTAAAACTATTACTGATGGCCTAAAGTTAATAATATTTGATGAAATAACATGGTTAAATATATATAAACTTGTAATCTAATAAAAATTTGCAATTAAAACATGTCAACATCAGAGTAGTTGCCGCCTTAATATAATTCAAAGTAGTTCATCAAGCACTTGTTTTTAAGTAGTGTTTCAATTACTTCATATATAATGCAATAAAGACTATTTAGAATTGAAGTGGATGCCGCCTTAATATAATTCAAAGTAGTTCATATACTGGTTTATTTTAAACTAGTTTTTTAATTAGTTGTTTTTAAAAACAAGTTAGTTTGTTCCTATAGGGTAGCATCTTTGTTTTATCGTTCAGTGATCATTTCTAGTTTTGTGACTGAAAAAGAACATTTGTGGCACGCATTGCATTTCTCATTTAATCAAAAAAAAAAAAAGGGCTGTTTAAAGTCATCGTTTGCTGGTAGAAACGTATGGTGAGCATGCTTCATCAATTCGAAGTTGTGAGATATGGTTTCGACAATTTAAAAATGGTGATTTCAATGAGAAAGACAGTGAGTGCTTTGGTAGACCAAAAAAAGGCGCAGACCAGCAAATGTAGGAGTTATTGGATGATGATCCAATTTCAACTCAGCGGCAATTAGCAGAATCATTACATGTGTCACAAGAGACAGAAGATCAATAAACTCGGTAAATGGGTCTCACACGTTTTGAATGAACGTCAAATGGAAAATCGCAAAGCCACTTATGAAATGATGCTTCAATACCACGAAAGGAAATCATTTTTGCATCGAATTGTAACGAGAGACAAAAATTGTGGCTTCCAGCTGGCGAGGCCGATCCTCTAACACAAAGTTTAAACCACTTCGGCAAGAAAAATCTTCATTTTGATTTGAAAATTTGTTTACGATCTTCATTTTTAAAAAAAAAGCTTATGTTTTGAATTTCATCGCGATAGCTTTAAAATTACGGCTGTAATCGTGTCGGTAGACAGTCAGACGGACAGGCAGACGGACACACGGAAATCGACTCAGGTGGTGATGCTGATCAAAAATATATATACTTTTCTGTACCTTCCACGCCTCCTTATTATTATTAGTTTCAAATGGAATGATAAAGTTGATATACCTCTTATGCAGTTGGGGTATAAAAATTGAAAAAAAAAAATAGAAATTTTAAGCACAAGGAAAATCTGTCAGTGTTATACTGCAAGCCGAAAAACTATAAAATGCCGTCAAAAGTACAAAAAACAATAAAAGTCTCGTTTTTAATTAAAAGTTAAAGTACTTTGTTGTAACAATTGTGTAGGCAGTTTTTGAAAAATTCGTTTCCAACATGAAATTAAAAATGAATGCCCGAATACAACAAAGTTTTTAAAATGCCAAAATCTGATGATGCTGACCTTGAAAAATATGAATGAAATTTTTAGTGGTCAAAAAAATTAATTCGCATTCATTAAAGAGTTGGCAAAAAACTACCATATGTATTAAAAATTTTGTTGTAGGGCTAACGATTTTTAAGATATAGTTGTTTTACTACATGTCCGAATGACACATTTAGATTTTTTTGAAGCGAAGCTTTTTACGTCTCGTTCTGTGATTTGCTTGATTGAAATCACAAAAACGGCTCTTTACTTTTCTCGACACCGTTAATTTTAGAAATTTATGGCTTATTTGTGGCTTGCGTTAATTAAAACAAGAAAATTTAATATCAAATATAAAAAACTTTCCTTCGCTCACCGTGGAGATCGAACCCATTACCCACCGATTAAAAGTTCACTACACTACCCATCGATCCAAGCACCTCTGTTACGCAGTCATTGATTCAATATTAACTACAATTGAAGTTATGTTGCAGCACATCACAATAATCTATTAATTGGAGTGACCGAGCAAAGCTCCTATGGCATAACTTGTTCGAAAAGCGTTATTGAAATTTTCTCTCAGCAATGCGTTGACCGATATAAAATTTTTTTCACTGAACAGTTCTTTGCTTCAACAACTATAAAATAGTTAAGTCCAAATTTTTCCTTACACAAAAAATTTTACTAAAATCAAATGCAGAAATTTAAATGCAAATAATATTTAAAACAACTTCCTTAATTTTATGTGTGTTGTAATTCGGCGAATTCAGTGTACTCAGTAATATTAACTTTCAAATGACAGCAAGCACTGGCAGTGTTGTTAATTTTTTGTTTGTTTTTTTTTTTTTGTTCTTGGTTTGTTGTATTTACAGAATATTAATATGATCAGATATTAGCAATGGGCTGACCGATTTAAAATTTTTTTCCACTAAACAGTTCTTCAGTTCAAAAACTAAGACATGACGAAGCCCAAATTTTACTATCTCAAAAAATTTTACTAAAATCAAGTTAATAAATTTAAATGTAAGTAATATTTGCAACTAATTTGTAATATTTACAAATGAATTTTATTTATCTAAAATTTCATTTGTTGTAATGCGCCGAATTTAGTGCCCTCCAAAATTTGCTGAAAAAAATTGCGCTGCCAACAAACGCATTGCTGTTTTTATCATATGTATTCCTTTGGTAATTCTTATTGTAAATTAGTGTGTTTAATAATGTGCACTGTAATAATGTGCATTATTGTTTTTTATTGTTGGTAATTCTTATTGTGCCACGCATTCAAGGAGTTGTTCTTGTGGTTGACTTTCTCTTATAATATTTGTGTCACTTTTAACCCATTTTTGTCCAGCGTTGTGTATACGCAACGTTTTATTTTTCTTAACCTGGAGGTCGTACAGTGATAGATTTTCATGATCTCCAAAAAGAATGTAAAATTTCAAGAATTTATCTAATCAACCTGTTTTCGCTCAAGGCTGAACAATTACGATTATTTACATTTCCAAGCTTGGGGAATTTTCCATTTTTTTTATCTTTAATTTTTAACCTCTAAAAAATCTAAAAAAAAAGATAAAGTAAAACATAATTCTTATACGATCGTCTTTCTTAGGATTTATTTTTAACTTATGTGAATTTTTATGAAGTTCGGCTGACATACATGGCTCCCGCGGGTTGACACAACGCTGGTCCTTAACGAAATACATTTTTGTATATATTTGTTGCTTTGTGGAAATTCTTAAAATCAATATTGGTGCAAAATGCTCGGCTTTGCTTGTAGAATATCGTTCAATATCGATCAATTTGAAAATTAAAATTTTTTTTTTTATTTTTTGATTTTTTGTTTTCTAAGTTATATCAAACTAAACGTTTTTGGAAAGTTTCATCATTTTAGCTCAACGGCAAAGTGGGTCAGTCCATAATGGGCTAAGTCAGTTTTGTGTTTATAGTAGTTTTTAGCTTAAACGTATCGCACGCTTCGCTCGTTCAATAATTAATTATATTGCAGTCCTGTGCTTATGCGTTTTTTTTTAGCGGTTTGCTGTGTTTATTAAGGACTTTTTTGTGCAGTATATACAAATTGTACACTTCCGGTACGTGCATATGTTGAAATTTTTTCAGTTTTTATAAATTCAATTGTTTTCTTAAATTTAAAAAAAAATTCAAAATTTTACTATGTTGCTGCAGCCGCAAAGCATAAGCTAAGCTAACAGCATATATTGGCACGTATAAGTTCTAAGATTGCGAACATAGTGAACGTCGGTCCAGACAGGCAGGCAGATCACTTCAGAAAACACATTAGAGCAAAAGAGATGCATGACTTAGTTTCTTTATTACTCCAATGGGAAAATCTGATCTGATCTGCCTGCCTGCCTGAGTCGGCGTTCACTATGATCGCAAGCTTAGAGCTTAAACATACCAATCTATGCTGTTAGCATAGCTTATGCTATGCGGCTGCAACAACCTAGTATATTTCAGATTGAATAGCAGCTAAACTACTTCCAACAAGATGCTATAATCATTGTTGTCACTGTACAACAATTGTGGTACAGTTTTACTTTATTTTCTACCACTTTTACCCCCACTTTTTTCATTTTTCGAAAATCTATCACTTTTTAATTTCAGGCCTAATTTAACGATTTTTATATAAAAATTATTGCATAACAATTCCAATATTAGAAATTTTGTTACAATTATTATTTTACTAATAATTCCGTCTGGCGTTAAAACGCCATAAAATTAAAATATCTAGTGATAGGTAATTTTGTATTTATATAAGGACTATTTTTACCTTTGAACCAAGGATTTCATAGAAACTATCTATTTTTCTGTTGCATTGCTAAGTAGCCCAGTTATTACTTATCATAGCATTACAATAAAAATCTATCAGATACTTTTAGGCATCACAAAGAAATTTGGCTTGTTTCCCAGAAAATTGTTTCAGATTTTTTTAAAAAATACACAATATTTAAGAAAAAATAAGACCTTATTGTTCATCTACAGAGCAAGACCTTTCAATTGCTACCCTATTTTTGAAAATGGCGTCTACAGTATAAATTTGATAGTTATCACAAAAAATGATAATAATATAGATTCTTTTTGATATAAAAATAGTGGATGCAGTACTGTCTTAAGAACATTATATGAGAATTATGCGGCAGTGGGTAGAGTGAGTGACCTGTACGCCAGAGAAACCTGGCTCAATTCCCACCTGACACAGAAAGTTTTTTCAATTGAATGAATTTTTTTGTTCGCCACAGAAAGCTGTTTCAATTGAATTAATTTTTCTGTTCTGGCGTCTCCTCTCTGCAGACAATGGCAAGCCTCAGAGAGAAAAAACTGCCATGAAAAGCTTTTAGAGAACACAAGCCGTTCAGAGTCAGCATAAAACTTGCAGGTGTAATTCTCGATCATTTGTGTTCAAACATTTCACAACATGCTCAACAAAAATGATCATGAGAAGCTTTTTTATATGAGAACTATTTGCTATAAACCTAATTAAGCGTGAAAAAATTACTTTATGGTATACTTCTTATGATTGTTTTTATGTCTTGCTGCAGGACTTGAGTCGAATTTTTTCAAGAGAAAAAAAAATGTACCACCATTTTTCAAAATCTACCACTGACTTTAATTTCAATCCACCACTATTTAAAAGTTTCAAGTCATCGTCCTGGTCTTACACTGCTCATACCTGGTCATACACTGGTCATCATCCTTGACCTGTTAATAGATTATTGTGATCTGCTCCATACGTTAACATAACATCGGTTAACATATGCTAACATCGCTGCAGTTATATTTAAATTGAATCGGTGACTATTTGCAACAGAGTTGTTTGAATCGGATGAAAGAGTATAAAACTATGAATCGATAGAGTACATGATCGATCCTCACGGTGGGCATAGAAATATTTTTTTTTTTTTTGTTGATGTGAATGCATTTGTGTTGCTGTTAGTAAATGCTTTTGTTTTGGTTTTACATAGTGCGTAAGAAAAATTAACAATTGCCCTTTAAGTGCGTTCAAGGAATATAACATGTAATAAAATGAATAAAGTAATAATGAAATGTTATAAAATTTACGGGTGTGAATATAAAGGCGTGTTTTTGAATTAATGTTATGTTAAATTTTTGAATTTAAAAGTTATTTTATTAAAAAAAAAAACCATTCAATTATGAAATCTATGAAACTGTGAAAAAGCTTTGCTTCTCTCACGACGCACCTGTGTTTTCTTCCTACGACTTTTAATAAAAAAGTTGGTGCAAGCTCATGATACTGAAAATTACGATCTATTTTGAAATTTAGAGTACTTAACTGTACAAGATGGTATTGCATAACATTTCAGAGCCACATTAGGAAGCTTGGCCTGTCTGAAACTGAAAAGATATCGCAAAATCCATTAAAATCCAAAATAATAAGATTCCTGCCTGTTATTCTGTTTACTTAGCAGACGCATAGCCAAGGGAGGTTTTTTGGGGTTCAAGTCCCCCACCCTATCTAGGGCCAATAAAGTATGCAAAAATAATACAAACGAGTTTATTAAAGTCAAAACGTGATCATTAAAAAAAAAAACTGAGATAATGATCTAAATTTTCTTGAAGATACAAAAATTTAAACATTTTCAACACAAATTTAAGAAACTTCGCTTAAACAATAAAATTTTTTTTTTGGCCAAAAACGAATATACTTTTATAAGCTGTAGAAAATTAAGTTAATATTTTTAAAGGAATATCTAAGCTTATTGGAGCCAAATCTTTTCAAAAAGCATTCGTTTCAATTTATATTTTTTTTTTAAATTTTGAAAAGCTCTAGAATGCACAAAATATATGAACCACAAAGTGTTCTACGTGAAGCCATCTAAAATCTCCAACTTGGCACAAAGATTTTTCCCTGTGCGAAGTCTTTCCAAATAACAGGTTTCAAAAAATCACTTAAATATGCTTTTTTCGCACATTAATTTTATTTATTTTAAAATTTCTCCGAACTCCGAACGGCTTATGTTCTCAATAAGCTTTTCATGGCAGTTTTTACTCTCTGAGGTTTGCCATTGTCTGCAGAGAGGTGACGGCCGAACAGAAAAATTAATTCAATTGAAAAAACTTTGTGTGTCAGGTGCGATTCGAACCAGGGTTCTCTGACGTATGGGCCACACACTCTATCCCCTGCGCCACGGCCACCACATACTGTTTAATTCTTTTTCTAAAAATGTATACAGCTGAGAAATGGTTAAAAAAAAAATCTTATTTTGATGTGATAACTCAAATAAGATATTGGATATAATGTACTATATTGGTTCTGTGCAAAAACCAGTTTTCATATTATTGGTTTTGTAAAATCATCTAAAATTAAAATATGACTTTTGTCGGAGACTTTTATGAAAGTTTAATTCCTTTCGGTGACTGTTATTGGGAATCGTATGATTTTGTTTGTCATTATATCAAAGTTTTATGAGTAATGGAACAGATTAATTTTGAAAGATTAAATATTTTATTTTGAATATAACTTCAATCGTCGAAATCGTTTCTAAGAAAAATAATATTTTGACATTTTACAATAACTCGAACTAGGCTTCACACTGGTCCAAATACTTGTACACTTGTAAGATAGTCAAAAAAAAAAATAAATTTGAAGAGTAGAATTTGTTGGCTTTCCCGTTTATGTGAAATGTCCCATAAAACTTGTGAATCAAGCCTAAGCCAGTGAAGTTATTAAAAAGTTTTAAATTTTCATAGTTCATTTAAATTTTGATGTTTATAAACTGCAAGAAATCCTGTTATGTTACATTTAAAACTAATATTATTGTATTTGTGAAAGAAATTTTTATTTATGTTAATTTTTGCAATTATACGTTACTTTTTAAAAGACAATTAAAAGTTCTCAATTTGAACCATTTTTCAAAATATTCTACGCAAAAATCAAAAACATAGTACTGAAAATTAATTTGATAAAGAAATTCAAAAAGCTCTTGTCATCCCTATAATGATTATTTAAAAAAAGGGCACATTCGCGTTTTATTTTAAAAGGAAACGATTTTGCTTGGAAAAATTTCTATAGCTTTGGTTTTAATTTTTTACTTGTGTCTGCTTGTATATTTTTTATCACAACTTCCCCCTCTAAGAAAAATCTTGGCTACGGGCCTGATACTATTTTTATACCCCAACGCGTAATATACCCCATATTAACCTTGTCATTCCGTTTGTAGCGCCTAGAAGGAGGCATGGCAGGTATAGAAAAATATATATATTTTTGATCAGCATCATCTCCTGACGCGATTTCCGTGTGTCCGTCTGTCTGTCCGTCTGTACGTCTCTCGACACGATTACAGCCGCTATTTAAAAGCTATCGCGATGAAATTCAATATATAAGATTATTTTTAAAAAGGAAGATCAAGTTCGAAAATGGGCCAAATTGGATGAAAACCACGCCTACCTCCCATACAAAGTGACTTTATATTAACCGTAAAATGTCTTTAAAATCCACGAAAATTAAAGAAATGCCTTGAAATTTGGCACGTAAGCTTTGCTCTTCAATCTTAATTCTGGCTATGAAATTTGTAAAAATCGAATGAAAGCCACGCCTACCTCCCATACAAAGTGGCTTTATTTTAAACGTAAAATCTCTTAAAAATCTGCAAAAATTAAAGAATCGTCTTGAAATTTTGCACATTAGCTTTGAATGTAATAGAACGATCTCTATGATATTTGGCAAAAGCGGATCAAAACCACGCCTACCTCCCATACAAAGTGACGTCATCAAAATAGGAAAACTTTCGATAATATATAAAACTGAATGTCATCGTGTATGTCGTGGCTAAAGACTTCAATTATACTTCAATATGGCCGCGGGGGGTATTTTAGCTTCAGTACCCTGCCGAAGCTCCATCCTTACTAGTTTTTTTTTTTTTAAATTTGAGCAAAAAATATTCTTTCGCTACACTGTGCGTCATTTGAATGCAGTCATTGAATTTCGTGGAAGACCTGCAATATTAAACTTATTTGTTTTTTTCAATTTATATAAAATCAGCATATGCAATATAGTAGTTTTTCGTATTGTATTGAAACTCTTTTTCAGCGATTTTTTTACGTTTCTGATGAATTCTTTATCTTTTATGGGAATGTTTCATATGAGAATATGAGAACTGCAATTTGTATTTTATTTTTATTTTTTTAAAGTAATCAACGACTTCTTGGAATGATGTTAAACTCAATCAACCAAATTAAAAACAAACTTAATGTTATTGTTTTCTCACAAACATTTAATCGATTTTTTTTTCTTGCAAATGTATAGTTTATTTTTAAATTTTCATTAAATTTGCAATAAATTTAAACAAGCATCAGTGCCTTGAAATTTTGTTTATGTTTAACAAAAGTTTATACTCACAAATAAATTTTATGATTTCCAAAGTTTGAACAGGACTCTAGCACCATATGCTAGGAGCTATTTTCAAGGATCACTTTTGATGTTTTATCGTACTTGTAGTTTTCACTCTGGACTGAGAATACTTGAAATTCACATGTTTTTTGGAAATGCCCTTAAGCACATTTACCTCATTAGGCTCAAATTTATTTCGTATTCTTATCTCTAAACATTTCATACATTTGGTCATAACTATTTTATCGCAAGCACTTTGGTTTGCTCGGTGTTGTTTATTTTAATGTTCGTATTCCTTGCCTTTCACTTTTACTTTTACTTTTACTCTGTGTTGGTTTGAGGTGTTGGCCAAACCCGCTTCAAGAATTTCTGCTACTGCACAGTAGCTAGCCATTTTAATGTGTCACTTATTCTGTTGCCATTTTGTTGTTGTTGGTGATATTTTTGCTCCTTTTTCTCTTGCCTGACTGCACATCAACAACGAAGAAGACTGCTTGCGACAGGCAAAGGATATGCTTGGACGCGTTGCAGCTTATCTGGACACTTATTTAGTTTTCTTGATATTTGAATTGCTTGTGTCATGATGACACTTTAACTTAATCCTTAATATTGATAAAACAAACCAGAGCAAAGGATAGATAGAACGTCGTCGTGGCCGTTCATCTCCCCTCAACCGACCCTGCCAGTGTCTCAGACAACATTTTGTTTCGCCGCATAGTTATGTGCGAATAAAGCAAACGCAATGCACGAATGGACAGCTGATTAAGGTAAGGGGGTTGAAGCGGACGGAGAATAAATGTTAGAAAAACGAATGGAAAAGAAGCAATGAGTAGTGACAGTGTAAAGTTTATGCATTGGTGTGGAGTATCTAGCAGATAGTTTTTTTTTAATTGAGTTATTGACAGGAAAAACTTTGAAAGTGCTTGTGTGTAAGAGTGATAAAGAGGGAAAGGGCGAGGGGGAAAAAAATGTTGAGGTTAAATAAAAAAGTTTGCAGTAAGTGAAATTGTGCAACTAAAAGCGTTTTTAACTCAATTTAACTCAAGTATCGAACTTGTTGTCGATGTTGATGGCGTTAATTAGGATAACATCGTTGACACTGCTGCTGATACTGTTCCTGATAGCCATGATAATGATGATGCAGTAATTGATAAATTTTTATTAACGCTAAAGATTAGAACACAATTTTCTCCATTGCAGCCAATGATCTAAGTAGGAGCTGTGCACAATTATCCATAAAAATCAGAACCTCATTCATTGCATTTAAAAAAAAAAAAAAAAATACAATTTTAGTTTAAAGCAAATATGCTTCAATTTGTTACTGCTTAGTTTTAATTTAATGAGTATCTTTTTATGTCTGTTAGTTACGTTTCTTTAAGATATTTTTTTTAAAGCCGCTAAATTGGTTAGATGCAATGTTTGTAAATTAGAATTTTAGAACTAAAGTTTTACCACACTTTGATAAATTTAAGTTCTTAATGGATGCATGTTCTACATGTACGAATAGACTTGATAGTATTTTAAAAAAAGCATTGGTTTAAAATCCATTAAGGGCGTAGAACATGGAAGCTAACCTGGGCAGGGCACGTCGAGGCGACCTTTTAGTGAAGACAGCAACAATTTGAATTGCTGAAACTATGCGGCACACACACACACACACACACATACAAACAAACGCACTAATGCAAACGTTCACTAAGTGCTACTTTAGAACACTCAGGAATACAGATACACATATATACACACTCACACACATATATACCATATCTCTGAGCTCACCCAATGTGCGCAAAAACGAATGCGGATCCGTTTCGAACCCGTAATGAGTCCGTCAGTACGCACTTCGCTTTCTTATATTTCGACGGACCCGTTTCACACCCGTTACGAATATTCTTAAATTTGTTATAAAATCTTTTATTTTCAGTGGATTAGGGATAGGAAACACAATTGTGTACTTATTTTTATTCTAAACAACTTTTTTATATCTTAAGCATGATCGCATTACTAAAAAAAAGAAAAGAGTCTGACGAAAATTTGCATTATAAAGAAAAAAAAGACGAGTCCGTAGCAACTTTGCATTATTTAGAAAAAACGAGTCCGTCTCGAATCATGTTCTTTGAAAAAAGAAATCCTTCTCGAATTCGTATATGAAGTCCGTTCTGAGTTCGAGACGGATCCGTAAAAATTAAAAAAAAACGATTCGCGTTTTTGAGTGAAGCTCCATATGAAAACGGATCAGAGACGGATCCGAAACTAAATCCGTTTCGGATAAAATGTATGAAAAATTGAGTTCGTCTAGAACTCGAAACGGATCCGTTTGGCACACTGGGAAGTCATCCTCTCGTTGCAGCTGTAGCAAAATTTTAATTGAAAAAAGGCAAAGTGAGCAGAAACCATTTCAAGGATTAAGGCTTTTCATCTTTTCTGGCCACACCTGCTAACCGTTAGTATCTAGCTACTACGTGTAGAAGTCGGATAAAATTGGTTTTGCAGAATGATTTGGTTACACGCTAAGCCTTAATTCCAGAAACAACAAAGGGAACAATTAAACTCGTTTTAGACTAACACACTGGAATTGATGTTAATAGTTAATAAGCTGGTCAGCAGGTAAATAGGAGTAAAATAAGGGTTTCAGCTGCTAAAGAAAACATTTTAAGTAATTCTTATGAACACTTTTGCAAACTTAAATATTATCGTACATATATGCATTTAAATCTCTTTAAATATAAATAAATCATACTAAAAACATGTTCACTACACAGTGTTCATTCTGGCTAAGTAGTTACTGGAGAATTCTCATTGCTGCCATCAAAGGAGCAACCATAAATATACTAAAACTGATTCAGTAGGAACCATCACACACAAATGCCCTGGCATACACACACACACACACACACACACATAAATATGCTACATCAACCACCCGCAAGAATGCCACAAATATTTGCATAAAAAAACACAACTATACGAGCACATCTGCCACTACTTAAAATATGCAATCCTTTTCAGAAGAAGTAAGATAAATTGAGACATAACCAAGTTTGGCAGCTAGACAGAGAGAAGAATAGAGAGAGAAAGAGATAGAAACATAAGTATATTGAATTGAAAATAATTGCAAGAATCATGAAAAAAATTACACCGAGTTTAACTCATCGATTGCAGCAATTAAATTTTCAAGGGAGTCTAGACGCTGGATAATAATAACAAATTGCTGGATTAAATAAAGTGAGTGGAAAAGCATTGCAACACGAGAGAAAATAAAAAAAAAATACGCTTAAGAGTTCTTATTAAAAAAAAAAAAACGAACAAAAAACTCAATCGCTTAACTCAATTTAAGATTTTTTTAGAAATTAAGTAAGAAGAGACATTACACTCTCAAAGAAAAAACCTTGACAGAAACTTTTGTTGACTCAAGAAAAATAAACAAAAATTTTTGTCAAGGTTTTTTCTTTGTGTGTACGTATATACGTTACTAGCTGAATACCCGGCGTTACTCGGGAGATAATATAAATAATTTTTGAACTAATTCCTCGATTTGAAAAACTTTACACAAACTTAAGAAGGAATGTTGTGTTCATTTTTCAAATCGGTAACTTCAGTGGAATAAGCAAAATTGTAGCTTCAACATCTGAAGATTATGAGAAAGGGTTAGAAAAATCGTATTTAATGGGTGCGTAGCTTTCAAAAAATATTTTCAAATTTAAAATTTATTTTTTTCGATAGATTGGATGTTTTGGAAAAAATTTTGTGAAAATCAAACAGATAACCAAAAACATTTAGCAAGAATTTATATAAATTTCTTCATCACTGCTTGCACTAATTTGACCACGTGTCGTAATATTGCTGTAACGTTCAATGTGTTCACGCTACTTAACTTATGCACAGGAGTTAATGTGTTATTATTGTTGACGTAAGCTTTGTGTGTTATCAAAAACTATAATTTCTTGATAATTGCCTATAACCCCTCAATGAACTCCCACAACCCCTTCCACCGCCCACTAATCAATAAAAATTATATATTTCAGAGGGTTTTGGTCGTATTAGACTTTGATTTGGTAATTTAGTTCTTATGGTTACTATCAGCAACTGTTTCCAAAATAGGCGTTCAAATTATACCTACGCCCACTTTTTAAATAAAGGGATGTGACAACTTTTTGCAAAACTATACCGTATTCGAATAAAGTCTACGGCCAAAATTCGAGGTCAATCGACCCAGCTGTCAATTTAATGATTTCTATAAAAATAGGCGTGTATCTATAGTTTGACCACACTTAATATTAGTACATTTGCCGACAATAACCATACAACCTTAATTAATAATTCATATCTTATAAAAAAAAACTGTCTAGAATATATAATTTTTGTTGATTTGTGGGCAGTGAAAGGGGGTGTGGCAAAATTTATCAAACGTATGTAGAATAAGATAGCCAAGAATAACACAACAAAAAAATGCCCAATCAAATCAGACGCTTCGCTCTTGAGTTATGTCATTAGTAACAAATTTCACGACTTTGTTTTATATATATAGATACGTTATTGCAATAGTTCTCCCAAAAAAAAAAGTCACACAATATGATCAGAATACTAGATAAAATTTATAGGAATTATATGTGCAAATTTTCAAACTCTGGTATAATACATATTTTCTAGAATTACTTCGAAAAAGAGTTCAAATGTTCAAATTAGATCAAGAGATAAAAGGTCACTGATATAATTAAAAGATTTTCTTTAACAAGATGGCAACTCGAGAGTGATTTATTGCTAAATTTTAAACAGATATTGAATAAGTAGTCGCTTTAATTAATAAATAATAATGCAAAATTTCCATTCCCTGTCTGAGCTTAGGATTATCATCAAAAGGCTACCACACTCTGAAATATTTAAGATAACAATAAAGACGTCGTTAGTCTACAAAGCAATCTTGAAAGCACCAAACAGTTTTATAAATATATTTATAACTTTACGTGAATGACGTTTTGTCTTAACCTAAATAGAGATAAACAATAAAATCAGCTTTATTTGGGCTGCTTGGATACCTAGGCAGCAGCTCAGAGCAAGCAAAGGAATAAACAGTAAAAGCTTTTATCTTATGAATTTAGCTTTCGGCCGTATAGTAAGTGATTTTAGCAAAACAACAAGGTAATCTTAACTGTATTGATAGGAATAGTTAAGAGATTATGGCAATAGCCCAAAATAGTATGAACACTAAAAATGTTGGAACAAATCAATGAAATGGAAGTAAGGAAGCTTAGAATGGATTGACTGAAATCTTTGTACTAAATTCTCAGAATTATTAAAAGTCGATGCACTTAAACTAAACTAGTAGCAATCATTAATGAAGATTATAGTGTTACAAAAATGGAATTCTGTTATTTTAAAATTGTTAAAAAAAAAGTAGAAAACGAATTGGCTGACCAATTCAGTCATTACACACTGCGAAATTTTAACAATCTAAGTGGACAAAAAGAGAAAAAAAGGTTTTGAAAATGTTTTACTTTCATACGTATATAACGTCCCCTTTATGCCAAAAACGCCAATGTGAAAATAAATAAATCGTTATATGTTTGTACAAAAAGTAATTTATTTAATGTTTTTATGGAGCAGCGGGAACCCAATATAAACTGTGTGATATCAAGACAAGCAACATCCATTTCCGAAAAGCCATTTTGAAAAAAGTATATTTTTCTGAGCCATTCGTATCATTCAAGTCAACTTCTCGGCTTTACGAAATAACCTCCAAGTGAAATAAGCCCAACGAAAATGAAATAACTCCCAAGCTACTAAAAGGAAATAATGACCAAATGCAATGAAATAACACCCAAATGGAAAATGAGATAAGCTTCAAAATTTTGTTGGGGTTTATTCTATTTTACTTTTTTTGTTTTGGGGTTATTTCATTCATTTGGGGAGTATTTCATTTGTTGAATTTGGGGGTTATTTCATTTTGTTTGGGAGTAATTTCATATCGTTGGGGGGTTATTTCATTTTATTTGGGGATAATTTCATTTTCTGTAATTTATGTTGTTAGAGAGTTGTTTACAACGCTATTTACTTTTTGTAACTGTTTTCCTTTTTTTTAAAGCCGGTTTTGTAAAACCGAAAAAAAAACGTTTACAAGAAATGTTTACAAAAAAATTAGGCTTCTGTTAATGGGTCGTGTCCGACTAATTGTTAGTTCTAATTTGAATTAGTTAAAACTTTTTATGCACATTTTTTGAAATTTTTGATTGTTCTTGCATTTATATTTTCTGTGTAGCTGCGCCTTTTACAAAAAAATCAATTCTGTAAGAGGCGCATATGAAACCAATATTAATTATAATATATATATTATTTTAAATAGAATTAATTTTAAATTCTATAACAGCATAAATAGTAATTATATCCCTTCCATTCAAAAGTCGCCTACGCTGCCGTCATAAGGAAGAGTGCGGCATCTAGCATGAAAATTAAAATTAATTTTATTGTATTTTACTCATTATTAGTCCATCCTCTTTAAGAATGTAAAATAAAAATCCCGAATTTTTGGCCCCAAATCTTAACCTTAATTGTCGTATCTACACAAAATTTAGGTATCATTTCAGGCTAAAACACAGTATCTACTAAACCTCTGCACGGATTAACTCGTTTCTACTACAACAATAGTGCATTCGGTGTCAAGTTTAGTAGTTTACATAACTATAAGAGCGAGTGAAAATAACACCATAGCCATAAAGAGTCTTAAACCGACTTTCAACACATTCGTTTGGAAACGATTGATTGTTATGTTTGAGTCGTTCCGACTCATTCGTCGGACAAACGAATCTAAACCAAACATAACAGAATGAAGGATTTGTAAACGATTAATGCTGACAACAACATACCATTCGGAGCATAAATTGAATTTAAGATTTTAAAAATTGAAAATTGGAATTGTAGATGTGATGGCAGGATTAGACGGTCGCAATTAAGACTGTCAGAAATTTAAAATTCAAGATGGTTAATGGTGGTGCCAACTAAATTTTTTTTTATTTTCATGAATTTGGTGCTGGAGCAAACACTAGGTAAAAATGGATTGCTGAATCATTGCCAGATATCCAAAATTGTGTAATTTTTTATAATAGTGTTGCAACCTACCAAAATGTATTTTCAAAAGTCTTTAACATGGTTTAACAGTGTTTAGAGGTCGCTGACTTTAAATCTGATGTCACAATTTTAGAATTCCAGATGGTTAATGGTGTTGCCACGTAAAATTTTTTTATTTTCATGAATTTGATGCTGGAGCAAACACTAGGTAAAAATGGGTCGCTGAAAAAAAAAACATTTCTCAATGTTTTTAATTGAATAAAATCAGGGAACAAACAAGAAAAAAAGCGGCTAGTACAGTGTCTTACGCCACAGTTTTTGAATTATTGGTTGATTTTTTTAAATAACCTTATAGTTTATATTTTCCTAGGCTTTTCTTTTCTAAAGAATAAAATTTTTATAATTATTTCATCCCTTTTTCATAAAATATTGCCTTTTTATTGAGAGGCGTTTTGCTTCGTTTTTTGAAAATTGTAAATGCCGCACTCTTCCTTATGACTGCAGCACGGACTTCTAAACGATATCTTCCCACACGTTGATTTATTTCCTGTTCCTTCATACTTTACTAATGATTTTTACTTGTCCAATTTTTACTGTTGTTGTTTGTTTTGGGCTTATTTCATTTTATTGGGCGATATTTCATTGGGGTCTATTACATTTTTTTATTATTTTTTTTATTATTATTTCATAATGAAATAAGCCCCAAAATTTTAGGTTTTATTTCATTTCCATTCCATTTCCATTTGGGTGTTTTTCCCATTTCATTTGGACATAATTTCGTTTTGGCATTTTGTGGCTTATTTCATTTTTGTTAGGGCCTTTCTAGTTGGGTGTTATTTAATTTTTTTCGTTGGGGCTTATTTCGTTTGGGGGCTATTTCGGAGAGCCTTTCATTTAATTATGAAATAACACCCAACGAAAAAATGGAATAAGCCCCAATGAAATAACCCAAAAAAAAAAAAAAAAATGAAATAAGCCCTAATAAAAAACGTTTAAACTTAACATTAAATTATCCCCAAAATAAATGAAATAGCCCCTAATGAATAGTCACTACTGTTATTCAGCTGTACACTAGATAATTTTGTGGAAAGCTTAACATTTTGTAAATTTTGATAATTTTCGGCGTTATTTTTTCCATGTAGCTGTGCCTTTTACAAATTATTCATTCTGTAAAAGGCGCATATGATACCTATTACACCTCTTCGATAATCAAAATAGAAGAAAATTAAATAACCCCCAAATAAAATTAAATAATTCCTATTTTTATGGTATGAAATAAGCCCCACATCGAACGAAATAATTAAAAAAAAAGATTGGGGGTTATTTACCAAGAAAAAATTAAATATTTCCCAAAAATGATGAAATAACCCCCAAAAAAAGAGGCTTATTTCATATTCCCCCAAAAGTGTATTGGAATTTTTTTGGTCTTATTTAATTTTTTTTTCAGGCTTATTTCATTTGGCGGATATTTCGTAGACCCCAACTTCTCAAAAAAAAAAGAATTCACTTGGCATTTTGGCACAGGGTAATGCGGATAGCGAGTCAATCCAAAAGCTGGTGATTCTTTGGGTCAAGACAAGAAAAACATCGTATTGGTGGTAGGCCTATTCTCACCCTCCTCCTAGTTACAAGTAAAAGTATGTAAAAAAGTCAAATCTTAAGTCAATATCACTTTTTAAGCAATAACTTTAAAAGTATGATAGCTGCGTAAGATTTAAGACCAGTTTTGGAAATTGAATTTAGCAGTTTGAGTAAAAATCAAAATGAATTGAAGTTTTCTTTTACGTTAAAGAAATAAGAGTAATGAAATAAAAATATTTTTTTTTTTACAAAAATTATTAGTACGAGTGCGATTTACTCGAAATTTTATCTCAGAAAAAAATTATTTTTATTACGTTGTTTTATGCTCTCAAGTCTTCTCAAAAATTTGTTTATAAAAAACTTTTACCTCCGATCAACAGATTATGTGATTTTGGAGTTTCAACCCGAATTGTCCCAGCCGCTCCATATGAAGCCACAGAATATGCTCGTAAAGTTTATTTAAGCTTTGATTGGGAGAAAGTTATTTCATTGCACTTAAGATGTCTTTTATTTCTTAAAACGTGGTTTTTTAAGATCTAGTAATTTTTGTAACTCTAGGTTGCATAAATTTTCACCAGGCTCTTGATAAAGTCCATTAAAAAAAAACCGCAGATAATAGCAGTTTTTACAAACATGATAATGAAAAATATTTTTGAAGAATATAAATCATAAGAAGAATGAAGAAAAATTTTTTTTTTAATTTTTACGCAAATTTTTTGCCACTGATAAATATGTGCTTAGAATAAAAAATAAGCATATACTTTCCTAAATAATCTTTTTTGATACTTTTTTACTTTTAGTGCAAACAATACAATGATTTTCTTTGCCGGCCCCATATGCAGCCGCTGGGAGCAACTGGGTATTTGACTTTCAGAAAATGATATATGCAGTTGCGCCCAGCGGTTCCATATGGTACCGCAATAGTAGATTGCTTAAAGCAGACACAGCTTTTGCAAAGGTTAAAAACATTTGTAAAGTTAAAACTAAAAGAAAATTTGTTTACTGGATATAACTCTTTTGCATTTTCAAGCAATGCTTTTTTAACATTCGCCTTAAATTTGGTTTGTGGAAACACAGAAGTTGTGGACAGTTTTTTATGGACATGGTTTTTTGTGAACAGCATGTTTTTGGCCAAAATGCAAATAAAAAAATAATGCATTTTCAATGTATGCTTTCTTAACATTTGCCCGAAAATTTTGCCTGCGGCAGCTAATAAATTAAGAAATTATAGATAATTTTCTGATTATAGGTAATCCGAAAAACAGATTCAGAATGAAAACAAGTTTTTTTTTTCAAATCCGTCAAACTGATAGTCATGTATTTTTTTTTTTTTACGTGTAAAACTATTCTTTGCCATAAGATAATTATGCGTACCAAATTTTATTGACCTGGGATAATTTTTTTGGTAAAAAAAACCAGCTTGCCGATTTCGGTTATATTATAGGAAGGCGTATTAGTCGGCCGATTTGGTTTATTTTAACATCAACAATTGCTTTCTGTAAAATAATTATGCATGCGAATTTTTATTGATCCTGGATAATTTTTGCGGAAATACACCAGATTACCTATTTCAATTGTATGGGAACTGAGCGTGTCATACGTCCGATTTAAAGAAGATTTTGTAAAAACAAATTCATTATCATAAAACTCATTCTTGCAAAATTTCATGATTCTAAAGCAATTCTTTCTATTTTTGTCCCATCGCTATATGGGCTCATCACACTGTGCGGCATTGCTCCGGAAGCCCCTAGTCCAAGCCATGAAACGAAATGCTAACGACATTACAGAATATACGTTACGTTATGACAGCCTGAATCATTGGCTGACACCATCAGCTATTAAAAGAAGATGCGTTGCTGATTGTTGCACATCCCGAAGCAGCACTGAATGTTATGTTGGTTTGTGCATTCCTTGCTTCGAAAAATACCGCACACTAAAATAAACACTCAATTCAAAATCACTTATTTCTTATTTATTTTTCTTTGTATAAAAAAAAACCTATAATATAGTTTTCTTTTCTACTTATTGTTAATAAGAAATACTAAAATACCCAAAACTTATTCTGTTTTTATTATTAACCGACTTTTTTAACCGTAAGTTGGTCGGTTTCTGTTTTTTTTTTTTTTTTTTTTAAATGTATGTACATCGATAACTCCTAAACCATATGCCTGACTGCCAAAATTTTTGGTGAACAGATCTATATCATAAGCATGGAGGTGCCCGTAAAAAAGTGGGCGGTATTCGAGAACTGGGCGTGGCAATAATAGATCTCGCAATAATAGATGCTACTGTATTTCGAATAATATTGACACTAGCAATTGAATGTAGGGGTAGGCACAATTATTACAAATTACGGGCAAGAAAATGGGCGTTATTCGACAAATGGGCGTGGCAATATTAGAAAAAGAATATGTCTCGAATAATATTGATACTATGGAACAGCAATTTAGTACAAAGGTAGGCATTACTATTACAAATTATGGCCAATAAAGTGAGCGTTATTCAACAAATGGGCGTGGCAATATTATAAAAACACTGTATCTGGAATAATATGGACACTAGGGTACTGAAATTTAGTGTAGTAGTAGGCACAATTATTACAAATTGCCGTCAAGAATATGATCGTTATTTGACAAATGGGCGTGGCAATATTAGAAAAAGAGTATATCTCGAATAATATTGATACTATTGATCTGCAATTTGGTGTATTTGGTATGTGGTATATTTGGTGCAATTAGTTAAAATTACGGTCAAGAAAGTGGGCGGCATTCGACTACTGGGCGTGGCAATATTAGAAAAACAGTGTATCGCGAATAATATTGACACTAGGACACTGAAATTTATTGTAGTACAGGGGTAGGCAGAATTATTAAAAATTACAGTCAAAAAAGTAGGCGTGATTCGATAAATGGGCGTGGCAATACTAGATAAACACTATCTCAGTAAATATTGACGCTGGGGTACTGAAATAAAGTACAGGGGTATGCACAATTATTGAAAATAACGCTCAAGGAAGTGGGCGCTTATTTAACAAAGGGGCGTGGCAATATTAGAAAAACACTTTATCTCAAATAATATTGACACTAGGGTAATAAAAGTCGTTACAAGAATGGGTATAATAATTTCAAAACACGTGACATCTGGTTTAAATTTAAGGGACAGATAGTTGAAATAACCAACAAACTTTCAGAATTTAATAGAACAAGTTTTTTCAGAACAATTATATTTATGTTTATACACTTTTTTCGAAAATTTATCATATTCTCTAAAAAGGAAAAGTAAAGTAAAAAATAATTTTAATTTCTTTGTCATATTTGATATTTTATTTAAACATTTTATTATATATGATATCTTATTATTTTATGACCATATAATATGACCAAGAAATCAAAATTATTTTTTACTTTGTAGTGATTTTGTAGTCGGTTGTTTTTCTATTTAAAAAATTTTTCTCTTTGAAAAGTGAAAACCTCAGTTGTGCCCAGCGATCCCATATGGAACCATGCTTTCCAAAAAACCTAACCAACCAATGGAAAATTTAAAACGATTACATATATTTATGCTTTATATAGCCGATTGATCTTAATTTATGCAAAAAAACCAAAAACTTTAATAAAAATAGTTGTGGTACAAATAGGGGTAAGTTGTGCTCAAATTACCTATGAAAAGCAAAACAGCTCACATGGGTATGTAAACAAAAGTAAGCAAAAGGTACTATCACTGAGATGTTTTTGTTGCACGATCAACAGAACGAGAGTGAAATTAAAATACAATGATTACCGTTATAAATACAAATTTTTTTATTTTCGTTCGACTCGTCACGTCCTTCTAGTACATTATCAAGGTAAGATACAATTTGAAATTTATAAAACTGTGAATTTAAATAAATCACATACAGAGCAATTACAAAATGATCTTGACAATTCGTGAATACGCAGACATGATTTTTGTATATGGATACTGCAATGAAAACTCTTTCATGCCGGTGTTGGAGTACCACAGAATATATGCTAATCGACGAACACCTTGCAGACCAGCATTTGCAAATGCATTTCCGCGATTATGCAATTGAGGGTCTGCATTTTAATTGCTCTGAGTCTTATTTATTTTAATTCATAGTCTTATGAATTTCGAATTGTGTCTTACCTTGATAATGTACTAAAAAGAAGTAACGAGTCGTACGAACATAAAATAAAAATTTGGTATTCTTCACGGTAATTATAGTATTTTAATTTCACCCTCATTCTGTCAATCGTACAATAAAAACATCAAGTAAATCGCACTCGAACTACTTAGAGCCGGTTTCACGATCATTAGTTAACCAATTGGTTAACTAGACTAAAGGCTGTTAGTTAACTATGACTTTTCATGATTTGGGTTTCACAATGCTTTAGTTAACTAATGGCAATTTTGTTAAAAAGATATGGCAATACTGTTGTTGTGAATTAATCACAAACGAAGCAAATAACCACTGCATACTTCTAGGCTCTACCTTTTGTGCCATACAACAACTTTGAATTTCTGAATTGAAGACCAATGCCAAGTCCAAGTGCAACTGCATAAAATTGCAGTATCAGCATTAATGCATAAACCGTTTAAGCTATGACGCGTGCCATAACTTAAACGGTAACAAGCGAGCAGCTTAAATAACAAGCAATACCACCAGCATGTTGTTGTTGCCATTGTAGTGAGAAATAAACTGACACCGTTGTGCCTTCTGCACCGGGAACAAAATGCATTGGCAGCATTTTGCACTCTGCTTACATTGCACTCTGTCAGAGCTTGCCGCAACCTTCCAAAACATATTTTTTTGTCGAAAGCACCTTCGATGTTCATAAATGTGGCCATCGCAATGCCTCCTGAAAATAACTTATTTTAAGTCACTACTTATTCGTGAAGAGCACTCTCCGTAGACCTACCTGCTCTATACGCATGTTGGCATCTACTTAGAGGATTATGCATCAGCGAAGTGTTCTGAAGACAGTCAACCATCACTCTTTCCATCGTTTTCAAGAAAAAAGACGTAAGGCTGATCGGTTTGAACGACTTCGCCTCCGCGTAAGCCTCTTTTCCGGGCTTCGAAAGAAAGACAACTTTCTCCTCTCTCCATACTCTCGGAACGTACCCAGTCGTTAGACAAGTAACGAATATATCCCACAGCCTAGGTGCAATGAGATCTTCCCCCCATTGCATCATAGCCGGAAATATACCATCCATCCCTGATGTTTTGTACGGAGCAAATGAGCGTATAGCACTCCTTATCGCGTCCATAGTGATATTTCTTTCGGCTTCCAGTCTGTCAACCCTGTGCATCCCTTTCTTCAAGGGTGTCTACGGGTCAATAGACCTAAAACTTCCAGGAAATGCACCTCCATCAGAACTTGTATCTACTGCTTCAGGTTCTCTGCCATTATTCCATCCATTTTTCGCATCAGTCCCACTTTGGAGAACGGATCTTTTGAAACCATATTCTGAAGCCTATATACTTCTAAAATAGTTTCCATCCCAGAGCAGAAGCCTCTCCACGACTGCCTTTTATGGTGTCGTATGAGGTACTTCAGTTCCCTTTTCCGTGGCTTGTAGTCTGCCCATGTTTCTGTGGCTCCCCCTCTCATGTGTAGATTGAATGCCTTCTTAACCTTCTTCTTCAGAGATTCGAGTTCTGTGCACCACCATGGCGTCGGATTACTCTCGTCTACTGAAGATATAGGACATGCCACCTTGTAAGCCTCGACCATGGCCGAACTAAGATTTTTGACATGGCTTTCCACTTCCGCGGTATTCCCTGGTACTTTTATAGCCTTTTGGGTCAGTGTTTCCCTCAACTTCGTCTTATACTTCGTATTTTTAATAATCTTGACCTTCCTGCTATGCCGCTGGCGTCGGATTCCGTACTTGAATTCAAACTGAATGGATCTGTGGTCAGACATGGTTAGCCTATCCACGACCCTCGAATTTTCTATTCTGTTCATCTTTCTGTAAATGAGAATTACATCAATGACTTCCGCTCGCCTTGTATCAACGAAAGTCGGCTGTGTTTCTCTATTTACTACCAACAGATTGTACCTCTTCAAAAATTCAAGCAATTGCTATCCTCTGTCATTGTTGTTGATGCTTCCCCACGCAGTATTGTATGTACCATATAAGCACCTGCACCAACCCCAATTCTCACACCGGTGAGATCCAGGGAACATAAAATAAACGAAATGGCCATTTCAGGCCTTGAAAGGACTTTAACTGAGCTTCATTTGATCAATTGTGTTGTGAAATGTTTGAACACATATGGTCGAGAACTGGGCCAACAAGTTTTATGCCGACTCCGAACGGCTTATGTTCTCAAGAAGCTTTTCATGGCAGTTTTTACTCTCTGAGGTTTGCCATTGTCTGCAGAAAGGTGACGGCCGAACACAACAATTAATTCAATTGAAAAAACTTTCTGTGTCAGTTGGGATTTCAACCTGGGTTTTCTGGTGTATGGGCCATACACTCTACCCACTACGCCATGGCCGCCACAATATAGGTGTGGAACATAGGTGTCCGGGGAACATAGGTGTGGCATATGTACCGCTAGTATACCATATCTCACCAAGATACAAGTCCTCCGCCTACCATCTGTTACCGGGTGGTATAGCGTGGCCTTCCGCTCTGAGAGAGCTTTAATTATATTGTGAAGAATCCAAGGTTCTTGAAGCATTGCTTTGTCAATTCCATCCTTCTCCATGCAACGCATCATCATTGCTGATGCTGCCCTACAATGGTGTAATTGAGCTGACACACTGGTACGTAGCTTTAAAAGTGAAACTGATGTCGAAGCTTAAAAAGTAGATAAAAAATTTATAAATAACTGTTCTTGATTGATCGACACTATTTCTAGACTTTAATCTTATCTTAAATACTGTTAAGCTATTCTAACGGCTATTGAGTGACAAGCCTTTCAAAGTATTAATGCACCAGCAATACCCGGTGTGAGTTCCTAGACCTGGCAACTATTTTGGAAATTAATATTTATTTTCAAAACTTTTATTAGACCCTTTGTTTAACTCTACGCTCATTGTCCAATGGCCTTTTCAGTATCCCAGTAGCAGGACATCACCACATAGTAACTTTATTCTGATTTCCAATGTTCTGTGACTTGCTTGGGCTTCTTTAGCTATTCTATATCGGAAATTTTGCGCGTATGGGCAGAGCCTTATTTCCTCGTCCATTGCCCGTCCCTGTTTTCTAGTAGTTCGAGTTGGACATCACCAGGTGGTAATTCCATTCTGAGTTTCAATGTTATGTGACTTTTACTTCTATAGCTATTCCATATCAAAAATTTGGGTTGTATGGGCGAAGCCACTCCTCGTTTTCCAATGTTCATGTCAGTTTTCCGATAGAAACGTAAGTTGCCTTCGTAAGTTTTATTGTTATGCGACATTTAGTTTCAAAGCTATTCGATATCAAAAATTTTAATTATATGGTCAGAGGTGGCACGTCCCCTTGTCCAATGCGCTCCCCATTGGTTCGATCGGCACTAAACTTCACAGAAACACTCTCAAGACTTTTGTTACAGTTTCCTGGAAATGTCATAAACATTTGTTTAGCGGTTTCGAAATCTATACCTAACATACACACCGACATACATACATCCATTTTTATATACATATATAGATAGATAATACTCACTAAAAGTCTTTGGTTGAAGTTTTTCATTGAATGCTTTAAATAAATCTGCAAGCACTTCTGGAGAAAACTTTTGGAGAAATTTTAAAAGTTCTGCAAGCACTTTTGGAGAATACCAAAGAAAGCATTCCGTTAAAATCTATTCGGCCGTTCACGTCTTGTTATATTTTTCGTTGTGGGTAGGTGTGGCAAATTCCTTATAGCTCTCAATCGCCTAAATGTTATCAGAATCATTGGATTCGTATTTTGTTCAAATCGATTCAGTCGTTCACTTTTTATTTTGTTTTTCAATAAAGTAGGCATGGTAGGTAGGCGCGAAAAATAATACTTTCTAAAGCTAATATAACAATTAGACACCTTTTGTGTTGAGGTCGGCTGATCCGTTCTCATATTATTATCTAGGCGTGCACAATTTCGCATAGCTTTTGTTTTTTATAAAATCACATCGCTTTGTGTTTTTTCCGAGCAAATCTCTTGAGCATTTCTTGCTATTTTATGTTTTTAGCATTTATTTTTCGTTGAAAGTGTGCGAGGCAAATTAAATATAGCCTATGTTCCAACTGGATACCATAGCTATCCAATAGTAAAAGAATTATTAAAATAGCACCTGCCGTTCTCAAGCTTTGCGGTCCAGAACATACTTGGTTACTCTTTTATATAATAGTATAGATTACTAAGTATATAGATTGTTAGTACCTCAATTGAATTTAGGATAGTAACAAACTTTTCATATTCATCCATACTTAAATTTTGAATAATTTTAATTGTTGTTACTGATGTTTCTGAAACACCTGCAACTTATTATGCTGAGAGTATCTTATTAAATTTGTAATTTTATTAAATATGTTGCAAATATTTTCAAGAATTCCATCAACCATGTAGTTCGTTGATGGGGGTTTCTTGGCAAATAATTGCATTACTTTAAATATCTATTAAAATATTACTAGCCAAGAGCTTGGCTTTAGAATCAGCTCCCCAGCTGCCTGAAGGAAACTGAAATAAGAACCAGTTGTGGAAAATCTGTGCAAGGATTGTGCTGCCAGGTGCAGCTGACACAAAAGATTTGTTGCACACACAGACGCATGGATGTTCAAGGATTTGTGTGGACATTTGTATGCTTGCTATGCATTTGTACCTGAGCTTCATGTTTTAATGTACACATTCATTTTTATATTTGCCATCTGCTGACATATGTCAGGATGTGCACATGTTATCATTATTTTGTAATAATGTCAACGCACACAAACACAACTCAAAATAAGGAAGAAAATATTCAGATATGTACCAATATACAATATATTTCAATCTCAAACAATTGTATTAATGCACGTTATATGTAGATGCTTAGAAACAGCAAATCAACAATTCCAAAATTATCTTTGCGCTTATATGTAAAAATGTGACAAAAAGTTGTGGCAAAAGTTAAATCTACGAAAAAATTAAACAATAAAAATCAAATTCACATAAAACATAAAACATAAAACATAAAACACAATTCACAATCAAAAACACATAATTTGTACTGGGGACTACAAGAACGTAGATCTCTCGAATTACTCCCTTTTGAGCACCCGGGCTACCAGAGTATCTCAAATTACCAGGTCCATGCCTAGCCATCTGTGTTTTTCCAATTATTTGCGAATATTTCGAGCTATCAGGTACCAGAGCCATACTCAGGTATCCGGGCTTTTTGGGTATTTCGGGCAACCAAGGTATTTTAGAGCTTTTCAGGTAGTTCAAGCATACGTTTGAAAATTGTATTTCAAGGTTCGCAATAATTTGATGAAAATAGTTCTAAGCTCCCCAGGGTAACTTCTTGAGGAGTAAAATGTATTACCGAGTCCTATTATTTTTCGCTCCCAACATTTTTCACAACATACCCACCCTTTTCTTTCACCCTTCTGGGGCTTCTCTAAGAAAATAGAAAAGAGACCCTAGATCGGCCAAATGTATGAGCTGGTGCTATAATTTTCTTCCTTTCAACATATCATTCATATCTCATCTAAAACTCCGCCAGGTTAGCAACTTAGTTGCGGCTGCCTGTCCCCAGCCAGGATAAAGTAGGATGGTAGGACATATCCTACAAACATAAAAACTGATAGTGCCAACCAATAGCTCGGGGTGGCGCCCATCTTGGTAGCAGGTCATATTCGGTATATTGATATGAAACAAGCCTGCGGAAGTATAGCAATTGACCTTAAAACTTGTTAGTACGGGGACAGTCTTAACCCGTCAAATTGGGTAGACCCTATCTATCCACCGCACTGGGACCTTAAATCGGCTGGTTAAAAATGGATGTGAGTGTTTTGGCATGCGTGCTTCATATGTCGATGCTCTGGCTTTCCTTGGGGTTTGCTTGTCGATGTTTTGACTCGCCCCCTCAAACTGGCACGGCAGTCACTGAGGAAGAAGTGTAGAAAGGAGTTGTTTAAACTGGAGTTCTCATACTGAGCACGGCAGTCCCTGAGAAAAAGGCCAATACTCTGTCTGGATGTTGAGATCCTTAGATCATCCGGACTGCCAGAGTAAGTGTGGCAATAAAAGGTCCTCCTCTGTAGGTACCAGTCATGAATAATAGTTTGCAACTGAGACGGCAGCTGTGAACTGTTAAAATGGCCCTTTCTGTGCTCATTGAGCACAGTCACGTATAAAAATGCACTTCTTCGTAATTGCATTAGTGTATTTATGGTCTTTTTGCGGGGATGTTGTGGATCCTCATTGACGGGATCGAGTTGCTCAGATGACTGTCGTGGGCTGGCCCTTCGGGGAGTCTCGTACTGGTTGTGGTTGTGTGAATGCTACACAGGTCTACGACCGGGCTGGCATATCTGTCTTAATATGCAAGAGATTGGGATAGGTCTCGACTTCACCAGTAGATGGATTCTAAGTACGTCCCTACTGAAGTCCAAACTGGTACTGCTATTACGGGCAGCATGTAATTTATTGCATAATGCTCCTAATCAGCAGGGCACTGGGTGATGCTTTGTGTTTGTGAAACAGCTTCCATGTTCGTGTTGCCACACCGGATGCCCCGTATGTTTTACTAGTTAAAACATAAATGGGTACATGTTGTAGTACAACACATAAATTCTGGTTGTCTGTTTCATGAACTATTACCCTAGGTCTGGAAGACCCAAGTACTTAAGCCTTGCGGCAGGTGTACTTGTTAAACCAAATTCCAATATCTCATCTCAATTAACCCCTTCAGGGATCCAAAGTATGAGCTGGTCCTATTATTGTTACTTTTCAATATTTTTGAAGTGAAACTTTTATAGCCGCGTATACAACAATACGGCGAGCTAGATGGGGGGTAAGACCAATGAAACGAAATCGTTCTTATGAAAACAACAACACAGTTGTATAAAAACAAAAAAATTACTATTTAAATGTTTGTTTGCTTCCACTGAGGATTGAACACAGTACTATGTGATCCACAGTCGGCTGTTTTAGCCACTCGTCCACGGAGACATATTTGTTTGAGTAGCTCATACTTATGTTAAATATTTCAATCAGTAGTAATTTTCTTTATTTTATGATTGAATTGAGTCTTTCGTTCAATACTCTGAAAGTACAATACGGTCTAAAAATTTGAATCTGAACGTAGCTTATTTTCAGAATATTATCATATTTTTAGGCATGTCTCAAATTGAGTTTTGATAAATTCAGAAAGCAATTTTTGAAGTAGGCATTGCATTGATTGAATTGTAAACAGCACATGCTGCAATATTAACGAATACAACTTTGAATCTAAAATTTGTTTTATTCTTTGATCTGTAAATTTTCAAATGAATACCATATTTATCATATAATTGAGATGCAGTTTTTAACACACATTTATATCACATATAATATTTGATCACACAACCTAATGGTTGCAAGTTCTTTCATTATTTTATGAGTAATCGGACTACTTATTCCGCTTTTAAATAAATTAAACAAACTTGCAGCATAAGCCAGACTTGCAAAATATTCTTTAACGCGTCTGACTTGTATTAAATAACAGACTTGCTGGATATTCTTTAACTCAACTGCACTGGCTTCGTCAACATTAAAAAAAAAAAAAAAACAGAACAAGAAAGCAACGAAAGCAGTTGAACACGCGATAACCGATAACTCTTATCTCTTGTATTTCTTGTCGAAAAATCTTTAACGCGTCTGGTTTGTGTTCGTTCATTAAAAAATTTGCCTAAAATTCTTCAACCTTTCTGCTTTGTGTTCGTTCATGTTTTCTCTACAAAGGCTTATATTTCGAGGTATCTTTTTCGTTGAAAGTTACAATATATATCATTTTAAGAAGTTAGCGTTTTAATGGACTGCAAGACTGATATATCAAAGAGTACAAAGCGGAAAAAATCTGATCCGAAAAAACCTATAAAATAAAAGCAAAGAATATATAAAAATGGAGCACAATTTTTTTTTCATATTTATGTCTTGTTTGTTGACGAAACTTCCGCAATGATTCAGTAATATATTCATGCACGAAAAATCTCAACATTTCTGTATTGCGTTCGTGGGAATTTTATATGAGATTTTCGTCAATGAAATGTATGGCCGAATCAGCATGTTTCGTCAAAGATGAAGAAAAATCGTTCATGAGTTGTTTATCAATTCTTTAAGACTTGGACTACTCGGAAATATCGTCGCAAATGCAACATAAAATACGATGCAAGTCTTGTACCGAAAAACGCATCAACATTTTTAGCTGTAGGGACGGTTAAATAAACTGAAACAAGTATGCGCGGTAGTATAAGGTCGGTGCTTCTGACCACGAAGCAAAGATTTAGTGTTCCTTTCTGCAGTTGAAGTTTTGTGCTTTTTTTAATTAAAAATATTTACAATTATACTGGCAGTTTTTGACTTTTTTTAAGAAAAATTGAAAATAAATTATATAAGTAACGTCCGAGTTATAGCGATTAATCATTATTTTCGATATTCACTAAATTTTGTCATCAATCCTATGAAATAAATTGAAATAAGTATGCTATGCTTGCTTTCGGGTTTGTTCTTACGATGCGATGGTAGCACGTTCAACTTGCAGGCGAATTGTACGCGGTTCGATGCGAGTACGGAAATGGAAAAAATGCATTATTACCGTCAGAGGTTTTGCGATAAATTGTTTCTTGTAAATATTTTTAAATAAAAATATAATTAACAAAAAAATAAAACTGCAAGCACTGTCGTATGTGCGATCATGAGGATCGAGCCTTGGTACTACTTAAGTCATCAAATTAAAATAATAAATCCTCTTAATAACCAACTGTGTCCAAAAAAAACTGCGATCAAATTTTGTACGTAAATATTGAAGCTTTCAGTAACTGTCAATAAACAAAAGGTACAGTTGATATTTCTAATTATATCACCATGTTGAAAATACTAGTACTGGTATGAAGGCAGACTGCTTTTTAATCATGTGGTTGCACTGAAGGAAGGAATGTTAATAAATTAAATTAGTAATCTTCCCAGAAATTTCATTTTTGAGTAACAGTTTCTCTTCTACCGTGCGTGGCGGCCACACACATCTTTTTTTCTAAGCCCAGACATCCCCTATCTGTCACCATTCTGAGGAGCACCATATAAAAAAACACAGGTGCGTCGTTGGACACGCGAGAGAAGCCAAGCTTTATAGCAATTTCATAGGTTTGACCATTTAATGGTTTTATTGTAATGCAGCTTAGCTGCAGAGCGAATGCATGGTAGACTTATGCATAAGCTGTTTCGTCTTTTGACATAAATGCGTAATTTTTTGAGTGAAATGATAGTATATCATTTGCAATGATGTGAATGATGAGATGAAAGCAGGATGAAATCAATGTTTGACCGCAGAAAATACTTCAATTGTGGAATATAAATACATGTGTAAAATAATGGCTTTATCCATGACGTGAAAAGGCAGAAATTTAATATGAAATTTAGATCAAAATGTATTTGAGGCGAAAACTAGGGCCCTGATTTTAGTCCTCACAACTTCTTTAAACGAAGATTTCTTTGTGATATTCTATGGAAGGATGGAAGTTCTTTGTTCAGCTTAATTTGATATTTAATTCAACTAAAAAAAAAAAAATTAAAAAGTTGATGAAAAAGCAGATCTTGGTTTAGTGTTTGATTCTAAATATATTTATGCTATTAAGCTATTTTTAAAGCTTACTCTCTTTTAGCATTTGTAATGCGCAATAGCTCTGATTTATCAGATCCTTTTAGTCTGATCCTCTTTTGTCCGTTCAAAGCTGAACTACGCTATTGTTATCTGGAGACCGTATACATCACATAATAATCGCCCTGAGTGAAAATTTACTCCTTTTGCAGTTCGTCCACTCAATCTAAGTGATAAAAACTCCACGTACAGTAATTGTTGCAAGCTTTCAAATCTAAAAACACTACATTGCAGAGGTACCATTTTATCGCTGCTATTTATATAAGACATAATTACTGTTTCAGTAGATTGTCCTACTCTTTTTCAATCAATACATATTAACGTCCCTTCCAGGAGTTTAAGATTTTGTGAAACTTTTTATAATAGTATCAAAGAAACCAATTATGCTTTTTATGATCCCATTTCAAGAACATTTACTGAAATAAACCTTATCTCAAATTCTCCGGAATTATTTATATTTTAGTGTGTAGGAGAAAATTGCTTACTTCATCTAAATTTTAACATATCTGCGATATTAGCAGTAAAAAACTAATAATTTTTTTCATTTTATACCGAATAATAAAGGCGTCTACATAATTAAGAAACCTTAAGGGATTGGGTTAAAAAAAAAAAACAAAATGTTAGTCTTAGAATAGAAAAAAACAGATACCAACTAAAGTAATAAAATAATAATGATTTTACAGAAAAAACTGCTATGCTTTGAATTGCAGAACTTATATTGCTTTCTGTACAGCTATTGACCTTGTATGCTTCTACATGAATGTTTCAATCCCTTGCCATAGCTTACTATCCCCATCCCATCCCAACCGCTCTGGCACGCTTATCCCCTTCAATGCTGCTGTTGCGGTTATTATTATTATATTAAAATATTAAATATTTAAGCTAGCATTTTACCGACTACGTGAATGCTTTTTTATCAGCTCAGTTTTTAATTTTCTATTTTCTTTTCATACTAGCAGGTATAGTAACCGCACCCGATAACCACATCACTGCCAACGCCAGCTTTGAGCAAGCTAAAAACAAAGTGACAACGACATTGAGATGAAATTTTATTTTATTTATCTTAATAAAGGGTAGAGTAGACTGTAGGGTGCGATGGAATGGTAATGTATATGATATTATAAAAAAAAAAGATGTAGTTGTCTTGTCTTTTTAATAAATGTTTTATCAAGCCAAGAAAAAAAAAAAACCAATAAAAACAGTTTGACAAATTTTCTCCAACTTATGAGTTTCCGTAATCTATAAACGTATCTTAGGGATACAGTTACTTGTAACCATTATATGTTTTTCCTTGTGTATATTTATGTGTGTGCTTAAGACTTGTGAACACTTGAAACAGTAAAAAAAAAACAATAAAAATAAAAGAATCATTTCGTAAAGCGTTTTATGTTGCCCAAATTTTCGGTGAAGCACAATACAGGAAATGATTATGCAAAGAAAAAAAGCAATAAAAAAAAAAACAACAACAAAGGTTTAAAAATATTCACAGAAATATCATGAGATTAAATAAAGTTCTTTTGTGACTTCAGATATCTTTGAAGTTTTGGGTTGCTTATTTGAAGTCTTCTAAAATTCAAGTGGATTCATGAAATTTGAAAGGATTTCAAAAAAAGCTTCTCATTTCACCAAAAATGCTCTTTATTTTTGGAACTGATCTTGAAGAGGTAACAAGAGGTTATTCTTCCTAAGTCTTTTAAAGCGTTTATTTGAAATATCAAAACAATCCATCATATTAAATAACTCCAAATGAATGGCAAAATGAGGTTTTGTCTATTTGATTATTCTTTTTCGTTTATTGCTTCAAAAAGGGTATTATAGCCCAGCAGTTAATTTGGAGTCAATTGAAAAAGTGAACTAGTTAATTCTAGCGCAATTCGAAGTAGCTCTGATAAAGTACAAAACGTGTTTAGTGTAGAACAGTTCACTTTGCTTTTCTTTTCAAAAGTATTGCTGAATTTTGAAAAATTTAATAGAATCTGAGGGCGAATTCTGAAAAACGCTAAAGCTAAATCTCCATCGCTATAGCTAAATTTGTAGTTTTTAGCGATAATTGCGATTCTGAAAAACTCCATCGCTTATTTTCATGCCTAAAAATTCGAGATTGAACTAACTTTTAACGAAGAATAAAATCTAAGCTGTCATCGCCCAATTTTTAGCGATTGATGCGATTCTGAACTTTTTTTAGCGATTTTCAGAAACTCTAATTTTATTTTTAGCTATAATTTTGGGGTCCAATATTTCGCTGTCGCTTAATTTGAAATGAAAAGGTTTGTGAATGAAAATCATAATTTTGATTTATTTATTTAGAAAAATTAATGCTTCGTCTGCTTTGAATGTTTTCAAAGATATACATATTTAAAGCAGTTTTCTTCGAAACTTGCTATTTGTTTTTAGCAATTTTATTAACATTTTTATAGGTTTACCTCTTGAAACTTCAGAAAAATTTATTAAATGAATTGATAGCTTACACTTTTATTGGCTTGCAAGTTTTGTTAAAATTAGTTAAAATTGATTGTTACAAACATTGAATAAAAATCCCACGCCTACCTTCTATAGGAAGTGACTTTATGAATTGACACATAACCATTGATGTATAAAATAACCTCTGAAAATTTGTTGAAAATTTTGAGTAATTTAATGAAAACTACGCGTATAGTAACTTTTAAAATACTCAAATATGGCTGTAGGGATATTTTAAGTTCTTACTTACTTTCAAACTCTAAATAAAATTTGGTGGGTGAATGTTGAGAAATTGCGAAAGCCATCAATGTTGTTGCAAGTTCACAACACGCTGTAACTAAATATTTATCCATTTGATAATTTTATAGAAGGTGCCCATACTTTTTACCCAATTCCCTATTTTTCATGCAGCAATTGTGTATTTGCTTTTTTTTAATTTAAAACTGCAGCTTCTTAATATTACCCAAAAGTAAGATATATCTAGCTAAGAAAATATTGTGCGCGAGTTTTTTGTATTTATATTATTTCATTGAAAATTTATACGTTTATAAAGAAAAATATGGAACATTTATTGGAAATTTAACAAGACTACAAAAGCATTTGTTCGTCCTCTTCGCTATCGCTTTGGGTGGCTTGTTGTAAATTTCTTTGGCTGAGCAGAAGCTGTTCTCTACGTTTCTGCTTGCTGATTGGCTGATTGGAGCGTGTGCTTGTATGCTGCAGCGCGCTCTCCACCTGATGCGTCAAATTCTCATCACCGCCCTCATCTTCTTCAACCAATCGGTCTGAATCCATGTTGACCACATTTTTGTCGTCCTCATCATCGTCTTTTTAGGGCACCCATTTTATGGTGGACTTTTGTGAACTTATTACGCCCATTTGAGCATCGAGCGAGAAAACTTTAAGATTTTTTGTTGAAGCTTCTCCATCATCTTCACTGTCGGAGCCACCTGATGCAACTTCCTGCCTAAAGTTATGTCCTTTTTGCAAGTATTAGTGTAAATTTTGGAAACTCAAGTGTCGCAGTTTTAGGGACAAGTGATATTCTGCCCCGGCGGTGATTTTATTTAGACGCATGCATTTCGTGAAGCTGACTCACTGACCTACCTCGCGCGTTGCTGCATCTGTCTCGAACAACTCCTTGACACGATCCACCACAAGCTTAGATTAGATTAAGCACAGTTCACAAAGAGTTCAAACCAAATATCATTTGTGATTCTGCGCAGCGCTCTTCCACAGCTGTGTAATCAGTTATTGCTATTTTGCAATCATCAAATGTGCAGAATGTTACACACTCTGTATAATGACCACTGGATAAATACCATGGGAATAGGTTCTTTTTCTGCAGCGGTGTGTATCTAAACCTCATTCTTATCTATGCTCACATCGGGCCGTTTGAAGTGTGCCAGCGCACATAGCGTGGCAATTGAGCAGCAGTCAATTAAGTTCCCTTCATGATTGATTACATTGAGATCTACAAGCAATATCCATACTCTAACCTCAGTGGTAACGTACAGAGTTAGATCTGAATTGAGTCCGTTTCCCCCAGTGAGACGAGAACGCTGCCCCCAAGCGCTGATTCTGCAGTGTTTTTGTTTTTAATTAGAATAAAATGTTTTTGAATAAATTTTGAATAAATTATTTCAATAAATTGTTTGACATAAGAATCGCTAAAACAGCGCTTACTGCGGCCAGTAGTAAAATTAACATTTTTAGCTAAGCGATTTAAAACTCAGAATCGCATTTTAGCGAAATCGCTGAGGAATTCAACGAAGAATTTTTTTTAGCATTTTAGCAATAGAGATTTAGCTTTAGCTAAGCGATTTTCAGAATCTAGCCTCAGATCACTCGTTGTGGTAGAAACCGCGTTGGTGTTGAAAATGCGTTCTGGCTATTTTTTAAAACTAGAGTATGCTAAAGTATAGCATTTTTTCTTAAAAACTATTCGGTGCACTCTTTTTCCCTACTCTGATTCAATACAAAAAAAAAAAAAAAATATGTGTGTGGCCGCCATGCCAAAAAATGGAATTACTGGGAAGATTGCTAATTTATTTTATTAACATTCCCTCCTTCAGTGCAACCAAATGGTTAAAAAGCAGTCTGCCTTCATACCAGTAGTAGTTCAAGAACTGTCTTTTTTCATAAAACCAGCTGTTATTTTCAACATGGCGATATCAAGGAAAATATCTATTGTCCCTTTTGTTCATGAACAGTTGCTGAAAAGTTAAATATTCACGTACATAATTAGATCGAAGTGTTTTTTTTCTACTTTCGTGATACAGTGCTTTATTAAGAGGATTTAAAACTTTAATTTGATGACTTAAGCAGCACCCAGGCTCGATCCTCATAGCACACACGACAGATCTTGCCGATTTATTTTTATTGTTATTTATAATTATTTAAATGAAAAAATTTGTCGAAAAACCTGTGGCGGGAACCTGTACTCGCATCGAACCGCATATAATTCGGCTGCTAGTTGAACGTGCTACCATTGCACCATTGCCTCTCTTGTATCAAAGCGAACAAAATACGAACAAGCCCAGAAGCAAGCACAGTATACATTTTCCAATTTATTTCATAGGATTGATGACCAAAAAAATGTATTGTTTACCTATCATAATCAATAATCGATTATAACTAGGGCTTTATTTATGTGGCGGCCGTGGCGTAGTGGGTAGAGTGTGTGGCTAATACGCCAGAGAACCCAGGTTCGAATCCCCCATCTGACACAGAAAGTTTTTTCAATTGAATTAATTTTTCTGTTCGGCCGTCACTTCTCTGCAGACAATGGCAAGCTTCAGAGAGTAAAAACTGCCATGAAAAGCTTCTTGAGAACATAAGCCGTTCGGAGACGGCATAAAACTTGTAGGTACAGTTCTCGATCATTTGTGTTCAAACATTCCACAACACAATTGATCATAAGAAGCTCGGTCAAAGTTCTTTCAAGGGCTGAAGTTGGCCATTTTGTTTTTTTTTTCTTTATTTATACAATTTATTTTCAAAATTTAAGAAAAAAAAAACGAAAATTGTAAATATTTTTAATTTAAAAAAGCACAAAATTTCAACTGTAGTAAGGACCACTAATCCTTAGCTTCGTGGTCAGAGGCACTGACCTTATGCTACCGCGCATACTTGTTTAGGTTTATTTTACCGCATACACACTTAAAAATGTCGATGCGTTTTTCGTTACAAGACTTGCAGCGTATTTTATGTTGCAGACATGTATATACGAGTATATATAGAAGAAACTCCAACAGATTCATAAAAATTGTGTTTTTCACATATACATTTTCGAACTACAATATTTTAGTAACCAGAAGATTATGTTTTACTTTCGACCAAAGTAGCGTAGTGTCGGTAGTCTCAGCTCAGCTCAGCTGGCCAAAACGAACAACGAAAACGAAAAACAAACAAATAGCATCTCATATCAAAAAATTTATGAGAGTGTTTCAACGAAATAAAACTAAACAAAGCAGAAAAAGCGAAAAGAAATATTACAGCCATCTAGTGTTAGATATGCTGGCAATTTTTCAAAAGTATCGATTTAGTTTTTACAGCTGACCCTGCACTTTTGTTGTTTTTTTTTCGTCCCAGCCTAATAAAACATTTTCCTTACAAAAACTATGCATATATTAAATTAAAATATTATTAGCTTGCAATCTTCGAAACAAACAACAATCAAATAAAACAATTCAATCAACATTAGAATAATAATTTCGCCTTCTAATTGCAAGTTATATTTTTTGTCATATTCATAAACAACCTCCGCTTGTACGCTTTCTACCGTTCACAAGAAGTACATTCTAGTAGGTAATGTTTTAATTGCTGCAAAAGAATTAGCAACAGCACCAACAGTTGAGCGTAACTACGCAGTAATAGTAGTGATTATGCTTTCTTTCACAGTGTCAGAATTATCCAAACCATGCATCTACCTTCCTTTATTGTACCATGAGTCGAAGCGAGAGTTGATAAAGAGCTGGCAACACTACATATACATGCTAAGACTCCATTCAATCATAAAGGAAAGAAAAGAAGAACTAATTGTTGATTTAAGATGAGTATGATCTACTCTACCTGCTATGCTTCATGGACCAGTGGTTAAAACAGCCAACTATAGATGCGATCATAATGAGTTCAATCCTCGGTGGAAGCAGAAATATGAAAACTTTCTAAATATAAACTTTTTTTGTGTTTATACAACCAATGCGACGAATTGGTGTGTTGTTGTTTTCATAAGAACTATTTCGTTACATCGGTTTCACCCCCAAATCTAGTTCGCTGTATTGTCGTATACGCGGTAATAAGAGTTTCACTTCAAAAAATTCTGGTATATTTACTTAATAGTGCTGCACGCAGATAACTCTAGATGTGTAAAGGCTCAAAAAGTTTCTTTTGTGAAAAACGCATAGATTCGATTCCTGATAAAAACTTTTGAAAAAAAATATTTTTTTTTGGTGAAAAAGTGAAAGATGTTTTGCTAAAAGTTTTTTACATGCAATGTAAATAATATTCACAAAAAAACAATTTTGCGCCATTTTAAACAAAAATCAATATTTTGGGACCTTGCTTCTTTTATATAGCAATAAGGGGTCGTCCATTCATTACGTGAGGCTTTCAGGGGGCAAAGGGTTAAGCCGAATCTCACTCACTCTCACGTGGGGGAGAGGGGGTTCTCACAAAGATTACGTAATTTTTTATCTGCAAAAAACAGTGCAAAATTATGAGATAACTGGGTTAAATTGAGTAAAACGTGTTTCTTTACTAAAATATGACTAAATTTTACACAATAATATTTATCGCGGTTATGAGAGCGCCACAAAGAAGCATAGTAGCCCGTTGACTTAGTCAAGCTCCTGAGCTTCTGTGTGCAAGTTATAACGGTTACAAGTGGCTAAATTATAGCGAGGTTGAAGGAACAGATGATATTTCTGAAAATCACATGGGCATGCTGGTACCAGTAGGCATACTTGGGACCACACATGAGTTCCCATGGACTGAATTAGAATGAATATTCTTTCACCAATTTTTGAAGTACTCATATAAGTATGATATTGTTCGATTTTTTTCGTTATGATTTTAGACCAGGCCCGTAGCCGAGAATTCATCTTGGGGGGGATTTTGATAAAAAATCTATAAGAAGATACCAGTAATAACTGAAAGAAAATTTATGAACATTTTTGAGCAAATCCGTTTTCTTGTTTTCTTTTAAGATTGAATATGCCTGTTTTTAAATGACCATAAGAGAAATGAGAAGAGTTTATTTAATTGTTTTTTTTTACAAATCAATTTTTTTGATTTTTGCCTATGGTTTGTTGAAAAATGGTTCAAATTGAGAATTTTTAATTTCTTTTAAAAGTATTGTTCTGAAAATTAGCACAAAAAGTAGAAATGTGTGTCACAAAAATTTACTTATTCAACAATATTAGTGTGAACGGTAAAAATAGGTTAGATTTCTTACAGTTTATTAAAATCAAAAATAAAATCAGCTATGAAAAATGCAAACACTTTTTAATAAGTTCACCTGGTGAAGCTGTTTTACGATGTGTCCTTACGAATTCGTAACGAAAACGGATTCCAAAATTGAAAAAAATGCGAAATGTTTGTTACAATTTTGTTAAAAATATTTCGAAATTTTTCCGATTTCGAAATCCGATTTCGTTGCGATATCGTAACGAAAATCTTATGAAGGAGTTGACACGACTTTGTAATGAAATATTGTAACGATTTCGTAACTAGTCTTAACGAAAATGTTACGAAAATGTTACGAAAATGTTACGAAAAAGTTACGATTTCGTTCAGACAGTTCGAAAGAAAGGAAATTTCACTCTGTTAGCATTTTAATATGTCGTACAAAGAGTCGCATAACGAAATTTAATATAAATTCGCTTAAAAAGTGAAACTGTTCCGATATTTGCGTAACGAAATTGTAACGATTTCTCTAAGACAGCTCGAAATGGTTACGAATTAGTCAGAATTTCGACATAGTCGTCAACTATGGTTTGCTGGGTAGATATGGCATAAAAAATGTGAAGCTAATTTTCTTCAATTTACAAAATTATATTCGTTGTAGGTATAATTTCATATATATATTTTATTGGATATCAGGGACTTTAGAGCATTGAAACTGATTTTTTAATATACAAACTCCTTGGAGATGAATTCCAATATAATGGTTATGACTCTTATAAGCAAAGTTAATCTTTCACATGGCTAAAAAAATTTTCAATAATCAAGTGAAGTTTTCAAGAAAATTGACATGATTATCACAGTTTATCTAAAAAAAAAAATCACATTTTGAATTTAAAACCTCATTTGTGTTATTTCTTTATACTTTCTGGACCCTAAGGGGGGGAGGAGAGAGGGAGGGGGGTTTGAAAACCTAAAACTCCCTCCTTGTCAATGGGCCTGTTTTAGACTACGATATCAGTAGTCTTAAGTACTTGTCTCAACTTGTTCTTTATAAAAATAATTAAATAAATAATGTTCTTGTTTTTTTTTTTTTTGTTTTAATATATGCATCACAATTTTTTGTGTTTTTGAACACTGTAAACACGCATTTTGAGCAATACCACGTGAAAGAAATTGTACCCAGGGGCCAATAATTGCACTCTTTTAACATGACATTGGCTATATTTTCAAAAATCATTAATTATCTATTATTTAACAAAATTTTATTATACTCGTATCATAGCTTCATGCATTTTTCAAAATTAAAAAAATTAATAATGATATGAATGACAATTTCTTTACTCAAAACACTTCATTTATTAATGAAGTGGGTTCAAATCTAAAAATTCCTAATGGTGGTCAACAATTGTACCGCGTGCCCTTATATGTATTTAAATAACATTAAAATTAAATATTTTAAAAATCAATACTAATGATAGTCTTGGAGGTATGTTGAAAGAACTAGTCAATAACGTAATAGCTCAACTTAAGTTTTTCAATTTAAGCCTTAGCTTTTATGTAAACCTGAGTTTTTCACTCTCGAAAATGTATCTTTTTATTAAGTTTATGTTAAGACACCAACTAGATTTCTCCAAGGAAACTTTTACCATTCAGAGAAAGACTCACTTCAAAGTCGTCTTACTTGTTCAGTACTAAGTATTTCAATGTCTAGTTTATCCCCAACGGATTATCTTCTAAAAACTACATTTCTAAACTAGATTTATTTGAACACTTAAGTAACACAATGTAACTTGTGTCTCTAGCTATAAGCAACGTAAAGAGTTCCTTAAATAAAAAATTTTTCTAAAATGAAACAAATTATTTTTTAGTATTTCTCTCTTCATTTAAAACAAGTGTTGTATTTGTGCTTTTATTGCCTTAGTTCTTTTTTTTTTTTTTTTTGCACTTATAAAATGATATTTTCTGTATTATCAACATCGAACAATAACATCAGAAAACTAATAAGAACAACAACAGTGAAAACCGTTTCTGAAATAAGCACTTGAAATGGTTTCAAGTGGCTGCAAACTCAAGTCTTCTAAAATTGTTGTGCAAAAATCTAATTTGTGGCTTTTTATAGCTCTTGTTGTTTTTTTTTTTCTTGTTTTTTTGCATTTAAACTCGTTTGCTTTTAACCTTGCGTTTCAAGTGTTTTTATAGTACATATTTCCTTTTATTCTGTGTCTTTATTTTGCATAGTTTTATTACAATATTTTTTAATAATTTTTTTATTTTTCAAGTATTTCTCTTATTGCTTATGCAAAAATAAAGAACATGAGAAGATAGGAAATTTTTACATATGCATGCACGCATACATTAATAGCGGAAATATAAAAAATGCGGCACTTGGGTGCGCCTGGATGGGCAAACTTTGCCTCGAGTTGAATTAAGACTAGGTTTTCGAAAATTTTGCACTCTTTAGCATTTGAAAGCAAAAGCAAAAATAAAAATTGCAGAATACAAAAACTAAATGAAAGTTCTAAGACTTATTTTGTAGCTAATCCAAGTTTGCACCTATCTTTCTTTATTGTATCTACATAGTTATAAAATCTATCTTTATGCCTTCTACACAGTTAAAAATTTTGATCTTATTTTTAATACAATTATTGAAATCAACTCTTCGAAGGATTAAAATTTTTCTTAATAAAACGGGAAATAAAGTTGAATATATGCTAGAATACACTTAGAATGCACGTTAGTGTATTCGTTGTGGGTTTGAATCCGCAGGTTTTGTTATTTTTTATTTCATTTGAAAATATTGTAATAAAAGCATTTATTACAAATTAATTTAGTGAAGGAATAAAACAACTTCTTTTAAATACTAGACGTCAATTAATTTGTAATAAGCTTCGGTATCGTCATATATAAAATATATGATTTACAAGAATTTAGTCCAAGATTTGTAACCATGTATCTATCTATAGCTAAGTAAAGAATGTCCTAAAAGTCACTGATTTGGGTACTCCTTCCTTATGTGACAAGTGTAGTATAGTAAACTTATGACACTTGTCAACAATAAGCATGGAGGTTAGGTCATGGGAAAATTGATGGTCAATCAACGCTTTCAAATTGTGAGAATTCACTACAAATATAGTAGAAATTTTTAGGAGAAGGTTCACAAAACCCGCACACTTCTCGTTTATCATAATGCACCGTCTCGCAACACTTTGTTCAATTTAATAATAAATTTGAGTTCACTGGCTCTGTTGTAGATGCAAAAAGAAGTGGTCGTCCCCGATCCGCTCGTTCGGACGAGAATATAGCTACGACAGCGGTTAGCGTTAGCGTTAATGTTGACTCAACACATTCGATTCGTCAGCGCATTTTGGCAAAAGATCTGCATCTGCATGTTTACAAGGTTTAGTTGACCCAAGAACTAAAGCCAACCGTACAAGCGGGTCTTTTTTTAATACTTAAAATAAATTTTATCAAAAAATCAAAGAGGAGGAATCCTGCTTTTTAATGACATAAATAGTTAATTAATTTTTTTGTAATACTGAAACAATTTTTACTAATAAGAATTATGCGAAATGAAAAGGAATTTAAAATGCAATTTTTGGTTTAAATTAATTTAACAACAAAAAAAAAAATTTTTACGTGACTTTTTGAGAAAAATTCAATGTTTTGAATCATTATTGAAAAAAAGAATAAAAATATAAATGCACGGCAAACGGTTTTGTTGGAATACCTTTTATCAAGTTATTTAATTGAATCTTTTGACAAAAAAGAATAGAGTGAAATATATTAAAAATCAGCGGAAATATTTGCATTAAAGGTTATATCTTTAAAATTCGGATGATCTTTTACTCATTCCTCTGGGCAAACAAGTAGGAAGCACACATTTTGTATGGAAGCACTGTTCATCAATATTTCGGATCAAATATCTACATATACGGAAAGTTCAAGGAAACCTCAAATTTTTGATTCCAATAATGTTGTCGTTATCCATAAGAAAAATTGTATTTAAAAAATATAAATATATTTTTCAATGAAGAAAATTTTAATATAAAAAGGTAAAAATTAAAAAAAAAAAACAGATACATTTTAAAAGTTAGCCCAAATTAAACATAAGTGAAAATGAAAAAAATTCGAGTATGGGCTGTTTATGATATCGACTAAATACTTTTAAAAATTTCAACAACAACAAAATAACAATGAAACTCATTTCTAAAAATTAGATGCCATTATATGCGCCTTTGAAATACCTTTCGTTTGGTACCAAGTATGTGTATGCTTTCATGGAAAATAGTGAAGTTATGGCAACAAAACGAAATTTTCGCTGATTTTGAAACGCTATTTTGAAAATTGTTACCATTGATTGAGCACGTATGTTATAAAAAAATACATCAACCTTAGATTTTTGTCTTCTATCATATATCCGAAATCATTCAAATCTGCGAGTGACACCTGGTGACCTTTCTTTGTTAGTTCTCTTAATTACAGAATTTTTATACCCGAACGTGTACTGCGTTAGGAGTACATTAACTTTGTCATTCCGTTTGTAAAGCAAATAGACGCATATATATTATACCCCAACGTGTACTGCGTACGGGGTATATTAACATTGTCATTCCGTTTGTAACGCCAATAGAAAATTATATATATTTTTGATCAGCATCACCACCTGACTCAATATCCGTGTGTCCGCCTGTCTGTCCATCAGTACGTCGCTCGATACGATTACAGCCATAATTTCAAAGCTAAACTTACTTAGGTCGCGGTAACAACCCTTCCTCAGCCTGGTCCATCCATCAGAGGCATGGTTTCCCTCGTCGTCGTTGACCAGTGACCCTCGCCTCGAGCACCTTTTTCGCTAGAGCTTCGTCGTCCATACGATGGACATGACCCAGCCAGCGTAGTCGCTGCACAGTTATACGCCGAACTACGTCAATGTCTTCGAAGAGCTCATACAGCTCGTGGTTCATTCGGATGCGATAGTCATCGCCGACTCGAACAGGACCAAAGATTTTGCGAAGAACCTTTATCTCGAACACCCCCAGAGCGGCTGCGTCAGTTTACGAAACTACCCATGCCTCAGAGCCATAAAGCAGCACAGGTAGAACGAGCGTCTTGTAGAGTGTTAGTTTTGCCGATCGGGAGAGGGCTCTGGAACTTAGTTGCTTACTTAGCTGCTTAATTATTATTCTTCGCTTTATCTCCAGGCTGATTTCGTTGTTGGAATTAATGGCGGTACCAAAGTATACAAACTCCTTGACTACTTCAAAGTTATAGTTGCCGGTTGAAACGTGGGAGTCTAAACGCCACGCTCCCTTGTTTTTAGACAGCATATACTTTGTTTTACCCTCATTTTTCGTCAAACCCACTTTTGCTGATTCCTTTTCGATAGCGGCGAAAGCAGCGGTAACATCTCTCTTGGTTCTGCCAACAATATCAATATCATCAGCGTACGCAAGGAGCTGGACACCTTTACACAAAATGGTGCCATTACGATACACACCAGCCTTTCGTACGATCCCCTCCATGATGATGTTAAAGAGATCGCAAGACAGTGGATCACCTTGCGTGAAACCTCTTTCGGTATTGAAGGTTTCGGAGAGGTCATTTACTACCTTGACGGAACTGCGTGTCTTCGTGCTCAATGTCATTCTGCAAAGTGTAATCAACTTTGCAGGTATACTGAACTCAGACATTGTTGCGTATAGGCAATCCCTTCTCGGGCTATCGAACGCAGCTTTAAAATCGACAAAGAGATGGTGTGTGCCAATTTGATTTTCGTGGGTTTTCTCCAGGATTTGTCGTAGCATTATAATCTGGTCTATGGTGGACTTACCAGGTCGAAAGCCACACTGATAAGATCCAATCAGTGTTTTTTTAATCGGCTTTAATCTTTCACACAGTACGCTTGAGAGAACCTTATATGCGATGGAAATAAGACGAATACCTCTATAGCTGGCGCAGATTGTTGGGTCTCCTTTCTTAAGTATAGGGCACAGTACGCTGAGGTTCCAATCGTCGGGCATGCTTTCTGCTAGCCATATTTTGCTGATGAGCTGATGCATGCGCCTTATCAATTCATCGCCGCCGGTTTTAAACAATTCAACTGACAGGCCCTCAGCACCTTTATTGTTGCTTTATTGTTTTTGAGTTGTTGGATAGCAACTCGAACCTCTTCATGGCTAGGTGGTGATATTTCTATTCCGTCATCGTCGATTGGTGACACTGAACTGCGCTCTCCATGGGCGGCATTGGTGGAATCGTCGCCAGAAAGTAAATTGGAGAAGTGCTGTCTCCACAATCTAAGCACACACTGTGCATCCGTATTCAGATCTCCATTTTCGTCTCTACAAGTGGATGCTCCGGGCTTGAAACCTTGGGTTAGACGCTTAACCTGTTGATAGAATTTTCGTGCATCCTTCTTGTCCTGGTATATCTCTAGTTCCTCACGCTCACGCTTTTCCTGCTCTCTTTTCTTCAGTCTGAAAAGGCGCTATAGCGATGAAAGATATAAGCATATTAAAAAAAGAAGATCAAATTCGAAAATGAGAAAAATAAAGTTCGAATGAAACTCACGCCTACAGAATGCTTTTATTTTAACAGTAAAATCTCTTAAAAATCGACAAAAATTAAAGAAATGCCTGGAAATTCTGCACGTAAGCTTTGATTTTTAATATAAATCCTGACTATGAAACTTGGAGAAATCAGATGAAAACCACGCCTACCTCGCATACAATGTGGCTTTATATTAACCGAAAAATTCCTTAAGAAAATCTGCTCAAATTAAAAAAAAAATGTCTTGAAATTTTGCACATAAGCTTTGATATTTAATATAAACCATATCTATGATATTTGGCAAAATCGGATGAAAACTACGCCTACTTCCCATACAAAGGGGCTTTATTTTAAACTAAAATTTCTTAAAAATCCACAAAAAATTTTGTCTTAAAATTTTGCACATGAGCTTATGAACCAACTCTATGATATTTGGCAAAATCGGATGAAAACCACTCCTACCTGCCTTACAAAGTGACGTCATCAAAATAGAAAATCTTTCGTAAATATATAATACTGAATGGCATCGTGGCTAGAGACTTCGAATATACTTCAATACCGTCGCTGGGGGAAAGGTGGGTATTTTAGCTTCGGTACCCTGCCGAAGCTCCATTTACTAGTTTTTTTATAAGTTTCGACAACTTTCTACATGAAAAATCCAAATTCAGTTTTCTAGAGCACCTATAATGGATACAAACAGGTTTTTTTTCTTAAGTTCGTACCAAAAAAAAAAAAAAAAAACGTAATGTCTCCTGGTATAGAAGTGGTCAGTCTTATAAATAATTTATAAATATTTTTAAAGATTTATTCAATATCTGCTTCAGAAGTGGAAATGGGCTGTTTTCTTATTGGGACTCAAAGGTTAAAAAAAATCCTGAATACTATCCAAAGTATTTATTTTAATGAATTTCAAGTTTTTTATTATAATAAATAAATTTATTAAAAAAAAAAAATTAAAAAAAAAATCGACATTTAGCCTTTCCAATAAGAAAGATGCCGTAAGTCATCGTTTTAAATTGAATTCATAGACTTTTTATATGAGCGATTCCACCAATTATCGGCCAACTGTGAAGGTCACTACACACAAAAAAATCTCATCAGTAAATTCAAACAACATTTGCAGTCACTTTACCGTCAACACAATTGTTGTTACACACTTACTATTTTTTTGTTTGAAATTGCTGATCAAATATTGTAACTTAACAATTTTTTCGGTCACTTTACCGTCAACACAATTGTTGTTGCACAGTTACTATTTTTCCGTTTGAAATTACTGATAAAAAATTGTACTTTACAATTATGACAATAAATATAAACTCTTCGAACAGTTAACGTCAGCCGGTAGTATAACTACACGAATATTAGCCTACTGAAAATAGAATTGACGGTGGTGCAACAGGTTAAGCAGAGCGCGCAGTAAGCCAGACATCGACGCGGTTCGGGGTCCCAACGAAGAAGGTAAGAAAGTGTGAATTTTTTCAAATCTTATTAAATTTATGTGTTAAAAATGATTGTTTAAATAAAATTAAAATGTAATTATAAAAATATAAAAACAAAAAAAAAAGTTCCAACTGTAGGGTTCGAACCCGTCATCACATGGCTAGGAGTTCAGTGCTCTATCATTGCGCCAAATTCAATAAATTTTTGCGCACTGTTAAAATTCAGTATAAGTAGCGCAGTGTTACTTTTATTAGAAAGTGCACTGCAAAAATTGTTATCAAACAACTTCTGCGATAGAGCTACAGTAAGAATGTTACTCAACTAGTTCCGCAGTAGGTTACAATTCCTTAACGGTAGAATTAACAATTTTTGTCGTTTGGCTCGTTTTCAACCTACAGTTTACCGTCCGTATCGGAAGAATTTACTGTAAATTTTTTTCTGTGCATTTTTTTTGTAGAATTCCTAGCTTGAAGACAATGGTAAAAAAAATCTAAAACGAAAAAAAATTTTTACCGTTATTTCAGTTACAATCAATTACGGTTTTTCTCCAATAACTGTTTTAGTCATGATTTCTTTTATTTTTCATTATTTCAGTAATTATAGCATAAATAACAAGGGTTAAAAAATAAAATTGTTGTTTTATTTTAAACACAAATTAGGAAAGTTATAAAATAATCCCAGATGGTGACCTTCACAGATGGCCGATAATTGGTGGAATCGCTCATGTATAAAAATTTAATTAGATCTTAAGCTCAGCCAAATTGTATAAATCAACGCATACTTTAAACATGAAATGAAATAATCAATAAGGTAAAATCACAAATAATACTATCAAAAAGATATACTGACTAGCTATTTTGCACATACGAGTAGACTTCAATCTTTAATGCGATCACATAACTTGAAATTGAGCAAAACAGGATTCAAATTATGTCAAAGTACAATGTTACGCCAATATAATCACTTTAAGTGCTATAAAAAGTGAGTTAAACTTATGGACTGGTATAATTAGATCAAAACCACGCCCACTTTCAACAAAAAGTCGCATCATTAAAATGATTATTGCTTTTAAAAATGCATTTTATATTTTTTTCAAGACTGTGTAAAAACGGTGTTCACTTCGGTGTAGACGAAGAAAATTAGGTAGTTGTCAATTAAAATTAATATTGAGATATGTGACTTCATTTCACCGTCACATGATGGTGTTGTTGAATAAGCTGTTGAACCTGTACTTGTTCTAAGAGTAAATGTAACATTATAATTTATTCACTATTTTGACAACCTTGCCTGTGAAAGTTAAAGAGAGGAAGCGTTAAAGAAATGTTGTCGAATATGAAATGCAGTGAAATATCAGAGGCAAAAAAAAATTGTCAATTTCAGCCCTCAAAAGCTTCTAATAATCAATCGCATTTGTTATGATCAATCGCATTGTGTGTGTTTTTAATCTGTGTACACAAATTATCAAGAATGCAGTATAAATTACCGAGATATGTAATTACAAATCTTATGTTGACCCTACACAGCGAATTTTCATTTTCTCAAGAAGCTATACATGGCATTCTTCATTCTCTCAGGTTTAATTAAAAAATGAAAAATATCTGCCTTAGCTAAGCTAAAATTCTATAAAACCTATTAAAAAACCTGAACAGTCAACACATTTTAACGCATTTAGCCAATGTCGGCAAGTCCGAGATGAATATAATGCGAAAAATTATATTGAAAATTCAAGGAACACCAGGTTCAATAAATTCCTTAATGGTTCTATGTTAAATTTCTCAAAATGCTCATTTACATGGGCACAGTGCTAGATTTGAACAATAACACGAATTCCATCTGTAACAACTAAAGTTTATAGTAAATATTGAAGTATATACATATACATGAACCTCGTAGCATTCTCTACCAAAATCCAAAGCGACATCGAAGAATATTGCAGATGTAAATTTCCGAAGCTCAAGAGACAGGCCCTACATATGTATTTTCCATATGAAAATACACGATCATAAAGTTTATAGCCCAGTTCATTTTGTATTATCTTCCGTTGTCATTTTCTTTAGAATGCATTTAATTTTTAGATTTTAGCTAAAAACCATAAACCTTAGACCTATCTATACTATTATTTAAAATTGAGGTGGAAGTTTTTGTTTCCAGGTAAACTCCAAAAGTACTGGGACGGTTTTTATGAAATAAGTTTTAAAATGACATATTTGTGCTACAGCACAGCATAGAGGTACTTTTATTTCGAAATTTTAATAAAAAGTATGTTCAATTAAAGTGTCAATTTTTTAAAAAAATCCTCCCCGGTGCCACGATGTTTGTGTTGCGAGAATTTCAATAAACTCCATGTTGTTCTCTACTCTTCTCTTTTTCCGCTCAGCCAGCTCAGCATAACATAATAAACAAATGAGCCACTCGCTAGGCAAAAAGAGAGATACATATAAATGTAGTGCTGAGCTGCAAAACAAAAAAAAAAAACAAAAAATAATTTTTATTTCATTTGAAATGCTTTGTCTTAAGGGCTAATATCACACGGTGATCGTTTGAACGACGTTTAAAAGTTTTTGTTAGAGGAAAAAAAAACGTGTTAACGCTCTATATTGATAAAAAAAAAACGTCAGTGGCGAAGCCTCGTACAACTGTGGCCTGCTAGTATTGTATAAGAGTTTTATGCTGCTAGCGTATGCTGTCAGTGCAGCATTCTCCAAATTAGAAAAAGAGTCGAGTCGCATGGATCTTGAAGTGAACGCAGATAAAACGAAATATCTGGTGTCAACAAACAAACACTCTTAGCGTCTTGGCACCCACGTCACTGTTAACAACAACTCCTTTGAGGTTGTGAAGGACTTTGTCTACCTAGGATCCAGCAGTACTCCTCCAAAGATATCAGTAGAGAGATAAAACGATGGATAACTGTTACCAACAGGTTTTACTTCGGGCTCAGTAGGCAAATGAGAAGCAGAGCCCTCTCTCGACGGACAAAAGTCACGCTCTATAATTGCTAATCATGCCCGTCCTGTTATATGCAGCACAAACCTGGACGTTGAGCAGCTCTGATAAAAAGACTTTGGGAGCGTTCGAGAGAAAGATCATTCGTGAAATCTACGGACCAATCTGCGTCAATGGCGAGTACGGAATACGATGAAACAATGAGCTGTATGAGCTGCGCATAAAAACCGAGCGGCTTCGCTGGCTAGGTCATGATAAGCGGATGGAAGATGACACTCCAGCGAAGAAAATATTCGATTCGGTACACAGCGGCGGTCAACGCAGAAAAGGACGACCGCATCTCCGTTGGAAGGACCAACTAGAGGACAACCTGACGAAACTTGGAGCTTTCAACTGGCGCCAGAAATGGCTGGCGAAAATTCTTACAACAGGCCAAAACCGACTTACGGTTGTAAGTGCCATCTAAGTAAGTAAGTAAGCTAAGACTAAGGCTAAGATAAATTCGTAAATTTTTTTGAGGATTTATTGATCCTTATCAATTCATCTCTTTAATGTGTGCTGAAAAACATCTTATCTGTACTCTCAGAGTTAATTTCCTTGAATATTGCGGACACTTCCGACAAGTATTGACCATAAAAATAGCAAAAAAATTAGCCCTTCAAGCCACACTTTGATTTTTATTGCTTTAATGGTAACTTTTGTTGTTTTTTCCTTCCATGATAATGGTTTTAAAAGTTATTTCAAAGTTTATGTCTTTCTTATCTCATTTGCTGAGATTTTTATGAACTATTTAAAAGCTTAATGTTTTGAAACTAGTGTTGAATCTTACTGTTTGTTGTTAAACTCTACTCACAAAATTTTATCAACCTTAACCAACCATTAGGGTTTAAGTTGTGGCCACTTCTAAGTTGGCGAATGCCTTTTTGAGCCAATTTTATCCTTTTAGGCCTTACTCCACATATGATTATTAAAATATTCGGCATAATTTAAACTGAATGTAAAATATTTAATAATATCTGAAAATTTATGGCGTTGCCACAAAGCGGTTAAATATTTTTAAAGCATTTGCTGTGTGGGATGTGTATAAAAATGTAAGCCCAAATAATGCAATTTATTATGAATAGCACCTAGGGGAGCGATCAGTAGTCACAGATGTAATAACGTGTTCAACATCGACAAAATGGTAGATGGCTCTAAGGCTGCCAAACAACGATAACCACCACCAATAACAACCTCGACCAAACCTCAATTACAGAACGTTCTGTTTTTAGCCTTAAAACATTTCAACACTCAATAGATGCGAATTAATTTGGTAGAACATTTCGATAAGGAATACAACACAACAAATACAGCTGCAACGAAACTACAGAAAGTTTCAATCAACTTTTTCCCCAAAATTGTTTTACCTTGTTAATCCCAAAAAGCAACCCAAACAAAAGTCGTTTATGCTTCTACCTCCGTATAGTGTGCAATAAACGTAACAAGGACGTGTAGCGGCAGGTTAAGGACGTCAACAGAGAAAAAAGTTGCTCGCTGAAAAATCCCTTGTACAAGGTCAAAGTCGCCGACAGCTTGTGCGCCCCAGTACTTGGTGACTTTTATGGTTCTATCTATATGCTTTCTTCGCTTTTTATTTAATTTGGACACACATGAGTTTTTATATGCCGCAGCGAAGATGGCTTCATTGTTGGCTAAAACTATGTGTGTTTGTGTGGGAGTGTGTACTTTTATGTGATTCGGTAAAGATATCATTGCACTGCAAATACTGTTTGTAGCTTGTGTTTGTGTGAGTGTTTTTGTTTTTTGGGTGGTTGGTGTTTGTGTCGAGGACAAACATAAAATGAAGCATACAAATATGGGTTACATAAAATGAAAAAAACGCCAGGCTCAGGCACTACTTCGGTAGGTGCGTATCTTCAGACAGCATCAGACAGTATTCTAGGGCACCGAATGCCTCGTAGGATGTAGAATTATAATTTAGACATGGTTCAAGGATGGTATCGTATCGTAGACATGAGTGCACGCTGGTATTTTACTCATCATATCTCTGTTTATTGCTTTTGCAATTTTTTTTTTTTTTTGTGTTTCTCGTGTTGGTAATTCAGGCCAATGTTTGTACTTGTATCTCGTTTATACGCTGTTGTTTTTGTTGTTGTGTGTTGGCGCGCACTGTAGCTTAAAACATTTGCGCTTGTATCCTTGTAAGTAGAACTCGTATAAAGCGAGTACTACATATTTTTATGTTAGTAGCTAGTACGTTTCGTGTAATTGTTAATGCTAAGTAGAGCTACATGTGTACGATGTCGATATATACAAGCTTATTACGCTCTGTACATATCTATATCTTTAGCTTTTATTCTATAGATAGAAGTGTGTGTGAGTGGAGGTTTTTTTTTCTTTTTATGCATTTGTCAGTAGTTAGAAGAATTTATGCACTCGTAAGCGTACAAAGCGAATTGAATTGAATGAACAAGCGACCGATTTGTAAGATACATGTTCTCAGGCATAAACCTGGAAGTATGTTTGAAATCACAAGAACGAATGGTGGTTGTTGTTATTTAGCTGCACATAAAAACGAGGTGGCTGAACCAATCTGAACCCGAATGCCTAACGAGGCATTAAATCAAATATAATTACAAGTAGCAAAAGTAGGCTGCGAGTTAGTATCCCGATTGGGGTGAGATAAGTCTTGGACACATTTATTTATATGTGATTTAGTTATTTCTTAAAGTTAATCTAGTTATTACAAGAGACTAAGTAAGACATAACAATGCAATGGCTTGAATTAATGAAAAATTAATAGCATGGCATTTTTTTCACAAATCTATTTCTTGACATGACTGATTGATCGATATTCTTATTGATTATTATAAAATAAGTGGGCCGTAGCTGAAAACTCGAAATTTTTACATTTATTAACTAAATGCTACGAATGATAGTGTTTACTTACTTGGAAATTACTGTTGGATATACTGTTAGCCGCAAAAATATATCAATTCTTTTAATGAACATATAGTTTTATATAGTTTCACGAAGAATATGTTGCCCATTTTGAAACGTATGCAATCTGAAATGTAAACAGAAAGTAATTTTATTTTCATTGCAATTGCTTTAACTAAATATATGTGTACTATACGCATTTAAGACAAAAATTTACTGTAAATAAGTGTACTTACCTGCAGTGGAAAATCATACTAGTCTTGAATTTGACTAGCTAATACACTAGTTGAAATAAAACTAGTCAAAAAAATACTAAACATTTAACTAGTCATAACTTACTAGACAAAGAGTTACTAGATAAGTTACTATCGGTAATGCAGCTACTTCAAAAAGATCAGGTGTTTTACTAGTATAAAAATAACTAATTACTTAATTTTATAGTTAACTATCCAGTCGCTTTTGAACTACTTAAAAAATAAATCAGCGGAAATTTTTTTTTTTCGCCATAATTTAACTATTTTACTATTTTCCTATGGAAAAAAGTTAAATTACGGCGAAAAAACGAAATTTCCGCTGATGTGAAATCGCCATTTTGAAAGCCTAAACCATCGATTAAGCACGTATAAAAAAATACGTCAACCTTAGATTTTTGTACTTTGTCACATATTCGAAAATCATTCAAATCGACAAGTGACACCTGGGGACCTTTCCTTGTAAGTACTATTAGAACTAGTTCCAAAAATGTCAGTTAAAATACTACCTCAAATCATATCGAGAATATGACAATTGTCTTTTCCTATGACATCAACACGGGAAAATAACCAGTTTGGGCAATGTAAAAATTATTTGGGCTGAACTAGTACCGGTATTATTTGATCTAGTACAATTTAAAAAATAAATACAAATTTACTATAACTATAATAGTAATTTTTTGTTTAAAATTTAACTGGAGTAAAACTGGAGTGTAACAAACTTTAGTAAAATTAAGCAGCATATGTTGAATTTTGCTGCAATATTAATATTAAACTTTTTTTTCGTCATAAATTTCATTGCCAATAGACATATGTATGTGTGTTGAATTTTCAACATCAATTGTATAATTGCATCATATTCTCATTCACGCTTGATTATGAGCAAGTAAGCAGCTTATTATTCAGTCCGGTATCCGCTTCTCTAATTAAAAAAAAAACACAGGTGCGTCGTTGGACACACGAGAGAAGCGAAGTTTTTTTTTGCAGTTACATAGTTTTGATAGCTTAATAATTTTTTCTTTTTAATAAATTAACTTTTAAATTCAAAAATTTAAAATAATTTAAAAAAAAATTAAATTTAAAATAACAGAAAACATATTTACTGCTTCTTTTTTATTGTTGACTGTCAAATTTCCACGCCAATTACATATACGGGCATATAATGCCAGCGACTCTCCATTTTAACTCTCCACACATGGTTGTGAACGTGGCTGCACTGGACAAATTTTTTCCTTAAATAGCGTACTACTTAGAGAACAAATCTGTCGAAAACTTTTCAGATTTCACTCTAAGCAAATCACTGAACGAAGAGTAAAAAGCTTCGCTTCAACAATATATATTAAAGAGCGCACACGAAACATAATTTAACTCAAGCATTAATTCAAGCATGCGTTTGTTAATTCCATAATTATTGATATCATCTATTTTTTTACACTTAAAAACGAAATTGTCTACGCACTTGTGGGCACTGCTAATTTTCTTCGTACCAACAACACCACAAACGCATTCACAATACAAACACACCGATGCTGGAGACACCTTGTGGCAAATAAAAGCAAATTTTTGTAAGTTGCACCATAACAAATACGCAATCCTCTATTTATTGATAAATGGTGACGATCAACTGTAGCATAGCTTCTGTTATAAATAACATTGAATTAACAACTGCTTCTTACAAGTCTTTGTGGTCTGGTGGATAGTGTATTTAAGAGGACACGGGTTCGATCCCCACGGGAACCAAAACATATTTTTTAGTATTTAATGTTAAAGTATTAAATTTTCTTGTTATAATTAGCGCTAGCAACAAAGAAACCATCAAATTTCCAAGAAAAAATCTGTCGAAAATTTTTCAGATTTCACTCTAAGCAAATCACAGAACGAGTAGTAAAATGCTTCGCTTCAAAAATTGTGTTAAATAACATGTTTTAATTTTAAGCTAAGATTGTAAATATTTTTTGCTTTGTAATGTACTTAATATTTATACAGGAATGTGAGTGTGAGAAGTTCATAATAAATTTTTAAAAATTGATTTTAAAAATGCTTTGTTTTATTTCTATAACTCTAACGACAAATTGATATAGCTTCTTGGTGCAACGGACTTGAAAGTTTTTTTTTTATTCAGATTTGTGTGTTTAATTTAAATTAAATCAATCATAAAATTAGTTGAAGCTTACTTCAGTTTTAATTCCCAAACACTTGTTAAATATTAGTACACAGCAGTAGTCATTTTTATATTACTATATTATTGTAGTAAAAGTAAACAAAAGTTGTTGAATATTATTCAGATAAAGGTTGTAGTTTTGCAATAGTAATACAAAAATGATAGCAACATTAAAAAACTAATGTTTAATTTTACTACAATACATATATTAAAGCTTAAATATTACCATATATTTTAAGCAAAATTAAACACCAACTGTTGAATTTTACTACATACCAATAGTAAACCACAAATGTTGAAATTTATAAAGGTGCGTAAATTTACTACAGTTATAGTAGCTAAACTGTTGCCTACAACTATTGTAGTAAATTTCAACAAAAACTTTTTAGAGTGTACGTTTACTAGTAATTCAACTAGTTTGCTACACTGCAGGGCTTTTATGCGGCTGGAAAAAAATTCAATTCAATGAGCAATCTGAGAACTTGTTAGTTAGTTTTAGACCTCGATTGATGATATTTAAAAGTTTGACACAACTTCTCGAAAAAATAGGGACCCCAGTAGAAAATGTGTTAAAAAAAAATTACACACATGTGCAAACTCGCAATGCCAACGAATTAAAATTTCTGATATTTCTTTTTTCTATTTGCTCTAGAGGACTAATTTAGGAACTGCAAATATATCGCAAATTTTAACTAGGAGCTCCCAAAAAATAGCTCAAAAAAAAAAAACAGTCAAAATAGAAGACCAAAAATCTTAAATTCACTTCTTTCTAATTATAAAAGTTTTTTTTAAGACACAATCGATGTGTTAATTTTTTATTTATGATCCATGTTAAATACACTTAGATACACTTCTTTTAAAGCTTATTTTCAAAATGAAAATTATTTTCTTTGTAAAAAGTCAATTTATCACTGCGATCCTAAAAAAAGTTATTTTTCTTACTTTCGTTGCATTTTGCTGAGTTATAAATAAACAAAAATTGTTGTTGCGATATTGTTTATAAATAAGACATTCCGCAATTCGGTGGTTGAATGGGTTTTGTTTTAGATATTAAAAAAAAAAAAAAAATAAAAAATATTTTAAATGTTGCACCACTTTATGTCCTAAGTTATTTATATCGTTTTTAAAAATTTAATTTAACGAAGCCTAAAAAATATGTTACTATTTTGCAACTACATAAGACAGAAAAAAATAAACTATCAAAAAGTTTGTTTATTTAAAGTGGCTACTTTTCAATTTATTGTTACAAAAACTGAGTAAGGGTTTCTGTCTAAAGATATTTATGGGCATTTATTTTTTCTTGTCAAAATATAGCAGCGCCTTCAAAATATGCGCTGCCTTAAAGACGAGCTTAAAACAGCTATAAAAACAGCAATAAAAATGTTTTTCATTCTGGGGCAAGCCATGAAGAAAACAAAGATGGATGAAAAGGAAAAACGCATGAGTATGCATGCGTTTATATGTACGAGTATGTATGTAGGTAAGCTTTTTACTATCTTTCTACTATAAGCCTCGAAAAATTGGGTCAATAGAGAAAAGAATACAAAAAGTTGACGATGAACGGAAGGTAGATATGTTATGCGAAAGGGAAGGGGTGGAGCTGAAGCAGAAGTTAGTGTTAGTAAAATGTGAAAAGAATACAAAACAGCATCTATGCACACACACACACACACACACACACAGAGGGACGCAAACATGTTTACGTCAACTAACAATATACACGCAGAAGAAAAAAAAAAATAAAAAAATTAACAAACAAACACTTCCTTCGGCAAGCAAACTAACCCACACACACATACACACTGGTTCATGTGAGGAAGGTTCAATTTTTGTATAGAAAAAATAACGTTAACAGTCCTCGATAGTAGCAAAACTGAAAGATAAAATATAAAAGAAGCAACTCTTTCAGCGCCAGAGAAAAGCAAAGATATTAAAATAACGAGAAGCTTTTGAACACACACCCAAACAGACACGCACAATAAACACACAAAAACACAAAGACACTCTGGAAAAAACACTCCAATACATTCACGCATTCAATCATAAAAAATTGTTCCTTGGAGACATTTTTGTGAGTTCGAGTAAGCGTGTATTTGTAGTTTTTTTTTTCGCTGTTTTTGCTTTCTGCTCCATACACAAAAACAAACACACACACACACACGCAATCACGAGCACACTTGCACTTATATATATACATATATAAATGTCATTTAGTGAAACTATGGAGCGTATTTAATGACTCACGCTTGTTTGAATCACGTTAGACGTTTATGTTTGCCTGGGTCATGGCGTGCATTTCTCATCCTTTGTGGCAGCTGGTGGTAACGCGTTACAGCTACGTGGCTCAGTGCGTTTATATTTAGTTTAGGCCTTATTAAAACGCCTAAAACATTGTCGACACAAACACACTCACACATACTCGCATACATCTAAACGTGTTTATGATTGACGTTCAGCTTAAGGTGCGTGTGTGTGTATGTGTATTTGTTAGCATACCGCCTCCAGCTGTTTTGTTATTGTTAGATTAATACGCATTTTAAGCACCGTCAAATGCAAAGGTTTTCTTAGTGGTTTTTTTCATTCCTCTTTTTTGGCTCAGCCAGGCGAAGAACTCATTTTAGCATTCTTCCTCGTTCTGTTCATGTTTATGCGTGCGTGCGCGTGTGAGCAGGTTTAAGTGTGATTTACCCTTTAATTTTGGCTTTTATATTGCTGTGTGGCATTCAAGTCAAGTTTATTTCTAAGACATTTTTTTAAGCTTCTTTGTGTACCTACTATCTCTTTAGAATTTTTTTTTCTACTTTTCTATTCTCATCATTTGTTCTGCTCGTGTTGGCGTGCTCTTTACAGACAGACACTTTTTTGTTTTCATACCTTGCACATGTTAAAAAAAGTTGAAGAAAACCTCACTCACTTCCTCCAACAAAGAACTTTAAAGTCTAAGATGTCTAAAAAGAGGCTTTTCAAAACATGACAGAGGTTTTTGTTTGCTTTTCTAGAAGTCATATAAAGCTTTCAATTCTATTAGCTGCTTTACTTTTGAATTCTTTGAAAATTTACACTTTTAACACAAGTAAATTTTGGTTTCTTTATTTTTGTGCAAAGTACTTTATTATAGTTTTTAGCTGTTATCTTGTTTCTATAAAAAGTGTAGAAAGCTAATAGAAACTTTATATAAATATTTAAAAAAAGAAATAAAATCTGCATAATCGTTATTTAGATTGATTTGATAGTTTGATAGTTTGGAATTTTGTTTATTTTTGTTAATGCGCCTTTTTTGTAACTTTCCTTTATGTACATACATTCAAGCATTTATTAAAATTTATTTCGATTTTCATTTGTTTAATTTTGTGACCATGAAAACCACTATTTTAGTCGTTGAAGCTTTTATGGTATGGTAAATTTATGGTTTGGGCGAAATACCAACACTTTTTTGGGGCGAGTGATCAACTGCTTGTCTTAATAGTTTTACCACATTTCTGTCTGTGGTCAGTTTAGGCAACATGCGTCCACTTATAATGAAGAAAACAGATTGTTATCAAAAATAATGACCAACCCAAACCATTTTGTCACTCCATGGTAGGCAACGATATTTATCGTATGATGTTCTATAAAAAGGTTTCACGAAATTCTTTACTAAAATATTTCAATAAACTATTTAAGTAGAAAATTAAATATTTTACTCATTTGTATTTTGTAACAATGACCTTAAAGCATTCTTTGTATATATATATTTTATTTAAAAATATGTTTCGTGAAAACCATTTCCTTTGGATTTTTAGGTATATATCGATGAAAATTTGCTTTGACATGACATTCGCGTCAGAGAAACAGACATTTTTTTAAAAATTCATAACTCAGTCAAAAACAAACATTTTTCCAAAATTTCTTTTTATTATTGTAGAGAATTGAACAAATTACAAGAAAAAAAAATTCAAAAAAATATATTTTTCACTCCAACATGGTTGTATAGAGCTCCAAACTGGCGGCAGAGAAAAAACGGGGCCTCGTGGTTGCAGCGCTGGGAGTTGCAAAAATTGTCCGATCTGGAAAAAAAATTATTTTTTGAAATCTTAACAAAATTGGTTATCGTATGACACGAGCTTTTTTTTTAAATATTTTTTTAAATTTTTGGTGATATTCCAAATTTGAAAGTGTGTTTTTACGAAAAAAATATTGAGTCTAAAAATTCAAAAATATCAAAAAAAAAAAAATTTAAAAAAAAGGCTCGTGTCATACGATAGCGAATCAAGTTTAAAAAAATACAAAAAAAAAATTTCGTCAAAAAACGAACCCGCTAGTGCCGCAACCAGTACGAAAAACATGGTTTCGAGATAAGCGCGTTCAAAGTTTGTGAACAAAGAAAAAAAAAAGGTTAAAAATTAAAAATGCACTCTCACTAATCCGGCTGTAACTTTTGAACCCGTAGGAATTTTTCTAAGAAATTTTTTCTTAGAATTCTAAGAATATTTACTAAAATACAAGTTTTCAAAAAACTGCCAATGTCATGACCCCCCTTAAATTCAGCCTTTGCCAACTAAAAGTTTTTATTTAAGACTTTTTTTATTTTAGTTAAAATATAATTATTGTAATAATCTTAATGCTATCATAAAACACATACTTATTTGTAAACTCTGCTTAACCCTAGTTTGGCCGACATAATTTCTACTCATTCAAGGCCGAACGAGATTGCCAGTTATGTGGGAAAAATCCCATTCGTGGTGATTTTTGATTGCCTTTGAGAATTTTGTTTTTGTGATTTCCCATGGCATTTTATAATTCAGCGTTGTATTTTTTAATTAGCGTGGGCATTCAGTATGGTATTTTTTTATTGCCGTGGGAGTTCGGAAATTTTTATATTTAAATGATTTTTTCACATTTATTAAGCAACAACTACATAAGAAATAATTACCATTATACACATTAAATGCTCTGTTTACACTACGATTTTATGTCGTCAGCTACGTATGTAAAATACCTTAAATTTTTGTGTTTTTTGTGGTATTTTTTAATGCGCATAGAATTTTTTTTGGGATATGTAAATGCATATGGGATTTTTTGTGGTATTTTTAAAAAGCAAGGCATTTTTGTGGTAATTTTTAATGATCGATGGATTTTTTGTGGTATTTTTTAATTGTGGCGATATTTAAATAGTTTTGGTGAATTTAATTTGTGGTGTTGTGGAAAAAAGTAATTTCCATGAGAATTGCTCCGAACTTTAACTAGCAACCTTGAGGCCTGGGATGCGGAAACCGAATATCCGTTGCATGGTATATTATATTTGGATATACAGCCCGGTGAGGCAACAGCTTCTAATTTAGGTGAAAAAATTGTTGTTCAGTTAGTAAAATCATAGAAAAATATTACAACGGTCAATTTCTTCACTTCATTGCAACTTACCAAAGTGCTAAAGGAGAATAATCTCAGTTTGGTTGGCACGGTGCGAAAAAATAAGAGCTTTATACCAATGTAATTGCAATTTTATAAGTCTGCCTCGGTGAATTGAAATTAAGTTACAAGGCTAAGGCCAATAAAAATGCTTTCTGCTTTCTACCTTCCACAACGATGCAGCAATAATCATACAAAAAGTGGTGTCAATACAATGGACCTAATGCTCGGCAATTATACATGCTAGCGAAAGTCGCATCGTTGGCTATTGACCTTACTTTACAATACGTTGGATGTAATTGCGTTGGGTGGTTACATTATTTATCGGGAGAATAATCCAACGCGTAGTGTTAATATCAGTCCCCGTACTTATACGAGGGGTGCCTTTTATATTTCGGGATTAGAGAACAAAAACAAATATTAATCATCGAAAATCACTTTATTGTTTTTCAAAATATTCTCCATTAAGATCTATACACTTTTGCATGCGTTTGAACCAATTGTCGAAGCACTTTTGCCACTCTGATTGAGGTATCTCCAAAACATGCATTCCGAATGCCGCAACCGCTTCTTCGGGCGTCGAAAATCGTTGTCCACGCAGTTTATTCTTCACGGTTGGGAATAAAAAGAAGTCATTCGGTGCCAAGTCAGGACTATACGGCGGATGACCCATCAAATCGATGTTTTGGGTGCTCAAAAATGCAGTTGTTTGAGCCGATGTGTGAGAGCTCGCATTGTCGTGGTGAAGAGTGATCCGTCTTCGGCGGTTGGTTTTCCTGATTTCTTGGAAGACAACTGGCAAACAAATGGTTGTGTACCACTCAGAGTTGACTGTTCTGCTTTGTTCTAGTGGTACGGTTGCGACATGTCCATATTTTCCGAAAAAACAGGCGACCATTTGCTTGGAAGTGCTTCGTGCGCGAACATCTTTTGTTGGATTTGGCTCATCTTGAAACACCCATACAGTCGACTGCTGTTTACTTTCGGGCTCATACGCGTAAATCCACGATTTATCACCTGTCACGATGTCATAGACGTGTTTCGAAGCACCGCGATCGTATTTTTTGAGCATTTCCTTCGACCAATCGACACGAGCCTTTTTTTGAGCGATTGACAAATTGTGTGGGATCCAACGCGAACAAATTTTTTTGACAGTCAAATGTTTATGCAATATTGAATGTATGCTGGTTCCACTTATGCCTAAGGTTGCCTCAATTTGAATTAAGTTCATCCATGCACTGTTGCTGTGTTAATTCACGTCGAAAGTTGTAAAAAATAATCGCACGAAAATGTTCACGATTTAATTCCATTTTTAGATCGAGATGAATCTTTTAAGTTACTATAAACAACACAAGTAGCGCTCGTATGTCAAAACGTTCTGAGTACGTATAAGCCAACAAATGTCAAACTTTGCGATAGAGCTTTCAGTTGACAGATTGCAACACCAGGGTTGCCAAATCCCGAAATATTAAAGGCACCCTACGTATAAATGCACTAGCTCGTATATTGGCCACTAAAGCCATACAACGCCGGACATTAGATCCTCATGGCTTGCAGCATTACCACGTACCTACTGCCATGAAAGCTGTCTTCAATATTCTTTCGCATGTTTTCCACCATGTGAACAGAAAACAGCGAAACTCGCACAAAACTTGCATTTTTTGCAAGCGGCCAGCGTGCTACGACCACATTCAAACTATGGCCAAATGTGCTCAATGCAACAATAAAAATAGGGTTTTTCTTATAAAATTGTTTTATTATATAAATCATATATCACAAAAATCTTATAAAAAATATGCTTCATACGTTTTTATATAGTCACCCAGGTGACTGCATCGGATGAAATAAGTATAAAAACTTTCAACATGTAACAGTGTATAGAGACAAAAATCGAAAAACTTTATTTTGTGTTTTTTGTACTTAAAATTTATTGGTTTAACCCTTAGCGGCCACACCTCAGCCAGACCACATAGCGGCCACACAGGGTAACTCATTACCCCACGCTGAAAAGCCTAGTTGTACAAGACATATGGGTGTTTTAAGACTTCTAAGCGATGGTTTTATGTTTGTTAAAAAGTTCTTTATTATTTCTAATGGTTGCTATAGGTCAATTTATAGATATCTTTCTAAAAAATGGTCATATATGTGAAAATTCAACAAAAAGGGCTTTTTCAGAAAAAAATTTACTACTCCGCCAATTTTTAATATTAAGGGCAAAAAATTTAGGATTTTACGCACAACATATACCACTAGCATAAAGAAGTAATAACTTCTTTAGGCAAAAATGAAAAAAAAATTACAAATCATAGAATTTGCTTTTTTTTTGTTTTATTAGCTTCTAAATACATATTTGCGTATAAAAAAATGGAAAAAAAATAATATGTTTATAACATTTGAACAAAAAAAAAAATTATTTTGAATTCTTTTTTATTGACCATCACACGTCATGAACAAAGAGAACCGATGTTCCTCGCAAACCGGTCTTCTACAGGCCGAACATCTAACACGCGTTTTTTTGATCTTTCTCCGCGTTTGATCGAAGGTAACTTTTTCCAGGTCACCCATTTTTTGGTTGTTGTTAATTTTTAGAACGCGAAACTTTTTTAGTCAAAAAATTGTTTGGAAAGTATCTTGCCAAGTTTTTGTTTATGGTCATTTGAGACATAAAAATTGTTCATTTATATGAAAATAAGTTTATACATCGTCTTTTGATAACCTTTAACCCACGTGTTATCCTACATTGAACGTACAATAGATTTATTCAATAAACAAAATCATATAAAACTGAATCGGAATTATTTCACATGAACAGACAAGATTCCATAACGACTAGGATTGAACAATTTTTTTTTTTTTTATAGAATATCATAAACTTATCTTTATTTTGTCTATTAACACCACGAAAAAGTCGATTTTAAAAAAAAACACAGGTGCGTCGTTGGACACACGAGAGAATCGAAGCTTTTTCGCAGTTTCATCAATTTGATAACTTTTAAATTCAAAAATTGAAAATAGCATAAAATAAATTAAATTATATATTAAAGAAGACACACGAAACAAAATTTAACAAACATTTTAGATATCTTGCCGATATCATGAATGGGTTAGTTAATTATATATTAATTGATATCATCTGATTTTTGTGACACTTGTCAACGCACTTGTCGACGCACTTGTGGACATTGCTAATATTTCCTTGTGCCAACAACACCACAAACGCATTCGCAACTCAAGCACATCGATGCTGGTGACATCTCGTGGCAAGTAGAAGCAAATTTTTGTTTGTTGTTGTAGTATAGCAAATACACAATCCACTATCAATAGATAGATTGTGACGATCTACTGCAGCATAGCTTCTGTTATGCTTTACATTGAAATAACAACTATTTCTAATAAGGCTTTGTGGCCTGGTGATAGTGTATTGGACTGTTAATCAGATTACGTTAATCAGTACGGGTTCGATTCCCTACGACGGGCCAAAAATATTTTTAATATTTAATATTAAAGTATTAAATTTTCTTGTTGTAATAAGCGCTAGCAACAAAGAAATCATCAAATTTCCAAGCTTTTCAGATTTCACTCAGGCAAATCCCAGAACGAGGCGTAAAAAGTTTCGCTTCAAAAAAAAATGTCAATGCCTAGAAACGGATGCGTCCCCCCCCACTGGGGTATCTAGTTACTCCACGCCGAGAAAACGAACGCTCAAAGCACCGCAACGCATTTTTTCGGCTTCATATGTAATGGAGGCACATCTCACACTTGTCTACTACCGGCAGATGCCGTTACTTGTATCAATTTCAAAGGTTCTAGACAGGCCCATAGCCAGGATTTACCCAAGGGGGGTTTTGATAAAAAAATCTATAAGTAGATACCAGTAATTACTGAAAGAAAGGATAGGAAAATTTTTAAGCAAATCCGTTTTCTTTTAAGACTATTTGTGAATATGCCTGTTTCTAAATGACCATAAGATAGATGAGAAGAGTTTTATTTAATTTTTTTTTTACAAATCAATTTTGAGTACTAAGTGTTTTGATTTTTGCCTATAGTTTGTTAACCTTCCTATACTCGCGTCAAAAAATGTTACACGTATACTCACCCCGGTCTGTCAGACCGATATTTTCAGAGCTTTCTAAGCTTATACTTGTTACAAAAAAAAATTATTAAAACCACATATATATTTAGGAACGTATGTTTTGAGTCATATAAACAAAAGTTTTACAGAAAAAAAATGTTTATTTATGACTAATAGCTTTTCATTTCAGTCTTTGTAAAATATGGTTAAGTTTTTAAGAGATAAAAAAACATCAACAAAAATATATTTCTATTAAAAACAAATAAACCAAAAATCCAAGAATTCATAGAAAACAATATAAGAAACTAAAAAATATAAACTAAATCAAGTTAGACCCGGTACAGCAGCAATCTGAACACATCATAATGGCATGATCCAAACAAAAATATTTTTTGCAATTAGCGCAGTTGTAGCGAGTTTTCCGATTTTTCTTTGAGCCGCAATCAGAACAGCGACCTGAAATATTATTTTTATTTATTGGATCACACTTAGAGTTATCCAATTTAAGTATTTCGGCAAGTCTTTGTCGTATCAACCTTGGTAAATTCGTTTGTATTGCTCGTCTTCTTAGGTGCTCATTTATGAGATCATATGATAACGATTCCAAAAACTGTCTTCTATTAATTTTTATGGACGGATTGTTTAGGGTATATATAATATAACAATTTATTCCAGTAACGTTCATTAAACTATAAAATATCACCATTGGCCATCTGTTTGTTCCCCTCGCAACATTGTAGGTTTCACACATTTTATCTACCATATCCACTCCTCCCTTAGTAGCATTATAGTCCATTATAATATCAGGTTTGCCTGTTTCTTCATCGATTTTTTCATCATCATGCATACTAGAAACCAGAAGAACATTTTTGTTCTTTTTTGGTACGTAGGAAACAAGAGTAGAATTGTTTCTGTGCCCAAATAAACTTGAGTTTTCTTTGCGACTCTAATATTGGTGAATTGGTTGGGAAGTTCTCTCTTGTTTTTACGAATAGTACCGATGACTGTCAATTTGAATTCTTTTTCCAGCTTATCGATCAGCGGAATACTTGTAAAAAAATTATCGCAAGTGACGTTGCGCCCTGTGTTATGAATAACATCGCAAAGACGCAAGACCAAAGCCATTGAAGAATTGTCGACCGAGTAAGGGCCTTCAGGCTGTTTTCCAAGGTAAACTTCCATTTTTAATGTGTAAAACATTTTGGCATCTGTCAACGCGTATATTTTTATGCCGTATTTATTGGGTTTAGACGGAATATATTGTCGAAAGTTACAACGACCTCTAAACGCCTCTAATTTCTCATCGATTGTGACAAACTGTGATGGAATGAAAAACTTGCTAAATGAAGCTGTTACGGTGTCAAACAATTCTCGTATAGGAGCTAATTTGTCCAACAAAATACGTTCACCTCGTGTGTCTTTGTTATCAAAGCGTAGACAACGTAAAAGGAAATAAAAACGGCTCCAGCTCATAGTTAAGCGAAATATCTCTGGCGAAGAGCCATCAGTTCGAAATAAATCTTTGGCGTTTAATCGGTTATTTCTGCGAACACCAGCAAACAGTAAAAGACCAAGAAATGCTCGAATTTCAATCTCATTAGTTAGAGTACAGTCTCTGGTGAACTGTGATGAAATCCGTTCTATTTGTTGGTTAGTGAAATTTGTGATCAAGCGTATTACTTCCTCAGAGAAGAATAAGTTCCATATCAAACCCGGATCTTTTAAGCTTTTAGCCTCACCTTTAACACCAGGAAGTTGAGTGACTATGTTTTTGGAACGTGTTCTTACTGTTGTTGAAGGAGCACTTTTCATCCATTTTGTTTTATTGTCTTTTCCTATGTAAAAGCTACTAGGATAAGGAGAAATTTCCGCTTCAGAATCTGAATCGTTCTCTTGCTCTGTATCAGTTTGTTCTTAAACATCAGCCTTATTTCATCTTCGTTCATTTTGATCTTAAAATAAAACCTGTAAGTGATTTGCAAATACATACATACTAAATGTTACAAAACTATCTAAAAACTAATGAAATTAACACAATATTGTAATATATGTTCAAAAAATAACTTACACAAAACTGTGTCACCAATACTCGCGCCGGTCTCACAGACCAATTAGTGCTGAATGCGTGTACACGTCTTACTCTCACAAACTTTGTAACCGCACTAAATTTAAGTTTATTGAGAATGATGAAGCTACCAGAAATTACAATTCGCTCGCGCTCTTCGTTCATATGAAAAAACTTAAAATACTAATAGTCGGTCTCACAGACCGTATGCGCGAGTATAGGAAGGTTAAAAAATGGTCCAAATTGAGAATTTTTAATTTCTTTTAAAAAGTATTATTCCGAAAATTAGCACAAACAGTACAAATGTCTGTGACAAAATTTTACTAATTCAACAATATTTATGTGAACGGTAAAAATAGGTTAGATTCTTTGCAGTTTATTAAAATCAAAATCAAAATCAGCTATGAAAAATGCAAACGTTTTTTAATAAGTTCAGCTGGTGAAGCTTTATTCACAACTTTTATGGACATTTCATATAAACCGGAGAAAATAAAAATTCAAGTCTTTAGATTTGGTTTCTTTTTGGCTATCTTACGCTTTTGTTGATCCCCAGCTTGTGTACAACTATTTCAACCTGTGTGAACCCTAGTTCGAGTTATCGTTAAGGGCTAAAATATTACTGTTCTCGAAAATGGTGTCGACAATTTAAATAAATTAAAAAAAAATATTTGAAGATCTTTAAAAATTGAACAGTTTCATTTTCTCATGATTCGATTCCAATAATAATAATTATATATATTTTTTTTTATTAAAATTTGTTGATTAAAGGAATCGACTCCAATAAAGTCACATTTAAATTTCAGACTATTTTTCAAAAACCGTAATTCGAATACAGGTTTTTGCACAGCACCAGTATCTTTTCCCCAATTTATTATATAATATGTCACATGAAAATAAGTTCATGTTTATATTAAAATAATTACTCTGCTAGATAAGTTTTTATAAAATGAAACAGTAACTTTTTTGAATATTTAAGAATTTAATCGGTTGTGGACTTATATTTAAATTATTTGCATATTAAAAACACTAAAAACAACATTTTTGAACTTCTAAATTGGTTTTTAAATTTTTAATATAATAAAAATAAACATTTTAAAAATGCTGAAGCTTAAAAAACTGTAATTGTTAATTTTTTTTATGAAAATTTGGTAGCATGATTAAAAAATCATCAAATCGCTATAAAATTGGACTGTATAAAATGTTTTACAAACATTTTTTCATATTTAGATTTAAGGTGATTTTCCGAAACCTGTTATTTGGAAAAAGCTTCGCACATGGCTAAATTTTTGTTCCAAGTTGGAAATTTTAGATGTCAAAATAATAATGTGTTAATTTTCGTGCTTCATATATTTTTTACACTTTTAAAAATGAAAAATGAATAAAGAGTTTCGTTATGCGACTGTTTACTCTTTGCGACTTTACTCAAACAGAGTAAACTTTCCTTTCTTTCGAACTGTCTGAACGGAATCATAGCTTTTTCGTAACATTTCATACGATATTCTTTACGATTTCGTAACGAAATCGGATTCCGAAATCGGAAAGATTGCGAAATGTTTGTTACGATTTAGTTCAGAATATTTCGGAATCTTTCTTTTTTTAAGAATAGTTGTTTCGAAATCGTATGAAGAGGTTGACATGACTTCGTAACGAAATATCGTAACGATTTCGTAACGATTCCTAACGAAAATATTACGAAAAAGTTACGATTTCGTTTAGACAGTTCGAAAGAAAGGAAATTTTACTCTGTTAGTATTTTTATATGTCGTACAAGCTATTGCAGAACAAAATTTTATATAAATTCGTATAGAAAGTGATACTGTTCCGATATTTGCCTAACGAAATTGTAATGATTCTTTAAGACATCTCAAAATAGTGACGAATTAGTCGGAATTTCGACATAGTCGTCAACTATGGTTTGCTGGGTAGATATGGCATACCTATAAACAATGTCAAGCTTATTTTCTTCAATTTACAAAATTATTATCGTTCTAGGTATAACTCTCATATATATATTTTACTGAATATCAGGGACTTTTTGAGCATTGAAACTGATTTTTAATATACAAACTCCTTGGAGATGAATTCCAATATAATGATTGTGACTCTTATACTGCCGTCATAAGGAAGAGTGCGGCATCAACATTTTTCAAAAATTCAAGCAAAACGCCTCACAATAAAAAGGCAATATTTTATGAAACAGGGATGTAATAATTGTAAAAATTTTATTCTTCAGAAAAGAGAAGCCCAGGACAATATAAATTATAAGGCTATTTTAAAGCATTAACCAATAATTCAAAAATTGTGGCATAAAACACAGTACTTGCCGCTTTTTTTTTTTGTTTGCTCTCCGATTTTATTCAATTAAAAACATTGAGAAAAGCTGTATCTGCATCATTTTTTGCATCTTTAAAGAAAATTATTTGCTTATTTCAATTTAAGATGTCATCGCAACCATCTTACCGATATATATGATCTGTATTACTAGGGTTAAAGCGACGATATAATAATTACGTATAACACGTAATGAAAAAAATTCATATGCCTCAAATTCTATTTTTTATGACTAAAAAAATTGTGTATATAAAAAAATAAAAAAGCAAACAAAAAGTGCGGCACCTACAGGTAGATACGGCATTTTTTACTCTGTTTATGTAGATACTGCGTTTTATCCTGGATTGATACCTAAATGTTGTGTTTATACGACAATTTAGGTTAAAATATTTAGGTTTGGGGCCAAAAATTCGGGATTTTTCTTTTACAATCGTAAAGAGTATGGATGAATAATAACGAAAATACAATAAAATAAATTTTGATTTTCGTGCTTGATGCCGCACTCTTCCTTATGACGGCAGTATAAGCAAAATAAATCTTTCACTTGGCCAAAAAAAATGTTTCAATAATAGAGTGAAGTTTTCAAGAAAATTATCATCATTATCAGAGTTTATCTAAAAAAAAAATTACATTTTGAATTAAATAGTCTCATTTTTGTTAATTCTTTATACTTTCTGGACCCTAAGGGGGGCGGGGGTTTGAACACCTAAAACTTCCCCTTGTCTATGGGCCTGGTTTTAGACCTCTGAGTTAGCAGAATTGGTTGAAAACATTTTTTTTTTTTTTTTTGTGAAAAGGTGAAAAAGTCACCCTGGTGACTCGTCGGCCGAACTTGGGTTAAAAAAAAAGTTACAAAAAGTATAAACTTAAAATATTAGCAAGCTTTTTTCAAATTCAGCGAGTACTCATAATTTTTCTTAGTTTCTTGACACTTTTACCTTTATATCGAGTACAATAAAACGTATATACGTAAACAAGCTTTTTGGCTTTTTTTCCTTCTTATTTTGACTTCTTTCTCAAAAAAAAAATTTTTTTAAAAACATTTTATTCAGTGATTTCTATGGGGATTTGGGTGATTTTTTTAGTCATGGTATGAAAGTTTTTAAAAAAAAAATTTAAAATAAAATTTTTTTTACTTCCTTATTTTTAAAAGTAATTTTTTATTATATGAAAAAAGTAAAAAATTATAAAATTCAAAAAATTTCATTAATTTTTTTTTTTTTTTTGAAACAATTTGCAAAATTGAGTCCATGACTCAAAAAATTAATATGTTTTCCCAGAAAAATTACCGCTCACTTCTTTTATATATGTATTTACTCAGCTTAGAAATCATTTTCAAAAAGTTCTATATTGATTTTAGGCAATTGTAACGGGGCTGTGACATAATCCCCATAAAGTGACATAAGCGGCGAATTGAACAAAAAGTTAGGCGGACAATTTTGGGCTATCTTCACAGAAGGCGTAAAATGATGAATTTATTTATCATGTACTTCTTTGACAAAGAAATTTGTGTTGATGAATTTTTATGCTCATCGATTTTTTTTTTCTGTTTGGAGCTATTTGGATATTTATAGCTAGCCATGGCACTTCGAACATTTTTTATAATTTCTTTAAACCAATCTCTTATTGCAACTTACACTAATTTTTTAAATCTGTATGAATTGAGCAAAAAGTTCAATGTGTCACAGCTATTTATTATTGAGCAGAGAAAGCAAACTACGATCATTAAAGTTGCTTTTGTTATACACAGGCAAAATTCTATCCTATACCATGTATCACGCTCATTGAAAACGACTGAATGAATTGAAAACGACACATTATTGGGTAAAACTGAATAATAAAATATTGTTGGAAGTAGCAAGCATATTTAAGAAATTAAAGAGTTCTTTATAGCATTTTTAGTTGATATACTATTGTGTGGTGTATGGTATATTTTTTTCTCTCTTTATGGCTTTTCATTCTCTTGCTATTCAAAAATATTTTTTTTTCTCCAATGGCTACTCATTACCTACATAGTTGTTTTGTGTTTGTATGTGTTTTTAATTTAAGCTGCTTATTTCTATTTTACTGCCACTTATTATTAATTAAATGTTACTCATACGCCGCGGGCACCTAAACACAGGGCAAGTTTGCGCAACATAATCAATGACAATCAGAAAGTCATATATGCCGAAACATGCGCAGGCAATAAATTATTTTGATGTTTTTTGTTAACAGCTATGAATTTTTATAGACTGCTTGAGATAAAAAAAAAAAAAAAATATTGTGTTCTAGCTTTAAATATTTGTACTTCATAAATAGAAAATCAATCATTAAACTAAATTTTATGCAAACAACTTGAGGCAAACAATAGACGAGGTGGAAAATTTTTAATTTTTTGCTTTTGTTTTCTTTATTTTGTTATTATAGTCATTGTTATTGTATTGTTATGGTATGCTTTGAGCACAAGAAAACACAAATAAAGAGTGATAAACACACACAGATAGAGCACAACAGAAATAATACTGCCCAACAGTGTTGCCAAATAGTTCGATATATCGGATTTGCTACTTTAATACGATGATTTTTCGGACTTCAATGCGATGATCCGAGATTTTGCAAAATTTCTACAAAATTTTACTTATGCAGGAAATAAGTTGGATTTTACTTAAAATTTATGAAAATTGTTATTACATTAAACAATTAAATTACTTAATTTGAAGGATATGAAAATTGGTTTTCTTTATTTAAAAATTATAAATGGTAAATGAGTTTTCAAAATTCATAGCATCGAGTTGAAAAGAAATTTTTTGCTGATGATATTAATTATCGGAGACATGATACTGCCGAAAGCCTAAGCAGTTAGCGATCAATAATTTTTCAAGTATATAATAATTGTATTATGCATACATATTGAGACCATCTGTTTCATTTACTCGGGACATGTCCTCAAATTTTGGCAACTGTTCCGACGTTCTCAAATCGGACCAACTGTCCCGAAATTTTGTCAAAAAATTGTTTACCCATAAAAAAAAAATTGGTTCAAACGCACCGAAGTACGTGGTCACTCTTTTATTTCAAGTATGATCGTTTAAAAAATTTGTACAAATTATTGCTTTAATATAATAATGTTAAATATAGTATTGTAGTATTAGTATTAGATTACTTAATTACTAAAGTCTTACTACAATAGTACTTTGTAGTGCGCAACAAAGTTGGCAACTTTGGGTGCGATTTAAGTGCTTTCGTTTGACGTTTTTTCAACAGAATGTAGGTATAAACGCCAGAAATGGTGAAAATGGTTACTGGTAGCGATAACAAGGAATGCATTTGAACAATTGAACGAAAAATAAGCAGGTCCAAGCCATTGATAATTTTTATTTTAAAAAAATTGTAATTAATGTCTGTTTTCACGATTTTTACTTGCTTCGTTTTTTTATGTAGAAAAAGTTAAAATAATACGTTTTTTTTTTTTGAATTGTCCCCGTTTTTGCTGGAAAATTATCTCGAATTCAGGCCAATGTCCCCAAATTTTTTGCTGAATGTCCCCGAATGTTGCAAAAGTGGGATGGTCACACTATGTATTAAACCTCTGCATGAATGCACTCGTTTTTTTTTGCAACAGTAGAGCCAACAGTGCAGAGCTCAGAGCTTAACAGAACTCTGTTAGTCAAGCAAGCGTAACCTCTTCATACAACGTCAACGAACGACCATTGCAGAACACGATGTTCTTCATTTTATAAAAACGAAACAATTGATAAAAAGCATCAATCACACCTAATGGCTGACTCAGACTGTGTGACAACATGGTCATTTAATGTGTGACAACTATGTCCATTTTCATGTTAATTGAAAAATAATTCACATTGTGTATCCTAAAATGATATCAAATCTGTGTGGCAATGAATAGTCACAATTACATGTCCATTTTGTGTGACAATCGTTCACACTCTCGTTTGAAAATACTGCATTTTGAAGTTTGACACCGTTGTTTTAAAAGCAGTTTGTTCAAAACAATTTTGATGAAAATTTTTTTAACAAGTAGGTAGTGGAAGTGAGATAAAGTAACAATATCAAAACAATTTTTTTAATGTTTAAACTATTGAAAATTATAAAAAATATTGTACAAAAACTAAATTCAAAACTTCCCCATTCAATTTCAGTCAATTTTTGAGTGCTACTTAGAAAATGTATTATTAATTTAAAAACTTAGTTTATGAAATATGCTTTGCCTTCAAGATCTAGTTTTTCTTTATAACTTTGAATTGAGCAACATTTTCAGAGACAATGAACTTCCATTAAAAATGAAAAATATGTTTTTATGGTTTCAAAATATTATTAGACTAAAATTCAACTAAAATGTTTACTTTTATACAAATCGGACTCAGAAATATTCACTGATGAAATTATTTGCTTACTTCGTCAATATAAGGGTAAAAAAGTAATAATTTTTCTTAGATGGAACTTTTCAGGAACTTTTTCTTGTTTAACTCTTTATTGAAATTGTTTTTGTTTTTGTCATTAAGAGCATTACTTTCCAAACTTATGTTTCTATAGCTATCCCTTGTAGAACCTTTGGCTATGTGGAAAATAAAAACGGAAAAAAAAACGAATTGGCCACTTCAGCCCTTGAAAGGACTTTGACCGAGTTCTTATGATCAATTGTGTTGTGTGTGTTGTGAAAATGTTTGAACACAAATGATCGAGAACTGGACCTACATGTTTTATGCCGACTCTGCCGGCTTATGTTCTCAAGAAACTTTTCATGGCAGTTTTTACTCTCTGAGGTTTGCCATTGTCTACAGAGAGGTGACGGCCGAACAGAAAAATTAATTCAATTGAAAAAACTTTCTGAGTCAGATGTGGATTCGAACCTGGGTTCTTTGGCGTATGAGCCACACATTCACCCACTACGCCACGACCGCCACTTGGAAAATGAATCTTGAATATAAAACCATAAGAAAACTAAGCCCATAAATAATCCCACTGGAAGTTATTGGCCAAACAACTTTTGATTTTTGTTCAAGGAATTCAAAGAATCCATAAAGTCCCAATAAAAACACTGCATTAATACAATAGGTTAACATAAAAAATTTTGTCTAATGGAATCGTCACTCATGTCCTATAAACCTTAGGAACTCACAAATGTCAAAAAGTCGAACCATGCACATGTATTCCTCAGAACTATGTCAAAATTTTACTTCTTAGGTCAACAATAGGGCACGTAACATATATCTAGGTCTTAAATGTTCTACGAAAGTTTGTTTCTGGAATTTAAAATCCCTCATCTATTGAATGTCATCAATATTAAGCTAAAAATCAAATCCATATTTATAAGTTTAGAGGATATAAATATAAAAAGATTTATAGATCTTCTTTAACCTTCAAAACCTTCAATTATTGATAGTTGACGTAGGAATGAATTTACGAAAACTGTGGTATATTTTTATAATATTATCTTACTTGTACTCTAGTAATCTAGGACAAGTCTTCTTTAACTCTATATCAATCACTTTGAAGGATATTTGGAACTATTCTTGAAAAATCAGTAGTGCCACTAAATCAATATTTCGTCAACTGCTATCACAGATATAAATAACCAGAAAAGTGAATCACAAGAGGAAAAAACCAAACGATGTAGACGTCTTGTTTAATAAGCCACCAGGAGTTTTCTGCTCCTTTTTTCTGCTCTCAAAAACTATCACGAATGCCACGTAGAAATTGATTTAAGCTTTCACTAAAAGCAGAATTTATCCGCCATTTGAAAGCAATTGTGAGTATTCATGATTTCATAACATCGTCACATCGTCACACAAAAGCCAGCATGTTGGCTTTTAATTTTTTGTATGTCATTGCGTTACTCATCTAGTCACAAAAAATTTTCATCGTTCACATCAACATGCCATTGTTGAAGTCTAATTTGTGACACAGTTCGCCATCGAATTGTTGTGACAATCGTTCAGATAGTGTGATTACGAATGACGTTGATAATGACTTAAAAAATGGCAGTTTTGTCACACAGTCTGAACCAGGCATAACGCAGCAGAACATTGGTAAAGTGCTTTTTTTTTTTTGTTTAACAAATTAAAAATTTCTATAAAAATGGATATAAATGATATATGTTATTAAAACATTAATTTTATTAGTAATGAAAATACTTGAATGGTTTTATTTGTGGACCAATTTGCAGTAACATAAAATCTATCAGCAATAATTTGGTAATTCGTGTACTACTTGTTTGTTTTGTTGGGCTAGGTCAAAGCAAATTAGGTTTAACGAGCTTGAACACTCAGTGCCAACCGGGGTGGTGTAACATTTGGAGTGTATAACAGTTATAGAAAATAATATAACCCACAATGCAAAACGATCAATGGGTCCAATTTTAACCACATATTCTTTGTCATTATTTCTGGTTGTAACATTTCCAATTTGCAGGTAAAAGCTTCAGCCCTTATAAAAAAATGGCTCTTAATCCAGATAAAATTATCAAATAAACCTTTTTTGACACTTGTCACTTAGATATCAATTTCACAAAGTTCCCGGGCCAAACTGTCTAGGATTTGAATTTTATCACAATTACAAACGATGTTTAAAATGTTGAAATTTGAAAACTCATGGCAAGCTTTATGCTCGTTGAAAAGTTTTTAATAGCAGTTATTGCAGTTTCAGTTATTTTTACATGAATTTGCGTAAAGTTTTCTCCTTGGCCAGGAAAGATAAAATAATTTTTTTCTCTCCTTAAGCTTTTAAGCTGTATGGTTAAACTCGAATTATGAATTTTAAAATTTTAAAAAAAATTGGTTGGCTAAAGTCTGACAAACTGTGGAGGAAAAGAAACATACAGACACAGTGAAATTAAGATGGGCGGTTATTTAGTGCCCTTAGGTATTGCGAGATCTCAGGAGATCTTAACGGACACCAAACCCGCACAAATTATTTTGTATATATAGATTAAAAAAATAAAAAACCAGTATGTTAATGTTGGGTTGAACCTACCATGAAATACGCTACACCACATTTTTCTTATATTTGAAAAATTGGCTGACCACGCCCATATATTGCTTATGACATGGCTTCAATGCCACATAAAAAACCCTTCCATTTTGCTTAAAGCAGAATGTGTTCTTTAAAAACAATCCAACATCATAATAAACCAACTACACCATAATCAACAAAATCACTACCAATAATAAAAGTGAAACAAATCTACAGCAACACCAAAATATCCTCACAAACAATACAATAACCCACTACTACATAGCCAACATGATATTTAATATAATTTAATGAATTATTTTGTTGCTCAAAACAAATATTTTTTTGAATTCTTTAATAATTTTATTTTTATAAATACTATTACATAAAACGGGAAAAAATTAATGCATTTTTATACTAAACAAACACATCTATTATAATTTGAATAAACAATGAAAAAATCTGTTTTTTTGCGTTTGTAATTTATATATTAATACACAAAAAAAAAGGTTTGTGATCCCTTCTGACCTGTGTTAACTTCAACATATTCACATAAAATTTATATCGATGGAAAGGTATTTTCGAATAGATGTGCACAATATATTTTTTATTCGATATATTATCATTAAGATAGGTAAAATAAAGCAAATCTAAAAACCCTTTTTTCCCAATGGGACAATGAGAAAGCAACAACAAAATAAAATTCATAAATTTCGAAATTTCTCGCTGCGTTTTCCTCTTAAACAACAACAATCTCATCACAAAGCACCAATCTGCTAAACATAGTTGTAAAGGGTGGTTAAATATTAAGGGCCGATGATGAAAGTGAACCACACCTAAACGTCAAGTTTTTTTCTGCATTTCATTTGACATTTCTTAATATCGGACTAACTCAATTTGAACCATGGAAAGATACACAATCGAGCAACGCGTTAAAGTTATTCAGGCTTATTATGAAAATGGGCGTTCAAATCAAAATGCATATCGTGCACTTGGTGATTTTTTCGGTCAATTTCATCGTCCAAATGTGCGTACAATCGGAAACATCGTGCAAAAATTTGAGCAAACCGGGTCTGTAGAAGATGTAAAAACACCAGTGCATGCTCGTACAGCTCGTACTGCAGAAAATATTGCTGCTCTTCGCGATAGTGTGGCTGTATAGCCGTCCACCTCGACTCGCCGTCGTGCCCAACAATTAAACCTCTCACGCTAGTCGTTGATGAACATTATGCATCAGCATTGGAAGATATGAATGTGGACGATATGTGGTTTTAACAGAACGGTGCCACTTGCCACACATCTAACGAAACAATTGCTCTTTTGCGCGACAAATTCAATGGTCGTGTTATCTCACGTGGTGGCGATGTCAATTGGCCGCCAAGATCATGTGATTTGACACCGTTGGACTTCTTTCTTTGGGGTTATTTGAAAGAAAGGGTGTACGTCGATAAGCCAGCAACAATTCAAGAGCTAAAGGATGAGATAATTCGGCACATTAACGGCATAGAACCTCACTTATGCCTCAGCGTCATCGAAAATTTGGACCACCGGATGGAGGTGTGCCGCCGAGGTCACGGCGGCCATTTGGCCGATATTTTGTTCCATGCATAATTGAATCATATCAATATTATCATAATTAAAAGAAATGACAATAATTTCTTTTATAATTTTTGTTTTATTCAAAATCAACATCGGCCTTTAAAATTTAAACACCCTTCACATAGAGGTGAATGCTACAGCTCTATTAATCATCGTTGCTGGACACTTTAAAAAATAAATACAAATTTACTATAACTATAATACTAATTTTTTGTTTAAAATTCAACTGAAGTGTGATTTCACTGCAAGTTTCATTGTAAATTTTCAATGTTTAAAATTATATACAAACTTTAGTAAAATTAAGCAACATGTGTTGAATTTTGCTGCAGTATTAATATTAAACTATTTTTTCATCATATATTTCATTGCCAATAGACATGTAAGTGTAAGTGTTGAATTTTCAACATCAATTGTATAATTGCATGATATTCTCATTCAAGTTTGGTTATGAGCAATTAAGCAGCTTATTATTCAGTCCGGTATCCGCTTCTCTAATTACAAAAATTGTGTTAAATAACGTGTTTTAATTTTAAGCTAAGATTGTAAATATTTTTTGCCTTTTAATGTTCTCAATATTTATATTGGAATGTGTGCGAGAAGTGCTTAATAAATATTTAAAAATTGATTTTAAAAATGCTTTCTTTTATTTCTATAGCTCTAACGACAAATTGATATAGCTTCTTGGTGCAACGGACTTGAAAGTTTTTCTTTGTTTTATTCAGATTTGTGTGTTTTGTAAATATTAAATCAGTCATAAAATAAGTTTAAACTTTCTTCAGTTTTAATTGCCAAACACGTGTTAAGTATTAGTAAATAGCAGTAGTAATTTTTTTATTACTACATTATTATAGTAAACTTAAACAAAAGTTGTTGAATATTATTCACATAAAGGTTGTAATTTTGCAATAGTAATACAAAATTTATTACATTAAAAACTTTAAAAAACTAATGTTTAAGTTTACTACAATACATATATTAAAACTTATATATTGCCATATATTTTAAGCAAAATTAAACACCAACTGTTGAATTTTACTATATAATAATAGTAAACAACATATGTTGAATTTTATAAAAGTGTGTAAATGAACTACAGTTATAGTAGCTAAACTGTTGTCTACAACTATTGTAGTAAATTTCAACAGCAACTTTTAAGAGTGTACCAATCACGAGCAAGAGTAGAATGCGAGAGATTCGCAGACACTTCAAAAGAGCAGTGCATCCTTATTGTTGGTGGTTTCTCTTAATTTCTCTCTTAACAAAATAAATTTGTCTCCACGTCAGCATCAAAAAAACTGTTAAACTGCTGCTTGCTTCATATAACTCATGCAAAGGCATTTATAATAGTTTATTTTGTTCTGTTCAGGCTATGGGTTGGTGCGTTCAGCAAAAAAACAAAAGAAATGTCGATTTTGATATGGCCGAGTTTCGGCCACAGGCGATACTAGTAATTATTATTGCACAAGTAAATGTAAAAACTATGAAACCTAAAGAAGACAGCATAACTACAAGCATTCTGCTGCTGTTCACATTACTTTCTCTTCATTTAATTCTGCTGCGTTCTTCTTTGCCGACTCGTACATAATATTGCTTCGGTAGTCGTTTGTTTTTGTTATGCTCACGCGACGAGTGCTCTCTGTAGTATTACGTTTATTTTAATTAATGTAGCAAGACATAGCCACAAACAAGTGTTCTGAAAAGCATTTCATGCGCACTCGTGCAGAGGTTTACTAGAAAAAATACAAAGATTTTTAATAACATGATTAAGTATTTACTAAAAAATATAAACTCATCACTTCAAGACTTAGCAAAAAATCTTAACATTCATATTGTTAAAACTCTAAAAATACAAAAACAAAAACAAAAAAAAAAAATGAAAACACATGCTATCTAGCCCTACATTATAGCCCTACATATTTGAATAGTCTACATTGTTTAGCAAAACTGAAAGTTCAATGTAATGCAGTAGAGTAATAAAGACGTGTGCATTGTAGTTTCATTATAGAACAAGTAATTTGTAAAAACAAAGTTCATGACAGATGAGCTTAGATTACTCCCAAAAATCACTAATAGAAAGCAAATATTAATATCTTATACACTCTAGAGCGACTACTATAGGCTTTGCGAGTCATCAGCTGGTAAAAATTAGTACCAATCAGAGATCTGCAACAAGCGCTTTGCTTCATAGCGCACTTTTCTTCTTCCCTACTTCGTTATGTTTTCACAACTATTCGCATTCATAAAAAACAAGTGTTTGCTTCGCATTGACTCGCTCGCTTTTTATATGTTGAGTGCGAAGTATGCTCTCACTCTCTAATCTACAAAATGCGCTTGCTTTGATCCACATTGTTAAGAGTTGTGCGAGTCAACGAACTAACATAGCGAATATAGTGAGAATTTTACCTGCTTCCCGCTGTGATTCGCCAAATTATTGCGAGTCATGCGAATAGTTGATCAACTGTCAGCGAACAGGGCGAGTGAAGATCTTTGAGAGGCTGAAAGTTTTCAGATTTCTCTATTCGTTACAGCAAGTCTCTTAAGCACTGCATTAGCGAATAGCAAGCTTAGCGAAATTTACTTCTTGAGCAAGTGCGCATTTTATTTATTCGTTGATTGAGAATACGATTCACACTCGCTACTTTCATTTTCAACGAGTGCTCATATGTATTAGTGAAGCCACTCATGCAGTTCTCTGGTACCAATATTACATGTTACAAGTTATTTTTATATAAATATCAATCCGTTTTACAGCTTAACACTTAGACTAATCTAAGGATATTGAGAAATATTTTAAATATATAAGATTATATATTCTTATATATAATATAAGATATCTTTGATCAGCTTAAGTAAAATATTTAATATGATAACATGCAATATAAATAAAATGTATTCCAACACCAGACAATCAAAGTTTTAACTGTTCTGATTTTTATTCTCTGTATACTGTCAGCATAACAAACCTGCACTAAAATTATTGTGTTGTCGAACAAAGTTAAAATAAAATATTCATTTTAATTTTGTACTTAATTTTGTACTATATCATAATAAATTATTGCACTCAATTTTAGAATCGCAGTTACCTTATGTAAAATATATGTAAACGAATTTTTGCTATAGTTTGAGTTCAATAGGTTCGATGAGAATCCGACAAAAATACGACGAAAATCCGGCGAGCTGAGTACAAAAGTTATGTTGGCAAAAGTCTTTCAATGGCAACACTGCTGCCCGACAAACGCGCGCCAAAATAAAGCACAGCGTTGAGTTTCTGCTATTGTGTGATAACAACAACAGAGGCAACAATTTTATAGGGTACAAAATTCTAAGAGCGCCATAAATTATGTTGTGCAAAACAACAAAAATAATAGAAATATAAAAATAAGCAACATGAACTGCAAACACCAGCAAGCTGAACAGAAAATGCAAAATCTAGACAACACTCACACACACACACAAGCACATAAAGCTGGCAGCTACATGCATATTTTTTATTTTATCAGATTCAACAAAGATCTTAAATCAATCACTTTTTTGTCAGTGCGGAAACAATGCAACTCAACAGAATAAAGTTTAAGTAAAGATAGTGAAAAAATAAAACAAAATCTACGTAACTTTACAAAATGTTTAAAATACTTTAACTCAGATTTTTTAATCCTTATAACCCTGCAGTGTATGACTAAGCAGCAGTAAATCATGAATAGTTTTTATACTAGTTCAAAACAAACTGGTTCATATTTTGTCACAATTTACTAGGTTGCAAATAGTTGAAACCTAACTAGTTTATTGCAAATCACAAGAAACCAGTTGCAAAACTAACTAAATGGTACTAGTTTAAATATTATCAAAGCTAGCCACTTTCTTAACTAGTGAAAGCCAAATAGTTTTTAAAATGGTGAACATTTTTTTCAGATGATCTCAAAAAACGCAGTCAATCATACAAAAGTTGAAACTAGTGGAACTAGTTGAAATATTGGTTTAATATGACTACTTGTGAACTAATTGAAATATGAATATTTGTCAACCACTCAGAAAAGGTTAAACTAGAAACTAGTTTAAACTTGGTAACATATGGTTTGTTTGCAACTCGTCACAAAAAATTTGAATTTAACTAACTATAACAAACTAGTTGTAAGCTAATTTTCAACTGTTCAGAATAGGGCAATTGATATTGTCTATGACATCGGCATGTTAAAAATACTAGTTAGGTATATGAAAAAAAAGGGGAACTTAGGCTAGTACTGCTCAGTTTTCAACTAGTATGCACACTGGTCTAAAACTGATTGGTTACACTGCAGGGAAGATAAGCGGGACTGACCTAAGATTGCAGCATTTCAATTATGTTGGCACAATTTGCTTCCCAGCACCTAGCAGTATTATAGCATTAGACATTTTTTAAGCACGAGCAATAAAAAATTAAAGCACTTTATTGAGATATTTTTTCACCCACAAAGTTTAGCATACCGCCTTATCTTATTGACTTTCAAATTTAGCGTCTTGCTCTGCCGCTTTTAAGCTTGAAACCCTTTTCACCTTCATTAAACTAAAGAACAGAAAATTTTCCAGCAGCTAATAGAAAAGCTGCAAGTATTTGTTCAGATAAAATAAAACAAATAAACCGCTTAGCAAACAAGTAAAGTAAAAACATACTCTGAGCAGCATAGGCTGCTGGGGGGTAGTTGTGAAACAACAACAACAATGCAGCAACAATAAATAAAGGTTTTTCTGTAAAAAGTTTTCTAAAGTGAAAACTTTTATCACTGTCCCAAGTTCCATAACAATAAATCAGGTGTTTGAAGTTGTCGTCTGAAATAAAAGCTTGCAACAAAAATGTGACAGCAAGTAACAACAACAAGTAGCAAACAGCAGCAGCAATCAGAAAATTATTTAAGTAACGAGCATTTTATTTAATTGTGCAGAACATGCTGAATACCAGTCAGCAACGCCTTTCCCAAGTATCTCAAACCCAAATACACAAAAAAAAAAAAGAGAATAACAACGACACCAACAATAAGTCAAAAGCCCAGAGGACATGCAAAAACAAAAGACAACAACAACAACAACAACAACAACAACAACAACAACAACAATGTGTGACAAAAAAGCCTTGTTAACTTTAAAAGAAAATTCAAGTAGCACAAAAAAAGGATTTGTGCTGTTTTTTCCTTAAATCATCCTGCCATGTTGCCGCCTCTAAGTTTGGCTGATTTTTTTAACAGTAGTATTCATGCGGAAAATGAGATCAACCGGAAGTATGTAGGAGGTGTTGGTGGCATTGGTGCTGTTTGTAGCTACTAGGTAGCAATAGCAGAGCTCTAGAGTAGAGCATTGAATGAAAGACAAGGCAAGACATTTCAACTTAGAACTGAAGTCAGAGATACTTGAATGTGTGCTACTGGCAAAATATACACACACACACACATATATATATATTCCTACTGTCACACTTCCTTGCAGGCAGCTACATTCCCATTTCGTTTATTTTGCACTTATTTAAACATTGAAAGTTTTTTAGTACATGTGAGAAAAAAAACGAAGAAAGCTTAAAACTTTTTTTAAGTTCATTCTTTGAATGTGTTAGAAAAAAAAACAAACTTTGTTAAAGCCAAATTGCGGACCAGCTTGTGCACTGCATAACAATTTATATCTAATTTGAGCTGGTTTGTGAAATCACAAAAGTATTGCAAAACTTTTTAATCTAATGAAGGAGAAAACAGCACGAATAGCAACATGAAAATAGATACGAATTAACGCATGTTTTTTTTTTAAACAATGTAAGTATTTCAAGTAAAACACTAAGCGAGTAAGATGCTATCCACTGCATAAAAAATTAAACAGCTGAAGTCAAAGTGAAGAGAGATGGAAAACTTAATTTTTTTTTTCAAGGTTATTTTTAAATTCAAAATTAAATGCATTTTTTTATACAAAATTAACATATTGTATGCGTGAGATTGGAAAGAAACCAGGGAAGTTTTCACTGTAATGCATTTTGATACACATTTTATATGAAATAAAAAGCAAATAAAATATATAATAAAAAAATTGAGATAAAGCAAACTTTATGGTAAGATTTTTTTTTGTGATAGTACAGTTATTCGTTTATACGCAATATTTTTTTTTACCTGAGCATATGCTCTGCATTATCTGTGTAGTGTGGAGATTTTGATAAAATGTGTAGAAGAACATACAAGTAAAAAATTAAACATTATACGTATTAAACAAATTAAGCAAATTAAACAAATACTTCTGAATTTGACCTTTTTGAAATAACCATGATAGAGATCTCCAGGGTTTAAGGGCATGGTACTGTTTAAAGCCGAAAAAAAGGCATGTTTTCATGATTTTTTTTGGAGACATGAATAATGTTGGTGTATTTATTTCACATACATGTTATAGTTTGACCTCTTAAATATATTTGGAAAGAAAAATTAAAAATTATCGATAAATAAATCCGTGGCAGCGTTTCTATGGAGGCTCCTCAAAAAAACTTTATTTTTTATCGCTAACGATTAGAGGTTATAATAATAAGTCGGGGATTGGCCGAATCAGACCACAGTGGGTCCCTTTTCGTCCCCTATTTGACGAAGGATGCTACTGCTCGGAGCACTCATAAGTGAGCATGCTCCTTATATAGGCACCCTTTGTCACCTCAAGCATGTCCTTGTAGGTCAGTTGACCAATCTCGGCTTCGTCAATATATGGACGTCCCAGAATGGTCAATCTTATGCTTGCCAACGCCGGACACTGGCACAAAATGTGTGCTGCTGTTTCCGGCTCTTCTAGGCATAACCTACACGCATCGTCCTCGGTCAGAGTCATCTTCCTGAGATGGTACATGTAGGGACCGTGTCCTGTGACCAGTGCAGTAAGCCAGCTTATAGTCTTCCGATTGTATCGGCTAACTTTTGCTGCCTCACTACTTGACCATTTCACGGCCGCCTTTGATTGCCTGCAATTACCAGCTTCTTCCCACCTTGTACGGTGTTCCGAGTCCGTCCATTGCTTAATAAGGCCTGCCACCATGTTGTCGCCTATGGCGATACGTGGTTCGGGTCCACAGAATTCTTCTGCTGATCCTTCTCTTGCTAAAGAATCAGCCTTTTCATTCTATTCTATGCCAGAATGTCCTCGCAAAAGTGTGAGTGATCCACATAAGTGTGAGCTCATTTGTCTGAGCGCACCTATTGAGTTTGGTAAGACATTCTATGGCCAACCTAGAAGTAATATCTGTCCGTTGCATGCACCTAATCACCGACTGATTGTCAAGGGCAATGACAATTTTCTTGCCATTTACCCGTCCATCTATCAAGTGGTCCAGCGCATGCACTACACCAAGCATTTCCGCCTGGTATACAGACACGAACCTCCCCAGCCTCAGTGCACAGGATAGGTTCAACTCCTCTGAGTAGACGCCAGACCCGGCTCTGCCATTCATCAGAGAGCCGTCTGTGAATATACTGATGTCACTACCAGCGGTTTCTCCACAAACGGATCCATCTGTTATTAGAGTTTTATAACATTTTTCTGTTATTCTCACTCTCTGCCTTCCGTCCATAGGCATACACGTCTCCCTGACATTTCGCTGTGTCATGTCCAGGATGCGCATATGACGATTAGAGGTTAGCGGATCATTTGAAAAAAAAAAAAATTAGTTTAAAAGGTAATATGTTTCCCGAGGTAACACTAAATAATTTTTTTTTGTTTTTTTTTTATTTTTTTGGTAGCGTTTTGAAGTCAAAAGCGGAATTTTCGATGAAAAATAGAGGTTATTTTATTATTTTAAAATAGGAAAAAAAAACGCTTCAGCAAAACCTCTTGATTTATGTGTAAAAATAGTGTAAAAAATTTCAAAACTATCGGTCAAGTAGATTTTGCGGTATTGTGTTCACCGACTTCAAAAATGTTGTTTTCCAGAAAATCGATTTAAAGTATCGATTTAAAGTCACGATTTTAAGTGAGGTCCGGTCACTTGAAACGCTGAATCTTCGTTAATTTTATCACGATTTACTCGAAATTTTTACAAAATACTCTTGAAATAATGTACATTCAGAAAAAAAATATATTAAAAAAAGTCACAAAAACTGTACCATCCCCTTAATTAATTATTTATCGAATTAATTTTGAGAAATTTTTGCATAAAAAGGGTCCGCCAAGTAACTTTTTTTTTTTTTTGAAAATGCAAAAAAAAAAAAAACTACTGAATATTTTCTCAAATTTACTACTACTATTACTGCCATGCAGTAGTTTACACGATCGGTCCAATTTTTAAGCACATTATCGAATGTGTGCAGCTGTATTTCACCAATGGCTTCACGAATATTGTCCTTTAAAGCGTCAATTGTCTCTGGCTTGTCGGCGTAACACTTATCTTTGAGGGCACCCCACAAATAATAGTCCAACGGTGTCAAATCGCAGCGCCGAGGTGGCCAAACGACATCAGCTCTGCGGTTGATAATGCGATCCTCAAAAACATGGCGCAAAACATCGAGTGTAGCTTCGCTGTGTGGCACGTAGCGCCGTTCTGTTGAAACCAAATGTTGCCAATATCCTCCTCTTCAATTTTTGTGAACAAAAATTCGTTCAACATGGCCCGATAACGATGGCCATTGACCGTAACGGCCACTCCTTGCTCATTTTCGAAGAAAAATGGCCCAATTATGCCTCTGGACCAAAATCCGCACCAAACAGTGACTCGTTTTGGGTGCATCGGCTTTTCAATGTATGCGTGCGGGTTTTCTGTGCCCCAAATGCGACAATTTTGCTTGTTTATATACCCGCCAAGATCAAAATGAGCTTCATCTGAAAAGATGATTTTTTTGGCAAAATCGGCATCTTCTGTAAGTCGATCGCAGGCGATATTTCCCAGCGTTGTTCAAGCGTATACATAACCATATTCGTTCAGCGGAAGGATAAAAGTAATTATCTGTCAAATCAGACATGTGCTAAGTGTTACCATTCACGAAATAAGCACTAGTTGAAAATAAAAACGTTAGATGGCGGACCCTTTAATTTTAAAAGAAATTGTTCAAATTGAGAATTTTTAATTGTATAAGAAATATAAATTTTCAAAAATATCCCAGCAGAAAATGTCATGTCTGATCAGACAAAAATTCAGGTCTGACAGGTATGAGCGAGGCCTGAGCTTGAAAACAGCCCTGATTTTTCCACACAAGTGTCCGCCTCTTCAGACCTAAAATTGGTATTAATTATTTTAAATGTTGTTAATGGGTAGAGTGTGTGGCTCATATGCCAGTGAACACAGGTTCAAATTCCGTATCTGACACAGAAAGTTTTTTTCAATTGAATTAATTTTTCTGTTCGGCTGTCACCTCTCTGCAGACAATGGCAATCCTCAGAGAGTAAAGAACTGCGTTGAAAAGCTTCTTGAGAACAAAAGCCGTTCGGAGTCGGCATAAAGCTGGTAGGTCCAGTTCTCGATCATTTGTGTTCAAACATTTCACAAAACACACACAACACAATTGATCATAAGAAGTTCGGTCAAAGTCATTTCAAGGGCTGAAATGGGCATTTTATAATTTTTTTTTTTTTATTTAAAATGTTTATCTATGATTTCTGGTCTGAATATAAATTTTTATTTTAAATTCAGATATGAAATATGTCCTGAAATTTAAGAGAACTGATTTTTTGTTTAATTTCAGGTAAGAATACAGGTCTGTAAGAAGGAAGCCTGAATTATATTTTAATTTCAGCCTTAAAATCGGAACTGACTAATGATAATATTAAGAAATTTAATCCTGAATTCCAGTCAGTTTATTTGAGGCCTAAGCAAGTATTGTGCTGGGAACAATAAAATAACAAATTTTCCCCAAAAAATTTCACTAACACAACTACTTAAGTTTAAAACAAAAATAATTAAGAAGAAAAAAAATTATTTCTAAATAAAAATATTTAGAAATTATTTCTAAATAAAAACATATAAAAAATAAATATTTAGTTTGTTACGTAATAAAAAACCAATGAAATCAAAACCTTGTAATGGTTTCTAGTAGTTTATTAAAATTAAAGTAAAAATAAGCAATAAAAAATGAAAGCCTTTTAAATCAGATCACCGGTTAAAGTTATGAAGAGGACAACCACAAAAATGAAATCCTTTAGACTGCTTCTTTTTGTAAATCTTACTCCTTTTTTGGTCTCTAGCTTGTGTAGAAGATTTTGGATCTGTACAAAGTAAACAGGTTGAATATTTTTAATAACAACATCAATTTCTTATTCACCAAACATGTACCAGTCAAGGCAAAGAAAAGTAAGCTAACTTAACACCCCTGGCTTACATAAGAGGTAAAGCATCTCATCATAAAACGGCATACTTTGTATAATAAACAGAGAACGAAAATAAACAATAACAAATCGTTCCATTTCGTTTTGTTTCGATCTTTCAAGCGAACGAAACAAAAACGATTGAAATAATAAAAGAACAATTGAGCGTCTGTTTTGTTTTTCGTTTGCTGTTACGAGCAAGACTATATATAAACCATGGTATAATGATTTACAAGGTAGGAGTGACAGTTCTGTTTGGCGATTTGGAGTTGTCAAAAATACATTGAAAAAGAGAAAACGAAGAAGCAGCAAAAGAGATGAAAAGTTTAACTTTGTATTGATTTGACGACTCCCGATCGCCGCTCGTGAGAAAAAAGATAGTTGTCAAGGCTACCTTGTAAATTCTTGTATCATGCTATAAACTAAACAAAAAAATTGTGTAACCAAGGATACAAATAAAACCGAAAAAACGATTCGATAAACGATCGTCAGATAATTCGCATTCTTTTGCGCTCTTTGTATTTTTGCTTCGTTTCTTTAGCAAATTCTCAGCAAAATTCTTTCCTTCCTTTGTTTTTTAACGCTGTGTGCAAACAAGTCTTGTGTTATCGTTCAATGCCTTATGCATAATAGTGATCATTAATGAAACGTTTGCTTCAGTTTCATTTTTTATACTGACACATTAGCAAAAATTATAAAATTACGTTAGCTCTCTCTTTCACTGAAAGGTTTCGTGTTTCATTCGTCCTCACTAACGATTCGAATGAAAAATATCGACTTTGTATCACTCTCTGAGAAATCGGTTCGGATATCGTTTCGTTTATTTTCGTTTTCTGATAATAAATGGAAAAGGTATAGATGCTCAGTTATTTATACCGAATTTAAATCCGTGCGTAATGCTGTGACAGCGGTATTACGTAGAAACAAAAATCTTTTTATGAGAGTAGATTCACTAGAAGAACCTCGAGTTCATCCTTTTGGAAAAAAATTTGCCAAACAGGGATTACGTAAAACTTACAAAACATTACAGAACATATAGATTTCGATGAATTTAATAGGAAATTTGTTCAGATAGTTTTTTTCAACAAGCATCGTGAGCTCCTCCAAACTCAGAAGTTCATCAGTAGATGACTTTGCCATTTCTTGTATCGACTCCATAACTGTTGGTGAAGTCATACTAAAAATAAAATCTAAAGCCATAGGATCAGATGGTATTCATCTAGAATTTATAAAAATTATTCTGCCAGCTATTCTTGACCATATAATATAACACGCATATTTAATACAATAATAACAACGTCACAATTTCCATCTTTATAAAAGATATCAAAAATGTTACCTTTGCCAAGGTCACAATCTCAAAATAATATAGAGTAGTATCGCCTAGTAGCCATTCCTCCTTTTCTGAACAAAACCTTTGAAATCATTGTAAGCAACCAATGAAAATTTTACTTAAGGGGGACAACGCACCGAGAAGCGTGAAAAAAAGCCATTGTTCTGGATTTTTTTAAAGAAAACCTATAGCAGTAATCAAACCGAATCTTTTTATAAATGATAATACACATTTTTAAGAATACGTCAATTTATTTATTGAAAAATATCTAATATTTGCCGAGTAATCCTGTGGTCCGTAAAGTACTGCAAATAAAAGTGATACGCACTACTGCTTCATCTGTAATCATCAAACAATGAATAAGCTCCGCAATGAATAACTCCATTGTTTTTTCGAATTTTTGCATGCAGCATTTGCCAGACATTCTTAAAAGGTTAAGCTTGAAGAAAAACAAAATAACAAAAATTTATAAATTTCGAAATTTCTCTCTGCGTTTTCCCCTTAAGCAACAACTACTTATCGCAAAGCACCAATCTACTAAACATAGTTGTATAACAGCGCTTCTTAAAGTATGTGAAGATATAAGATCTGGTCTAGACAAAGATATGTTGGGATTAATGGTCTATTTAGATTTTTCAAAAGCTTTTGACTGTATTGATTATAGCCTTCTTGTACACATACTTGGTGCTCAGTACTTTTTTCATGACTCTCTGCGTAAACTTATGACATCATATCTCAGCGATCGTGCACAATTCATCTATCAATACAATAAATGTTCGTTTGTCTGAAGGTTTTATCTGGTGCTCCCCTCGGTCTTAGGTCCTCTTTTATTTATTACTTGAATGATATCGTTGATTGTTTAACTATGTGCGAGCATCATACATACGCTGATGATATACAGTTGTATAAGCTCCTTCCTAGATCATGTAAAAACATTGCTTCAAATCAAGTCAATTTGGAGTTGAACATAGTTTTCCAGTAGTCGACTGAAAATGGACTAAGCCTACATCCTATTAAAACTAAGGCAATGCTTATCGCTAGGCAAAAAATTGGTGGAAAATGCTCTCCTTTTTTTCTAAACAACACCTCCATTGAGTATGTTGAAAGCTTTAAGAATCTCGGAGTAAATTTCAATAATAGCCTAACATGGAGTACTCATATTAACCGTATAGTTGCAAAGGCTTATGGGGCCTTGCGTGGGCTGGGCCCTACCTCTAAGTTTCTGTCAAAGGAAGTTAAGCTTAGGCGTGCAAATTCATACATTTTACCCATATTTATGTATAGCTGTGAACTTTTTTAAACATGGATCAAACCGAAACTTGCACTGGCCTATAATAGTTGCGCGAGATTTATATATAACATTGATAGACAAACTCACATCTCCATTTTCGCAAATCAAATTGCTTATTGTTCTTTAACCAATTTATTGAACTATCACACCATATTGTTGCTCTATAATGTAATCAATACAAAAAACCAGATTATCTTTATAAAATGGTTAAATTTGCCAGAACTCAAAGGACTGCACAACTCATTTTACCAGCACATAAATACCAATCGACTTCCAGACATTTGTATATTCATGCGATAAATCTGTGGAATATGCTTCGCACCCATATAAAAAGATACTGTAACGCAAATACATTCAAAGAATAACTATTTAAATATTTCACAAGTAATTAACCCATTAACAGCCGCGGTATAATTCTGTTAGCCGATTTCGATGTTTTTTTTCAGAAATGCTTATTTTGATCCCTAGATCACAATTTGTGAGTTTCAAAAAAAACCGAAATTCTGGTTTTCCGGAAAACGGGGGTTGCTTCAAAGCATCGTTGGAAAATTCTAAATTAAAGAGGAAAAATAAGAATAAGAAAAATAAACTTTGCATCTTCAAGCTTCAAGCATTGGGCGTAAATGTGTTATATTTTTACTTGAAATGGAGCTTTTATTTGTTGAACTTTTAGTTTCATCTTTGGAGCTTTTATTTGTTGAACTTTTAGTTTGATCTTTTGGCTTTACATTTCTGTCAAAATTTGCTAAGTAGCATCTTTATTTAAATTTACTACACTGTAAGCAAAAAAATATGTGTGTGGCCGCCACGCACGGTAGAAGTGAAACTTTTACCCAAAAATGAAATTTCTGGAATGATTGCTAATTTATTTTATTAACATTCCCTCCTTCAATGCAACCAAATGGTTAAAAAGCAGTCTGCCTTCATACCAGTAGTAGTTCAAGAACTGTCTTTTTTCATAAAGTCAACTAGTATTTTCAACATGGCGATATCATGGAAAATATCAATTGTCCCTTTTTTTATGGACAGTTACTGAAAAGTTCAATATTCACGTATATAATTAGATCGCAGTTCTTTTTACTTTTGGGACACAGTTGGTTATCAAGAGGATTTATTATTTTAATTTTATAGTAGTACCTTAAGTACTGCCCAGGCTCAATCCTCATAGCACAAAACGACAGATCTTGCTGTTTTATATTTTTTGTTAATTAAATTTTTATTTATATATATTGAAAAGAAAAAATTTGTCGGAAAACCTGTGTTGGGAAGAGTGCACTTTTCCCTTTCCGTACTCGCATCGAACCGCGTGCAATTCGACTGCAAGTTGAACGTGCTACCATCTCACCATTACCTCCCTTGCATCAAAGCGAACAAAATACGAACAAATTTGAAAGCAAGCATAGTATATATCTTCCAATTTCATAGGATTGTTGCTACAAGAATTTATTGTTTATCCAAAATAATCATTAAGCGATTATATAATTTGGGCTTTATTTATATAATTTATTTTCAATTTTTCTTAAAAAACAAAAAAATAAACAACAACTGCCTGTATGATTTTGAATATTTTTAATTTAAAAACAGCACAAAATTTCAACTGCAGTTAGGACCACTAAACCTTTGCTTCATGGTCAGAAGCTCTGACCTTATGCTAGCGTGCATACTTCTTTTGGTTTATTTAACCGTATTTCCCACACGGCATTTCCGACTTCGATATCGAAAATTTAAAAATTTACGAAAAGTTCGAGATGAAAACAATCGAATTCTATATCGATTATGATTCGAAAAAGATACGTTTGGCGCACGTAGCGGTTACTTCGTAAACAAAGATTCGCTTATGTTTCGAAAAATTATTCGTTTACAATTCCAAAGCGATTGATTCTTCAACACAAGTGCGAAGATAATTTTATTTGCTACGTTTTTACTGTAAGGGTAACTTTTTTTGGCACTTTCAGTTTTACTTTTATTATTATTGGTACACTGGATAACACTGATATGAAATAACTTTAAATTTTTTAACGCCAATTAGGATAAAATATTAAGTTTTCCATCGGTAAAAGTTCGTTGCAAACGAACTTGCTCTGTAAACGAGATATGTGCCGGGTGGGTTTCATATGCATTGACAAGTTCATTTTCGGCACAATATTTTAGAAACATATCCTTCTCATGTTTTACTTTCGACCAAAATAGTGAAGCGAAGGTAATCTGATAGCTCAGTTGGTAATGGAAGAACTTGTAACCAGTACCTTGTGTGTTCAAATACCGCGGCATGCGAGTATTTTTTAATATCAATATAAATGTGAGTTGAAAACTACATTTGAATTATATGAAAGATACGAATAAAACAAATTTTAGATTCAAAGTTGCATTCGTTAATATTGCAGCATGTGCTGTTTCCAAATCAATCAATACAATCAATCTGAATTTATCCAAACTCAATTTGAGAAATGCCTAAAAGTATGCTAATGTTCTGAAAAACAGCCACGTTCAGAATCAAATTTTTAGATCGTACTTTTAGAGCATTGAACGATAGACTCAATTCAATCATAAAAGAAAGAAGGAAGTACTGTCTGTTGATTTAACATAAGTATGAGCTGCTGAAGTAAATTTGTCTACGTGACCCAGTGGTTTGAACAGCCGGCTATGAATACAAACGTACTGTGTTCAATGTGTAAGCAAAAATATAAAAAGATTTAAATAGCAATTTTATCGTTTTTATACAACTGTGCGGCGAATTGCTGTGTTGTTGTTTTCATAAGAATCATTTCGTTACATTGGTTTTATCCCCCCCCTCTGCCCCCCTTATCTAGCTCGCCGTATTGTTGTATACGCGGCTATAAAAGTTTCACTTCAAGATGTAATTTTTTCATACTCTCACACTCACACACTCCAAAGATACATACACCTCTCCTTTCGATTGTTTATTAGCTACATTGAAACCCAATATAATAAACTTTGTCTCCCCAAAATTTCAAGACAAAAGTTTAATGCGTTGATGTTTGAGATTTTTGAAGCGAAGCTTTTTACTCCTCGTTCTGTGATTTGCTTTGAGTGAAATCTGAAAAATTTTCGACAGATTTTTTCTTGGAAATTTGATGGTTTCTTTGTTGCTAGTGCTTATTACAACAAGAAAATTTATTACTTTAATATTAAATACAAAAATATTTTCGGCCGGCCCGTGGGATCGAACCCACGTCCTTTTATACGAGAGTCCAACGCACAATACACTAGGCCACAAAGACTTGTTAGAAATAGTTGTTAATTCAATGCTAATTATAACAGAAGCTAAGCTGCAGTAGATCGTCACCATCTATCAATAGATAGAGGATTGTGTATTTGCTACAACTACGTTATCAAAAATTTGCTTTTATTTGCCACAAGGTGTGCAAGCACCGGTTTGTTTGTATTGTGAATGCGTTTGTGGTGCTGTTGGCATAGACTATAAATTATTAACTAGAGATTGCATCAACTCTGCTAAATCTCTGGCATGTGTTAACAGAGGTTAACAGAGTTTTTTTTCTTTGTTTTTAAGTGAAATAACTGTTAACACATGCCAGATAATAATTTACACTCTATGACAAGTGCGTTGACAAGTGCTTTTTTAAGTGTCAAAAAATAGATATCAATAAATATGGAATTAACAAACGCATGCATGAGTCAGTGCAGCCAAGTTCTCAACCATGTGTGAAGAGTCAAAATGGAGAGTCGCTGGCATTATATGCCCGTATATGTAATTGGAGTGGAAATTTGACATTCAACAATAAAAAAAAAAACAGTAAATATGTTTTCTGTATATATGTTATTTATTTTATGTTATTTTAAATGTTTGCCTTTAAAAGTTAATTTATTAAAAAGAAAAAATTATTAAGCTATCAAATCTATGTAACTGCGAAAAAGCTTCGCTTCTCTCGTGTGTCCAACGACGCACCTGTGTTTTTTTTTTTAAAGCTAACGTTGCTTTAAAGCAACACCGGCGATTAATGGGTTAATATCTTCACTCTATATTTCCTAATATTCTTTCTACTCTCGTTATCATTGATGCCTTTACTATTTTTTTAACTTTCTTTACTCTCCTAAATCAACATAAATAAATAAATTGTAATTGTACTTTAAAATTATTAATTTGTATTAATTTGTTTTATTTTCATTATTATCAGTGTATTTATTATGAACTTTTATAACGTTATAAAGAGAAATTTGAGAGAAGAAGAGAAAAGAAAAATTTTTACTGAATGTTCGTTTTAAATAAATAAATAAATAAAATAAATAAAAAAGCCTCGTTCGGGGCTTCGTCACATCGTGCAAAGTCAAAAAATTACTTTTTTCAAAAATTATTTCATCAATTCAAATAATATTCAGAAGGAGAAATTGAATTCTTAAATTTTTCTGGATAGCTTAAAGTAATTCGAAAAATGTCGCATATGAATAAAATTTTATTGTTCAATTTTCGTATGATCAGTTGATCTCGTCTCTTTGTCAGTGTCGGAAATGTTTGTCTTATCATGTGTAAACATTTTTCTAATGCTTTTGTGGTTAGTGTATTTTAATGTCAGTAACTACGTGAGTTCTCTTTAAAGTCTTGCTGTGATGTGTTTTTATTGTTTTTTTTAAATGCTTAAAAGTAGATTTTATATTTAAACATTTGTTTTATTTGATAATAAAAAAAAAAAAAAAAAATAAAAGAAAATAAAAAAAATATAAAAAAAAAAACTTAACTTGTGAAGTGCTTGCTTGCTGTGTTTTTGTTTCTTCTTTGTGTGTTGTTCTGCTTTAATTATTGTGGTGTTTGTTATTTTTGTTATTTAACTGCACGCTCACTACGTTTGTAACTATTTATTTTAACCCTGGGAGAACAATTTAGATATTTAAAGATTCGCTAATTTTAATTAATTATAAACATGAACTATTTTTCGGCTGAAAATTTTGCCACTTGTTCGTTGAACGAGCTATGCAAAAGCCAAAATATTTTGAATCCTATGTCCAGTTGTTCTAGCCCATGCCAGCAGATGTTCCATGCGTCCTGTGCTGGTATCTCTAAGTCGTGCCTTGACGATTTAATGTCTGTATGATCTGGTCTCTACTGGTATTGTGCTTCGTGCTGAGGTTTTTCCCCAGATGAACTCTATTAAAAGATTAAGCTTTTTGGGGAATGTCTTTAACTCGCTAAATACTATTGTAGCTTAAGAGAAATTGTTACCTTTTTTGCAAGGTTAGGGCTGCACCCAGTACTAGAGTTTCTGACAAAATTTATTTATCGGAAAATATTTCGCTTCCACTATATGAGACTACTTCTACCGGCAACTCAGTTTCATCTCAGGATGACCAGGAAAATTCTAAATTAAAGAGGAAAAATAAGAATAAGAAAAATAAACTTTGCAAGGCATCTTCAAGCTCTTCTCAGGCAAAGAAGCCCTCTGCTATGCCAACCAAAAAAAAAAAATAATTCTGTTATTTCTACAGTACCACCAACTATTCCTCAATTGTCAAATACTTGCACACCGATTCCGATTTCAACTGAGCCCACTAATCAATTAAATCTAAGGGCAGTGCCGATAAAAAAATTTTTATTTCACGTCTTCAGCCCTACACATCAATTGAAAATGTATTGACGTTTGTCAAACAAAGTATTATTATTATTATTATTAAAAAAAAAAAAAACAAAATGGCCATTTCAGCCCTTGAAAGGACTTTGACCGAGCTTCTTATGATCAATTGTGTTGTGTGTGATGTGAAATGTTTGCACACAAATGATCGATAACTGGACCTACCATGTTTTACGCCGACTCCGAACGGCTTATGTTCTCAAGAAGCTTTTCATGGCAGTTTTTACTCCCTGAGGTTTGCCATTGCCTGCAGAGAGGTGACGGCCGAACAGAAAAATTAATTCAATTGAAAAAACTTTCTGTGTCGGATGGAGGATTCGAACCTGGGTTATCTGGCGTAGGAGTCACACACTCTACCCACTACGCCACGGCCACCACTATTTTATTATTATTATTATTATTATTATTATTAACTTTTATTATAAAATAATTTTACAATAAAATATTAAAAGCACGAGCAGCTAAAGCTATCGGAATAAACCTTCCCAGGTCTTCTTTATTCTCTCAGTTGCAGATGATGAGCTTGCAACTGTTATTAACTCTTATTTGTGGGCCGATAATATTCTCGTTGCTGAGTTTAAGAATACGAATGAGTCTCTAAGGACAACTCAAGCCACCTTTCAGGCCCAAAAAAAAACTAAATAGGCTATCCCTTTACTATCAAAATCTAAGGGACTACGCTCAAAGACGCGAGGCATATTTTTGTCAACTCAGAAGTTCTCTGAGGATATTATAGCGTTAACTGAAACTTTGCTGAATGGAAGCATTACTGACTTAGAACTGTTTGATAATAGTAATAGGTGGTGGAGTCCTATTAGATATAAGGAACTCTTTTGTAAGTTCCTTTATTGATATTCCCTGCTCTGCTAATATCAAACTCATATGCGTTAAGGTTATATATTATAATGCAGAGGTCTATGCAAGCCTTGCTGATTACATTGAATATATTATAAATTTACTTGACGTAAATGACATTTTATTGTTGGGCGATTTTAATCTGCCTATGATGATACATATTTTTGTGCATATAAGTCGAAGACACGCCAAGAACATATATTTGTTGACGATATTATATTCTGACTTACAACAAGTGAGTTGTATTTATAATAGTCTTGAAAGACTTATCGACCTGGTCTTAACTACAGACAGTAACAATGCTGTTGTTAAGAGGTAATTTCATGCTCTAAAAAATTGTGGCCTTAAAAAAATTTGTGAAAATACCCCCACACAAACCGCGCTGTAAGACGTAATTCTACGTCAAAATGTTCTGTAATAATTACTAATAACCTATTGCGTTAAATTTAGTAATTTATATTCAAATAAATATTGCGTTTAGCAATGGACCAATTCGAATAATTTGTATGCGTAGTAAAGGCGTAAAATTTTTCTCCAACCAAAAAAAAAAAAAGAAAGTGAACACAAAACGATTAAAATATTTCCATAACATTATATGTCAATTTTATATTTATACATTTGCCATAAAATATTCGAATGTAATTGACATCTTTTGAAGTTACTTTGAAAAATCAAGCACGAAAATCTGATTTTGACACTCAATCAAATTTGTGGTTAACATTTGACCTCGTTTCTTGTATAAAATGTAATATTTTGAATCTTTTAAATCAAAAGAGTCTGAAAAAAACAAGGTTTATAAAATTTAAATATTTGTGTTTCATCCTTTCTCTCACAAAAGCAGAGTTCACAGATGAGATTTCAAATTGAAAACAGTAAAAATTGAAGCAAAAATAAACAAACAATCTAAAACAATATATTGTTTAATGCTTTTCTAGGCATTTATTTATTGATATTGACTTTGTTCTTGGTCATTAACTCCGAATAACAACAATGTATGGTATTGCTAAGGATAAATACCACTTAAAGAATAAAGTAGGAAGAAACAAAATATGACAGATGTCTTTATGTTTGTTTTTTATTGCAGACAATTTTAACAGGTGTTTACCTTTTCAATCATGTAGGCCTACGATTGAAATAGGATGACAGTTGAAAAGGAGTGAGAACAAAATCATGGGAACAATGTGACAAAGTTATGTGTGTGACACAAAAATGTAAAAAAATCATGGGAATTTGATATAGAACAAATAAGTTTTTTAAATTGAATCTAGACGCTTTAAGCTTTGTGGCTTTCAACAAGATAACAACAGAAACATCACTTTAGGCAACTTATTAAAAAAATAATAATAAAAGTTTTGGAACCTATCAACTTTCAAACTTTATTCAGACTGAGATATCAATTTCTAGCAAAGCGATTTAGGTTTCGTTTGTGCTCAGAAACAATCTTAATAACATTCCCTTTTGTAGATTTTTCTAAAGTGGCTGATGTGCAATTTGTGTTCACTTTGTAAAAATAAACTTTTTGCGAGAAGTTTTTGTTTTTGAAACATTTTCCTGAATGTTAAATAAATTAAATAAATAAAATAAAAGTAAAAAAAAACAAACTTAAATTGGCGTATTTTTCAAATTCCTTCGACTCAAAAGATTTATTTAGTTTTGTTGTTTTTACCTAAAAGGAAGAATGTTTCTTAAGAAAATTCATCAAAATAATAAATAAAAATGTATCAACCCGTTTCGATCAATATATCATGTAATCACCCATACATAAGTAAATAAAAAAAAAACAAAATAAAAGCAATATAAAAACATCTGGAAAAACAAAGCTCAATATTTTTCTAAACAACAATTTGTAGGTTGTTTGCTTTATGCTGACCACTTCAATAATATGTGTGACAAAAAAAAAAAAGGGACAACATTTACGAAAAAGTTCACATCCGGTCTGTGTTTGAAATAAATTGCTTGTAAACGTTTATGTATGCCAATAAAGAGGAATAAAAAAAAATATATATATATATAAAAAAATTAAGGTCACACTGGCTTGTTTAATCTCTACACACACTTTTGACTAACTGTTCACCCGTCTATCCATCTCTACTTATCTACTTCTCTGCTTTTGTCAATTTTTGTCAATGAAAGAAGATTGTTTTTTTTTTTTATTTGGTGGCGTAATTATGTAGGCTATATTGTTGTCTAAATTGAATTTAATTGTTGAAACAGCCACACTCAGAATCTTACACATGAGTAGATAAACTCACACAGATGTAAAAATGTACTCATGCATAAATATGTACAAACTGACAGATGCTGAGAAAGCGTTTAGGTCTTGGCAGCATCTTACTGGCACACACACACACACACACACACACACACACACACACAATGTTGGTGATGGTGACATTGTTGTTTACTTAAACCTAGTAGGAAAAGTCAAGAAAACGACAGCCAAGTTTTCCCTAAAGACTGTCAAAAAAGAAGATTTTTCTTATATCTTTACATTGTTTTTTTTTGTTTTGTGTTTTTAACAACAATAGGTCGTTTTTGAAAATCCAACATTTTTGTTCTGAATACTCTTCAGAACGGTATGAAGTGTTAGTATAATATATGGAGACATAAACCTGAGCTGTGTATACATGACTGAATGGAACATAGGAAAACTTATATAAACACACAAGCAAATATGTATGTTTATAAAGAATGTTGCACAAACACATGCCGAAGTCTTGAAGTACGGGTGAGTGGTATCTGTGTGCGTCTTATGTATGTATAAATGTATGTGTGACTGTATTTATTTCTTTTATTCTTCGCATTAACGTTGAAAAATACCTTGAGGTAAGATCAACATTATAATTTACACAAACTCAACTAGTCCCATACAAAAAAAAAAAAAAAAAAAATAAAAAAACACCCTGTCGAAATACTTATGTTGGATTTTATTCCTCATGGGAGCTGGAACAAAGAATTTTAAGTGAACAATTTTAAATTAAAAAATATATTAAGGCGAAAGTAGTCTTAATTTTCTATATTAAACTTACATATTTTAAGAAAAAATTTTGTATCGCTTTTGACCCTGAATAACCAATCATATATCTTATGCGTTATAACCAATGTTAAACACACTCTTTAAAGCTATTCTGGGTATTGGTGGACCATTAAATACATAAAAAGGTACTAAAAAAGGAATTACTATAATAATTTGTACTAAAAATAATAAAATACAATCTTTTCTATTTGAATTTCATTTAATTATTATATAAAATGACTAGCTACTTTTAATTAATTAGGTAAAATTAAGTCACATGATATTATTTCAAATAAAAAAAAAAATAACTTAGAAAACTGAAAAGGGTTTTCACCAATATGAAAATAATGCACTATTTTTTGTTATTAAAGTGGAAAAAAGTTTAAACTAAAAGCTAAGCACAAGAGATGCAAAGCTCAATTCTCTGCTCGACACACACTGAAAAAAAACATCGCATTATGAACGAAATATTTATTACATTCCACAAATTGTTTGTTCTATTCATCCTACGAAGGGCTTTGTACATACTACATCCCAGTCGGCAATGGCAGTAGTTGGAAGCGCTACTAACAGGTCTTCATATGGATTTCGAGTGCTTCCGCACTCATATCCAAGTATACTTTCTTTTTTATATGAAACGAGAAAATTTATCAGGCCTTCCACTCTCCCTGCTTTAAAGAGGCCTGCTATAAGCACTTCTTTAGAATGGCTTAAAAAAGAGGTTAACCAAAACAATTAAAAAAAAAATATTTCCTTTTTTATTTCTTTTTATGTATACCGACCTATTTTTTCTGTGATTTTATTTTATTTTACATACTTTTGTCAGATAAGAATATTTCTAATTCGTGACGTTGATTATTATTCAGTATTTCTGAACTAATATATATTTTAACTTTTAACAAAAAAGTAACCCTGAAATATAAGCAGAACCAGTTTTTGTAGGAAAAATATAATTGTTGTACTGCCCTGGGTAGCGAAAAATTAGGCCTCATAGAAGCGCTCGCAGAAGCAGCGAGGAAGTCATGTGCCTTACCGCCAAAAGTAGCAGTAAATGCACGCCTTCGTGAGAAGAGGCCTCGCTTCATTGCCTATTGGGTATTACCGTTTGTACATTGCACGAAAGAAAAAATTGTATATTTTACGAAAAAAAAAAATTTTTTCAATTTACGAATGACGTTCGTATATTGTACGAATAATCAAATACTCCTACTGAAATTTTGAAAATTCTCAAACGACATTCGTATATTTCACATATTTATATATTGTAGATTTTACAAACGTGCATTCGTAGAATGTATAAAGTGTACGAATTCAAAAATTTTTGTTTTTTTGAAAGCACTACAAATGTTCTTACTATGCACCAAGCATTTGTACATTCTACAAATAGTCTCCGTTCGTATTTCTACAAAGATTTTATTCGTAATTTTATCCCAAGTTTTTTTTGAAGGCAGATACTTTTATTGCACTCTTTTTCTGTATTGTCTTCATCATACGTTGTTTTTTAAACGGACAAGAAAAGCATTCTTTATTTTATTCCCTTTTTTAAGAGATTCTATTTTCATTCCTTCTTTCTGAAACTAATGACAGCACAATATTTGCAATGTGGTGTGGCTTGTGTAGTTAAATTAAGAGTCGTAATTTTTAGGCACTCTCCATATTTCTTGATTTTCAATTTTAATGTTGGTCTAACGATCTTTTTTAATTTACTACTCCATCTGTGAGGAAATACTGGAACATGTCTAAAGGATCTCTATCTTAATGCACTATATCATTTGATGAACGCTGTCTATTTTCTTTGCTTTTCGTCTTCTTGGTTTCTATCCTTTCATCTTAAAATGGTTTTTAAAAATCTTTATTATATATTTCTCTACCTAATTGCCTGCAAAAGTATATTCTGCCTCATCTAATAAACTCCTCTGCATCTTCTTTTCATCACTTTCTTTAACAATAAAATCAAAATTTTATTCAAATTTATAAACTGAGCCATTAGAAGATTGTTCAGTTTCGTCATCAAATAGAATTTTCGATGAGGGGACTTTGAATATTTTTTACTCACTACAAAAAAAAAAAAAAAAAAGTTGCAATAAAAACAATTTTAGTCGTTTCGACGTGTGTATTCCTTTTGTAAACATATTTACATCATTTATTAAAAGCTCAAAATATAAACGATCTTCACAACAACAGATAAGCAATAGATACAGCTGTTACCATGTGCAGAGAGAGTACTAAAAATTAGGAGAAAAATAGGAAAAAAATTAGAAGTAAGCAAAAGTATGCGAATCGACTAACATTTGGTTGGCCAGGGTTAAGATAAAACTAGGAAGGAATTATCTTCGATTTGACCTAAGTTAAAATACCCACTCCATCTATGTTTAACCCTCTAACCAGCAAGGCTTCCCTGAGGGCAGTCATGGTTTTTTTTAATGCAGTTTTGAGTGTTTTTTTTTTTTTTAGCTTGAAATTTTAGCCAAGCTATCATTTTCATTAATCATTTTCTTTTATATGATGCACATTTTGATTTTGCATTCAATTTTAACAATTAGTTGATGGCTGTTATTTCCAAATAATTTTGGTCTTGGCAATAGTTTCAAATCCCAAAAAAAAAAAAAAATATTATTTATAATATTAAGTCTTTTATGATTAAATTATGATTATACTTAAATATTTTTAGAGATTTAAACGTTTTGATAAAGTTCTTCGTATCGAATGTAGACGTGGTTACCATACCATTTTTATACTTCGTCTCTATTTTTTTCAAAAAAGAAATCTTATATTTCTATATAGGGTGTAATCTTTATCACAGACAGTCAGGCAGCCGGAAGAACTTAACTAAATCTGACCTGGAGATTGTCACAAAACAAAATTGATAACATTAGAGAAAAGCATGAAGAATTGTTGATTTTAGTCACCACCGTTACAAAATCATAAATTGAAGTTAGATACTACTAGCAGGCCACAGTGGTGGACTGCTTTTTGTTTTAACGCAAGAACTTCATATTAAAAAATAAGCACACTATAGGTAGTCAGTCAATCATCTTGCACACTAAAAAAAAAACAGATCTACGCTCTACAATATCTCATTATCACTGTTTTTTGAGAGATTCCATTTAAAGCAACAACGAAAACTTTTGAACGCCGTTCATCGATCACCGTGTGACTTCAGCCATCATGGCAATGCATGTCAAACTAAATAAAAAACATTTTTTCTTTGGTTTTGTTTTTTTTTTTTTTTGTGTGTGTTTCAGGGAACATTCAATAGAGTATTTCGAAAAATATATATTCTTTGCGCTGACATCAATGGTTTCTGCTATTGGATGTCACTTCATGAACTATCGAGTTCGTAGACATGGGGCTGAGTGGACTTAGGCAATAACGGCAGCGGTCTATTATAAATACGAATGAAAATACATATAATTAAAACCATCCCAAATTTTGGGTTGGATAGAAAAAATACAATAAGTTCAATGGGCTAAAACTTTGCGAATTCTTTTTATTATAGTGACTTTTATAGGATGGAAGATCATTTCTATCCTTAGATATTCTTTAGAGCGTGTAAGCAAAAAAAACCCAATTTTTGACACTTTTTTGTCAAAAAAAAAAAAAAACAAAACACAATAATTTGGGGTCTACTAAGCTGAAAATGGTGGATTTGATAATTAATGTGTCAAATGCCATAAATTTTTTTCATGCCTGTGTTAGAAGCTGAGTAATCATTAGGTCTGTTCACGTACTTTACTTGCACGGAGAGAGCAAAAGAAGAATTGAGAAAAGAAGTGTCACAATGATAAAAATAATTAAAAAGTACATGAACAGAAAACTAGTAGAAACTTGCAAACTAACAGCTGCTCAAACGACTTGACAGCATTTTTGAAAAACAAAAAAAAAAAAATCTGTAAATTCGATTTCTTTTAAAATATTTGAAAATTTAAATATTTGAAAATGAAGCCATATAAAAAAATTTAAATTATTTGCCAAAGACTTTAAGACACAAATGTTTTTTCTTCCATCCATTTTAATAGGAAATCTACAAGAAATAACTTTTGACAGCTTTTTTTATTTTTGACAAACAATTTTTTTCGTTAGCTGCAAGTTCTTTTAAGTAGAAATTTTGCTAGCAGAAACTTGTAGCTACTTTTTTTTCTCTCACTTTTTATATTCTCATTGTCTTCCATCGTTGCAAGTTTTTCGAGCACAGCACGTGAACGCTTTACAAGTAAAAACTTGTAGCAATTCGTAATTACTTACTTAGGTGGTCGTAACAACCCGTGTCCGGGTTTCAGCCGATTTATCAGCTCTCGCCAGGCGCCTCTGCTTTGCGCGCGCCTCTCCAATCGGATACACCAAGTGCGGTTAGGGCTTCCTCAGCCTGGTCCATCCATCGGAGGCATGGTCTCCCTCGTCGTTGTTGACCAGCGACCCTCGCCTCGAGCACCTTTTTCGCTGGAGCTTCGTCGTTCATACGATGGACATGACCCAGCCAGCGTAGTCGCTGCACAGTTATACGCCGAACTACGTCAATGTCATCGTAGAGCTCATACAGCTCGTGGTTCATTCGGATGCGATAGTCATGGACTATCCGACGACTCGAACAGGACCGAAGATTTTGCGAAGAACTTTTCTCTCGAACACCCCCAGAGCGGCTGCGTCAGTTTGCGAAACTACCCATGCCTCAGCGCCATAAAGCAGCACAGGTAGAACGAGCGTCTTGTTGAGTGTTAGTTTTGTCCATCGAGAGAGGGCTCTGGAACTTAGTTGCTTACTGAGCCCGTAGTAGCACCTATTAGCAATTATTGTTCTTCGCTTTATCTCCAGGCTGATTTCGTTGTTGGTATTAATGGCGGTGCCAAGGTAAACGAACTCCTTGACTACTTCAAAGTTATAGCTGCCGGATGAAACGTGGGAGTCTAAACGCCATGCTCTCTTCTTTGTAGACAGCACATACTTTGTTTTACCCTCATTTATCGATAAACCCACTTTGACTGATTCCTTTTCGATAGCGGCGAAAGCAGCGGTTACATCTCTCTTGGTTCTGCCGACAATATCAATATCATCAGCGTACGCAAGGAGCTGGACACGTTTATAGAAAATGGTGCCATTACGATGCACACCGGCCTTTCGTACGATCCCCTCCATGATGATGTTGAAGAGATCGCAAGACAGTGGATCGCCTTGCCTGAAACCTCTTTCGGTATTGAAGGTTTCGGAGAGGTCATTTCCTACCTTGAAGGAGCTGCGTGTGTTGCTCAACGTCATTCTGCAAAGTCTTATCAACTTTGCAGGTATACCGAACTCAGACATTGTTGCGTATAGGCAATCCCTTCTCGGGCTATCGAACGCAGCTTTAAAATCGACAAAGAGATGGTGTGTGTCAATTTGATTTTCGTGGGTTTTCTCCAGGATTTGTCGTAGCGTGAAAATCTGGTCTATGGTGGACTTACCAGGTCGAAAGCCACACTGATAAGGTCCAATCAGTGTTTTTGTAATCGGCTTTAATCTTTCACTCAGTACGCTTGAGAGAACCTTATATGCGATGGAAATAAGACTGATACCTCTATAACTTGCGCAGATTGCTGGGTCTCCTTTCTTAAGTATAGGGCACAGTACGCTGAGGTTCCAATCGTCGGGCATGCTTTCTTCTAGCCATATTTTGCTGATGAGCTGATGCATGCGCCTTATCAATTCATCGCCGCCGGTTTAAAACAATTCAGCTGACAGGCCGTCAGCACCCGCTGCTTTATTGTTTTTGAGTCGTTGGATAGCAACTCGAACCTCTTCATGGCTAGGTGGTGGTACTTCCACTCCGTCATTGTTGATTGGTAGCTCTGAACTGCGCTCTCCATGGGCGGCATTGGTGGAGTCGTCGCCAGTAAGTAAATTGGAGAAGTGCTGTCTCCACAACCTCAGCACACACTGCGTATCCGTATTCAGATCTCCATTTTCGTCTCTACAAGTGGATGCTCCGGGCTTAAAACCTTGGGTTAGACGCTTGACCTGTTGATAGAATTTTCGTGCATCCTTCTTGCCCTGGTATACCTCTAGTTCCTCACGCTCACGCTTTTCCTGCTCTCTTTTCTTGCGTCTGAAAAGGCGCCTCTCTTCCTTCCTCTTTTCGCGGTAGTTTTCTCGCACGGCTCGCGTTGCAGCTGACTGCAGCGTTTTTCTATAAGCGGCGTTTTTTACTGCAGTCGCAATGCGACACTCCTGATCATACCATTGGTTCCGAGGTTGCGGGCGCCGGAAACCAATGACTTCTTCAGCGGCAGCGCGCATGGAGTGGGAGCAATTTGTAATCATTTGTAAAAATTTTGTGTTAGTGAACAAACCTATTGTCACCGATTGAATAACATATAATTTTTTAGAGAAGTGAGTCTTTAAAAAAAAAAAAACTGGGATACTTTAAACTGTATGAATTGTAATGTATAAAAATTTTTTTTTATTATTATAATTAACACATTGTCAAAAAACATGCTGCAAAAAGAAGACCCCTCAAAACTGAACTTCTCAGTCATAATTAATATGTGCTTTAAAATATCACCAAATTTGGCAATTTACTAACATAAAGAGTTACAACACTATGGGCTTTTCAGCAGAAAAGTCCACCGTGACCCAAAAATTAAAAGTTATTAAAATTTTATTATATAATAATACTATCTTAGAGAAACATTTATATATTCTTGATTTAAGCAATTTATACATAAATTCATTTACCATGATGATCAAATTGTCTGCACTGTTTTACAAATATAATTTTTCTTTTTAGTAAATGTTTAGTAAATGTTTCGTAAACGTTTTTGTTTTACTAAAAATGGAAAGCATTGGCTACAAATAATAAAATATGGTTGAGGCAAGAAGAGGTTGAATAAATTAGATTTGTTTTTTAATTACTCATTTACACAATTGCCTAATTACTTAATTACCCAATTGAATTACAATGGAAATTTAATTAGCGTAACGTCAGTAAGGTCATGTGAGATGACTAAGCCTAATAACAAAAAATTGGGAAAGATTTTTAAATTTGATTGCTTGGAATATAAACTTATATTATTGCAAATCCTTCTAAAAAAGGGTTTTATTTAAAAATGTTTGCCCATTTTGCAAATTTTGTAATCCAAGACGAAAACTACTTCTGTTTTTAGTAACGTCACGTCAGAGCATAGTTTTGCTTAAGTCTGTAAATCTTTAGGGTTGATTGCTGTAATTCCTTTACTTAATATAGTACTACTTAATAAAAAAATTACTTATCATAGTGCAAATATAAAAACCATTTTAAACATTTGACTCTTTCATTCTTTGTTGTTAATATTTTTTTCGTACAAATCGTACGTAACGCCAGTTTTCAGTTTTGAAATGCCCATATATGCCTTACGCATAGTTGTGATCACTGACCAATAACAAAATTTAATGAATGGTATTTTTGTAGAATATTTAGCCCTCTAGGGCCCATTTTTATGTATTCTTTTTGATTCTTTTCAAAAAAGTAGCTTAAAAAGTATCCTAAAAATTAATCGTAGAGTATCTTTGGATATGATTTGTCAACAACTTGTCCACAGCTTATTGGTGCAGCCAAATGTCAAAAACTTGGCAGACTGCCGTGTCTGCCTTCATTAGTGAAGGTCATCGTAGAGGTCATAAAAAAACTATTTATTAGTTTTATGCATCAAAAATTGACCTACTTTAAATTGTTGTCTCTCACAAAATATTTCCTAATGGGAAAAATTAACTCTTGTATACATACAAATATGCGTTTTTAGCTATATACTTAAAAAGTAACACCCACACATAGACCGCAACAAGAACACTTCTAATGCCTTGCTTCTGAGCACTTCAACGAATGCTCGAATGTATGAAAATCAAGCAGAGCTTCACAACATGAATGAATTATGATGTCGGTTGGCATAAGTAACCGCTTATATGAGTATGCCTACGTGGGAGTGTGTGAATGCGGCGTATATGCGTGTGTGTGCGGTTCTTAATATTAATTAATTTGAGGAATTATTAAGCGCATTAGCAGTAACTAAATTCGTGTCGAGCTTCAGGCAACGTGTGCGCGCTACAAAAATGTTTCATTACCAAAAATGCTTTACAACTGATGATATCTTTTCAAAATCTCCTTAGGCCTCAAGTCGAGTGGTACTAGTGGAGGGCTTATTTATGCTTTGGTGCTATTGGGCGATGTTTTGTTAATCGATAGGCAGCAACTAAGTAGATTAAGAATTTTAATAAAACAGTTTAGGCAAATGAGGCGTACAAAGTGCGAACAAGCAGTAATAACATGATGTAAGGAAAATTAAAAAAAAAAATACTATACCAAAACAAAATCAAGAAATAATCACATTATAAAAAGGTTGACAATGTGGGGACTAAGTGCAGTCAAAGAGGGATGAAAATCCTCGGGCACTTAAGCAAAGCACTTGAGCTGGCATAAAATTAACAATGAAATTCCAAGTTGTTTTCTGTTTAAAATATAAGATATTCAAAATACTTTTTTTCTTAATGCTGCATACTTTTAGGCGCTCTCAAGAGATAAGGCAAATGATGATGTAATTATGAAGAAGACAATTCAACGTTGACTCATTAAGAAAAGTTTGCGGAATGTGTAGCATTTTGTAAATATAAAAATTTTAAGAATGAGTTTAATTAACCTAAATTTTTTATTATTAAAAATGTATACTTTAACTTTTTATTGAATAAATTGAAGAATAAATCTGAAAATAAATCTTTGAAGAATTATTGATTAAAATGAATTCTTTAAAATTTTGTTTTCACAATTTGAGTTTTTTAAAAATTATAAACAAATTATTTTGTAAGTTCTTTTTTTAAATTTCAATTTCTCAGTAAATAGAAATTTCACAGACTTCTTGTATTGATAGAATCTCACAACTCTCTAAAAAATTATTAAAAAAACTTTACGTGTTTTTAAATTTATACAGAAATGAAAAGCAATAAATTATAAATCCGAAAGAAAATCTGTTTACATCAAATAATTAAAGAAAATAATATATTTAAAACAGTCAAATAAAAGTAATTAATACAAACTTTTCAAATATTTAAGCGATAATTAAAACAATATAATCAAAATTATTAAAAAATCATAATTTATTGAATAATTTTTGTGCTAAATATTCCAAGTAAAAATGCCGCCAAAAACAAGAATGTTTAACAAAACAATAAAAACCACAAAGAGAACCTTCTGCCTGTAGTGAGTCAAGCGACGATGAAAACATAAACAACAATAATCTTTCTCCGTCTATTAACAATTTAAACACACAATTTAAAGTGCAAGGTAAAGCAATGAAAAAATAAAAGAATCACAAAACATAAGTGACACTTTTGATGAACTTAAAAAAAGATATAGGACGGCTAGTCGAAGAGAATAAGCAAAGAAATAAAGATTTAAGAGAAATAAAGAAATAAAAACAAACGGCGAAACTGTGCAAAAACAAAAACAATTTAGTAATAACCAATTTACCAAAAATAGAAAAACTGGTGTAATAATAAAATTAAGCAAGCAAGTAAAATCAAGAATAACGAAAGAAAATGTTGATGAATTTTACCAAAATGAAAACAAGAAATTTAAAACTTATCCAATTATAGTCCAAAAGAACAATGTAGACTTAAAAAATAAGTGCTTTGAATTTAGAAAGAACAAGCAACAAATCGATATTAAGCAAATTAACTCAGATATTGACATGATGGGAAAAAAATATAAACTTCCATCAATTAATGGAGAAAGAACTAATAAGCACTCTTATGAAAAAAGTTAAAAGTGAAGCAAAAAACAAAAATTATAAATACGTCTGGACCAGGGATGCAAAGATTGTTAGAAAGGATAAAACGTCAGCTGTTCTTCAAATATGTCATCAAGGTGATATTAAAAAAATAAAATATAAATTTGTTTACTAATTGAAACTCATTTAAACTCAATTTATAAGTACGTTAAAAAAGTCCATAGGATGACACATAGATGGCCTTGATAGGCTTTTTTCCATATGATTTTTATTTAGTACCAACTTTCAAAAGATACGTATAAATATTTGACAACAATCTGATAATTGATTAGTGAGTTATAACATTTTGTGTGCAACTATTGTTATTGAAAAAAAAAAATTTGGAAAAAAGTGAACTTCGAGTTTTGATAAAGCATTGCTTTTTGATGAAAAAAATACAGTGGAAACCAAACAATGGCTTGGTTAACATTATCCAGCTCCATCGAGACATATGGTAGAAAAGTGTATTACTGAATTTAAACGTGGTCGTAGCAGCACAAATGATGCAGAGCGCAGTGGACGCCCAAACCAGACTGTTAAGTATTCCACAAAATATCAAAAAAATCCACAAATTGGTTATGAAGGATCGCAAATTGAAGGTGCACGAGCTAGCTGACAATGTAAAGATATCAGATAGCAGTGTTTTTATCATTTTACACGAACATTTGGGTAAACTGGGTGCCGCGTGAGCTCACAAAGAAAACAACAACGAATTCATGCTTCAGAGGAGTGTTTGGCGCTGTTAAACTGTTAAAAAAATCGAATTCTATCGTGTCGATATGTGACAATGAATGAAACATGGCTTCGTTATTACACACCAGAATCCAAAAGACAGTCAGCTGAGTGGACAGCAGTCGACGAACCGAATCCAAAGCGAGCAAATACCCCACAGTCGGCTAGTAAGGTGATGGTGTCTGTATTTTGGGAAGCGAATGAATAATATTCATCGACTATCTCCAAAAAAGAACCACCATCAACAGCGACTATTACTGTGCACTTTTGGATTGATTGAAGGCTGAAATCGTCAAGAAACGGCCATATTTGCAAAAGAAAACAGTGTTGTTTCACCAAGACAATGCACCGTGTCACAAATCGATGAAAACGATGGCAAAATTGAATGAATTGGGCTTCGAATTGCTTACCCACCCACCGTATTCTCCAGATTTAGCCCCCAGCAACTTTTTCCTGTTTTCAGATATCAAGAAAATGCTTGCTGTAAAGAAATTCAAGTCCAATGATGAAGTAATCGCTGAAACTGAGGTCTATTTTGACGAGAAAGAGAAATCGTTCCATAAAAGTGGTATCGAAATGTTGGAATATCACTATACTCGTTGTGTCGCTCTCAAAGACAACTATGTTGAATAATACAATCGAGTTTTATCAAAATTTTGATTTTTTTCTTACTTATCCTACGGACTTATTGAATGACCTGTTAATACAAAAATAATATGGAAACGTTAAAACAAATTAATGACCATGCATGAGTATGCAGCATATGAATTCAAGTTTGAAAAAAGTAATAAAAATATTAACATCTTGTGTTTAAATATTCAAAGTATTAGAAATAAAATTAATGAATAAGATATTATTATTGAAGAAAATAAGAAAAATAATAAAATTATTCATGTAATAGCTTTAAGTAAGATTTGGATATATAAGAATGAAAATATCTGTTATAACTTAGACTTTTAATTTTTGTAAGTTCTTGTACTTCGATTATGTTATATGATTATATTGTAAAAATTTGTAATTATTGTGTGTTTTTAGTCCCTGATGATGTTTTTCAAAGAAAAACGAAATATTGGAACTAAAATTTAAATAATTTTCACAAAAGGGTGACCTGTAGCTCGTCTTTTTCGTCAATATATTTATATCAAAAAGTTCAAAAATTTTCAAAATCAATTAACAAGGAGAGCAAGCCGAAATCAACAATTTGAAATTCTACAAAGTATTGAGACGAAAATACAACAATTATACAAGCAGAATAATAAACAATCATAGAAATACAAACAAAACCAAAGCCAAAACAATAGGCACAATACAATTTCTTCAAAAGCGTAGAAAATATGGAGTGACACCAAATTTTTTTAATAATATAACTAAAAATGTGATATCAATTTTTGAAGTTAATAAAAACATCCCGCCAAAAACAGAAAAAACAATAACCAAAATAATACATACATTTAAAACGAAAGTACTAAATCAGCTGATAAAGCATAAACATCGAACATTAACACACTATGAAAGAGAAATAACAAACATAAAAATAAAATCAACGAAAGAATTAGTACAGAAGATGCTGAGCTCCCATGGCGGAGTGAAGAACACTTATACACAAAGCCTTCCTAAAGGAACAAACTAACTTGTTTTTAAAAATAACTAATTAAAAAACTAATTAAAAATAAACTAGTAAATGAACTACTTTGAATTATATTAAGGTGGCATCCACTTCAATTCTTAATAGTTTTTATTGCATTACATATGAAGTAATTGAAATACTACTTAAATACAAATAATCTTAATTTTAAAATTTTAATTTCGTTAAAGACTGAAAACTTGAAAGACTTTTTTATTTAATTTTTCAATATGCGTTATGCATTCACGTAATGAATGTATGTATATATTTTTCAAAACAGACTTTCTTTCAAACTTTTTTCAAAAGAATTTTTTAATTTAATTTTTTAATATGCCTTATGAATTCACGTAATGAATTTATGTATTTATTTTTTTTCAAAACAGTCAATCTCTTTGATGCATAGAAATTTAAAATTTTTATGCTTTTTCACATTCACATCGGATAGGATTTATTTCCAATAACATTTAATTGAAATTATATCGTATTCCGAGATGAATCGGATTTCAGAACATGCCTGATTATCTAGTTTTCAATTGGTTATTTGAAAGTAATTAAAAAATAATTTAAATATAACTAATATAACAAGTAGTTGAAAATATATGCGGTTTTCAATTGATTTATTTTAAAGTAGTTAAAAAATAATTTAAATTTAACTAATTTAACAAGTTGTTGAAAATATATGCAGACGAAAGTCAATTGACTAATTTAGCGGACATCACCATACAAAATATGTTAGATCGTTCTATGGAAAAAAGTCAGAAATTCAACTAGTTGTGGTTGACAAAAAACTACTTTTTCAACTACTTTTAAATTAGTTGATTTTCCTACAGGGCTATTAGAGAAGTAAAACAAACACACCAAAATAAATTCAAAAAAATTGTAGAGAAACAAAAAAGAAAGCTCAATATTAATGAAAACAAAACAGATTGGTTTATAAACACAACAAATACAGACATAACAAAAGAGACTCAATGGTTTTTGACAAAAAAACGCTCTCCCAACAACGAAACAAAGTTTCCCAACACTTACATGCATTGCTGAAGGAGAGGATTTTGTACAAACCAACACAGACAAAGAATTACAAGAAACTGCGAGAGTAAAATTGACTCCACTGATGGAAAACCATATTACACGCATACAGTTAGACACAAGAGACAAGCTGATCTTGAAGACATCATAATTATGAATGCAAATAAGGGTAATAACACAGTAGCGATGAAGAAAATGGATTTCGACAAGAAAATTATGATTTTATTAAGGGATATCGCAACGGCTTTACAATAAAAAAACAACTTAGTCGCTAGTCTATTCAACAACAATTTGATCTCTGAACAGGAAAAATTAAAGATGCAACAGCACCGAAAATATATGGACTACCAAAGCTGCATAAGACGAACATGCCATTGAGACCAATTTGCTCGTCCATCAGCTTCCCAACACATGAGCTCAGCAAATATTTAGTTAAAATATTAAATAATTTAACTGCAACATCTAAATACAACATAAAAGACGCACTGGGAGTAAAGAACAAACTTAACAACATATATGATTATGTTTCGGATTATGAAAGATTAGTATCATTTGATGCAGTATCACTTTTTGACAATAATTGAAAAATACACATATGTAAACAAAAAACTATTTTTCGACATGTTATCAATTTGTGTTAAAGACGCCAGATATTTAAAATATGGCAGCAAAATTTATTTACGACTACGAGGCACTGCTATGGGATCACCTGTGTCACCAATAGTAGTGGACGTCGTATTGGAATACCTTTTGGAAAAATGTTTAGAGGATCTCCCAGTGCAACCAACATTAATGACAAAATACGTGGACGACCTATTTGCGATGGTTAGATATGACCAAATTCAAAATATTTTAGACGCACTGAACACATACCATAGGAGAATAAAATTCACTTTAGAAATTGAAACTGACAATAAATTACCTTATCTTGACACATTACTAACAAGAAAAAACAATAAAATCGAAATAAATTGGTATTAAAAACCAATGGAAACAGGACGAATAATCAATTTTCACTCTAAACATCCAAAAAATATTATAATTAACTTCGCAAAAAATTGTACAAGCCGAGTTTTTGACATAAGTGACAAGAAATCCCACAAGGACAATGCGATAAAAGTTAAGAACCTTTTAAAGAAAAACTATTTTCCGGATTATTTAATTACAAAAATTGTAAAATATAAAGACAGAACAGTAAAAGAAAACTTGACGACAAATGATCCAACAAAAATTTATAAAAGTATGACATACATCCCAGGTTTCTTAGAGAAGTTTAAAAAGTCCAACATTTTTAATGAGGACCATTTTAGAATTCCTTTTAAAACATCTAACACTTTACACACACTTTGCACGAACACTAAATGTAAGCTCGACAAGCAGGACAAATCGGATTTGATATATCAAATTCCGTGTACAGGAGACGGATCCAATTTATGCAAAAAGGTATATGTGGGAACAACAAAAACAAAATAATGGACGAGAAAAACAAGACATAGATCAGACTTTAAATTATTTGACAAGCCTATAGAGCAAAAGACAGCATTAGCAGCCCACTGTACCAAGTCTGGACACGCTCCAGATTTTGACAAAGTAAAAGTACTGCAACAAGAGAAAAATTATAGGAGACGATACATGCTACAAATGCTACACATTACTAGCGTCCCAAAAAGCTTGAGACTAAATTTTACAAACTGACACGGACAATTGCACACACATTTACAGACACCTAATAAACAAACAGCATCAAACGAACAAAACATTACAACAATTAACAACAATTAGTCATCAACGCCCGTCGTCAAGTGTTGTTTATTTTATGCTAGATGTTGAGTGTTTTGTAGTTTTTCGTTATTTATAAAAATAAAATTTAAAAATGTGGCTTATTTATTTAATTTTTTAAGTCATGTACTTCGATTATGCTATGTGATTATATTGTAAAAATTTATAATTATTGTGTATTTTTAGTTCGTGATGATGTTTTTCGTAGGAAACGAAATATTGGAAATACAATTTAAATAATTTTCACAAAAATCTGACCTGTAGCTCGTCTTTTTCGTCAATATAATTATATCAAAAAGGTAAAAAATTTTCAAAATCAACTTAAGGTCATTCAATAAGTCCTTAGGATAAGTAAGAAAAAAACAAAATTTTGATAAAACTCGATTATATTATTCAACATAGTTGCCTTCGAATCCGATACAACGATTATAGCGATTTTCCAACTTTTCGATACCCCTTTTATAGCACGATTTCTCTTTCTCGTCAAAATAGGCCTCAGTTTCAGCGATTACTTCATCTTTGGACTTGAATTTCTTTCCAGCAAGCATTCTCTTGAGATCTGAAAACAGTAGAAAGTCGCTGACGGCTAAATCTGGAGAATACGGTGGGTGGGTAAGCAATTCGAAGCCCAATTCATTCAATTTTGCCATCGCTTTCATCGATTTTTCTTTTGCAAATGTGGCCGTTACTTGGCGATTTCAGCCTTCAATCGATCCAAAAGTGCACAGTAACAGTCGCTGTTGATGGTGGTTCCTTTTTAGAGATAGTCGATGATGATTATTTATTCGCTTCCCAACATACAGACGCCATCACCTTACAAGCCGTCTGTTGAGTCTTTGCTCACTCTGGATTCGGTTCGTCGACTGGTGTCCACTCAGCTGACTGTCTTTTGGATTCAGGTGTGTAATAGTGAAGTCATGTTTCATCTATTGTCACATATCGGCCAAACACTCCTCTGAAGCATCAGTTCGTTGTTGTTTGTGATCGACTGTGAGCTCAAGTAGCACCCACTTTGCACAGAGCTTTCGCATACCCAAATGTTCGTGTAAAATGGTAAAAACACTACCATCTTATATCTTTACAATGCCAGCTAGCTCGTGCACCTTCAATTTGCGATCGTTCATAACCAATTTGTGGATTTTTTTTATGTTTTGTGAACTAACAGTCTGATTTGGGTGTTCACTTCGCTCTGCATCATTTGTGCTGGTACGATCACGTTTAAATTCAGTAATCCACTTTTCTACTATATGTCTCGATGGAGCAGAGTTTGGATAATGTTAACCAAGCCATTGTTTGGTTTCCACTGTATTTTTTTCATCAAAAAGCAATGCTTTATCAAAACTCGAAATTAATGTTGTATACTTACTCATTGCTTTTTTAAATACAGTTATTTAAGCACTAAAAATGAAGCTTGCGCATTGATAAATAGCGCATTGTCAATTGTTTGCCAGGTGAAGCAAAAATTTATCACAGCTAGAATCAAACCACTTGTGATAATGATTATGAAATCAATTTATGCTTAGTTTCACCATAGGAGTTAGAATTAACCCTCAACTCCACATCACGGGTAAAAGTTATCAATGTAGAGTTCGTTTTTTTTTTATTTTTAGCGAAAAGGCAGAATGTATTTAAGATAACATTTATAAAAATATCGCTATGGTTTCATTTTCTCTCATTAACGCTGAATAAAATGGTCATTATTGAAAAATTTACTGAAAGTTTACTGTAATTAATTAAAAAAATCATTAAAATTTTATAAAGGAAAAATCAATAATGTTATTGATTGCAAAGTTTTAACAAAGTTCGGAAGAAATAAGCGCAAATATTTATTCCGCGCATGAATTTCCCGTATTTAAGTGTTATTTTATTATATAAAAAAAAAAAAAACATTTTTAATTTTTCCTTCATTTGTTATGACACTTAATAAATGATCGAAATTGACCAAAAGAAAATTGCCAAAAGCTTAACAATTTTTTTTTAAGGATTCGCTTTATATTGGTTATAACGCTCCACATTGGTCCGAAATCCAAAATTGACTACATAAGCAAAAGCTGCGTTGAATTTTTTTGGACTTATACTCGACCAAAATGAAATTACTTAAAATGTGATGACATGGTGCAAAAATTGAACTATGTTGTGATTTTTATCGTGTATTTATTGTGTACGGTTGCTATTTATATTTCTGCCCTTGGTAACAGTATGTGGCAATACTTACCATCTGACATTTTCATTGAAAAAGGAACTTGCCATTGTTGACCACACCCTTCGTCAGAGTATTTTACCATTTAATCGCGATTTGTGTTGCTTATAGTTATTTGAAAAATGCATCTTGAGCAAGAAATGGAATTAGCTCGTGGACATTTTTGTGCGATTATTTGCCATAACTTCAACGTGGTTCATCAAGACAAGAATGCATCGATGGGCTTTGTTCACCATCCTACAATAATCTAAAAATTGGTATCATGAATTCAATCGTCAACCTTCTCTCTAGGACGAATTCCTTGAAGGTCGTCTAAAATTGGTTGCTGTGCCAGAAAACTTCAATACTGTGTGTGAACTAATAAAACAAGATCGTCAAGTGACTTCAGTGACATTGATTGGTATCTTTGGATATTAGTATGACAAGCATCGAAAAGATACTGCGTGACCATTGTGCCGTTAAAATAATTTGTTTACGTTGTATCCCACATACTCTGACAAACAATGAAATAAAGACTCATATCGATTGGTGCAAGAAAATGTTGAAAAACTACGATTAAGGTGCATAAAACCCTGTGTATAAAATCTACACATTTTTTGGAGTTACTTAAATCTGATTTTATTGATTCTCGTAGATAATATTTTGAAAAACTTTGAATCAGTTTCGATCATAAATCTTTGCTTTTCCATTACTAGGCCGAATATCTTTAAAAAAATAGTATACAATAAAATTTATTTATATAATTGATCCAAAAAGATCCCAAAAAATATGTCCACTTCAAGATGAAAAAAAGCAACAAGTTAATAAGTGTTACCGCTTTCATTTTATATTGCACGCATTTTCAAAAATTCGTGTTTCGAGTAAAACACATATAAAATTTTGGTTACACATTTATATGTATCATTTTTACTATTTGAGTAATCAAAACATGGTTTTAAAGGTTCTCGGGTCAGTAAAAATGAATCTGAGGTAAGATTTCCCCCTTAAGGCAACCATGGTCTGCTTATTAAAGAGTATTACGAAAAATATAGTCTATAATGAAGTTTTCAGTCTTTCAATCGAAATTATTATTAACCTTGATTTATTTGTAATATAATTCTACTGTTTATTAGTTGAATATAATAAACTTTAAATCAATTTTAAATATTTACCTTTTGTCAATTTTTGTCATTAATTTCTTACTGCTTAATTTTTTTCTACTATTTTTTTTTTTGTCCTAGCGTCAAAGTAAGAATTAAAAATTTCCATAGAATAAATGCAATTATGGGAAAAGCAACTTTAATTTGGTAACATTACATATATATTAGCTCAAATTCCACAGGCAATACTAGTTCTTATAATTGTAATTACAATTTCTGCTTACAATTTATCATTTATACAAAGTACTTTGAATTTTTTAAATATTTTCAAATGCTAATCCAGTTTATTTTGAACATCTGATGTAGCATGCTGATCATTAATCAGCCACATAAACATTTTTCTTGACACCATTCAAATGGTAATGTAAGAACACCATGCTACACTCTCTCCTAACTGGGTCGTTCATCAAGTGTGCGCATCTAAATTGCGCGATAATCATCAGCTTGGCAAGTTTAATCATTCCTGGGGGACGCTGCAAATGTGCATTCAACAACGTAACGACGTAATCACCTACGTAAGTCGCATTAACTTAACACTTGCAACGGTGTCGCACGGTGCAACATGCAACACCATTCCGTGATAATGGTAGCTATAATCAAAAGTAAGCAAAGCTCAGCGTAACGCACTGCTAGCTGATGAATATTCATCAGTTTAGCAATAACAACAAACAACAGTGTAAATGACTTGAACATGGACTGGAGAGACTCAAGTGCAGGTAATGCAAGCTTTCTTTATAAGCATCAAGTTACTTGTAGGTAGGGAGTACATATATACGTAGTAGAGCAACATTACCGACTTATGATAGCTAGTAGTTTCGCAGCAGGCAGCAGGGTTGCCATTTGGATACGAATGGATCAATTTGTATGATTTTTTTTCCTCTCAAATATTTATAGATATTTTTTTTCAACCCTCAGTGTATATTTGAATATATTTTTTTTGCTTGCAAAATAGAAGTAATAAATAAAAAGTAGTTAAAATATAAAAAAGTACTTGCAGAACCTCCACCCGTTTCACCAGGCGCTTTTTTAACAGGCTTACATTTACGTAGCTAGGTAAGTGTCTGTGAAGTTTTTTTATTCAGAAAAGCTTTTTTTATTCAGAAAAGCTGGTTTGAGTCTATCTGTATGAAATGTAGCTGTAGAGCCTTTTTAAAAATTGTAGAGAATTTTGGTGTTTTATCTTTCACCACTGAACTCGTAAAAATAAATAAAAATGAAATGGCAACTCTATGAACAAAAATTACTGACCTATTTTAACCTAGTGTTTGCCAGCACCAAATTAGTAAAAGTGAAAAAAATTTAGGTGGCAAGCGCTATGGTAGGAAAATTGTACAATTTTGAAATTCAGATAACGAATTCGTATTCAGAGGCCCATTTTTACCAACAGTTAACTCTAACACCGAATTTGTAAAAAAATAAAACAGTTTTCTATGGAAAAAAAATCAAGTTGTAAATTCTGACGGATTCGAATTCAGAGAAACATTTTTAGGTTATGTTCGCCCACCGAATTCGTAAAAATTTAAAAATTTAGGTAGCAACCCTTTTTTATTTTAGCCTATAACATTCATATCATAATTAACAACATTTACAAAAAAAAAAATCAACTAAATTGGTTTAAAATTACGGGTAGCAGAGGGAAACAAACGCTTCATTCCACTTTGTTTTTTATATATAGATAAAATTGAGCAAAACAGTGAGCTACTATTTGATTTGTCGGCAAATAAATTTCAAGGCTTTAAGTATTGCTAACCAGCTATGATATTAGTTTGGTCCCTATTTTTTAAAATAAGTTAAATATAATGAAAATAATTGTTCTTTTAAAATAATCTTTAAGACTGAACTTCAGTTAATTTTCCTTCTGCTTTTAATTTAATAATAATATTTATAATAATTACATATATATAAATAATAATTATAATTATATTATATATTATTATTTTTTTCACATTTTTTAATTAAGCTCAAGTCTTAAACTGAGATAAATAAATTTCTTAATATAATTGAAATTATATCTGTGACGAAAAATGTTCTTTTAAATTATAATATGGAAAAATAATCTGGCAATATTATTTCTGATTTGATTGAATTGATACTTTTTTGTCTGAAGTGTACACATTTGGATACATTTTTGACATTTACATGGAAACTCTAAATGTAACCGTTGTAGCAACACTAGCATGCAGTCAGCATTGTAGTCTTTCACTTCTCTCTTTCTCTTCTCTCCACTTGTGCACTTCATTCAGAGCTGCCAGATGGCGGGATTTTATTAATCAATAACTTGCAGAGTTTTGCTCTGATTGTCTTTAAATTTTGGGACTTTATTCTTCAGATGGTCAACTATAAGAAAAGACACGTAAAAAAATATCGATTTTTCAAAAGTGCAAACCATTACTCACCCTTTAAAGCTTCTGAAATTAGAAGATTGTAATCTAATTTCCGAGGTAACTGGTTGTGCATCTTACATTTAACATTACAAATACATTTTGCTTTTGAAATAAGCAGATTGTGTCATAATTTCCGTGATAATAGTTTTTGTAATTAATATACATCTACAGCTGTTTCAACAAAAAGTGGAAAATTAAACTAATGGCCTTATTTTGGAAAACCTACGCAATCAACTCGTTTAGGGGTTTTTTTTTTGTGCCTGGCAATAATTTTTATAAGAAAATTTCAGCGAAAGAGAGTTTCTTTTACTTCGTATGAAAATAACATTATCAGACAAAACCCAAGTGAGGTGATAACGTTTGTTTAACAAAATTACACCATAAGTTGGAGTTAGAGGATAAAACTTCAGAATGTTATGAGAGCAATGATATTAGCTTAAAGCCGATCGTTTCATATTCAACGGGCAGCGAAAGAGTCAATAATTTAATTAAATGGTGTGAAAAAAATAATTTTTTCCACAAAACATATTTCAAGCTTGATGTTTCTAAGTTCTGGTATTGTTGTAACAAATTTGAATAAACACAACAGCCAAACAAAGGACAATCAATGATTTTGTTCTCACTTTTTTATGTCACGATTTTCAATAAAGAACAAAAAATGTTTTAAATGTGTTATTTTTATGCAGTATCTATATCTTTACGTTATAACTTGAGATATATTATTGAAAAATCAACATTAAAAATATCACATTTAAAATAAAAGATTTCAGGAATTAGAAGTTCCCAATTCGTAAACAGGTTATAATTTCTAATTTTTAACTGAATTTTTATAAAACCACTCAGTTTGCAAAAATGTCAACATTGCTTCCATTTTACATATTTAGTATCCATATTCATTTTGTGTTAATAAACAATAGCAGCTTATGTCTGATTTTTATGTTTTGAAAAATATTACTCTAAAGTTTTTTAACTCCACATAAGTTTTGTGAAAGATCTTCTGTTTTTGCGTCATAATTTTCATTTATTATGTTCGTAGCAAACTTCAGCTTTTAAGTGAATTTAGAATTATACTAATAGAAATAATGTTATACCAATAATTCAGATATGTGTATAGTAGATCTCTAGAAATATTTTTAATTCTTCCAAAGCACTGTCAGCCCAGAAATCGCCCAGGTATTTTGGAAAAGAGTTTTATTTACCAATGTTTGTGGCATTTTGTTTTCATTAAAAAATATATAGTGGCAATATACTTCCCTTAATAAAAAATTAATTGCTTCTTGTTTTTGCTAAACTTAAGTGTGTATTTTATGATATAGACCGAATGAGTGAATAATACCAAATTTTTTGTAGGCCTTCCAAGCTACCCGGGCATAAAGTCCACGGTTATATCACCCCAAATAAAATTTAACTTAACAAACGCCCTTAAATTGGACAAAGTACTCACGTGAAACATTACTAAATTGCAGTACACATTAGTTCATTAAAGGGAAATAAAATGTGCGCATTATGACGGGCACAAACGTGCGATAACGTAAAACCAGATAACGTAATCTGGTAGATTTTTTGACCCAAAGTTTTTATAGATAGATTTATCTCATTTGGATAACCTGTTATAACTTTGTATTAAAAATGTAACTGAGCACTGTTGAAATATATATTAAAAAAAAAATATAATAATTCAGTTGGACAAAAAGTGTTTGACGTCTTTTCGTACAACAACTATCGGTTTTAAAAAATTACTGTTAAAGTAATAAATTTAAAATAGCATAAAATAATAAAATAATATAATAAAATATATATTTATATAAAATAATAAAATAAAATAATATTCACACCAATAAATTTTATTATATTCATTATTATTTTAAATGTATTTTTTATAATATGTTACATTCATTGTTATTTCAAAGCACTTGTGGGCAATTGTCAATTTTTCCTTTGCGCCTTGCAAAAACAAAAAATAAAACATGTACCAACAACAACACAAACGCAACATCAACAAAAAAAAGTCAAAAAATATATATCTTGGTCCGCCGAACTTGCACCATCGATTCACAGTTTTATACATTACCAATCGATCCACACACCTCTGTTACGCAGAGTTGGTGATTTAATATGAAGTATAACGTGAGCTATGTTGCAGCAGATCACAATAATCTATTAATAGATAGAGGATGATGATATTGTAGCAAGTAGTTTAGCAGCTTTTCAAACAACAAAAATGTTGCTTCTACTTGCTATCTATTAATAGATTATTGTGGTCTGCTGCAACATAGCTTCAATTATACTTAATATTGAATCAATGAGTTTGCGTAACAAAGGTGTTTAGTTTGTTAGTGTATATAATTATTAATCGATGGGGTACGTGTTTGATTCCCAACGGAGTGCCAAGAAACATTTTTAATATTTAATATTACATCTTATTTTTATAATGGACGCAAGTAAAAAAGAAACATCAATTTTAAGAAAACAGTGTCGCGAAAAAAGTGTCGTTTTTTGAGATTTCACTCAAACAAATCACACAATGAGTCTTAAGAAGCTTTGTTTCAAAAATTTCCCCGGATTTCATAACATGTCTAATAAAATTTAATATAAATCAAAGATGCCGTTTTGTGCCTACACCCTTTCAAACTATTCAAGGTTTTTTTCGTAATAATTTCATAAAATTTTCACAAAAATTAATCATATATAACGCATTGTAACTTTGCACTTTGTAAAAAAGAGCAAAGAAGATTCAGGAAACTGAAACTACTTACATACTTTGTTAAAGAAAATAACAAAAATTTTTGGAAACCAAAGAGACCGTGTTTTGTTTTTTTTTTTATCACCTCTCAAATTTGAATTTAAGATAGAGCTAATTTTTTTACAAGACGATATTTTTACAAAAGAAATGTTTTTTTTAATTTCAAAAGAACAGAAAATAGTTCAGCAAACGTTTTTTTTTTTATAGGTATCCCAAAATTTGTAAAACATTTTATTTTCTTTTCAAACGTGAATTTACTTAGTTTTCTTTAATTAAATAGGTTAAACTTTATAAATAGGTTAAATCGCACTTTTTGTTTATTAATAAAGATATAAACAAACAAAAAAGTTAAAGTTTTTAATGTTGTGTTTTTGTCCCCGTTCAACGCACTGTGAGATAGACGGAGTTGTAATTTAGATTTAAGATATTTTGTCCAAATAATCAAGTAAAATGGACTAAAGTTGATTGCTTGTTCTAAATGTTATTTTTTTTTCTTTCTTTTTTTTTGGTGTAATTTCTAAATTCAAAAAGGAGAAAATAAACCTGGTAGCCAAGCGTTAAAAAGAGAAAACAGTTCAATTGTATGCAAAAAAGAAAAAATATTTAATTTTTTCGCCGACACCTGGCAGCACTGACTGCATCGTAGAATTGTATTATTTATGAACTCTTGCAATGCATGTCAAGATGAGTCGCTAAAGTAACGCCATTAATGTTGATTGTGATGTTCGTTGAATGTGTTGAGCTAAATATGAAGTGGAATTTCTTGACACTCTAATTGAATGTTACTTGAAATAGAAGTGATTTAAATCTTTCATTCAAGCATAGTCGGCGATCTGCGCACTTCAGACATATACAGCGAATAATAGTCACTTGCATGTTGACATCAATTATCTTGGAGGTAACTTTTTTTTTTTTATATACATTTTAAATAAAACAAGTTTCAAATAATTTAAAACAAAATTGCTTCATATCAGAGGAGTTCAAGAAATTTAACCCTTCGCATGACACCTGAGGTCTTTCGTCTCCAAACGTTTTTCTATTTTGACTGTAGGTTTTTTACGGGTTTTTAAATGAGGCTGGAAATTGGGTGTTTAAATGAGGCTGGGAGCGGAAAAAAGTTTGGGACTGCAGTGACCTACTGACAAGAGTTGAACGGTATGCTTTAACTGTGTTGTTAAACTTTTTTCTGGACACGAAAGACCCCATGTGTCACGACAAGCTGGTAAAAAGTGTATAAGAAAATTTTTATTTATTATTTTTTATCAACAAAATTATAATTTAAGAACAAAATATTTATAATGTCAATAAGATCGGCAGAAGAAATTCTTGCATCTTTTAGGCCAGGGCCAGATTATGCGATTTGTCACCCGCCAGAGCGGCAAAAATTTCGCGGCTGTTTATACGTAACACTTCGAGTTCCAAAAATTATTAAAGTGGGAACCAGAATGGGGTAGCTTGTAGTACGTAGTACGACCTGTCAAAAGTTAAAATATACTAAATGCATGGAATCGCACAGAATGCGTAGTACGTCTGTGGCACGTAGCTGTAGTTGTAGCGCAAGTTAAGTTAACTTTAACTTTTGAGTACTACGCTGCCCTGAAAATTGTATTAATGATGCTTTTTTTAGAATTGAGTATATTAAATCGATACTGCAAACGTTGTCGGTACCGAAATAAGTGTTCAAAATTAACAATATTTGTAAAATCGAAAAAATTGATAAATAAGTGTTCTCTGAAGCGCTCATGCCATTGTGGACATATTTTTTGGCGTAGCGTGCTACACACTGAACAGCTGATGAGGTTACTACATGGAATCGCTACAACTACATCGCATTGTATTCCACGCTTTATGTTCAGATAGCCGACATTTTTAACATTAATATTTTTAATAATGGCGACATAAATATCAAATTGGAGGAAAAAAGGAGGAAAAGTGCCTTCAGTGTGTAGCAAATGAATTTTGATTTTCACATTTTTTAATGTAAAAAATAAATTTTATACTGAAGTTTTGAATATGTTAACAAAAAAAAATTTGCTTCATAGTATTGTATTTTTATATAAAAATTTTTTGCTTGTATATAGCATATATAATCAAGGAATTAAAATATTTTTTTTTTTTTGTCAAATATATTCTTAATTATATAAACAGAAGAATTGATTTCCATATCCCTTAAGATTTTTGGAGCTATCATCTTTATAGCAGAAGTTTGATTTTTTTAGCCAGGTTTGTAAAATGCCGAATAACAACCTTTAATAATTTTTATATTTTTTATAATAAATTCCTTTTACCATATCTCATACTAAATACAAAACAGTCACAACTTAAAATTTACAAAGTTTCTCTATTGTTTTAAAAAAAAGTCTTGTCTCATTGCTTTGTATGAAGTTCCTTCAAAAATAAAATTGTTTTTTGCTGCACCTAAAAATTTAAAAATTTTAAGTTGTGACTCTTTTGTATATAGTGTGCGATATAACCATTTGAATATCAAGAGCAATACTCAAAGTATGTAAATAAAATTTTTCAGATTATTTGGAATCCATTTTTACCTTTAAAGTAAACGTTTGACACGAAATACCCCATGTGTCACGCCGAGTAACTTAAAAAACCATGTGTTGTGACGATCATATCGTTACAAGCCTCTAAGATATGAAAATATCATTTATAAAAAGAAATTAAAAACGAAATAAATCATTAATAATGATTTAAATGTATATAAATAATATATCAAGTTGCTGGAAATATTGAAAAGAAGGAAAAAAAAAATATTTTTTTACCCCGGCGGAGACCCGGCCCCAATCTGGGAACTAGGCCTGTTGCACGGCGCTTAATGTAAGTGTTCGCAACAAGCGACGTAAGCTCTCAAAGCCAGCGATGGCAGCAAAGAGTGCGATCACGCGTTGCATTGAGCCACCAGTGAATGAGTGTACTTCGCATGTTGTTCATATGTCAATATGAACAAATAGTAAGCGAGGCGTCACCATAGGAAGTCAAGTGGTTTGACCGAAAATCAGTCGCTTAGCAGGTAAACGACTTTCTGGTGATTTCAAAAATATAAATAATTTTTAAAAAAAAATGTATATAAAATAGGCAGTCTTGGTGGCAAGACCTAGCCACTTAATCACCAACAAAGAAAACTCAAGCTTCGGCTTTTCGGTTTCTGCCAAAATTTAAAAAACTATTTTCTTTTTTTTTTTTTGAGACTGTGTTTGCTCAGATGTTGCTAGATCCCTGGGACGGACCCTGGAGTGGCGGAGCATACCCCAGCCTCAGGTTAATAAAAGAGCCAATGAATTTTAACCGACTTCAAAAAGGAGGAGGTTCTCAAGCTTGTCGGTTTCTGTTCCTTTTTTTTTTTTTTTTTTTTTAAATGTATGTACACTTGTATTTATGTAGTTTATACACTCTTTTCGAAAATTTATCACATTCTCTAAAAACGAAGATATAAAAACTTAAAAAAAAAAAACCGACTACAAAATCACTACAAAGTAAAACATAATTTTAAAATTTTTCATTTAATTTCTTGGTCACATTTGACAATTTATTTACACAGATTATTACAATGGAAAACTTATTATTTTACAAAATACAAAAGCTTTGAAGTTGGCGCTTCTGATTAAAAGTCTGATTATATTAGCACCGACCTTAAAAGCTTTTGTATTCATAAAGAAATTAATATATTTATGATAACAAAACATATTAGAAAAAATTAAAATAATAATTTTTCCAATGTAATAATATGCACAAATCGTCAAATATGACCAAGAAAATAATAGGAAAAGTTATTTTAAAATTATTTTTTACTTTGTAGTGATTTTGTAGTCGGTTTTTTTTTAAAGTTTTTAATAAAGAAAATCAAACACAAAATATTGCGCATCGTGACTTTTGCTAAAAAAATGTACAAGCAAAAACAAAAACAAATCCTGTTTGCGTTAACAAGCAAGTAACGCTATAATTGTGCATGCATTTGTTGTTGTTTACAAGAGTTCAAATTAGGTGATCGTCAACAGTGGCTTATGCCGCTGTTTTTGTATGTACATATGTATGTTTTTCTTTTTGCATAACGCAAAGTTAATAATAGGAAAAACTATGAATGGTGGTACACGCTTGCATTGTAGTTTTTTGTACGTGGTTTTGCTTTCACATAAGCTCAAGGAGAAAGCTCATGATAGACAAAAATGTGTATGCCAGGCAACGCTGGCCAGATGAGCTATTGGATGAGCGTGTTTGCTTCAAACCATAAAATCATTGCTTGACGCAATTTTATTAATTCTTGATTTGCATTTAATTGTTTATATAAACTTATTTCATCTGAAACTAATTTTGAGAATACAAGTCGATTTAAATTTTGGATTAATTGAATTATATAATCATAGAAACTTTTAACCTTTTTGGCAAAAATCAATGTCTTAACAGCAGAATCATTCGCCATAGACAGGAACAAGTGTGTATTACTTGGTGGCAGGTCCGAACTATAAGGTGGATGCATCAGAAATTTCCAACCAAGCTCCCGGAGCTTATGGCGAGTGGGACACAATTCCTCTCCTATTGACTAAAGATGTCCGCTTCTGGGTGATTGCTTTCTTCAGACAGTCCAATTGTTGACAGTACTGGTCAGAACTAAAACTTAGACCGTAGGGGAGCAGCTTATAGTAGGTGATTCTGTAAAAATTCTACCAAATACACAGCAAATTCTTCCTGACCGTTAATCTTGGCTTGGCTACCATTTACACCGACTTACCGTGATTCGACCACGACCGTTTCCACTTGACGCTGTCGCTAGTAACCCACATTTCATTACCAGTCACCGTCCGCTTGAGAAATAGATCGATTTATTTGCGATTGAGCAGCAAATCGCAGATCGAAACTCAGTCGTGAGACATCCATGCATCGACCTTTTGTTTATATCCAGCCTTACTCAAGTGACTTCAAACGGTTTTTTTTTTGCAATGTTTATCTCCTGGGAAATCAATACAGTGCTTACATGACGGTCGGCCTAGACGATTTCCATGAATTCATCAACATTTCCGACCAGAGCGTGGTGTATCTTTGACATTAAATTAGAGAAATGGAATCGATGAAACCAAAATAAGTCTGTTACGGTATCAGGACCATAAATACTATGCACATTTTATATCATCTGGCTTGAGTTTTCGCTTTTATCGAAGAAAAACTGTAAAATACTATGTATTATCTCTTTGCTGATGACCATGTTTAACGCGCGCTCAAACAAAACTGGGTCAAGTAATCACAAAACAGTATGAGAACGATTTTATGCAACGCAAGATGCAGAATACTAAAGCCATCTGTTGGATCAGACTATTCACTAGTAGTCAGCAGCCCTACTCTACCAGCCAGTAATTATTTAAATTGTTAAACGTCTTTTTTTTTAATTTTTTTTTTTTAAATATTTAAAAACATATAATAAATAACATGGATACTAAAATTATTTTCAGTTTTTTTTTTTATTGAATTTTAATAAACGCCCAAAACTTTTTTCTCTAGACTAAAAAAAAAAAAAAAATATACACATTTCTCGCTTCTATGAATTAAGAAAAAAAGATTTATTTTCAACAGAATATATTAGTGTTCCAATTTATATTTTTTCAAAACTTCTATGAATTGAACACTCAAATTAAATATTAATAAGCGATGCATAAGCAATTCAATTTAACTTACTTTGTGGCAAATCATGCTATAAGCTTCAGTGATGCAGCAATCTATTTACAGGAGGATAGTTCATAGAATATCCAATTTAATTACATTTCACTACAAATTCAATTCAATTCAATTTCTATTGAAAGTTCAATAACATATAAATGTGTGCTATTATTTGCAAACGCAACCGTATGTACGCTATATGTGGTCAACATAGTTAATCATATCAAATAATATACTTGTTGGTTAATTTATTTTGGAGCTTTTTATACTCATTTAAGCAATGAGAAGGAAACAGTTTAAATGAATAAATTACATTGATTAAAAATTAATTGATATATTATGAAGTGGCTTTATTTCACCAAAAATGTTTATCATTAAATCTTAAGAAGTCTTGACCGTCTGACGAATCTTTGCTAACAAATTTAAGGCTACAGAACAAAGAAGTCAATTTTTACAGCGAGAATATACTAAAAACTTGACTGAACTTAAAAAAAATGAGTTCATATTTCTAATCACTGACTGAAAACCACTATAAATTTCAACGAAACCAGACGGGATTCGGAAAGTGTTGCTTTGTTGTATAATGTTATTTTTGACATGATTAATAACATGCAACCCTGTCATGCAAAGTGTCAACTCACAAAAGTAAAATTTCATCGTCAATAATAAAACCAAATCATAAGAGATTTTACATACACTTATTTTTGATTTATATTAAGTGGGTAGAATTTGTTGTATTTAACGTTGGCTTAATTCAACGTTGTTCCATAACAATTGGGACCGATACAAAGCGTCGGTCAGCGCCCCTTTGAGGGTTAAAAGGTACCAAATTAGCTCCATTTTGTGATGACACTTCGCAACCCTTGGTGAGGGTGGAGGCCTATCTAGAACCTCTTCCATACTAAAGGGTATGGCACCCGGTTTGAGAGTGCAAACCACACCGAGCTGAATAGCTCTGCCCGCTATATGGATGGTAAACCACAGCCACCACGAAAAGCTCTCCGAAGGGCTTTTTCCACTCAGCCCAGTATATGCCAGCAGAGGCCAGACATACACCGGGGGCCGCTGACAGCCCATGGTACCAGTTTTAAAGACTTTGGTCAGACCTCGTAGCACTAGCCCAGGCTACTCCCAGTTTTAGCCCATCACAGCTCTGGACTGGTCACCAATCGCGCAGTGGATAGAGTGTGAAGCCCATACACCAGAGAACGCTGGTTCGAATCCAACCTAACACAAACAATTTTATCAATTGAATTAATTTTTCAGTTCGGCCATCATCTCTCTACAGACAATGGCAAACCTCAGGAAAAACTGCCATAAAAAGCTTTTTGAGAACATAAGCCGTTCGGCATAAAATATGTAGGTCCAGTTATCGATTATTTATATTCAAACATCACAACACACACAGCACAATTGATCATAAGAAGCTCGGTCAAAGTCATTTCAAGGGCTGAAATGGCCATGTCGTTTTTTTGTACATTAATATATTTTTCGGTATAAAATCGTTCTTTTTGCATCAAAAATCGACAAATTTTTGTATATAGGCTCAACCAATTTGTGTTGCATTAAGTAAAATAATATGTTTTATATTAATGCGTTAAAATTTAAAAAAAATATATTTGTCAAAGAAAATAATTGCCAAATGTATTCTATTCAAAATGTATTTCAAGTCAGTGTAGACAACTGACCACCCACTATACCCTACACAGCTGACATTTAACGCTAGTTGAGGACAGAACATCAACGAAAATTTCAACAAAATAATAATTAATGACAATATTTATTAAAAATGTTTAAATATTTTGACATGCTCAGATATGATTGTAGCCACACAGCTATATTTGTATTGCGGCTAAAATTAGTACTCGGAAAGCTACGGCATAATGTAGCGCGGACTGAACTACAAATAAAATAACTGGTTGACTGAGTATCTGTCTAAATGATGTACAAACAGACAGACGAGTAAATGGACGGACAGATAGAAATGAACATATTTTTCCATCATATTTTGGCACATCAACTTAATTAAAATTTATCATTAGATAGTAATTTTATACAATTCTTTACACAGTTCAACAGCAAATATCATAAATAATGTACAGCAACATTATTGAACACATGTTGCCAGCATGACATTGATGCCACTCACACCTACACAACAGTAGACCACTAGCACACTCGGCTTAGTTTGCGCCGTTCTTCCTATTAGTGGAGCACTCGTGTTAATTAACGGCACTTAGAATAAGAAAAAATCATGCTCACCGCGCCTGCCAAGATTGCCAGTTATGTGGGAAAAATCCCATTCGTGGTAATTTTTGATTGCACTTGGAAATTTTTTCTTTTTCGGTGTGAATTCGGTGTGGTATTTCTTAATTGCCATGGGAATATGGGAATTTTTTTCGCAAAGGATTTTTCCCTCATTTATTAAGCAAAAACTTCATATGAAATCATGAAATCATTGCCATTATAAGCATTAAACGCTATTGGGCTATTCACAGCTTAATCGTATATTAACAAAGCGTATTTAAAGCATTTGTTATTTTTGTAACTGTGAGCACCTCAGTGAGTGACTGCCGTATTCAATTTGCAATGCTTTTATCTATGCTGTAGACAGGGCATAAAAATACGAGGCAAAAAAAACTTTTATTTACGATTGCCTGCGTATTTGCGTTTGCATGCAAAATAACGTTACGTAAGTTGGCGCAAAAATAACAAATCGTAAATCAAACAGACCTGCGCACTGAAACTGTGAACAGCCTTTATGTTTATAACACGCTATTATGTCGTAAGTTTCGTATGTAAAATCCCTTAAATGATTGTTATATTTGTGGTATTTTTAATGCGTGTGGGTTTTTTTTTTTTTTTGGTATTTTTAAAAAACGTGGTATTTTTGTGGTAATTTTTAATGATCGTGGGATTTTTTTGTTTACTTTTACCATGGTATTTAATTTATGGTGCTGTGGGAAAAAGGTAATTGCCGTGGGAATTGTTCCGAGTTTTAACTGGCATTCTTGGTGCCAGCGTTGTACGACTCCAACCACTGAAAGTGAGAGGAGTGAAGACGCAGGCAGGCAGGCAAAATTTTGTCGCCATGAATTAATGAATAAACCGACTGCCAAGTCTTTCTGTATGTTTTTACTGTATGTTTATAATAATGCAAAAATAAATATTTTGTTTATGTTTCGCAAATATTGCATGATTTGGAAAATACTTATTTGTCGTTTGAGGGTCAATAAATGTCAAAAAGCATTTCCGGTTTTGGCTAATGCTATTGCATCATTTAAATGTTTAACAATTGTGGAAAATTTGCAACCTTTTTTTTATATCTTCAATATTTATATTTATATTTAAATATTTAAATATATTTTTCAATATATTTATGCTTTTTTTTTAACTAATTTCTTTAACGCGGCTTGCGGGTGGAGTCATTTGGTAGAAATCGACACGTAACTATGTGAGGTATGCTGTGTGTGTATGCGTGAGATTATCGAGCAGACCCCTATAGGAACAAACTAACTTGTTTTTAAAAACAACTAATTAAAACACTAGTTTAAAATAAACCAGTATATGAACTACTTTGAATTATATTAAGGCGGCATCCACTTCAATATATGAAGTAATTGAAATACTACTTAAAAACCAGTGATTGATAAACTACTTTGAATTATATTAAGGCGGCAACTACTCTGATGTTGGCATGTTTTAATTGAAAATTTTTATTAGATTACAAGCTTATATATATTTAACCATGTTATTTCATCAAATATTATTAACTTTTGGCCATCAGTAATAGTTTTCAATTGGTAATTTTAAAGCAATTAAAAAAATAATTTAAATGTAACTAATTTAACAAATAGTTGAAAATATATGCAGACGACAGTCAATTGACTTATTTAGCGGACATCACCATACAAAATAAGTTAGTTCGTTCTATGGAAAAAAGTCAGAATTTCAACTAGTTGTGGTTGAAAAAAAACTACTTTATCAACTACTTTTAAATTAGTTGATTTTCCTACAGGGACTACAAACGAGCAGGCGAGAGCGCAGCAGAGTGTGCAACTAAAATCATACGTAAGTTATATTATTGCTTTGTTGCAATAAAGTTTTAAGAAATGATAGCTGCAGCAAATGTGTGTAATAGAGATTTAGGAAAGTGAGTTATTCAACCCAATCGTGAAACATTTTCTCCCGGGAGTTTCCGTTTTTAAGAAAGCAGATAAAGACATCTAATTTTTTTATTTTACACCAGTGATGCACACTGGAGCCTCACGGAGCCACTCAGCTTTCACATACAAGTCGTGTGTGCGAAGCTACCGAAGTTCTGCGACACTAGCAGAGAATCAGTTCTTGTTTTTACTTCAAGCAGTAAATATCTCATGCGCAAAGGGTTTTGTTGAATATTCCCCAACAGGCAATGAAGCTAGGCCTCCTCTAACGAAGGTGTGCATTTACTGCTACTTTTGGCGGTAAGACACACAACATCCTCGCTGCTTCTGCGAGCCCTTCTATTAGGCCTAATTTTTCGCTACCCAGGGCAGTACAACAATTATATTTTTCCTACAAAAACTGGTTTTGGTTATATTTCAGGGTTACTTTTTCGTTAAAAGTTAAAATATATATTAGTTCAAAAATACTGAAAAATAATCAACGAAATATTCCTATCTGACGAAAATGTGTAAAATAAAAAAAAAGCACAGAATAAATACGCAGGTATACATAAAAATAAATAAAAAAAAAATATATTTTTGTAATTTTTCTGGTTAACCTCTTTTTTAAGCCATTCTAAAGGAGTGCTTATAGCAGGCCTCTTTAAAGCAGGGAGAGCGGAAGGCTTGGAAAATTTGGCCATTTTATATAAAAATGTATATAGGCTTGGATATGAATAGCGTAGGCCTCCGACATCCATTTAAGGCCTGCTAGTAGCCCTTCGAAGGCCTGCCAATGCCTACTGGGTCTGCTTGTGAACACATACTAAGACAAAAATGTTGCGCTCGTATTGGAAACTCTGCCTACGCTGTATACTACTGTTTTACACTCATGAATGAATGAATATTGATGAATATTGACGATGAACAAACTTGCATTATAAATTTCCAAAAAGTTTTTGAACTTATTCTTATCCGTGAGAAAATGTTTCACGATTGGGGTGAATGAGTTGATAATAATAAAATTGTGTTACTTGATACAACTATTTACTGTTTCCATGCGTTTATTGTTGTTATTTATTTACTATTATTTACATTATGGAGAGATAATAGAGAAACTTCCAAAAGAGGATCGAAAGCGCAAAAAAAAAAAAAATATAAACTCATCAGAGGGCTTGTATATAATTTTCAATATAAATATACATATAGTACGGCAGCCGTGGCGAAGTGGGTAGAGTGTGTGGCCCATACACCAGAGAACCCTGGTTCGAACCAGACCTGACACAGAAAGTTTTTTTCAATTGAATTAATTTTTCTGTTCGGCCGTCACCTCTTTGCAGACAATGGCAAACCTCAGAGAGTAAAAACTGCCATGAAAAGCTTTTTAAGAACATAAACCGTTCGGAGTCGGAATAAAACGTGTAGGTCCAGTTATCGATCCCTTGTGTTCAAACATTTCTGGCTGGAATGGCCATTTTCGTTTTTTTCCGTTTTTTCGTTTTTATATATATATATATATATTTTTTTAAAAAATTTAAATTAAACTTTTTAATTTTTTGATTCGATTCGTTCATTCTTTCAAATAAAAACTAAATAATATATGAAAACAAAAAATATGGAACTTTTATTTCGAATGATATTCAGAGTTGAAGAAAAAGTGTAAGGAACTTCGTTCCTGACCGGGGTTCTCTAACACAATACTTTTTAATTTTTGCCATTCAAAATATCCTTAAAGATTTCCTTAAAGTTAGCAAAATTAGCTCTGTTCCCGTAGGCGTTTTGCCGTTGAAAGGAGCTCAAAAGAGCTTGAGAGAATTAAAAATTTCACTATCTTGTCAGAAGCTACAATTTTTAATCCAAGATATTTCTTGAAATTATCGATGCTTGAGAACGCAAGCATTTAAAATATTTATAAACAAGAAAAGTTTTATAAATTGATTCTATTTCTTTTGCCAGGCCTAGAGCCTATTATTTCCATAGCGGGTTCGGATTTGGATATAAAGATCCGTAAAAAATAACAATATGGATATGTAAATTTTTTTCCGTCCAAATCGTTAATTTTTAAGATTATCCTTGATGCACCTTTTTACAAATAAGCAATAAAGCGATTAACTCAGTTGATTTTTCATCGAATTAATTTTGAGAAACAAGTTTTTGTTTTTTGATTAGCTATAATTTTTTGAGTAATGGTCCAAATTGCGAGTTTATAATCTTTAAAAAAAATTTTAATTACAAAGATTAACATAAATTGTCAACATTTTACTTACAAAATTTCTGTTATATACTGCAACATAAGTTAAGGAAAGAAAAATAAAATGGCATTTAATACGGAAAAATTTTTTTACTAAGTAAATATTTAATTTTTTGAAACTAATAAAAACAAATAGTAATAATTTTGTAACGGTTCTTGTAGTTTAATAAAATCACAACTGAATTCAATTCACCGGTCTAAGTTATGAATCAAGAATATACATATTTGAGGCATTTCACATGAGGAGTCAACGAAAGAAAATTATATCCTTTAGATTTTGTTAATACCTGCCTCAGTGGAGCTTCTAGAAAAAATATTGGGGGTTTTAGGTTTTGAGATACAGATTTATTTATTTGTTATTCATTAAATGTTCTTTATAATACTTAAAAAATTTTTTGCGTTGTTTTGAAAAATACTTTATGCCTTTTTTAAAGATAAAAATCCTTAATTCAAGGATAATAACACACATTTTGTAGAAAAAATTTCGTTCATAAATGATTTTTATAGTGCATTAAAATGCACTATAAAAAATAGTAATTAAACGGGGAACAGAGGGCGAACCTCCACATGGCAACGTGTCTGACCGCCTCAACCTGGCGAGGCCAGCATTATCCATGTCGAAATCGTCTCAAGTCGACTCAAACCTCCAAGTGGTGTTCCCTGGGAAACGGCAAACTGACATCCGTCAGTTTGACGGCTAATTTGAGCGGCGGGTCGATCCATAGACCTTAAACATGGAATGTGCGCAGGGTTTGGGTCCCGCCACATTACTACTGCCCAATGAAAACTAAACTAGCCTCGGATAAGAACCCCAATTACGTTGATGACCACCGCAAACGAAAAACGGACAATGATTTACGGATATGCACCTGAAATGTCCGAACCCTTTATAGGGAAGGTGACATTATCCAACTGGCGGAAGCCCTCAAAACAATAAAGGCTGACATCACCGCCATCCAGGAAATGCGATGGAAAGGGCAAGGCTGCTCTAAACAAGCACACTGTGATATCTACTACAGCTGCCATGCGGAGAGGCGCGAATTTGGATGTGGATTCGTTGTTAGCCGAAAACTACGCCACCTTGTTTCCCGGTTCACACCTGTCAACGAAAGATTGGCCACGATCCGCATCAAGGCAACATTTTTCTCCATCAGCCTTATTTGCGCGCACGCCCCGACGAAGGAAAAGGACGAATCCGTCAAAGACGCTTTCTACGCTAGTCTTGAGGACGTATACGACCACTTTCCGGTCCATGACGTGAAAATAGTCCTCGGCGATTTTAATGCGAAAGTCAGAAGGGAAGGCATCTTTGGCCCCACTGTCGGTCAGTTCAGTCTTCATGAGACCTCCACGAACAACGGTCTAAGACTGATCGACTTCGCCGCGGCGCGAAACATGGTAGTTAGTAGCACCAGATTTAAGCACCTCGACATCCACAAGGCCACCTGGCTGTCCCCGGATCAAAAAACGCGAAACCAAATTGATCATGTTGTAATCGAAGGAAGGCATGCCTCTAGTGTTCTAGATGTGCGTAAATTTCGGGGGGTCAACATTGACTCCGACCATTACCTTCTTGCAGCCAAGATCCGCATGTGATTATGCAATGCGAAGAACATACGTACAGGAATGCAACGAAAGCTACATGTCGCTAAGCTGCAATTACAACGGACTGCCGAAGCCTACTCCGCTCAACTCTCGGTTAAGCTCAACCGACCAACCTCTGGACTCGACGACGCCGGCGGTCTTTGGGCGCATATATCCCACTCCATGCGCGCTGCCGCTGAAGAAGTCATTGGTTTCCGGCGCCCGCAACCTCGGAACCAATGGTTTGATCAGGAGTGTCGCATCGCGACAGCAGTAACAAACGCCGCATACAGAAAAACGCTGCAGTCAGCTACAACGCGAGCCGTGCGAGAAAACTACCGCGAAAAGAGGAAGGAAGCGAGGCGCCTTTTGAGACACAAGAAAAGAGAGCAGGAAAAGCGTGAGCGTGAGGAACTAGAGGTATACCAGGGCAAGAAGGATGCACGAAAATTCTATCAACAGGTTAAGCGTCTAACCCAAGGTTTCAAGCCCGGAGCATCCACTTGCAGAGACGAAAATGGAGATCTGAATACGGATACGCAGTGTGTGCTGAGATTGTGGAGACGGCACTTCTCCAATTTACTTACTGGCGACGATTCCACCAATGCCGCCCATCGAGAGCGCAGTTCAGTGCAACCAATCGACGATAACGGAGTAGAAGTATCACCACATAGCCATGAAGAGGTTCGAGTTGCTTACAAACAACTCAAAAACAATAAAGCAGCGGGTGCTGACGGCCTGTCAGCTGAATTGTTTAAAACCGGCGGCGATGAATTGATAAGGCGCATGCATCAGCTCATCAGCAAAATATGGCTATCAGAAAGCATGCCCGACGATTGGAACCTTAGCGTACTTACTGTGCCCTATACTTAAGAAAGGAGACCAAACAATCTGCGCTAGTTATAGAGGTATCAGTCTTATTTCCATCGCATATAAGGTTCTCTCAAGCGTACTGTGTGAAAGATTAAAGCCAATTACAAAAACACTGATTGGACCTTATCAGTGTGGCTTTTAACCTGGTAAGTCCGCCATAGACCAGATTTTCACGCTACGACAAATCGTAGAGAAGCCCACGAAAATCAAATTGACACACACCATTTCTTTGTCGATTTTAAAGCTGCGTTCGATAGCCCGAGAAGAGATTGCCTATACGCTAAAATGTCTGAGTTCGGTATACCTGCAAAGTTGATTAGACTTTGCAGAATGACGTTGAGCAACACACGCAGCTCCGTCAAGGTAGGAAATGACCTCTCCGAAACCTTCAATACCGAAAGAGGTTTCAGGCAAGGCGATCCACTGTCTTGCGATCTCTTCAACATCATCATGGAGGGGATCGTACGAAAGGCCGGAGTGCATCGTAATGGCACCATTTTCTATAAAGGTGTCCAGCTCCTTGCGTACGCTGATGATATTGATATTGTTAGCAGAAACAAGAGAGATGTTACCGCCGCTTTCGCCGCTATCGAAAAGGAATCAGCCAAAGTGGGTTTGACGATAAATGAGGGTAAAACAAAGTATGTGCTGTCTACAAACAAGGGAGCGCGACGTTTAGACTCCCACGTTTCATCCGGCAGCTATAACTTTGAAGTAGTCAAGGAGTTTGTATACCTTGCTACCGCCATTAATAACAACAACGAAGTCAGCCTGGAGATAAAGCAAAGAACAAGAATTGCTAATAGGTGCTACTACGGGCTCAGTAGGCAACTAAGTTCCAGAGCACTCTCTCGATCGACAAAACTAACACTCTACAAGACGCTCGTTCTACCTGTGCTGCTTTATGGCGCTGAGGCATGGGTAGTTTCGCAAGCTGACGCAGCCGCTCTGGGGGTGTTCGAGAGAAAAGTTCTTCGCAAAATCTTCGGTCCTGTTCGAGTCGTCGGATAGTCGATGACTATCGCATCCGAATGAACCACTAGCTGTATGAGCTCTACGAAGACATTAACGTAGTTCGGCGTATAACTGTGCAGCGACTACGCTGGCTGGGTCATGTACATCGTATGGACGACGAAGCTCCAGCGAAAAAGGTGCTCGAGGCGAGGGTCGCTGGTCAACGACGACGAGGCAGACCATGCCTCCGATGGATGGACCAGGCTGAGGAAGCCCTAACCGCACTTGGTGTATCCGATTGGAGAAGGCGCGCGCAAAAAGAGGCGCCTGGCGAGAGCAAATGATGTCGGTCGAAACCCGGACACGGGTTGTTACGACCACCTAAGTAAGTAATTAAATTAACCGGTTGTGGGCACCCCTGCATAATTTTTGACAGTGAGAAGATTCAGCTGTTCTGATAATACTAGTCTACAAGATTTTTTTTATCCAGAGACCGGAAATACTTTTCTAAAAGAGTTTTTTACGCTGATTCTACGTCTATACTCTATATTGGTCGAATTTTTGAGATATAGGTTGATTTGCATTTTTTAGACTTTGATCCAGTTTTTATACTCTAGAAACAAATCTGTTTCATGTAAAGCAGTCTGTTGTCAGTCAGTATGTCACCTGACGGATAATTAAATAAGTTATCCAATATTGTAATAACCATTTGTATGTCATGTTTCTTCTCTGATATATTTAAGTCTAAAATTCAAATTTTAAGTTTTTGGTTAAAAAGTTTGAACTTTGACCGTTTCTTCCATAATGCTTTAAATTTATTTTCAAAGTTGTTTTAATTTGATAATGTTTTTTACTGAATTTCCTTCATTCATATTCCAATACCAATATGACAGAAAAAAAATGAAAAAAAAAATTAAAACAAATTTTAAAGCTCAATCAAGTTATGAGAAAATTTTGTTTGTTAAAAATCAAACTCCTCATATGATCTTAAAAAATTAGCTATTTTTTCAAACAAAATTTTCTTCTCTTGAGCTAAAAAATTGTTTTAATTTTTTTTAATTTTTTTTCTATTTCTGTCATATATTTATTTGACATATTTATAAGGGAAATTAAATGAAAAAAATTATCAAATTAAAAAATCTTCGAAAAATAGTTTAAAAAATTATAGAAAAGAAGGTCAAAGCTCAAAATTTTTAACCAAAAACTTATAATTTGAACTTTAGACTTAAATATATTATAGAGGTTAGTATAATGTATGTTTCTGAAGAAAATTTAATATATTTTGTGATTTTAAATCTTTTCGATCAAAATGTTCGCACCGAAAAATTGACTGGTCATTTTTTGACAGCTACGAATTTCCCAGTTGTGGGCACCAACATTTTACCGGTTGTAGGCACCTTAATTTTTTCTGTTGAAAGAGTGTGTGTGTATAAAAAACTGTCAAATATCGTTACTTATGTTAACAACAACCCTCCCGGAAGCCTTCAAATCGTGGTCGGAAACCCATGCGAAGCGCCGTTCTCGCTTCGCCGCCAGTGCTCGCTGGCGGCGAGCACTCATCCAAGCAATCCGCTAAATGCAATCCGCTAAATGAGCAGCTTCAGCAACACGAGTGAAACCATCGGCTAAATGTGCCAATGCAAAGATGACTCCGTCATCATCATCTGATGCTGATGATGAGTATCGCGATTTTTACATTATTTGCGAGAAACACCGGCCAGTGCATTTGAAGTGCACTGACATGCATGCCTGCTATTACACCCGCAAATATTGCGATTCTGATGTGGACGATTAATAATTTTATATTAATTTTTTTCATTTTCATGTTCATTTAATTTTTTCTGCTCTGAAATCTTTGACGCTTTTTTTCGTTACTCTTTGTGCCATTAAAGGCTTTAAAAATTAATAAATTTCCTCTTCTTCATATTTAATGTCGTTTTACTTCATATTTTCCCATTTTCAGGGTATTTTCCAAGAGTGCCCACAACCGGTTAAAAAAATTTTACTTCAAAATTTATAACTACATACAAAGTTTGATATTTTTTTTTTATGGAATTAATGGAGTGGAATCTACCTTTAAATTGATATATATACGTCTGCATAAATATTAACTCGGTCAAGAGTTATGGCTGAAATAGCTAACTGTGCCCACAACCGGATAAGCTCCCCTATAGTGTTGTGTATAGTAGAATATAAAATATAAAGATTTCGCACGTATAACAAATAAATGCCACATATTTTCCATATTTTTTTCTCTAAAAAAGCAATTTGTCTCACACTTACTCATTCTGATTAAGTTTTACTTGTTGATTTAACATTAATCCATCTGTAATATTACTGTGCCGTTGCTTTGTAAGGCTGGAGCGCATCTTTATATTATAAGATATTTGCTAAAATCCCTATTATTATATATATAGGGATATTGCTTATTCCCTAAAAGAGGGCGTAGCTCAGTGAAGCCATGCTTTTATAGTAACTTCGTACCGAGTTTCATTGATGTGTGACTTATTTCGAAAGCTATACCAAAAATTTTGGGTGCGGAATAAGACCGCGCCCCTCGCCCAACACCCATAATATGTTACCTGTGGAACGGCATGTGTAAATTGAGGTCGAATACTAAATTCCTAGGCTGTGCGACCTATAATTCCAAAACTGTTTGATATCGAACATTTTAGGTGTATGTAAGGTGCTTTTTACGATCGGCACCAGACTTCACAGGAACCCTCTCAAGGCTTTGGTATAAAAATTGGCTTAGCGGTTTCGAACTCTTTACGTGATATACATATATACCCACACACGTATATACATTCAGTCGCCTCACGCTCTTTAGGAAAAAAATTGTTCAGTCCGGTTCTTCAAAATAAACCATGGCGTATGTTATGATGATCCCCAAAATATTTCGACGAAAAATATTGGCTGGTATGGTAGTTAAAAAAAACGGTCAGAAATAAGAGTTATGATAAAGTTCTTTTGCATCAAAAAATCTTACATTTTTCCCGTTGGACCAAAGATAATGCGAATTTTTATGGATTGTTTTAACTTTTTCCATATTATTTTCACTAAAACTCAAACGAATTTTTTCCCTTACTACTTTAAGTCAAATAAATTGTAAAATGTAAAAAATGTGTAAAATTTTTTTGTAATTTCATTCAATTTAGTTCTTCACTTTACACTATATTTTATCATCAATAGATAATTTATTTGACTAAAAGTAACATGGCAAAACAAAAAAATAAAATTAATTTGAATTTTAGTGAAAGTAATTAAAAAAAAAGTTAAAAAAGTAATGAAAATCTGCATTATCTCTCGTCCGACTGTAAAAATTTAAAATTTATTGGTGCAGATTGGAAGAACTTTTTCATTACTATTATTTCTGACCGTTTGTTATTTTTAACTAACACACCATTAAATATTTTTATAAAAAACTCGATTTTTAGAGCATATTTCAAACCATTGCGTGGCATACTGGTTGAGGTGCGTGGCTTGAATGCCATAGAACCCAGGTTCGAATACCACCTGACATAGGAAGTTTTTTCAATTAAATTAATTTTTCTGTTTGGCCGTCATCTCTATGCAGACAATGGCAAACCTCAGAGAGTAAAAACTGGCATGAAAAGCTTCTTGAGAACATAAGCCGTTCGGAGTCGGCATAAAACTTGTAGATTCAGTTCTCGATCATTTGTGTTCAGACGGTCGAAGTATTTTCAAGGGCTGAAATGGCCATTTCGTTTTTGTTATTTTTTTCTTTTTTATTTCAAACTATTCCAGCTCACGGATGGCTATTCCTACAGTCGAAATATTTGGGGAATCATCATAATATTAAGCATTATTTTGAGGAACCGACTTGTTCACCTTTTTTTTGTGAGGAGCCTTATTATACATACATACATTTTTTACAGATAGATAGATGAGCAGAAAAAGTAGTCATGGCAACATTTATATATATATAGTGACCGCCACTTGGTCCCATTGCACCTACGTACCAAGTTTCACTATCAAAACACGTACAGCTCAGAAATTAGAATGATTTTTGAAAAGTCGTCGTAGATAACGTGCGAAACGCCCATTTTTTAAGGGTTCTGGCAGTAACCATATGAACTAAAATACCAAATTTTAGTCTTTTACTCTAAAAAAAGTCTGATATACATCCTTTTTATAGATTTGTGGGCGTTTAAAGTAGGCGTGTCAACATTTATATATAAAGTGAACGCCAATTTGACCCATAGCACCTACATACCAAGTTTGTCTATCAAAACGTTCACATCTCAGGAATTAAAATTATTTCTAACCGATAGCCCTGGCAGCTAGTGCTGACTTAGTTATAATTTTTAAATTGTAATTAACTATAGTACATTAAAAAAATAAGTAAATAAATAAATTAAATAAAATTATTTCTGAAGAGTGGGCACAGATATAGTGCTACCATGCACAGTTTTTGCAAAGCTGTCGAGAGTAAGCGTATGAACTTAATTACCAAATTTTAGTATTTAACGATGATAGTCGTCTGATTTAAAGAAGTTCTATTAATTTGTGGATCAAAAAAAAAAAAACCAAGTGGCGGCCGTGGCGTAGTGGGTAGAGTGTGTGGCCCATACGCGAGAACACCCTGGTCCGAATCCCACCTGACACGGAAAGTTTTTCGATTGAATTAATTTTTCTGTTCGGCCGTCACCTCTCTGCAGACAATGACAAACCTCAGAGAATAAAAACTGCCATAAAAAGCTTCTTGAGAACATAAGCCGTTCGGAGTCGACATAAAACATGTAGGTCCAGTTCTCGATCATTTGTGTTCAAACATTCCACAACACTCACAACACAATTGATCATAAGAAGCTCGGTCAAAGTGCTTTCAAGGGCTGAAATTGGCCATTTCGTTTTGTTTTTTTTAGTGGGTGGTACAATTGGGCGTGGCAAATTTTATATATATATATTGACTGCCACTTAGAGCACCTGCATATCAAGTGTTACTTTCAAACTTGTGCAACTCAGGAATAAGGATGATTTCGAAAAAGTGGGCGTAGATATGGTGTGACCACGGCCCTTTTTTAGCAGTTGCTGACAGTGACCATATGAACTAAATTACCAAATCTTAGTCTTCTACGGCAAAATCCGTCTGATATAAGGCATTTTTACTGATTTTTGGGCGGTAAAAGTGGGCGTGACAACATTTATATTTACATAGTGACTGCCACTTGGACCTATAGAACCGGCATACCAAGATTCACTATCAAAACGTGTACAACTCAGGAATAAGCATGCTTTTGATAAAGTGGGCGTAGATATAGTGCGGCCATGCCCATTTTTTGTATATTGGCCGACTGTAACCATTCGAAGTAAATTACCAAATCTTAGTCTTCTACGGCGAAAACCGTCTGATATAAAGCATTTTTACTAATTTGGGGGCGGTAAAAGTGGGCGTGAAAACATTTCTATTTGCATACCTTTACCTGCATTTACACAATTTACATTACCTTTAGAACCTGCATACCAAGATTCACTATCAAAATGTGTACAACTCAGAAATAAGCATGATTTCGATAAAGTGGGCGTAGATGTAGTGTGGCCATGCCCATTTTTTGTACATTGGCCGACAGTAACCATACGAACTAAATTACCAAATCTTAGTCTTCTACGGCAAAATCCGTCTGATATAAAGCATTTTTACTAATTTGGGGGCGGTAAAAGTGGGTGTGAAAACCTTTCTATTTACATAAAGCCTTCCACTGGTACCTTTAGAACCTGCTTACCAAGATTCACTATCAAAACGTGTACAACTCAGGAATAAGCATGATTCCGATAAAGTGGGCGTATATATAGTGCATGCACGCCCATTTTTTGTATATTGGCCGACAGTAACCATACGAACTAAATTACCAAATCTTAGTCTTCTACGGCAAAATCCGTCTGAAATAAAGCATTTTTACTAATTTGGGGGCGGTAAAAGTGGGTGTGAAAACCTTTCTATTTACATAGTGCCTGCCACTGGTACCTTTAGAACCTGCATACCAAGATTCACTATCAAAACGTGTACAACTCAGGAATAAGCATGATTCCGATGAAGTGGGCGTAGATATAGTGCGGGCACGCCCATTTTTTGTATATTGGCCGAGAGTAACCACACGAACTTAATTACCAAATCTTAGTCTTCTACGGCAAAAGCCGTCTGATATAAAGCATTTTTACTTATTTGTGGGCGGTAAAAGTGGGCGTGAAAACATTTCTATTTACATAGTGCCTGCCACTTGGACCTTTAGAACCTGCATACCAAGATTCACTATCAAAATGTGTACAACTCAGGAATATGCATGATTCCGATAAAGTGGGCGTATATATAGTGCGTGCACGCCCATTTTTTGTATATTGGCCGACAGTAACCATACGAACTAAATTACCAAATCTTAGTCTTCTACAGCAAAATCCGTCTGAAATAAAGCATTTTTACTAATTTGGGGGCGGTAAAAGTGGGTGTGAAAACCTTTCTATTTACATAGTGCCTGCCACTGGTACCTTTAGAACCTGCATACCAAGATTCACTATCAAAACGTGTACAACTCAGGAATAAGCATGATTCCGATGAAGTGGGCGTAGATATAGTGCGGGCACGCCCATTTTTTGTATATTGGCCGAGAGTAACCACACGAACTTAATTACCAAATCTTAGTCTTCTACGGCAAAAGCCGTCTGATATAAAGCATTTTTACTTATTTGTGGGCGGTAAAAGTGGGCGTGAAAACATTTCTATTTACATAGTGCCTGCCACTTGGACCTTTAGAACCTGCATACCAAGATTCACTATCAAAATGTGTACAACTCAGGAATATGCATGATTCCGATAAAGTGGGCGTATATATAGTGCGTGCACACCCATTTTTTGTATATTGGCCGAAAGTAACCATACGAACTAAATTACCAAATCTTAGTCTTCTACGGCAAAATCCGTCTGAAATAAAGCATTTTTACTAATTTGGGGGCGGTAAAAGTGTGTGTGAAAACCTTTCTATTTACATAGTGCCTGCCACTGGTACCTTTAGAACCTGCATACCAAGATTCACTATCAAAACGTGTACAACTCAGGAATAAGCATCATTCCGATAAAGTGGGCGTATATATAGTGCGTGCACGCCCATTTTTTGTATATTGGCCGACAGTAACCATACGAACTAAATTACCAAATCTTAGTCTTCTACGGCAAAATCCGTCTGAAATAAAGCATTTTTACTAATTTGGGGGCGGTAAAAGTGGGTGTGAAAACCTTTCTATTTACATAGTGCCTGCCACTGGTACCTTTAGAACCTGCATACCAAGATTCACTATCAAAACGTGTACAACTCAGGAATAAGCATGATTCCGATGATGTGGGCGTAGATATAGTGCGGGCACGCCCATTTTTTGTATATTGGCCGAGAGTAACCACACGAACTTAATTACCAAATCTTAGTATTCTACGGCAAAAGCCGTCTGATATAAAGCATTTTTACTTATTTGTGGGCGGTAAAAGTGGGCGTGACAACGTTTATATTTACATAGTGATTGCCACGTGTATGCATAGCACCTGCATATCAAGATTCACTGTCAAAACTTGAAAATATCATGAATTCAAATTAGTGCTGAAAAGTGGGCGTATATATAGTGTGACCACGCCCATTTCTTGTACAGTCACCGAAAGTAACCATCTGAACAAAATTACCAAATTTAAGTTTTATATGATTAAAACCGTCTGATATATAGCAATTTTTTTGGTTTGTGGGTGATAGAGCCAATTTGGGTTGTATGGGAGGTACCACGCCCCCTTGCCCAATCAACACCAAACTTCACAGGAACACTTCCCGAATGTTGCTTTAGTATCCCTAAAAATTTCATAAAGTTTGGTTCGGTGGTTTTGGAGTCTATTCGTGATATACACACATATCCACATACCCACATACCCACATACCCACATACCCACATACATACATTCATTTTTATATATATAGATTTGCTAAAATCCCTAATTATAATCTGCTTAGGCAGAAAAGACCCAATACATACATTTTTATGCCTTCGCTGAGTGTGTTCAATTAATTGCAAAATGGAAAACGTATGTCTTCCGGTAAGTATTTGATATTTTTGTTTAATTTAGATTAGAAATAGATTTTTTATTTTATAAAAGTGGTCGCAGCGGCTTATCCAGAGCCAGGTTCAGCAAATTATTGGAGAAGATGAAGAATATGGTGAGTTTTCTGACGATGGGAATGAGGACTATGTGGCAGAGAAGTTTTTTGACTATGAAAGCTCTGAAGGGAATATTAATAGCGATAGTGATATCGAGTGGTGCATTGATGGAGGACTTGAAATGAAATAAATCCCAAAGCCAAGTTATTTCGATAAAGATAAAAATGTTGTGTGGTCAACAGAACCAACAAACACCTCTCATTCAAGAGCAAGAACAGAAAATTTAATACGTAGCCGACCTGGAATAACAATTTATGCCGCTAATCGTATTTCCAGCATCAGAGACTCTTTCCATTTGTGTTTTACAACGCAAATGAAAAAAAAAAAATTGTCTTCCAATTCGCTAACATAAAGGGAGTTACAAAAATTGGTAATAGCTTCAAACATTTGGACGAAATAGAATTGAATGGATATCTGAGAATTCTGATTTTAGCAGTTATTTGAAGCAGTGCTTGAATATTTTTCCATTCCTTTAGACATCCATATATGTATTAATGAATTCAATTGCAGGAGTATATCGCTCCCATGGAGAAAGTGTTCGCAGTCTTTGGGATGAAGTTCACGGTCGACCAATATTTCGTGATGTTATTTCGCTTCGAAGTTTTTTTTGAAATAAATCTTGTTTTAAGATTTGATAACAGAGATAATCGCAGAGTTAGTAAAGGCAATGATAAACTTGCCCCGATTCCCCGATTTGTACGACAAATGGGTTGCGAACCTTCAACTGTTATTTTCTCCATACGAAAATATTACAGTGGATGAGAGGCTCCTTTCATTTAGAGGTAGATGTCTGTTCTTGGTGTGTATCAGAGAACTGCACAAGCCTACTTGAAATTCAAGCTTTTTCAAGTACTTGAATTCAAGTATGTATCCAAACTTGAAAAACCAAGCATTGGCCTGCTTATAAAAATTGCAAACAATTACAAGTCAATATCCAAGCTTTTTCGTTGGCTTGCTTGTTGAGGCTTACTATGTCGGGTAAGAAAGTTGAAAAGCTTGAAACGTTCGGCAAAAGCTTGTAAGCTCGCAAGTATCCAATTAATTGAATTTAAAGCAATTATCCGAAAAAATTCAATTAGCTTGTTTAGGAAAATCTTAAGCGTATTAAGACTTTTAAGGGTTCTGTGGACTCCGTGGTTGGCAGTTTTAGGGGGTAGCTGATTTTGAAATTGATGTAAAAATTTAAAATTCAAGATGGCGAATAGTGCTGCCACCTTGATTTTTTTTTTTATTTTTGCGAATTCTTGTTATTTTGAATTTCTGACAACGGATTTGATTTCGAATCTAATATCACAGTTTTAAAATTTAAGATGGAGGATAGGCTTGCCACCTAAATTTTCTCCATAGTGTTGCCACCTAGTAAAATTCATTTTTAAGAGTTTTAAACACCATTTAACAGTGTTAAGGGGTCGGTGACTTCGAATCTGATGTCAAAATTTTAAAATTTAAGATGGTTAAAAGTGTTGCCACCTAAAATTTTTTATTTTGACGAATTTGGTGCTGGGGCGAACAATAGGTAAAAATAGGCCCCCATATGCTATATGTTTAAGGGGGTCCCGAAACACGTTTTTGACTTACAATTTGACTTGCAGTGGACAGTTAAACACGTGTTTCGACGTGTCCCCCCTAAAAATGTAGCAAATGGGGGGATGATAGACCCCTCTATTTGTGCGTCCCTTAACACTATTAAGGTATATTTAAAACTCTTAAAAATACGTTTTGGTAGGTGGCAACACTGTTATAAAAAAATTACACAATTTTGAAATTCTGGCAACGGATTCGGACTCAGGGACACATTTTTAACTAGTGTTTGCTCAAGCACCGGATTCATGACAGTAAAAAAATTTTAGGTGGCAACACTAATAATCATCTTGAATTTTAAAATTCTAACATCAGATTCGAAGTCAGCGAACTCTTAACACTGTTAAATGGTGTTTAAAACTCTTAAAAATACATTTTACTAGGTGGCAGCACTATGGTGAAAATTTAGATGGCAAGCCTATCCTCCATCTTAAATTTTAAAACTGTGATATTAGATTCGAAATCAAATCCGTTGTTAGAAATTCAAAATAACAAGAATTCGCAAAAATACAAAATAAATCCAGGTGGCAACTCTATTCGCCATCTTGAATTTACATTTTTACATCAATTTTAAAATCAGCTACCCCCTTAGACTGCCAACCACGGAGTCCACAGAACTCTTAGAAGTCCAAATACGCTTAAGCTTTTCCTACACAAGCTCATTGCATTTTTTGGATACTTGTTTTTATATTGGATACTTGCCTCCAATTTCAAGCTTTTCAAGCTTTTTGCCGAAGGCATCAATATTTCCTTTACTTGGGACTTCGTGCCGTTCGCTTGTAAGCTAGCATACTTGCAAGTCGCAAGCTGTCATGGGCTTATTTAATTTCAATCACAAATCAGACTTGATTGAAAACTATCAAGCTCAAGCTAGCTTGAACTTGTATTTTAAGCAAGTACTTGAAATCGGTTTCAAGTAGGCTTGTGCAGTTCTCTGGTGTATATGCCAAGTAAGCCAAGCAAATACGGATGAAGGCATGGGTAGCTGCAGATATGCGAACAAAATTTTGTCTCAGTTTTCAAATTTATTTGGGGAAAGAATGCGCATCTGCTCCGCCGGAGCGGAACCAAGGCCAAATAGTCATGCTGGAATTGTAGGCGAGTATAGTGGACGGAATATTACAATGGATAATTTTTTTACTACAAGAGATCTTGCATTAACATTATTGTGAAAAAAATATGATTTTGGTCGGAACCGTAAGAAGCAATAAGCGATTTCTTCCGGTTTGTGGAACTAAGCAAGAATTGCGACGTTTGCCTGAGCTAACGAGCGGATTTTTTTTAGAGAAAAAAATTACTATTGTTCAATATGTTCCAAAAAAATATAAGATGGTTACAGTTTTGAGCACGTTGCATCACAATAAGAAGGTTCTTGAAAGTCATCCAAATAAATTACCAGAGATTATCGATTTCTATAACTCTACAAAACCGGGAGTCGATACAATTGATCAGCTAGTAGAAACGTACACATGCAAGAGGTAGACTAATCGTTGGCCAGTAGTGCTATTTTTAAATATAATTGACATTTCCGCACTCAACGACTACGTACACTGAACGAAAACATCGCCAAATTGGAATTTCTCAAAGACTTTCAAACGCAGAATTTACCTTGAACAGCTTGAAAGTGATCTTGTTCAGGAATTAATTCGACGAAGAGGTAATGTTATTCGATCAGTGCGGGTAGAAGTGGAATAACCCACAACCTCAACAGGTGCTGTACAAAAAAAAACATAAAAGCCTGCTAACGAGCTACATGTGCGGTCTGCACATCATCAATTTGTCGCAAAACATATGAACACTGCACCATTAGCAAGAAGCCGGTATGTTCGCAACATCGTACGTCAATTACAATGCTGACAACTTATTGCCATGAACTTACCAAATAAATTCTTAGTAATTATTAATAACTGTTCCCTAAAATAAATAAATAAGTGCCTTGTAACTATTTAAAGCCTTAATATATCTAAAAAAATTAACAAAAAATGTGAACTTCCATGCAATTTTCAATTAAATATGTTTCAGGTTATTTCGTGACCTAAGAGTCACATGTGTGAGTTTCTCTTAAGGTAACAGAGGGGTTAAACCGTTTGGATTTGCTTTTATAAACTAAAGGTTTTAAATATTTATATATGTTAAAAGTAAACTTTGGAATGTTTTTTAAAAAAAACTTCAAAGTTTAAAAAATGTTTCATAAGCCGTAAAATAGTTTCAAAAGCTTAAAATTTTAATTCACTTAAATTTTCAATCATGTACGTTTAAAATTTTTGAGGCGCTTTATTAAACGAGTTCTGCTCTTAAATGCTTTCGTTTGCATCATGAATGCTTTTGTTAACAAATATTTTATTAAGGCAGGGATTACTCGATATATAAGCGGCTTAACTACAATCGCTTAAAATCGTTAAGGTTGCCTTAAGGTTGAGGGCGGGCTTGTCAACCGTTTGATTTGAAAGAATATTCAGACCCTTTTTTATGCCCTTAGGCTTGGTCGCTTGGTTTTTCTATTCAAGGCTTATTCTGTGAAGTGCCGAGTGTAATTTAACTCATATATTAAATTTGCTCAAAATGTTGCTTGCATTAAACTAATTAGGCATATTTTTGTTTTGCCTTGCAATAAAAACTTCATAAATCAAATGAAAAAGTAACTTAACAAAATGCGAACACGAGGTGGTAACTTTATACTTACTGTGTGTCTGTTTATGTGGCTGTAGATGTGATTGTATATATCAAAGTATGCAAAATAAATGGCTTAGATCAGTAGTTCCGAAACTTATCAGCTGACGAGCCCCCTTTAATTATTGGGCACTTAAAATTACAAAGAAGTTGCAAAAACTGAATGATTCACTCATAAAACTGTGATTTCGAAAACTGTGATACGAATTTTTTAAAAATTTTAAGGTTCTTGAAAATTAACACCAGTATTTTATGCGTATGCCAAACTGGCCGCTGAACTCATTTTCGAAATCAGATTTTTAATACGTGGGAAATTTAAGTCAACAACACTTCCCAAACCATTAATTTTGTACTTCTTTTTGTCATCATTTTTCAAATTCATTCGTTCCCATGTACAAAAGAATGCACCTTTTTTAAAATTAAATGCTGTAGGACTGCAGGCAATTTAATGTAGTTTAGTTTGTAAAAATTTGATATGGAATGTATTTGGACAAGAAAAAACTTTCTCTGTGAAGTCGGAAACGTGATTTCTTTTTTTTTTTTTTTATTTTGTTTTCTGCAAATTTGCATTGAAGTCGTTTTTCGTTGCTCTGTAAGGAAAGAGCTTTCCGCTATTTACACTCAAAAAAAAACATTTTAAGATCAAAGAAAAGATACTAAATTTTAAAAAAAATTTTAGCGCCAAAAAAATTTTTTTTTTTATCACAGTGAAATTTTTCTTTGAGAGAAAAATAAAAATATATTTGAAATAAAAATGAGTATTCCAAAATAAAAAATAAAAAAAAATTTTTTTACAAACTGAATATATCAAAAAAGTGTGCGTGTCAGCTCCGACGGGTTACTGAAGCTTACTTCTCTAGATCGATTACCTTGGAATTTGAGGTGTATAGAAAAGGTAAAGGGAGTGAATAGAGGCATCTCTTAGATTTTTTGCATATATTGAATAAATTCATTATGAGGTAAATTGATGAATTTCATTAATATTAACGTTATTATTAAATACTGTAAAATTAGGTTTGTGGTTACCAACATATTAAACGAGAACATCGCAAGTCATATGATTTGTGAATCGCGAAAACATCACATCAATGGTTGTACCATATTTAGCCGTTCCCAGTGTTCTACCAGAATCTAAATCTAAATTAACTAAATCTCTTTGTATGATGAAACAATTAAAAATTTCCTTTAAGTTTTTATATTATTTCTATTTGTGATCAATTGGTGGACATATTTTGCATTAAATGTCCCGTTATGTCATAGCAATCAAAATTCTCGCTAATTCTAAGTCCATCAAGTTTTATTTAATTGAAATCGGTTGAAAATTCGTCGAGTTATTAAATTTGAAGTATTTCTATTTCACTACTATACTCACCAAAATAACTATGTTTTGCTGGTTTTTGCTTGCGAAAAACTCAGTTCAGGCAAAACAGCATGAAAAACAACGATTTGTGCTGTTTTTAAAAGATTAATGCTTTAAATTTAAATAACTCCACGAATTTTTGACTAATTTCAATGATATAAAACTTGTTGGATTTACAATTAACCAAGCTTTTATATTATTATCAATTATAATAAAAGCGCACGCATACTACTCGTATGAGCAACGACTATGAGCGCAAATATTCAAACACACACAATTTTTTTTTTTGTGCTGTGCTAGCGGCGCACAGGATAATATGCTGTAGCACAAATATAATATTATAAAACATATTTCATAAAAATCGGCCCAGCACTTGTGGAGTTTTACAAAAATTTGCAATTCAATTTTATATAATAGCAGATTGCTGCTGTGTGTATTTTGTTGGTATTTTTTCGTTGTAGATATTTTGCTGCGCATAGTCGCGCGACTGAGAGCCAAGCGCCACAACTGTCAATAGATGAATGACAGAAAACGTAACGCTTGAGTTTTTGTTCAACACTATAAAAAATCGATTCTAAAGAACTAAACTCCAAAAATTTCATTCAAGCTAGTAGTATTGTGCTTTTACAAATTTGACATATATGTTGATAATTAGTAACAACGAGTTTATTATATATTATTATTATTTCATATTCAATTTGTATGTTACCATCGTGGGAATTGAACCTGGGCCGTTGCGGGCCAGTCTGTTGATTTTCCTACGTACCAGCTCAGCTATTATCGAATAGTGCCGTAATTTACTTAAAAAAAAACTACGTCGACAGAGCGTTTATTCGAATATTCAATAACATGCGAATACACATGCAAAAACAATTATTTTGATACAGCTCACACCATAGACGAGTAATGGATTGTTTTTTATCATTAAAATAAAACAAAAAACAGCTGAAAAAATAAAAAAAAAAATCTGCCGCCGTGAGGCTCGAACCCACGTGCAACAATGTGAAAGGTCTGACGATCTATACTGTGGGCTTAGAGCTGTTGTCGACAAGCAAGCAAAGAATCAATAATTGAAACTAGCTATTTTTCTCTTACTCGAAAAGCATATATTTTAAAGAAAATTTGATTTTTAAATTAAAATTCTGAGTTTCTTAAGAAAAATTTCAATATTTTTCTTTTAAATATAAATTTACTTATAACTAAGGAAATTTTAAATTTTCAAAACAAAAAGTGGTGGTTTTTGATTTTAAAATTAATTTTTTTTTTCTGAGTGTATGGTGGTAGTGTTGTCATTTAATATTGAGATAAAATTAATTGCCCTTTCGGCGGAATCGCTTACGAATGTGATCATCATCATCGTTTCCTCGAGCTCCTAGGCGGAGCATAGGGCCTCATCATAACGTTTTCATTCATGTTTATCGCAATTATTTGATAGGTTTCCGCGCGATGGTTATAAGTCAGAAGCGGCAACTTAACAGGTCCTATCAACCTTTAACGGTTAAGTACGTTCAGCCTTCTCACGTTAGCTCGCTTCCGAACGGATGTCCGTAGGCTACACAGAGAACACCTGGCCATAAGGGCCGGAGGTTGTGAGCTGCTTTATTCATTCAGGGAGAAGGAATCACTTCTGGCAACTCCCAAGTGAATGGCGGTCAGAACCTTTACACACAAAGGCGAGCCTAAGTGCACCTCCTATGAAGAAACTTGTCCCCCGAATGTGATGCTACAATTTCATCTGCGCGCAAGTAATTTTTATTAGTAACCCAGCGGCTTTTACTTACAAGCAAACCTATACTTAAAATACTTGTAAAAGAGTAAGAATGCATAAAAAGTCTATGAGATACCGGATCTTCTTTTTCGTGTAAGCTAGTGTTATTCATTGAATATTAAAGCTTTGAATATTATTGCTTTTCTTATCTTTTCAATGATTTATTCGATGGTTTCTGATAAGATCTAGTCACGACCCACCTATAACCATTCCTCGGCCTACAAGTGGGTCGCTATCCAATGATTAGGAACCACTGGCTTAGATGTTTAAAAAAACAAAATAAACACAAATCCGCATTGCGTGTGGATCCCTTTGAAATCCTGGTTAGCATTTCTGTTTAATTAGAATTTTTATTTTTTTACGCGCTCCTTAAAATATTTTACTATTTTTTATTTAACGTTTTGTTTTTCATTGCTTTGTGCCTTGCTTCGAATTTACTTTGAAATGTTCTTAACGCGTTACTCGGAAATCACTTTTTTATTTTTTTTTCTCTTTAAAAGTTTTACGACATATTTTTAAGTCACATTTTTTTCAACACCTTAGATAAGCATAGAATCCTTATTTTTGCCATCCTTGAATCCTTTTTTGTTTGTTTTTGGATCCCTTATCAGCTTATTATATATTCGTAGTTAAGCAAGGCGGACGCATAACTTCCGTTTTCACTCGATGCGCACATTTTGAACCTTTTTAACGCCTTTTTGTGTCAATTTCAATAAAAAATAACAACACTTTCGTTAAGTTTTGAAACGTTAAAAATTAAAAAGAAAACTCGGTGAGCTTGGGAACATTTTCAAGGTTGATTTAATGGATTTTTATAAAGATACAGACAATCGTTAAAAGCCGCATGACAGGGAATGGCACTAGAAATAAGTATTGCCACCCAACTCCTGACTGGTGAATGTTTTTGTGAACACTTAACTCCCAAGCTCGTCCCCCAAGTTCGTCCCCGATCACTTGCAGGTAATCCCTTGTGTCGACTCAGTGTCAGCAAAGTGTTCGTTACGGCATGCAGCTTCAATGCCAGCGCTTTGCTGCTTGCAACAGCAAAGAACAACAACAGCGCAACAAAATGTTCCGATGCTTTAATGTTGGGTTCAGGGTCAAAAAGCTAGTTTTTTTTGAAAAAAGGCCGAAACTCGACCAAGCAAAATCGATTTTTCTTTCATTTTTTTTTTTTTTTTTTTTTTTTTTCTTGACGCACCTTGTAGCCTTACCAGAATAAGCGGCGCACAGTGCCGCGACTCCTTATAGCCCGCTGACAAAAATAAAAAAATAAAAAAAAAAACATAGCGTAGGAGCAAAACCAAACCGGCCGACTAATACGCCTACCTCCTATATAACCTTTGCCAGCATTAAGTAATCTGGTATATTTCCCCAAAAAATTATTCCAGATCCATAAAACTTGGTATGCAAATTAATTATATTCTTTTCAGTTTGGGGTTTTTAAAAAGTTTTTATTATCACTAGAACTCTTAACTCTAACTTACATTCTCTAACTCTAACTCTTACATTTAACTGCCTGCAATCTGTCATTGTTGGCTTATTTAAAGTATTTAAATGTAAACAATCCGCGGATGGCGTGATTGCGTTAAATAATCCGCGGATGGCGTGATTGCGTTATTAGAGCTATTTGATTATAAAGAAATATTATATCTTTAGGTATTACAAATGTGCTTACATTATCAGTTTTACTTATGGTCTTAGCTACAATTGTGTTTACATTTATCATTTTACTTAGGTATGCTGGGTGGTCTTAACGGCCGTCACCTCTCTGCAGACAATGGCAAAACTCAGAGAGTAAAAACTGCCATGAAAAGCTTTTTGAGAACATAAGCCGTCTTGCAGTCAACATAAAAATTGTTGGTCCACTTCTCGATCAGTTGTGGTCAAACATTTCATAACACACACAACACAATGGATCATAACCCAACCAACAATTATTATCTTTATTTTATCCTAAAGACTTCTTGAAGAGAAATTATTAAGATTGATACACTTACGATTAACTCTAAACGATATCTGTAAGATACTTGTAAAACTCTTCTAAGCTCATTTTGGCACTATATAAGTGTGAGTTGTAATTTTCAGAACGCCCTTATATCGGCCTCTTAGAGCTCTGAAACAAGATCAACACTCTAGTCTTAGACAAGACTTACAGATCTCTTGCAGATATATACTTTTAAGAAAATTAAGATGTATATACTCATAAGAGAGTTTTATAAGAATTTATGTATATATACAATACTACCAACACTATTTTAATATAACAAAATTTGATGTACCATTTTATATTATGTTTGTAGGAAATTATTATATCAATAATATTGTATATGCGTGGTGTAGTAATTTATCATATAAACGCATAAATTTCATTGCGGTGGAAACTTTATCGTAAGAATCTCATATTGCACCTCGGTTAGAAGCTGTCCCCTTTCGCAAAAACCAACATTTAAAGTTTTATTTAATTAACAAATTATACTATCCTCTCAATAAATGCACTAAAACGCAGTTTTAAGAGTTGATGTCTCCATACAAGAGTACAGCTCTTACTACAAAATTAATATACTTAAGTAAGTCACATAGAAGAGTTGTATACTCTACGAGATGAGTGAAAGCAAAATTTTGTAGGGCCACCATTTTTAAAAAGCATTCATTTATGCCAAGCAGAATTACCCCTTTCATTACATTAGTGCAAGGTTTACCGAACTAATTTCATTACTTTGCGTTGAGAGTTATCAATAAATTTGCGCTATTAAGAATATGAAAAATCTTCCTCAAAAGGTTGATTTATGTTACAAAAAAAAAAGGGGTGTCTCGGTTTTGACTGTATGTCGACTCGAATTAGAACTTTAGTGGGCTAAGCACGCCCTAGAATTCCTAGTAAAATTTATAAATTTCACATATCAATTTTTATTTTTATTTTATTTATACATTCATAAAATTCGTCAATGACCTACTCTATATTCAAAAACAATCCAAAATATTTATATAACCATCGCATTTATCAAGAATTAAAGTATTTCTAAACTTTCCGCATTACATTCACAAACAAGAAATTAAACTCTTTGTATTGTAAATAAAATCTCTTCTACTCCCAGTTTAGGCTTACTTGATATTAGTACATGAGTAAAAACAACAACAATTTTCAAAATGCACAATTCTGAAGACACAGAGCCACACAATTTGCACAATTCACTATGCTATTTGTATGAATTTTACATCACATGCTGGGCTAACTTGAAATTAGTCGATGAGAACAAATTCCATGACTTATTTCTTATTAGACTATTCTAAATACGTCACAGGGCATAAAAGATTTCAGTGATGTATATGAACAAATTGTTTGAGTGCGTACGTGTATTTTAAACACATATTCTTAATGGCATTGGTAATTTTTTACTATGAAAATTTAGCACATTTAATTCCTGGAAAGTATAACATTTTATGAATGGAAGTGAATACGTAAATTGCAGTTAGAAATTGTTCTGTTCTTTCGGAATATTTTTCTTATGAATGAACTAAATTCATTGAACATAATTTGTACATAATTCTGTTCGTTTATTATTGGGGGTTGGAATTAGTTTTAAAGGTTTTCTAAGAGATGGCGTAACTATCAATAGATCGCATCGGGCATACCTGTGACTATATTCATTTCAAAGCACATTCCCTGTAGGAAAATCAACTAATTTAAAAGTAGTTGATAAAGTAGTTTTTTGTCAACCACAACTAGTTGAAATTCTGACTTTTTTCCATAGAACGAACTAACTTATTTTGTATGGTGATGTCCGCTAAATAAGTCAATTGACTGTCGTCTGCATATATTTTCAACTACTTGTTAAATTAGTTACATTTAAATTATTTTTTTAATTGCTTTAAAATAACCAATTGAAAACTATTACTGATGGCCAAAAGTTAATAATATTTGATGAAATAACATTGTTAAATATATATATGCTTGTAATCTAATAAAAATTTTCAATTAAAACATGCCAACATCAGAGTAGTTGCCGCCTTAATATAATTCAAAGTAGTTTATCAATCACTGGTTTTTAAGTAGTATTTCAATTACTTCATATATTGAAGTGGATGCCGTCTTAATATAATTGAAAGTTCATATACTGGTTTATTTTAAACTAGTTTTTTAATTAGTTGTTTTTAAAAACAAGTTAGTTTGTTCCTATAGGGTTGTCTAAGCTTCATTTTTCAGTATGTGTCATTCCACTGAAGTGTAACCAACATATATTTTTTTCTCTGTGAACATGTCGACTTTCGTTCCAACAAAACGCAATTTGCGGGAAGGTTTACTTTTGTGCTTCCATTTGAAGAAAAAAGCGGTTGAAGCACAACGCACGCTTACTGAGGCTTACGGGGACTATGCTCCATCGATTTCTACTTGTGAGTACTGGTTCCGTCGGTTTAAAAGTGGTGATTTTGATACGGAAGACAAAGAGCGTCCGGGCCAGCCGAAAAAGTTTGAAGATGAGGAATTGGAGGCTTTGCTCGATGAAGACCCGTGTCAAACCCTTCAAGAATTGTCAGAATCATTGGGAGTCGACTTATCAACGGTCGGCAAACGCCTGAAGGCCATGGGAATGATTCAAAAGCAAGGAAATTGGGTGCCGTACGAGTTGAAGCCGAGAGACGTTGAACGGCGATTTTGCATGTGCGAACAACTGCTTCAACGGCATAAAAGGAAGAGTTTTTTGCATCGTATTGTCACTGGCGATGAAAAGTGGATCCATTACGATAATCCTAAGCGAAAAAAATCGTGGGGACCACCCGGCCATGCATTAACATCGACGGCCAAGCCGAATATTCATGGCGCCAAACTTATGCTGTGTATTTGGTGGGATCAGAAGGGTGTCGTGTACTATGAGCTGCTAAAACCTAACGAAACCATCACTGGGGAACACTAACAACAACAATTGATGCAATTGAGCCGAGCATTAAAGGTTAAACGGCCGGAATATGGCAAAAGACACGACAAAGTGGTTTTTCAACATGACAACGCACGGCCACATGTTGCAAGAACCGTCAAGGAAACGTTGGAGGTGCTGAATTGGGATGTGCTACCCCACCCGCCTTATAGCCGAGACATAGCCCCTTCCGACTACCACCTATTCAGATCGATGACGCATGGCTTGGCTGAGCAGCGCTTCACTTCTTACGAGGATACCAAAAAATGGGTCGATTCGTGGATTGCCTCAAAAGACGAGTCGTTCTTCCGGCGCGGAATCCATATGCTGCCAGAAAGATGGGAAAATGTTGTAGCTAACGATGGACAATACTTTGAATAATATACATTGTACCGTTGTTTCTAAATAAATGCTCAAAAACCGAAAAAAAACCTTTAAAATTAATTCCAATCCCCAATATATAGGTACCCTAAAATTTAATCTAATTAAATAAAAACCCATTTCTTTTGAAAAATTATACATTTACAAGAAAGGGTTAAGAACATGAATACAGTTAAATCTTTTGTTAAGAGCAATTGCCAGATTATAAGAACCAACATCTTATTATCAGAGTAATACTCTTCTAGTCAGATTGTTTCTCTTATATTCAGAGTGATACTCTTCTAGTCAGACCGTTGCTCAGATCAGATCAGACATCTTTGACTTGACTTAATCTATAAAGCTAAAACTCTTCAGAGTTTGGCTCTGATAGCTGAAGTGTTGTAGAAGTCTGTAAGAATGACTTGTAAGATGCAGCGTCTGCGCAGTAATGCTCTTATAACACAACTCTTTTAAGCTACTATGAGATAATGTGAAAGAGAACAGAACACTTATAGACAACTAGTTTTGCTGAAAATAATCTGTAAGCGTATTGCTCTTGCTGAAGATAGTTATAGGACGTAATAAAAAACTAAACTTTTTCGTCCAGTGCTCAACTCTTAAGAATTGTTGCTTGGGAAGAAGCTCGGTCGAAGTCCTTTCAAGGGCTGAAATGGCCATTTCTTTTTTTTTTTAACAGCGTTCTAAACTTTTGAAAATATTATATTTTTTCATACAAATTTTTGCATTTTGGCAAAAGCATACTCTAGAAAATTACCAAAACTTCTGTTATTATGAGTATCTTCAAACTTAATTTTAGGAAAATTCTTAAAAAGCATTGGGTAAAAATACAAAAAAAAATTAAGTACAATAAACAAAATTTCGTTTAGTTTTCAAGAAATTTATATTTGTGTTTCTTTAGGTTTTACGGAATTGTTTCGATATAACAGGTCTTTTTCTTTGGCAGGGTATCAAAGTTAGAATACCCCACCGCGGCCGCATTGAAGTGTATTCGAAGTCTTTAGCCACAACAGACACGATGACATTCAGTTTAATATATTTACGAAAGTTTTCCTATTCTGATGCTGTCACTTTGTATGGGAGGTAGGCGTGGTTTTCATCTGATTTTGCCGAATATCTTATAGATGATTCATATTATATATCACAGCCAATGTGCAAAATTTCAAGACATTTCTTTAACTTTTGTGGATTTTCAAGAGATTGTGCATTTAAAATAAAGCCACTTTGTATGAGAAGTGGGTGTAGTTTTCATTCGATTTTGCCAAATATCGTAGAGGTGGTTTATATTAAATATGTACAAAACTTACAAAATATACAAAATTTCAAGACTTTTCTTTAATATTTGCAGATTTTTAACAGATTTTACGTTAAAAATAAAGCCAAATACAGGGGGGCGTGGTTTTCATCCGATTTTGCCAAATATCATAGTGATGGTCTATAATTAATATCATAGCTTCTTATGTGCAAAATTTTTAGACATTTATTTACTTTGAGCTGATTTTTAAGAGATTTTACTTTTAAAATAAAACCACTTTGTGTGGGAAGTAGGCACGGTTTTAATCCGATTTTTCCAAATTTCATAGCCAGGATTTATACTGAAGTGCAAAGCTTACCTGATAAATTTGAAGGCATTTTTTATATTTTTGTGGACTTAAAAGAGATTTTACTGTTGAAATAAAGTCACTTTGTATGGGAGGTAGGCGTGATTTTCATCCGATTTGGCTCATTTCAGAAATTAATCTTTATTTCAAAAAAAAGCTTTTACATTGGATTTCATCGTGATAGCTTCAAAATTACGGCTATAATCGTGATCACAGACGGACAGACAGACAGACGGACAAACATACGGACACACGGAACCGTCTCAGGAGTTGTTGCTGATCAAAAATTTACCTTTACTTTTATACTTTTCTATACCTGCCACGCCATCTTATTGGCGTTACAAACGTAATGACAAAGTTAATGTACCGCTTATGCAATGCACGTTGGGTATAAAAATTGAAGCTACGAGGGCAATATGAGAAGTTAGTGAATATTTTAGTTGCCCTCGTTATCAGTGACATGCTTGCCTTTTATGTAGGTGCATACTTTCAGGCTGAACATTTTTCAGAACAGTATGTTATAAAAGCACTGTAATAATGACAATAAATAATTACAGTTTGAGCGTTAATGCTTCCAACCCGTCGTAGGACGGCCTTTTATACTAGTATGATAATATAATAATAGAGGTAGATTCAGCGCTGATTGTGCTCTCTCCTTCATGCAGTTAATATTTTTTTTATATTATTTTATATGACGTTTGGCAATATCAATAAAAACACGTAAAGTAAAAATTTTGTACAATTTTTAATTAAAGCAACAAGAACGCTTCAACCATTAACTCCGTTTACATTTTGACAATGCTTGTTTTCTCACATCTTTCTCATAGCTTTGAGATTTTGTATGAGTTGTCAACTTTGTTTTAACATTTGCGGCAGTACGCTTTTTTCTAGTGAGCTCATTTCTATAATTATACCGTGCTGTTAACGTTCCTTTCAACAAAATAAACAACAATTATAAATGTCTTTATTTGGGTTATATGTAGCAAGCTGTTATATCAAGCAGCCATCGACGAATGGTTGGAGTTGATTCCAAATGTTTTGAATAGTTTTTTAATGCTGTCGCAGTGGCAAATCCATTTTGTTCAGGCTATCAGTGTATTCGAGGAGTGATAAATCAAGAAAAAGCAACAGCAACAACAACAGTGGCACACAGCTCTGTGTAAGTGCTTAAGTCTGTCTCAATGATAAGGCAACAATAAAGTCATGCAATAAAGTCACTTCTTTTCAACAAAAACAAAATAAATATTTAAAAGTGAAACTTTTGGCTTAATTTGCCTGAACTGCTAAGACTTTTGCTCATCTTTTGTGCTAATTATTTCCACCGCTACAAAGATTTGTTATTCCTAAGCCATATTAAATCAGCTGTTTCTGATAAGCAAACCCACAAACTACTTCCTGAGTTGCATACACAAAGAAAAAAAACCATAGTAAGAACATGCAAGTTGGCTTTTGTGAAAGAAAAATGTATTGAGTGGCAAAACTAATGTGTAATGTCAAAAATATTTATGCCAGCTAAACATGATAAAAAAATAAATTGTCTGAATTATTTAAGTTGAAGTTTGTAAAATTGAGGAAATTTTGGTAAACTATTCAAAGGCTAAATATAAAACTTGATTTCATCATCACTTAAACTTATGTAAAATAATATAAAAAGAATTGGATACAACGGAAATATGTTGAATTGCACAAAATATCGACAATTTGTAATTAAATATAAATAATAAAATTCGACAGATCATAAAATAAAACTTGGTTGTCTTATCAAAGAACTTGCAAGGCACCAAATTTCCGAAACATAAGTAAGAACATAATTGGCATAAGTTTATTGCTAATTTGTCTTGAGTTTTTTTTTTCGTTGTATTCAGACAGTGTTGCTGTTGAACAAAAATATATATTCTAGACTTAAAAAGGTTGAAAATTGCGTTTATTTTATGTAATAAGGAACTTTCAATTTCACATATTTCGAAAAATAAATTGTGTATAATTGCTGAGAGTCTCGTCGAGTAGTCCCAAAAATTTTGGGATTTAAAAAAGTTTGGCATCCCGATATGCCATCCTAAGTCGCTATGTATTCTGTTGTTTTTTCTCATTGTCCGATTGGTGAATAAATTTCAACATTCGCTTAGTATTATCTATTTTTATGAAAAAACATGCATTTTTATTGAGAACACCCTTTTTTTTTGCGGAGCTGTTTAACAGAGCTATGTTGCTTTGTATTTTGTTGTTGTCTCTTTTATATTGGGTAAACGAATGAAACTTAATGGCAACACATTTGAATAAAAATTATATTGTGCACTTGGTAAAAACACGAGATTTCAAATGATAAAAGTTTCATTCGAATATGTTGTCTATAGAGTAAAAAGGTGTGTTCACGTATTAATAAGTAAAAAAATGAAAGCCACGCCTACCTTATATAAAAAGAGACATCATCAAAAATTGTTAATCTCCTAAAATTCCACAAAAATTAATTTAATGACTTGAAATTTACCATATAAATCCTAATCCTTAATATGAACACGGATTATAAAATTTGACAAAATCGAATGAAAATACGCCTACCTCCTACGCAAAAGTAACTATATGGAAAATGTAAAATCCCTTAAAATTCTATAAAAATTCAAAAATTTACCTAAAACTTTGCACATTTACCATGATTTTTAATATGTAATCTGAATTTTTACTTGGTAAAATATAATAGGGGTATTCACGATGTGTTGTATTTGCCCTTGTATTGTGTATTTTTGATAAATTTTATATTTGTAGTAAATTTTGTAGATTTACAAGAACAAAATACACAGTGTTCAAAATACAACACTGTCGCAAAAATACAACGACGAAACCCTATTGTATTCTTTGTAAATTGCGTTGTGTATATGATCAGCTGATCGCAAAAGCTGCGAAGTGAATTTATTTAAAAAATTTAATATTATTATTGTTTCGTTAAAATTTTTTCATTATTTTGTAGGCATTTCAATTCATATTTCCAAACAAAAGTATATACACAAATGAGCTGATTTTAAAAATACAAGACTTTATTGAAGGTTCGCTCACAATAAAGTGTAAATATTGTAAATTTTGTAAAAATTTATCACAAATACATCACATCGTGAATACCCCTAATGTAAGCTCCCCTTACTACCCATACAAAAGTGACGTTATCAAAATAGAAAAACCACATTATCATAAAAATCAATTTATTGACTAACTTATATAATCTGTAATTAAATCAAAACAAACTTTTAACGAAAATATTTTTTGCAGATTAAACAAACATTTTAAAGATGGCTAAAGTCTTTAAAAATACTTAAATACGGCTTCGCGAGTATTTTTACTTAGATCATGTTGCAGTTCGTTCCTTACTACATAGTTTATATTTGGACTGTCATTTCATAGAAAGGTTCGGCCAATGAAAATCGCCCAAAAAAATTAAAGGAAAATCATCCAATTTTTTTCTATACGAATTTGGGTGATTTCTCATATGAAAAATTTTTCATTTGAAAAAAAGAATTGGGCGATTTTGCATTTTTGTTGGGTAAAATTTCGTTTTTTGCTTTTGGACGAAATTTCACTTTTTGGGTGTTAGGGGTAATTTTTCGCTTTTTTGTTTTTTTTTTTTTTGGTGATCTTGTTTTCAAAATTTGACAAAGAGCGTCAATCAGTTCTTAAAGATAATGGTATTTAAAGTAAAAGCAGCGGTTCCTCTTTTGTTTTTCTTATTATCTCTTGTAATATTGAAGTGATTTTTTCCTTGTACGAAACGTTTTTATTGAGTTTTAAGCATGAGATTATTAAAAATTAATATGAATAAAAAACTTTTAAATTTAAAAGATTGAATTAAAATTAACATAAAAAAGATTGAATTAAAATTAAAATAAACAAAATTTTCCTTTTTGTTTTTGGTCAATTTTTACAAAAATTTTTGGGTTTTTTTTTCGTTTTGGGCGATTTTCCATTAAGTTTAAGATGATTTTTGATTGGTGATTTTTCCTTTATTTTTTTTGGGCGATTTTTCTTTGGACGATTTTGGGGAGAACCGAAATCCGAATCGAAATTGAAAATTGTTTTCTTATTAAAATTAAATTTTTTGTTACTCTCCACTAAAAAAGATTATTCTGCGCTTCGTTTTAGAGAAAGTGGTTTTGAATTAATAAAAATTTCATTTAATTAAATAAATTTTCTACGTTAGCTCTTCTTTTACAAACAACTTTCCCACTCCTTTACTTTAATGCAAACGAAATCTTTCATTGAAAATTTCAAACATTATTAAAGCCTTATAACGCTCACCCAATTACAAAGTTTTGTGACCTTATTTTTAATGACTTCCGTTCGTGGGTTCGTGGCTAGCAAGCTTTTGGCTAACACCCTCAATCGCCATGGCTGGATGCACCTGCATACAAATCACTGCATTTCCTGCCAGCGAAACGTGAAAAACGTCATTTATTTCACAAAATTCTCAACATAAATTACAATAACAACAACAATACCTGGAACCACAACAACATTTAAAGAACAACAGCAATAAATGAAAAGCGCCTGATTGTGATACAACAAAAAAAATTTACATATACACACAAACAAACAAACACATTAATGACTTCGAAAACTTCATCCGCGCTATCATTGTTTTCCTGCAGTGAGAGTGTGCCCCAAAAACAGTGTGCGAAGTTTATGTTGTAACCTTATGTGTGTCGTACACTCAGAAAAAAAAAAAAAATTGAGCTAAGAAATAAAAAAATCCCCAGGTTTTGTTTTGAAAAAAATAAATTTTCTTAGTTATAATAAATTCATATATAACACACAATTATAGGCATTTGTCTTGAGAAACTAAGAATTTGAATTTGAAAAAATCAAATTTTTCTGTAAAAAATATGTTTTCCGAGTAAGAGAGATATTGCTAGATTGACTTATTTTTGCAATAGAACTATAGCCTACAGCAGAGAACGTCGGATTCTCGTCCTTAAGGTCGTGAGTTCAAACCTCGTGATGGCAGAATTTTTTTCCATTTTTTTTCGGTTGGTTTTTTCTTAGTTTTCATTTAGACCTTACAAGTCGTACTATAAGCAATTCTTTTTTCATGTGTATTCGCATTTTATTGTATATTAAAAAAAAACACTTTGTCGATGTAGTCACTGTTCGGTAATAACTGAGCTGGTGAGTACACTCAGTCAAAAATATCGAGTGTAGGATCAAAGAACCACAGCTTTTTCATAGGGGTATCGCCGACTGTAAGCAGTTGAGGCCATAAAAGCGATTCACCGGGAATATTCGAATCATTAGCGATTCGTAAATAAAAGATTTTTTCACTAATTTTCACTTTTTTTAACTTCAATTTAAGACGTCGTTGCTTCTGAACGTTAAAAAAATACTGACATTTTTTTACAAGTTTCAAAAGTTTTTCTTCACTTTAACGGTTTTTCAAAGCCTAATCTTTCAACGATCGCCGGAATGAGCGAAAGAAGATTTTCCAAAATTTTGAAGAATCGCTCATTCATTGCTTTAACGATCCAAGTGCGATCCATCTTCCAACGATCGCCGGAATGAGCGAAGGAAGATTTTGAAATTTTTTCTTGAATCGTGCATTCATCGCTTGACCGATCAAAAAGCGGTTCTTCTTCTAAAAAATCCTTGGGCGAATCGCAAGTGCAACGCAAAACCCGCTTCTCTTTAAATAGCCTCTCAAATGCTTGCAGGGTAACTTATCACATCAGTAGTATACTTAAACAAAGATCTCAAACTTGAGCAGTGCTTGAACCACACAAGTAGCTACAAGTTTCTGCTAGTAAAATTTCTACTTGCGAGAACTTGCTGCTACCGAAAAAAATTGTCAAAAAAATAAGCTGTCAAAAGATATTTCTTGTGAATTTCCTATTAAAATGTACAGAAAGAGAAATCTTTGTGCTTAAAAGTCTTTGGCGAACAATTTTAATTTATTTCATATGGCTCTATTTTATTTGTTTTAATAGTTTTAAATATTTTAGAAAACACAATTTTTTGGGTTTCAAAAAAGCTGTCAAGTCGTTCGATCAGCTGTTAATTTGCAAGTTTCTACCAGTTTTCTGTTCACGTACTTTTCCTACTATTTTTCTTTTTGTGACATTTATTTTCTCAATTCTTCTTTTACTTTCTCTCCCTGCAAGTAAAGTACGTGAACAAACCTATAATAAACAATTTGAGCACATCACTGTTTTTTCTTTTTTATTTGATAAATGAGTTTGTTTTTAATATTATTTAACGCGAAAAATGCAAGTTAACCGTTGTGACAATTTTGCTGCTTAACTATGTTATGTGTTACTCTTTTAACTTTTAAACAAGTGAACGTGTTGAAGTTGTAGTAAGAACATAAATTAAAAACGAAAAAAACTAACGAAATGACCATTTGATCCCTTGAAAGGACTTTGGCCGAGAATCATATGGTCAATTGTGTTGTGCGTGTTGTAAAATGTTTACACACAAATTATCGAAAGCTGGACCTGCAAATTTTATGCTGACTCTATGCAGCTTATATTTTTTTTTTTTCTATTTTCACTTAAACGCTTATTAAACGCTTCTCACTGTACATTCTGAAGTTTCGTAACAAAATCGCATAGTTTCCGCGCATCGTACTATCGCGCTACTGTATAACAGGCTTCAGTTTATCAAAGGTTTTTTTTTTTTATTCTTAAAACATCTCTTGTTGCTTCAGAAACTGTATTATTCTTTTTAATGAAAAACTTTCATAGCTTTCAAATAAATAAAATTTTGGTTATTCTCATAAATATAAACTTGTTTTGAAATCTATCTTATTTAAGTAAATGAGATTTCATGCATTTGAAAAATATATTGAGAGGCATCAACATTTTCATACCCCAACGCGTACTTCGTAAGGGGTCTATTAACTTTATCATTCCGTTTGTAACACCAAGAAGGAGGCGTGGTAGGTATATAAAAATATATATATTTTTGATAAGCATCACCTCCAGAGTTGATTTTGGTGTGTCGACACGATTACAGCCGTAATTTTAAAGCTATCGCAGTGAAATTCAAAATATACGTTTATTTTTAAAAAAGGAAGATCAAGTTCGAAATGGGCGAAATCGGATGAAAACCACGCCAACCTCCCATACAAAGTGACTTTATTTTAAAAATAAAATCCCATAAAAATCTGATCAAATTAAAGAAATGTCTTTAAATCAAAGCACATAGGCTTTGATATTTTATATAGACCATCACTATAATATTTGGCAAAATCTGATGAAAACCACGCCTACCTTCCATACAACTTGGCTTTGTATTATCCGTAATATCTCTTAAAAATCTGCCAAATTAAAGAAATGTCTTAAAATTTGGCACATAAGCTTTGATATTTTAAATAAACCATATTTATGATATATGGCAAAATTGAATGAAAACCACGACCACTTCTCGACGAGATTTTTAAAATCTCGTAAAAATCCACATAAATTAAAGAAACGTCTTGAAGTTTTGCACATTAATTGACTTTGAACATACTTCAATATGGCCGTGGGGGGATATTTTAGTTTCGGTACCCTGCCGAAGCTCCATCTATTCTAGTTTTTGATATATATTATTCATTTCAACTCCACTATTTGTGGCACCGAAGTCGTTTCCTGAAAAAACGTGTGTTGTGCGGTTGACACGATATCTTTTCACCAGCATTGTTAAAATAAAAAAAAGCAAAAGCAAATATCAACTAGTAAGGAATGGAGCATTGGCAGGGTACCAAAGTTAGAATACCCACCGCGGTAGCATTGAAGTGTATTCGAAGTCTTTAGCCACGACATACATGATGGCATTCAGTTTTCTATATTAACTAAAGTTTTCCTATTTTGATGACGTCACTTTGTATGGGAAGTAGGCGTGGCTTTGATTCGATTTTGCCGTATATCATAGAGATGGTTCATTTTATATATTAAAGCTAAAGTGCAAAATTTTAAGACATTTCATTAACTTTTGTGGATTTTTAAGAGATTTAACGTTTAAAATAAAGTCAATTTGTATGGGAGGTAGGCGTGGTTTTCATCCGATTTTGCCAAATTTCATAGCCAGAATTAAGACTGCGCAAAGCTCACCTGCCAAACTTCAAGGCAGGTCTTTAATTTTTGTGGATTTAAGAGACATTTTACGGTTAATATAAATTCAGTTTGTATGGGAGGTAGGCGTGGTTTTCATCCGATTTTTCATTAAATTTCATAGACAGAATTAAGACTAAAAAGCAAAGCTCACCAGCCAAATTTCAAGGCGTTTCTTTCATTTTTGTGGATTTTAAAGACATTTTACGGTTAATATAAAGTCACTTTGTATGGGAGGTAGGCGTGATTTTCATCCGATTTGGCCCATTTTCGAACTTGATCTTCCTTTTTTAAAAATAAACTTATATTTTTAATTTAATCGCGATAGCTTTAAAATTGCGGGTGTAATCGTGTCGACAGACGGACAGACGGAATCGACTCAGGAGATGATGCTGATCAAAAATATACATATACATTTTTTCTATACCTGCTACGCCTCCTTCTTGGCGTTACAAACGGAATGACAAAGCTAATATACCCCTTACGCAGTTGGGGTATAAAAATATCTTAAAGTATCTTATACATATATGGCCTCTATGTATTTTACAACCTAGTTATCAAGGTTATAAGCAAAAAAAAAAAAATATGAGTCAGCGAAAAAGTTTCACGGAAAAACGTCCTTTTACCCTCTTCTTAAGAAAAAGAAAACATTTTAGGTTTAATTTCGAGAATTGATAGTAAAATACAAATAAGTAATTGTTTCAGTAAACACAAAAAAATTTTCTAAAGAAACTAAAAATTTCAAAATGGATATTTCAAAATAAAAATCAGACGTCCCATTTCATAAATACTAAATTTGCTTTGATTTTAGGATGTTTTGTTTTCTTAGTGTATGTGTTGTATAAGCAAAGCAATGTTTTCATGTAACACAAAATAATTTAAATTACGGCCGAAACAATAAAAAGTTTAACAACAACAACATAGGGCACAACAATTGTTGTGAACTCATTGTCAGTTGGTAGCGAATCGATCGAACACCGCTGGTTATTTTGCGATATAGGCATAAAAACGGATTTATAAATTTAAATAAATATGTCAAACTATATAAGAGTAGCTGAGAAGGTCGTCGCCATATTGAAAATATTGTTTTTGTCATTGTTGCCAGTTAGTATCGCAGACATTTTTTACAAATAGCCATACAAACACCGCAACACAAACCTACATACAATCGGGCAGACATTGTGACAGTTGTTGGACAGGAAAGAATGGAATAACTTGGGCCCAAGTTTAAAGTAACCACCTCCATGCAAGGCTTTATTTAAGTTATCGTCAAAGCTTTTTTGCTACTATTGCTATTGACCGAATTGCGCTGCTTATGTCGGTTTTTTTTTTTTCTAGATTTTGCGATGGAAACGTTTCGATAACATAGCCATTGGGTTCATGCTTTGTGCCAAGCACTGCCTTGACTTGGTGCCACACAGTTCGGAACTGATTTGGCACACTTCTAATAGTGTCCGTCCGGCCATAGATCTTTTGTGCTATGCTTTGGTTTGCTTTTAGCCACAAAACAAGTTGCGCAACTTTCCTTGAGGCACTTCAAAACAACAACAACAACAATAGAACAGGACAATAACAATACCTTAAATCTTACTCGCTACTCAGTCCAAGCATAACAATTACAACAACAACAAAATTGTAAACAGTATAAAGCTAAGCTAGCTAGCACAAAAGAATGAGCTTAAAAAAAGCTGCAGGCAGTGAAGAATATGACAGTGAGTTTTAGGGCGAAAGTGAATTCAGGATGAGATTTTCTTTTGTTACGTAAATTAAAATCCATGTAAACTTTTATTATATTTCAGTTGTTATTCTTTTTACAATCATTTTAGATTTTTTTTTTTTTATTTCGCAGAAAAACAAACAGCAAGCTTTATCTGAGCCCACTCTGTATCCCTATCTCCCCTCTCTCTATCTCTATTTCTTCCGCTTTAGCACTTTGCCACTTTTTACACTTTCTTCATCCCGGTGGACCATTAAATTGTTTTCTTCTATTAATTTTAATTTAATGCTGTTTATTTTTTTATATCTTTTTTATTAGTTTTTTTATATTGTTTTTCTTTCGACATTTTTATAATGCGGTGAGCTATTGTAGTTTGTTCTGTGGAATGGTAGCGGAAGTTCATATAACTGTTGGCCACAAAAGGACATTATTTAAGGTTTTTACGCTTTTAAAGTTTATTATTTGTCAGTTTTACAGCTTAAAGGCAAACGCCAGCAGGCGTGGCAATTTTTTGAAGCGAAAATGTGCAAAGAAAACTTTAAGGAATGTTTTTGTGGAATGTGAAAAAAAAAATTATTGTTAATTGTGCGTACGATACAGAAAAAATGCTTCATGTGCTTTGGATTTTAGTATAAAGGTTCTATAAAGAAACACATTGTACGTGTATTCAAAATGTGTCAAAATAGAAATTAAAAGATTCGTTTCGCACTTTTGGGATCGCGCATAAAGTTTGGATTCAATATATAATCATCTGGTATGCTTATCAATTCGCTCAGAAAGTTTTTCATTCCGAAAGTGTTATATAATCATAATCTGTTCGCAACTGAAAGAAATTCTTGAGTTAGTCAAGTAATTTGGTTCCAAAATAATTCAAACTTTATAAAACTCATTGGTTTACATTTTGCTTCTTCAAGCTCTTTAACAATTTTTCAAGCATTCCTTAAAATATTTTATTATATGTTAAAGTATCTACAATTCAACTCACCTCCGTTGACTTAATGTAATGAATTTTCTTCTATGCATACCCGCAAATTCTGAAAAGAAAAAGACATAAACATTATTATGAATTCTTTGAAATTACATAATTTTGAGTATCATTTGAATTCTTAAACTTTCAAATCTTTCAGAACTTGAATCCACAAAAGCGGAATTTACATGTTTTTTTTTTATTTACGTGTTGCATATTGTTCAGTTCATTATAGTTCGTTCCCTGTAGGAACAAACTAACTTGTTTTTAAAAACAACAAATTAAAAAACTAATTTAAAATAAACCAGTATATGAACTACTTTGAATTATATTAAGGCGGCATCCACTGCAATTCTAAATAGTTTTTATTGCATTATATATGAAGTAATTGAAATACTACTTAAAAACAAGTGATTGATAAACTACTTTGAATTATGTTAAGGCGGCAACTACTCTGATTTTGACATCTTTTAATTGCAAATTTTTATTAAATTACAAGTTTATATATATTTAATTTATATGTTATTTCATCAAATATTATTAACTTGAGGCCATCAGTAATAGTTTTCAATTGGTTATTTAACAAGTAGTTGCAAATATATGCAGACGAAAGTCAATTGACTTATTTAGCGGACATCACCACACAAATTATGTTAGTTCGTTCTATGGAAAAAAGTCAGAATTTCAACTAGTCGTGGTTGACAAAAAACTACTTTATTAACTACTTTTAAATTAGCTGATTTTCCTACAGGGTTATTATTCATTATTGTTATTGTGTCTGTGAAACCTTCTGTATGTACTAGAGTGGGCTCACATTTATTATGATAGCATAGAAATAAGAATTAATAACAACAAAAATAATCTAAACAGACTATATTGCATTTTAGTTTGTACAAAATGTTGTTTTATTTTTATGTTTTAGAGTGTAGAATTTTTAAAAACCTTTTTGTTTTACATTTTGAAAAGTTAGACCTTTAAGAATATATCTTCCAAAGAAATTTTTACAAATTTCAATTATTTACGGAATTATAGCTATTAGAGTAGGGCTAACAGACGTCCCGGTTTTTGATTGTTTGTCCCGGTATCCCGGTTCAACCTTAATATGTCCCGGATTTATCTTAAAAGGCCCCGTTTAAAGATTAAATTAGAAGCAAATTTGCAAAAATACATTTTTAAAATTTGCAACTACTTTTTAAATGTGAAATATTACTCAGTTAATCTTTCATCTTCAGTTAGTTGAGCTCCTTCCTAGCAATAATCGATAATTGATATATCACTTGCAGAATCCGATCTCTAATTAGCAACAGCTGTTTTTAACTTTATTTACTGTGTGCTTGTTTTCTGTGCCTGCTGTAACGTTTCATGTAAGTTTTCTGGTCAAAGTTTGTTGTTTATATGTTCATATTATTTTTTACTACCTTAGAAAATGCCAAAGAGGAAGTGTAAATTCCTTCCCACATATACAGCAGAGTGGTCCTTTATAAAACGAGGTAGAAGTGATCACGATTCTTTGTGCACGGTGTGCGGTTGTTATATTTCCATAAGGCAAGGTGGACGGTCAGACATTGTTGACCACATCGCAAGTGCCAAAGATAAATCGATGCTTTGTGAAGCTTCAACTTTAAAAGACATTTTGTCGTTTTTTGTGAAAAAAACAACACACACTGTCAACTGATCTCTGCCGCTGAGTTAACAACTGCATATTAAATTATTGATCACCATCAATCGATTAGCTCAGTAGATTGTACTACTAAACTAAGTGCACTCTTGTATCTTGTATGCACTCTTGTAATCAAACACTAGAACCAAAGCAACAGCTTTAATAAATAACGTTTTGGCTCCGCATTCAGTTGCAAATTCTGTAGAAATATTAATTAAAGACGTGCCTTTTTACGGAATTTCAACAGACTCTAGCAACCATAAGTCCAAAAAAATGTTTCCCTTGTTGGTGCATTTTTTTTTTACTGAAAAAGAGGGCTTGCAAGTTAAACTATTAAAGCTTACAAACTTACTTAACGAGAATTCAGATTCTGTGACTTCATTTTGTATTGACACATTAAACAATCACCAAGTACCTTTAAAATATCTTGTAGCTTTTGGTGCTGATAATACCAACACTAACTTTGGTGGAAGAAAAAGGCAGGGAATCAATAACATTTTTTTATAAATTAAAAGAGGCTTCAGGAAAAAACATCGAGGGAAGTGGTTGCTCTGCTCATATACTTCACAACACAGTTTCGACCGCAGTGGATGTGATGTCAATCGATGTGGAATCTGTGGTGATAAAAATATATAAATATTTTTCTATATATACTGTAAGAACGGAGCGGCTTAAAGAATTTTGTGACAATTTTGTGACAATTTTGTGACACAACTTACAAAGGAATTCTGTCTTATAGTAGAAGCGGGTGGCTCTCATAGGTGCCATCTATAGAAAGAATCTTGCAAATGTGGAAGCAACTTTCAACTTTTTTGCTGACGAACAGCACGTTCCTAATGCAATTGCTGAATTTTTTAACAACCCTTTAGCTGAAGTTCATGTGTCATTTATCCACTGCCAATCTTTCATTATTGAAAAACAAACCAAAAAAATTAAAAAATACACAATTACAATTATGGAAGTGCAAAAAATATTAAAAGACACTAAAGATGGTTTAAGAGAAAGGTTTGAAAATAAATTTTTTGGAAACCAAAAAAATATTATTTTAGACCAATTAAAGAAAAGCGGTTTATATTCAAGACAAATATTAATTTTTGAAGAGGATGCGAAACATTTTCTTAATACAGCAAATAGTTATTTGGAACAATAACTATTATACCTTAAAATAAATATGATGTTTTTAATTAGATAACCTTAAATGATGTACCAAAAAACTATAATGTATTTAAGTGAAAAAAAAATATAACAATATCTGATGAATGTTTTGAGGAGGTTGCATATTTAAAAAACTTTATTGAAAGTCAAAATCATTAATTTGAATGTAAAGATGTATACGAAAAATGGCTTTACTTTTTCAACAGAAGAGAAAAAAGAAGAGAAAAAAATTTACTTCAAACAGAACAGTATTTATACGCAATACCTAGTCATAATGCGAACGTTGGGCGAATTTTTCCACTTATTTCATCTCAGTGGACTAAGGAAAGAAATTCGCTCAACATTAGCACGGTAGAAAGCATAATTCAATGAATAAGTCAATTTTAAATTGACTTGCACAGAGTTTTACAATTACATGAAAGGCAAGCCGGAAATTTTGAAACAAGTTCAAAGCAATGAAAAATATGAGTGAAATTTAAATTGTAATATCGATATGAATTTTTATTGAAGAATGATATCTAGGCTCTTATATTATGAATTAAATGTACATGAAAAAAATATGTGAAAATACAATTTTTGTTAGTTTATTTTCATTTTTTTTTCCGACAGTTGCTATAGAGTTACAGGGGTAGTTTTCAATAGTTTCACCAAAGTGTCCCGGATTTGCAATAAACATATCTGGCAGCCCTATATTAGAGTGGCGCAACGAATAAACTGATTCTGCTGTAGCGAAATGAACAATAGGTGGCTGACGTTCTCTGACTACCTGGGGTAGAATAATTCCCAGTAACTCCTTTATATTATTTAATACACAATGAGTTCTGCAAAATTCCTCAGGCCAGAGTTATATAGATTGTGGAAATATTTTTATGTTTAGAGTTCTGTAGAGCTCAGTTTGTTCCGAGCATCGTAGACGTACGTAGACTGTGTGCAGTTCAAAAATAATAAATTGTGAGTGTTAGTTTTAACTTTTTTGTGTAAAATTGATAAAAAGCTAAGCAAGGAAGCACTTCGCATACAGATAGACAGAGAAAAAGAAGAGTTCATGGCAATCGACATACTATTGAAAAATTAAAAAAGTCGGGAGACGAAAATGTTATAATTGAAAATAATTTCGGCTATTGTATATTAGAACTGTTCTCTTTTTTTTAACTACACTTTTTACACTAGTTTTATGTAGTAAATGTAAGAAAGAAATTAAATTTTCTCAAACTGCTGCTCGTGGACTAGGATTTAAAAGACGGGCATTGCAATGCAGTTGTGAAGATACTCGGTAGAAGATATCTCGGTGAAGATACACCATTCATCAATAAAGCATATGAAATAAGCTAAAGAATTGTAACAGCAATGAAACTTTTAGGAGTCGAAAGAGGAGGTATATATATTCTATGGTGTCATGCATATTTGTCAAGATTAGGCTACTAATACATACTACAACCTTGAAAATTTACATTCGGCCGCATCAGCAGCTTATAATCAAATTATTTTAAATGCTGTTGAGGAGAAAAAACACAGGTGCGTCGTTGGACACACGAGAGAAGCGAAGCTTTTTCGCAGTTACATAGATTTGATAGCTTAATAATCTTTTTCTTTTTAATAAATTAACTTTTAAATTCAAAAATTTAAGATAACATCAAATTTATTACATATATACCTACAGAAAACATATTTACTGCTTATTTTTTATTGTTGAATGTCAAATTTCCACGCCAATTACATATACGGGCATATAATGCCAGCGACTCTCCACACATGGTTGTGAACTTAGCTGCACTGAACAAATTTTTTCCTTTAACAGCTTACTGCGTAGCGAAAAATCTGTCGAAAATTTTTCAGATTTCACTCCAAGCAAATCACAGAACGAAGATTAAAAAACTTCGCTTCAAAATATATATTAAAGAACGCACACGAAACAAAATTTAACAAACATTTTAGATACCTTGCCGATTTCATGTATGCGTTTGTTAATTCCATATTTATTGATAGCATCTATTTTTTTGACGCTTAAAGCATAGAGTGTAATTTATTATCTAGAGATTGCATCAACTCTGCTAACAGTGTTAACAGAGTTATTTCACTTAAAAACATGAAGAAAAAAAACTCTGTTAACCTCTGTTAACACATGCCAGAGATTTAGCAGAGTTGATGCAATCTCTACATAATAATTTATACTCTCCCTGTAGGAAAATCAACTAATTTAAAAGTAGTTGATAAAGTAGTTTTTTTTCAACCACAACTAGTTGAAATTCTGACTTTTTTCCATAGAACGAACTAACTTATTTTGTATGGTGATGTCCGCTAAATAAGTCAATTGACTGTCGTCTGCATATATTTTCAACTACTTGTTAAATTAGTTACATTTAAATTATTTTTTTAATTGCTTTAAAATTACCAATTGAAAACTATTACTGATGGCCAAAAGTTAATAATATTTGATGAAATAACATGGTTAAATATATATATAAGCTTGTAATCTAATAAAAATTTTCAATTAAAACATGCCAACATCAGAGTAGTTGCCGCCTTAATATAATTCAAAGTAGTTTATTAATCACTGGTTTTTAAGTAGTATTTCAATTACTTCATATATTGAAGTGGATGCCGCATTAATATAATTCAAAGTAGTTCATATACTGGTTTATTTTAAACTAGTTTTTTAATTAGTTGCTTTTAAAAACAAGTTAGTTTGTTCCTATAGGGCTATGTCAACAACACCACAAACGCATTCACAATACAAGCACACCGATGCTGGAGACGCCTTGTGGCAAATACACAATCCTCTACCTATTGATAGATGGTGACGATCTAGTGCAGCATAGCTTCTGTTATAACTAAGATTAAATTAACAACCTTTTCCCACAGGTCTTTGTGGCCTAGTGGGTAGTGTGCTTGGTTATCGTTAAAAAGGGCACGGGTTCGATCCCCACGGGAACCAAAACATATTTTTAGTATTTAATATTAAAGTATTAAATTTTCTTGTTGTAATAAGCGCTTGCAACCAAGAAATCATCAAAATTCCAAGAAAAAATCTGTCGAAAATTTTTCAGGTTTCACTCTAAGTAAATCACAGAACGAGGAGTAAAAAGCTTCGCTTCAAAAATTAATATCTGCCTCGGATCCCGACGCTAACCCACACATATGATAGTTTCTGGAAATGGTACTTGGAAAATAAAGGGAACACAATTCACTTTTTGCAGTTACAACGCTCGTGGTCAAAAACTACAAGAAAGTTGTTGATACCGGTGAAATCTATTTTTTGGCAAGCTTGCAATTTATGGAGAAACAAAAAAAAAAAATTACGATATGGAAGCGTACGAATATTGGTATGAAGATACTTGCACAATAAGCCACACGGGAAGTGCCGAAAAAGTGGAGGTTGACGCTGTGGTTTAAATGTTTGGAAGATCGGTAGAAATGCATGGAGTCAAATATGTAAACAATATTGAAGAAAAAAAAGATGGTGGTTGGAGGAGCATTTCAATATTTCTAAAATATGTCCTAAAAATTTTGTTGTTTTACTACATGTCCAAATGAAGAATATTAATTTTTTGAAGCGAAGCTTTTTACTAATCGTTCTGTGATTTGCTTAGAGTGAAATCTGAAAAATTTTCGAAAGATGTTTTCTTGGAAATTTGATGGTTTTTTGTTGCTAGCGCTAATTACAACAAGAAATTTAATACTTAAATATTAAATACTAACAATTTGTTTTGGTTCCCGGGGGATCGAACCCGTGTCCTCTTAAATGATAGCCCAATACACTATCCACCAGGCCACAGAGACTTGTAAGAAACAGTTGTTAATTCAATGTTAGTTATAACAGAAGCTATGCTGCAGTAGATCGTCACCATCTATCAATAGTAGAGGATTGTGTATTTGCTATGCTACAACTTACAAAAATTTGCCAGCATGGTGTCTCCAGCATCGGTGTGTTTGTATTGTGAATGCGTTTGTGGTGTTGTTGGTACGAAGAAAATTAGCAATGCCCACAAGTGCGTTGACAAGTGCGTTTTAAGTGTCGAAAAAATAGATGATATAAATAATTATGGAATTAACAAACGCATGCTTGACATCGGCAAGGTGTCTAACATGTTTGTTAAATATTGTTTCGTGTGCGCTCTTTAATATATATTTTTGAAGCGAAGCTTTTTACTCTTCGTTCTGTGATTTGCTTGGAGTGAAATCTGAAAAATTTTCGACATATTTTTTCGCTACGTAGTACGCTATTTAAGGAAAAAATTTGTTCAGTGCAGCCAAGTTCACAACCATGTGTGGAGAGTTAAAATGGAGAGTCGCTGGCATTATATGCCCGTATATGTAATTGGCGTGGAAATTTGACATTCAACAATAAAAAATAAGCAATAAATATGTTTTCTGTATATATGTAATTGAATTTATGTTATTTTAAATTTTTGAATTTAAAAGTTTATTTATTAAAAAGAAAAAATTATTAAGCTATCAAATCTATGTAACTGTGAAAAAGCTTCGCTTCTCTCGTGTGTCCAACGACGCAGCTGTGTTTTTTTTTTTAATTTTCCACTGCGTACAACTTGCGTATTTTTGTAAGTTCTATCGACGTGCAAAGTTTGAAAAAAAAAAACAGAATCGTCAAATTTAGTTTTTGAACAAAAACGTCCGATTTGACACAAGGAAACAACGGCCTTGAGAGGTGAATCTTTAGAAACTTTATATCTTAGCAACATAAAAGTTGTATATGATAATATGGGCAGGATTGAAAAAAGAGCATTGGCTATACATTGAAATTGGGAAATGGGGTATTTTACGAGAAATAAGTATGGAGAACGGAATGAAACACATACCATATATCATCTACATCTAAATTGCGTCACCAGACCTGAGAAATGCTTTATATATTTAAGCTACACCCATTGAAAAAAATCGTAAAACCAAAGAAATTGCACTTTCCCACAAAGACTTTTATTTGTAAGATTGTGCCCAAAGGCAAAACATTGTTACGGCAAAGACTTAAAATTCAATCAAAACGTACCTCTTTTTAAAAAGCATAGAAAAGTCGTAAAAGTAAAAAAAATTTACTTTGGCATAAAGACTTTTATTCGTTACGGCAAAGACGCAGTTTGCTAGATTCCCAAAAAAATATACTTTAAACCAGAGACTTAGGTCCTTGATTTTAAGTTCATATTTTTCTAATTGTAATATTCAAATTGCTATTTAAATTGTTTACTTTAAATTTAAGAACTTTTATAAACTACTTTAAATGAAACCAAAACAAATTTGAGCAAACTTTCCTTATTTACGTTTTTTTTACATCCTTCTTCATTTGAGGTTAAATGTGCTAGCATTTTCCAAAGATCACTGCACACTCTGCAGTTCTTGGAAATGCTTCTAAATAACAAATAGAAAACGCTGCACTTGATACAATTGACACTTGATTGCAATTAATATATAACTTTTTCACTTAATTCACTTTGTCACGACTAAAGAGAAGAACTTATATGTTGGCAGGGGCAAAAATAAAGCGACGGACTATTCGATGTTGGCACTCGCACAAAATTTTCTTATTCTTCGTATACAAATATGATTTTGAAGAAAACATTCTTTAAAGTAACAGACTTTGTCTTTGAAATAATGAAGCTTGTTCTCAAAAAACAAAGAAAAGTTGTAGATTTTACATACTTTTTTCAATTCCTTGTTAACGAAGAGTTAAATCGTTATAGTAAATAATTTATCTTCACGGCAAAGATTGTTTCATGGATTTAGCTTCAAAGAACTTGAGTCTTTTGTTTAGATGATGCAGCACTTGCATAGTTAAAGGGTAAATCATTATTGCAACGATCTTTTCATTGTGATAAAGATATTTGATATTTTGATATTTCAATTTTCTCGGTGTAGTTATAATTAAATCCCAATGTTAATAGCTAAAACACTTTCTGTTCTTGCTTTATACAACTTTTATGAACATTTTAAGGGCGGCCAAGCCACACAGGACGTTTGTTACCCCAAGCTTTTAGTCAATTATCTTTTTTCTTGTAATTCTTAAGCTTTGGTTTTTTTTCATAAATATTTAAGGTTAAGATTAATAAGCCATTAAAACTTCATATATCAAATGAAGTAACATATATCAAATGAAGTTTATATATTTTGGTAAAAAATCTTAATCTCTAATTTAGCGTGCAATGTTTTGTCGTTGGGTTACGATTTTCTCCAGTGTTATAGCAGCAATGTGCTATAGCCAAGGGTTTACCAAAAATGTTTCCTACATTTAATTTTTACTGCTCAATACAAAAATATATTAAAACTACATAGCTTTGGTGGCATTAGCCGAGAGTAGACGGATTTTTTTTTTTATTAAATTTTAAAGAAAAATATATAAATAATCTAATAAAAAAGAGTGTAAATTATCGCTATAAAATGTGTTAAAAAGTTGAAATGGATTTTATTAGACTCTGCTTATGAAAAATAATCACGCCGCAGCTAATTTATTGAATAAAGCAACCGGTCAATGCTAGCTTAAGTGAAGCGTAACACTCTAATTAATACTTAACAAAAGATTCAAAGAAATAAAGTACCAAAATATTTAAAATTTAAATTTTTTATATGTTATAAGTTTTTTAACCTAGCTTAAGTAAAGTCAAATAAATAACATAACTCTTATTAATACTTAACAACAGAATTCTAAGATATTTAAAATTATATTTGAAATGAAATGGTTCATAAAGAAAATCAACTTGATTTGTTTGGAGATTAAGAAAATTTGAGCATAATTCTCAACTACTTTAAATGTTGCTTATTTTCAGTACAAATCAATCAATATTTTGTTATTTTCATATAAAATAACTAAGCAAATTTCTAATAAAACTTAATGAAATTTTATTTTTTCTGAAATATATGAACGAGTTGGAATTTCGTAATCAAATTTTCAGATATTGTTATTAGTAAGTAATAAAATTAAGAAAATTTTAAGTTAAAAATTTTTTTTAATTTAAAATTTTTCGGTTACGAGGTGGTCGAAAAATCGAAAAATTGCTCAATCTGTATACAAAAATTCAAAAATTTTAAATAAAATATAGTTATTTTTATTAAATATTATGTAAACATGACATGCGAAAATATGATAATAAAAGGGCCATAAATAAAAAAATAGGGCCATTATTTGAAAAATCTACCATCTGTGTTTTATTACACAGGTAACATAAAGTTAAATTTACCTGTTTTGTCTTGAACCAACTGATTTTTATATTTTAGCCTTTTGGCTGCCTGCTTTATTATACATTACATGTACATATTTTTTCAAAAATTGTCAAAAAAAGGTATTTTTTTTTTAACCGCTTACCTGAATATGTAAAATCAGGGAATTTGAAAAATTTATTTTTTTCTGAATTTCTATTTAACCGAACCGTACATATGCGCAAAGAGTTTGAAAAAATCTTTGATATTTATTCCAGAAATTAATTTTAAAGTTAGTGGTCGAAAAATAGACCAGTGGGCTAAAATGGATTAAGCAAAACAATTGCTTAATTCAAGCAAAATAATTTTCTCCGTGTAAACAATTGATGCCAGATATCGATGCATTCCCATAGATTACACGACCAGAGCTGGGCTATAATGATTAATTTTGAATAAATTTCACCTCAATTCCAATTCCTTGGATTTTTTAATTAATGGAATGGAATTGGAAAAAATGGTCAATTCCATTACGGAATTGTAATTGGTAATTAACATCTCAATTCCTCAGGAATTGGTAATTAAACATTTCAATTCCTCAGGAATTGAACTTTTCAATTCCATTACAGGAATTGTAATTGGGGGTTATTGTAAATGTAATTGGATATCAGTAATCTCAATTACAATTGTAATTGGATTACAGTAACTGCAAGTACAATTGTAATTGTATTACACTAACCTCAGTTACAATTGCAATTGAATTACAGTAACCTCAATTACTATTGTAATTGCATTACAGTAACCTCCAATTACAATTCCTGTAATGGAATTGAAAATTTTAATTACCAATTTCTGAGGAATTGAGATATTCAATTACTATTCACAATTCCGTAATAGAATTGACCATTTTTTCCAATTCCCTTCCTGTGGAATTGAAAAATTTAATTACCAATTACAATTCCTGCAATGGAATTGGCGACTTTTTTCAATTCCATTCCAAGGAATTGGAATTGGAAAGTAATGGATACTTTTCGACCCAGCTTTGGACACGACCATAGGAAGTGATGCCGTAGTCTTCATGCACATGACCATTGACATAATATTTAGGCTTAAAACGCTACTGCAAAGTTGTCAAAAAGTTGTCAGACATCGACATGTCCTATAGGTGGTAATGCATACTCTGACCATTATTTTCAAACCAAAAAAAAAAAGGACACACAAGACAAGAATAAGCAAAGCGTAGAGGAAATCATATAACTTCAAAAAATTAATAATTTATTTAGAAACATAAAAATCCTTCATTCAATAAATATTATTGAAAATTACACAAGGGAACAAGGGTTTGACAATCAGAACAGTAATCATATATTTTTGTTGCACTATCCTCAACTTTTACACATCAAGTCATCACAGTGTTGTAACAGATTTAATATCAGTTTTATTCAGAGTTTAATAATTTTGCTAGAATAAGCTAGAATAAGCCTACTGTGCACATTAAATTGGGATAAATAAAAAAATTTTGTTAAAGCGATATTCAAAGAAAGCGAAGTATTCAAATATATAAAGACAGTTTTCCCTCAACTGAGTGATGCTAAGCTGAAAGGAGTTTTTATAGGTCTACGAATAAGAAAACTGGTTAAGAATTAACTATTTACACAAAAATTGAATCCCAACGAACTAAAAGCATGAAAATGTTTTGTTGCAGTCATCAAAGTCTTTCTAGGCAATTAAAAATCAGAAAACTATCAAGTTTTAGTAAATGAACTAGATAGTAAATGTAAATGATTTCAGTCGCATCAAAAATTTGGATGAAGAATGTCACTCAAAATTCATTTTCTACACTCCCACTAAAACTTTTTTCTTGATAATCTCGGTGTGATGAGTGATGAACAAGAAGAGAGGTTTCTTAGATACCAAGGATGGTGGGATTCAGCGATGATGGCAGTTTTTGTTAGTTCCTCAAAAAATAAGATTCAACGTCGCACAAAAGGCAAAAGAAAAGTCACTTACCAAATAAGAGCTTTTCCTTTTAGCACAAAATAATCTATAATAGTGGACAATTTAAAATTAATGCCATTACGTTAAAATTTGTTACGCTTTTAGTTTATTTAAATTGTTCAAACGATTTTTTTTTTTGTTCTTTTTCAATTTTGTTATGTATTGCTGTATCTGTAAATTTAGACCTGTTATCGTACAATGAATTCATTTTTGTTTTTAGTTATGTCTTGCAATTGTAATCCGAAACAAGTATGTAAAATTTTGTCAGTTGTATAAAAAATTTCACAATTTGTTATTTTAGAAATTTTATAAAAAAAATTATTATATAGAAATTAACTGAGATCATATTTTTCTTAACAAGCAAACAATGTATTTTAAGATTTTAATTAATTAAGTCAACATAAATGACTAGTAGTAAAATTTGGTTATATATTAATATGTGTTTTTTATGTCAATATGTACTAATTTTTTTTTAAAGATTAAACAAGCAATTATGGAAAAATTTGCCCCAACAGAAAGAGTATTTTCTTTAAGTAATAATATTTGGATATCGGAGTAATTTTTTTTATTTTGTTAAGCATGCTCATTCTAAAAAAAATATCACAAAAACTTTTCGGCAGAATATATTTTATTTAAAAATATTGTTTTAATTATTTTTCCAAAAAATACTTATAACTCTCTTCAGTCTAATATAGATTCCAAAGTAGTTACTTTTAACTGCGACTTCTCCGATGACCAAATATTATTACTTGAAGAAAATACTCTCGACAAGTTTAAGTATATTCTTACATTTAAAATATTTTTCAAAAAAGTGACTAAAAATTTCTACCCATTTCGAGCCCGTAGAGGTTAAAAAGAAGTTATAAATAAAAACAGAACAAAGACTATTTTAGAAAAAGAGGACAATATAAGGACAACATTTTAAATCTCTAAAAGAGGACGGATTGTCACCGTATATATGCAGTATGTTGACATTTCTCGAAACACTGTTGACCGCGTGGCGCATTTATTTTAAGACTTTTAATTTTGGCAGAATTTTAATTTTTTGGTGCTTGAACTGTAGTAATTGACAGCTTTTAGCAATCAGAACTGTAAAAATTATTCAAATTTATTTATCTACAGAATGGATTTTTGTGATGCAATCAGCTTTTTTTACATTAGATTCACCTAAAATTACACTCCATCAAGTTTTAACTTTCAGTTAATAAAACTTCCATTATTTATTCCCATGTAATAGAATTGAATTAATATAATTCGTAAGACCTACATTATTCACGCAGACAGCATTTTTGTAATGATGAAAGATTTTTTAAATTAATAATAAATATCATCATTACGAAATTGAAATTTCGTCCACTTAAATTAAACTAGCTTATCGTCCATTAATAAGTTCTTTAGTATGACAAATCTATTTACAAGGCAAGCAAAGAAAGTTTGTTTATAAATATGTTGTTTGTTTATTAAACGCAGTATTGTTGAAAATGCATGAATAAGTTTGCATCAAGATAACAAAATTTTTTTCAAACATTCAGTTAATAATGTTTATGCTTATTAATAATGATAGATATAGATAAAATCTTTCGAACGAAATTGACAAAAAACGAAAATGTTTATTAAATCGATCGAAATTAAATCGATTACACAATTAAGTTTTGTAAATGACTAACAAAAGCTATTTATCGATTTTACCATTAATATTTCTTTGAGTGAATAGCACTGTTAGCCGTCAAATTTATAAAAATGAAAAAAATTAGTAGTGTGCTAAATAGACCGTTTCATTTTTTCAACTTTTTCGAAAAGTTACCGGAACACGCTGATTTCTGATTCTACTTTTAAAACTATGAATTTTGGTATACAACACTTTAATATTAACAAACGTTAAATGGTCGCGCAAAACGCTTTTGACTAAAAATTCATTATTTCGAAAAAACATGAAATTTCTTCTTTAGTATTTTGCGTATAACTAATAAACTGATAAGACGATTTTTACCGATTTGCTTTTGCTTAAAAGACAATAAAATTTACCATCTTTTGCTAAAAGATACATCGCGTTTTGATTGGTAAATTTTGGTTTACTACTCTCCAAAGTGAAATTTTTAAGAAAATTATTACGAAAATTCGATGACTACAACATTTATTACCCCGTGTTAAAAGAGCATGAGGAAGAATTTTTTAATTGTATATTGTATTTTGAGGAGATGCAAACCAACAATTTTGGTGCATAATTCGAAGATTCTTGGCACCACAGTGAATTTTTCTGAAAAATATCAAAGTTCTTTTTATTAAACAGACTGTGCAAATAAAACAACAACAGTTAATTATTCTTCAATATTTATTTTGTCCCCTTCAAAATAATCATCATTGGAGAAGATACACATATGCCAATGTTTTTTCCATTCTTGAAAGCATTTTTGGTAAGCCGATTTCAGAATGGCCTTCAACTCCCTCTGCAAATTCTCTTTGATGACTGCAACCGTTTCAAAATGCTTTTCACGAAGGGACAGTTCGAGTTTGGGGAATAGGAAAAAATCACACGGAGTTATATCTGGAGAATATGGTGATTGCTGAACGAGATTGACATTGTTTTTGACAACAAAATTGACAACATTACGTGATATGTGAGCTAGAACATTATGTTGGTGCAAACGCCTTAAAATACTTAAATAATATTGAGCATTGACGGATTGGCTTTGCGGAAGGAATTCCGAGTGCCGACACATAGCGAATCGAACTTAATTTTTGCACGACTTTGTAGAGTTTTTTTGTGTTTCGGCTCATCTGGATAGCGCCACTCTGCAGATTGTTGAGCTGTTTCGACGTCATACTCGTACATCCAAGTCTCGTCCTCACTAATGATGCGCTGATTGTCCGTATTGGCCATTAAGAGCATCTTCTGAGCGACAGTTTTGCGAAACTCTTTTTTTAAGGGAATTTAACAATTTTGGCACAAATCGCGCTGCAACTCGTCGCATGTTTAAAATATCATGTAAAATATTGTCCGCCGATCCTGTCGATATATAAAGCTTGTCAGCTATATATCTTACGGGCACACGACGATTTTCGAGCACAATTTCTTTTACTTTTTTGGTATTTTCATTGTTTCTTGATGTTGCTAGATGAGAAGGGTGAGGCTAGTTGCCAACTGATGTACAATCCTCTATAATCAATTTTTGCCACTCAAATGCCTGCATACGTGATGTAGCAGACTCTCCATAGGTTTTCTGAAACTTTGAAATTTGCAATTTTGAACAAAGGGTATATTACATATAGAAAAATTCTCAGTAGAGTTGTGTTGATTTTTGAAAAAATACCTTTCCAAAATATTTGAATAATACACCAAAATTGGTGGTTTGAAATTTCTCAAAATACAAAATTCATAAAATCAAAAAATTCTTCTTTATGCTCTTTTAACAGGGGGTAATAAGAGTTGAAGTCATCGAATTTTCGTAATAATTTTATTAAAACTTTCACTTTGAAGAGTAGTAAACCCAAATTTACCCATCAAAATGCAATGTTTCTTATAGCAAAAGATGGTAAATTTTATTGTCTTTAAAGCAAAAGCAAATTGGTAAAAATCATTTCATCAGATTCTTAGTTATATGTAAAACACCAAAGAAGAAATTTCATGTTTTTTACAAATAATTAATTTTTAGCCAAAAACTCTTAAGCATTTTGCGCGACCATTTACCGTTTGTTAATATTGAAGTGTTGTATATCAAAATTCATGTTTTTAAAAGTAGAATGAGAAATCAGCGTGTCCCGGGATCTTTTTGAAAAACGTTGAAAAAATGAAACGGTCTAGAGCTCAAGCTTTTAAAAACAAACTATAAAGAATGTAGCGTCACGAGACTGTAGGCAAAGTTAAACGGAAAATGATGAAAAACACCTCATTATCACACCTTTCGTTTCTGTCGCATCATTAGTTTGTCCACAAGCAAACGTAAATTTAATGGATTTCTGGATTTTGGATAAAATGACATATGACATGACTAAAGAATATCTTTAATAATTGCATCAATTAAATTAATGTTTTTTTCAAATTCCAAGGCAATTATTTACGAATAAAAATTAGTTTAGTTTTTCAATCATGTCTATCATGTCTATCTACCTTCCTAATTGAAAAACAAACAAGTTTTTGATTTAACTGACCAGATGTGCAGTTTTTACTAATATGTATTAAAAAAATATGTAAAATTATGTTTGAGCAAAACGACTTAATACAATCAGTAGTGTGTTTTCAAAATGTTATCTTTCTTGTGGAATTTCACTTCCAAAAAAAAAAAAAAAATATTCTTACCAGTGCCAGTGTTCCGCGGAGCATGGTTTAAGAAGCTCGGGCTCGTCGACACAGATATTTTTTGAACAAGAGAAATTTAATAAGAATTTTATCATAACCTTATCTTAGGTATCTTATAAAAGAAACAAATGCTAATTTTGTATTCTAATTATCATTACTTATGTGCAAGAAAAAGAAATTTTTGAAGAATTTATTAACCAAAACTTTTTAAATTAATTCCAAAACTCTTGAAATTTATTCCAAAACTTTTAACATTAAGCAGGTGGGTGCGCTTCAAAGCAGTTAAGAGCATTTGGCAAAGTCTGATTTTATGACCACCCATTTAATAATTTATTCAATATTTGTCATAATTGTCGAACGATTTGCAATGTTAACCAAGACAAGACAAGAGAAGACAAGAAAAATAAAGATTTCCACATTAATATCTAACGACTTGTAATTCAAAAATTATTTTTCTTTAAATGTTTAAGATTATAAAGATGTCATTTTGCAAGAATATATGAGAAATTATTTGAAATCAAGCCAACAGCTCCAAAGCAGGTTTCAGCATCTCCGGTTTCAGCAAAATATTTGTAATTTTCTGCAATTCAGCAAATAATATCAAGAAGCATGTCGAAGCAGTGCAAAAGCAAAGTAGAGACATGGATGGATGCTAAAAGGCAGTAAAAATAAAAGTAGACACAAGCATTAGCTTCAATAATAATGCTCGTAAAAGCTTTATTTATGAACTTAAAGTGAAAACTGTATTTGCTAGATACAAAGATATCGAGCACTAACAGCTGCGGCAAACAAATAAAAAGATATGGTATCTCTTAGCTAAAGGATGCTCGCTGATTTGTGCTGGAATAGCATGGAACGGTACGACACGGCAAGACACGGCTTGGCATGACATTCAATTAGTTGTGCGTTTGCACAGCTGTAAATATCTTCAAGATAGATTCATATTCATTCATTCATATCTTCCTCTGGCTGTGGATGCGAAACGTAGAGTTTTTAATTGTTAAACTGAATGTTGAATGTTAAACGTCCGGAATTCACATTTTAAGCATATTTGAGCTAAATTAAAAAACAAATTGTAGCTTTTATCATTGTTTATTAAACCGTAAAATTTTTAATTAACTCACAGCTTGAGCGTTACATTTATTTGTTTAATTAACAAAAACTTTCTCGCTCTCAAATGAACACTGGAACCCCAAAATATTGGGGAAGAAAAAAAAAATGCACGAAACAAAGCCAAAGAAATTAAAACCTCAGAATACGACAAATAAGCTGAAAAAGAGTAGAAGCTTAGGCAATAATTTATTATATAAGCAGGCGAGGGTAAAAAATGTGTAACGGGTAGAAAAAAACCGTCCAAAATACAGCAGAACACAAATAGAAACAACAACAAAATCCCAAGTCATGATATCGACAGCAAAGGATCGACTAACAGGCATTGTTGACAGGCTGACGTATACACACATTAACGCTAATTAAAAATGTAATTAATTACTTCTTACGTTTACAAACAATACATGTACATGTATACTAGACGTTACTGATACTGCTACTGCTCTAGCTTGAGTTATTATTATTGCGGCGATTACAAGCGAAATAAACACTAAGCACACCAGCGACGTGTGCTACGCATTCGGGATACAAATGCATCTATTAGAATAAATTAGGCGTAGCTCTAGTATGCCCGGGCGATTTTGCGGAAACAAATTAAAAACAAACAGTAAAATCTTTGTACCCTCCAGGAATATCCACCCTCCAGGAGAAAAGAACAAAAAAACAGCGCAGATGAGATGCATAATTATAATACTAGAAAGTCAGAACATAATAATCATCGTTACCAATCGGCAAAAATATGATTTGCATTTTTAGAAAGCTATTCATGTTCGATATGATGCCACAAGAGAATCTATAAATGGGTCATTCCAAGTAATATTTACCCCTCAAGCAGGAATATGCTAATAATATTTGTTTTTCTACTTCTAATGGAATATAATTAGACACGTATTTTTTAATTTTAATATTATTTGCGAGATTTCCGAGATATGAATTTTCAAATTTTTAGTTTAAAAAAAGAGGTTTTTCGAATTTTTTATTAAATTATATTTAAGATAAAAGTTACACCCTATGGAATAAGTTCCTGATCGATTATACTTTTTATGAAATAGTACGTCAAATAAAAATTATATATAACAGGGCATCCAAAACGTCCGTAGGATAAGTAAGAAAAAAACAAAATTTTGATAAAACTGGATTATATTTGTCAACATAGTTGCCTTCGAGAGCGATACAACGAGTATAGCGATTTTCCAACTTTTCGATACCACTTTTATAGTAAGATTTCTCTTTTCCATCAAAATAGGCCTCAGTTTTAGCGATTACTTCATCATTCGACTTACATTTCTTTCCAGCAAGCCGGGACAGTCGCTGGGGGCTAAATCTGGAGAATACGGTGGGTGGGTAAGCAATTTGAAACCCAATTCATTCTATTTTGCCATCGTTTTCATTGATTTGTGACACAGTGCATTGTTTTGGTGAAACAACACTTTTTTCTTTTACAAATATGGCCGTTTCTTGGCGATTTCAGCCTTCAATCGATCCAAAAGTGCACAGCAATAGTCGCTGTTGATGGTGGTTCCTTTTTGGAGATAGTCGATGAATATTATTCCTTTCGCATCACAAAATACAGACGCCATTACCTTATAAGCCGACTGTTGGGTCTTTGCTCGCTTTGGATTCGGTTCGTCGACTGCTGTCCACTCAGCTGATTGTCTTTTGGATTCTGGTGTGTAATAGTGAAGCTATGTTTCATCCATTGTCACATATCGACACGATAGAATTCAATTTTATTGCGGTTTAACAGCGCCAAACACTCCGCTGAAGCATCAATTCGTTGTTGTTTTTGGTCGACTGTGAGCTCACGCGGCACCCACTTTGCACAGAGCTTTCGCATACCCAAATGTTCGTGTAAAATGGTAAAAACACTGCCATCTGATATCTTTACAATGTCAGCTAGCTCGTGCACCTTCAATTTGCGATTGTTCATAACCAATTTGTACATTTTTTGATGTTTTGTGTAATAAAAGTCTGATTTGGGCGTCCACTGCGCTCTGCATCATTTGTGCTGGTACGACCACGTTTAAATTCAGCAATCCACTTTTCTACCATTTGTCTCGATGGAGCAGAGTCCGGATAATATTTATCAAGCCATTGTTTGGTTTCCAATGTATTTTTTTCCATCAAAAGCAATGCTTTATCAAAACTCGAATTTTTTTTTTTCAATAACAATTGTTGCACACAAAATGCTATAAGTCGCGAATCATTGTCAGATTGTTGTCAGATTTTTATACTTATCGTTTGAAGGTTGGTACTAAATAAAAATCATATGGAAAAATTCTAGTAACGCCATCTACGTGCCATCCTTTGGACTTTTTTAACTTACTGTTATTTATACAAAGTATCTACAAGTATCAGCAATTTGTTTAAACAAATTGAATATTCTTGAAAATGACCTTCTTCAATTTGTGTATTCCTTCACTTAAAATATTATAAAAGAATGGTAACTTGTATAGTTTTTGAGATATGGTCAAAAATGTTCAATCGCCCTGGCTTCGAGATCGCTGCCCACTGCAAGCGTCCGACCACCGCACAGTAGATACTTTGAGCAGTCGAAATAAATCAAAATTTTTTCTTTGGCAAATCCTAACGAAATGTATATCGTAAGTATGCAATACTATAACTAAGAAGAATCCAAATTTTCATTGCGAAAGAATTAGTTTTGTGAAAACTACACCTCTTGAATATCAACGCTTTTCGTGCATTTTTATTGTTATGGACTCATCGTTTTTGCACTTCAACCAATGAAAAAATGCTGTAAGAATAATGTGCTTGACCCACTTTTTTTAATTGTAAACGCATAATGTACAAAAATAAGGCTTGTAATATATTTGAAATAAAATTATAAATAGTTAATCAAAAACATTTTTAAATTTTCCAAAAATTTAAATAATATTTTAAAAAAATTGGCTGCTTTAATCGGCAATAAAAAAAAATTATCTTAAGTCACTTCTTTCATTTTCATATATATTATTGATTGTTTATTATTCTTTGAGAATCTAAAATTTCTCAACCAATTCTGTCCAATTCTTTCAGTTATCATGTTTTAAAAAATGTTTAAAATCATATTTTCCAAAAATTTCCAACATGTTGCTAGTGCATTGATACACATTTTTTATTTTTGGTACTTAACAAGTTTTTATTTTTGGTACTCTTTATATAACAGTGGAGCATATTAGTTTATAAAACTCAAACTTTTACTGAGAAAAATAAAATTGTATTTTGTTAGTGGCACATAAATAGTTACCAATTCCTATATATATATTAAAAGAAATTTTTTAATTGAATGTTTAAGTAATCGAATTTAATATTACAACTATTACTAATATTGCTTAAAATTGATTTATTAATTGTAAAATATAGGGTGCTGTCGTGCAAACTATTACCACCCTTTTTCTATTTACAGTTGTTATTTGAACGATTATAAAAATAGTGGGAAAAAAGCCGTAGAAGTTAGTTGATTGCATGTGCATTAAGAAAAACAAAACAACTTATTATATTATGAAGATATATAATACATTTTATAACATTTAAAAAGTTCACATTAATTTAAAAAGTTTAGTTTTATTATCTTAAAAATTGATATATCAATAAATATTTGTTTGCAAAGACATATCTTTTTATCAGAAAAGGCACATATAAGCATGTACTAGTGTATAGAAAACTATATTTATATCTTTAGAGTTAGAACTTTAATCTCACAGAAAAAAAAAAAAATATTTTTTAAGAAAAAAAAATTCTTTTCGGGCTTTCTTCTACAAAACATCACCAGCTCCATCGCAAGGGCCTTTTGCATCAGCCGTAGCATGAAAATGCCACACTGCAGAGCGATCAAAGTTTTGTTGCTGATAATAAATCGTGGAAAAATGTTTGACGTTTTTCAACTGTTGAGGTGAAAAATTGTGAATAAATTCTTTAGAAGAAACTTGCACGGTTTCTAAAGCCGCTCTAGGAGTTGATACCCACAGCTTGTAATTCATTTTTTGATTTCCATATTTTTGAAATATTTCTTCCAACATTTCTTCAAATGCTATCCTTTTCGTGCATACTAGACACTCGCGAAAAAAACATTGCTCATGCTTGAGCCCGCACAGTGGTCAGACGCTTGCAGTAGGCACCGATCTCGGAGTCGGGGCTATGGAACATTTTTGATCATATCTCAAAAACTATTCAAGTTACTCTTCTGAAATTTCATATGGGTATTCTTTAGGTTTTTATAATATTTTAAGTAAAGAAATAAGGATATTGGAAAAGGTACTTTTAATTTTGTAAAGAAAATTGAATTTGCTTAAACAAATTGCTGATACTTGTAGATACTTCTAACAAATGTACATGTTGTCAAGGCCAATATCTCGAATAATATGAAAAAAACATTTGCTGCACCCCCTATTACCGTCCACAAATCAATCAGCTTTATTTCAGACGAATTTGGATGTATTGAACTAAAATTTTGAAATATAGTTTGTATGGTTACTTTCGGAGCGTGCACTCAAAATGGGTGTGGTCGAACTTAAACTACGCCCACTTTTCAGAAATAATTATAGTTCCTCAGTTCTACATGTTTTTATAATGAAACTTGGTGTGTATGTGCTATTAGGTGGTCACTATATAATCACATGCTGCCACGCCTACTTCTACCGCCCTTTTATTTATATAACATCATGGCGTGTCTCTTAAGATCTCAGGAACGGTAACACCTAAAGTCCCCAAATTTATAATATTTGTTATTAAGGTTAATATCTCGGTTAATATACAAGGAATGCTACACCTCCTTTAACAACCCCGCAATAAATAAAACTGCTATATTTTACATAGTTTTGGTTATATAAGGCTAAAATTTTGTAGCTTTGTTTGTATGGTTACTCTCGACAACAGCACTAAAAATGGGAGTGGTGGCACTATAACTACACCCAACTTTCAGAAATCATTATAACTCCTACGTTGCACATTTTTTCATAATGAAACGATGTGTGTAGGTGCTACGAATTTAATTGATTAATGGGTGGCCTTCGTTTACAACCAACTTTACAAAAAAATGGACATGGCACTTTGGTTACGCCCACTTTGCAGGAGATACCTAAATAGATATGCAACCCACAACAGTTTGCTATTTCTGTAAGAGACCATCACATGAGATAGCATCACAAGACCATATATGCTATTTCATGTGGTGTTGAAAACAAAATGAAGAAAATTATGTAAGTATCTGTTAAGAAATAATTTCAATACCATTAGTGTAAAAGCGAAAGTCAGCAAAAATTGCGTACATATCGACAAATTACGGTTAACCTTTTCTCTGAGAGAAAGCATGCTGGAATAGCGGTTATTTATTGTCTTATTTGGAAAAACCGGCTGCGTAGAGTCTTATTTTTCTAATATCTATTTATCTTCTTTCAGCATAAACATCTTCTGTACATGGCTTTGTTACTGAACTGGTCGTAAACAATTGGACCGATTTTGATGAAATTTGGTGTGCGTGTGTGTGCGGTTGGGTCAGAAAATGGTTAAGGTTTCAAATTTGAGCCGCTAGGTGGAGCTGTTGTTACTGTGGTAGTGCTTAAAGAGGTGTTTGAGAGTATAACTCACAAACGAATTGAGAAATTATCATTATTCTTTCACTACACCATTACATTTTATGCAAACAAAATTACAAAAATACAAAATGAATGATAAAAACAACAAAAAAACACAGGTGCGTCGTTGGACACACGAGAGAAGCGAAGCTTTGTGCAGTTACATAGATTTGATAGCTTAATAATTTTTTCTTGTAAATAAATTAACTTTTCAATTCAATAATTTAAAATAACATAAAATAAATTACATATATACAGAAAACATATTTACTGCTTATATTTTTATTGTTGAATGTCAAATTTTCACGCCAATTACATATACGGGCATATAATGCCAGCGACTCTCCATTTTAACTCTCCACACATGGTTGTGAACTTGGCTGCACTGACTCATGCATGCGTTTGTTAATTCCATATTTATTGATATCATCTATTTTTTTGACACTTAAAAACGCACTTGTGGGCATTGCTAATTTTCTTCGTACCAACAGCATAGAGTATAAATTATTATCTAGAGATTGCATCAAGTCTGCTAAATCTCTGGCATGTGGTAACAGAGGTTAACAGAGCTTTTTCTTCATGTTTTTAAGTGAAATAACTCTGTTAACACATGCCAGAGATTTAGCAGAGTTGCTGCAATCTCTAGATAATAATTTACATTCTATGCCAACAGCACCACAAACGCATTCACAATACAGAGAAACCGATGCTGGAGACACCTTGTAGCAGATAAAAGCAAATTTTTGATAGTTGGAGCATAGCAAATACACAATCCTCTATCTATTGATTGATGGTGACGATCTACTGCAGCATAGCTTCTGTTATAATTAGCATTGCATTAACAACCGTTTCTAACACGTCTTTGTGGCCTAGTGGAAAGTGCAATGGACTCTCGTTTAAGAGGACGTGGGTTCGATTCCCACGGGCAGGCCAAAAAATATTTTTAGTATTTAATATTAAAGTATTAAATTTTCTTGTTGTAATAAGCGCTAGCAACAAAGAAGCCATCAAATTTCCAAGAAAAAATCTGTCGAAAATTTTTCAGATTTCACACCAAGCAAATCACAGAACGAGGAGTAAAAAGCTTCGCTTCAAAAAACTTATGATTTTTCGATCGTATAAAAAGTTTTATAATTTTTTGGTTGGAAGCTTTAAATAAACCCTACATTTATTTTTAGGTACATTTATTTCTACATTTTAATTTTGGTTTTGAATATTTTTTCAATATTTTATATTGGTTTTGAATATTTACCAAACTTTATTGCAAAATAAAGAAATTCGTTAAGGTTTTTTTTTGTGGAATATTATAAAATAAAGAAGGAAAAAAAATGATTGATTGTTTTTTTTCTATTTTACCATAAAATAAAATTACTTTAAACTTTTTGTGTTTCAGGTACGAAAGTTTTTGTGGTGTCAATTTTTTGGAAGTTTTAAGCAACTTGCATGTTCTTATAGAAAAATAAATTTTTCTAATAAAAGACAAATAAGCCAATAATGTTACTTACCACAAAGGTATGCAATTACAAAATTGCAATAATATAACTATGAGAATTCTTGCAGGGCAGATTATTTACCTTAAATATTTAAGGTGTTTGATGAATCTGAGGACCTTAGTATGTTTGACGATGAGAAGAAAGGTCAACAATTTGGATATAAATGGTTAAATATAAAAACGTGGTGGCCGAGGCACATAGTGTAAGTGCGTAGCTTTGGCGACTAAGGACCTTGGCTTAAGCCCCGACAATGCCACTTTACAGGAAATACACGCAAAACTGGTATTTTACTAGTATATGTATATGATATGATAAAATAGCATTTTGTCACAACTTTGATATTGATATCATTGGCCATAACACACGCGAAGTCAGTGCAGCATTCTCCAAATATTCTCCAATTCTCCAAAATCGCAGATAAGACGGAATATCTGATGTCAACAAACAAACAGTTCCAGCATATTGGCACCCACGTCACTGTTGACAACACCTCCTTCGAGGTTGTGAAGGACTTCGTCTACCTCGGTTCCAGAATTAACTCCACCAACGATATCAGTAGAATGATAAAACGAAGGATAACTCTTGCCAACAGGTATTACTTTGGGCTCAGTAGGCAATTGAGAAGCAGAGCCCTCTCTCGACGAACAAAAGTCACACTCTATAAGTCACTAATCATGCCCGTCCTGTTATGTGCAGCACAAACCTGAACGTTGAGCAGCTCTGATGAAAAGATTTTAGGAGCGTTCGAGAGAAAGATCCTTCGTAGAATCTACGGACCAATCTGCGTCAATGGCGAGTACCGAATACGATGGAACGATGAGCTGTATGAGCTATACGCCGACATCGACATAGTAAAGCGCATAAAAATCGAGCGGCTTCGCTGGCTAGGTCATGTTGAGCGGATGGAAGACGACGCTCCAGCGAAGAAAATATTCGATTCGGTACCCAGCGGCGGACAACGCAGAAGAGGACGACCGCATCTCCGTTGGAGGGACCAATTGGAGGACAACCTGGCGAAACTTGGAGCTTCCAACCAGCGCCAGCAAGCGCAAAAATGTCTGAATTTGGTATGCCTGCAAAATTAATCCGTCTATGCGGAATGTTACTGAGCAACAATAGCACAGCACAGTTAAAATCAGGAAAGACTTCTCTCTTCGACCCCCCCCCCCCCCCCCGCCTCACTCTTTTAAATTCAAGTCGCAAACTTTCGCAAAGAAAATTTTTAGAATCCTTACAAGTCATCAGTAACCTGCTTCAACTGTAGCAGGCCACTACGCATCAAGCTGTCCAAAGGGAAGTGACAAAAAGAACAAAATCTACAATGATGGTCTATCCACGTCCAGCGAACGGCGAGTCAACTTTTGTACTGTAATGCACCAATAGGAGCATTAAATCATTTTGGTGAAAAGTTTTCATTTAGTTATGATACGTGAGCAGAACGCTCTCTTATTAAAGAGTCAATAGCTCAATGGCTCAACAAGTTCAATGGTAAATTTATTTATAAGTTAGTGACTATGACTGGTATTGGACAAACGTCTGTAATTAGTACTATGCAAATTCTAACTTTGATTGAAGTAGATGATATTGCGTTTGAGATTCTTTTCCATATTTTACCGAATAACTGTTTGAATTGTCAAATTTTGATTGGGCGTCACATATTGAATCAAGGTTTAGCTATTTATATGGCAATGGATAAATTAAGTTTAATAAGAGTGAATGAAATAAATGCTTGTGAGGTACATGTACCTAAGTATATCAATTTAGATGATATTGACACCGATGCTCCTCTACATCTTGGGTCAAAACTTCTTGAAATTTTAGATTGTTTCAAAAATAGTTTCGTTCAAGGTATTCCTAAAACAAGAGCTGATGTTGAAGCTATGCAGATCAAGCTTTATAATTCTAACAAAATTATTTGCAGACGGCCTTATCGATTGAGTCCAGAAGAACCTAAAGTTGTTCGAGAAAAAGTTGATGAACTGTTAGCAGCAAAAGTTATTCGTGCTAGTTCATCACCATTTGCGAGTCCAATCATTCTTGTGAAAAAGAAGGATGGATCCGACCGAATGTGTGTGGACTACAGAGGGTTAAATGATATTACAGAGTTCCAGAAAGGTTTCCTTTTCCTCTTATCTCTGATCAAATCGATAGGTTACACGGTTCTAATTTCTTTTCAAGCTTAGATATGGTTTCAGGGTATCATCAAACACCCGTCCATGCTAACTCAGTAGAGTACATATTTTTTATTACGCCTGATGGTCAATATAAGTACCTTGCAATGCCATTGGCCCTGAAAAATGCACCGTCCGTGTTTCAGCGTCTAGTCTTGTTATCAATGTGATAGGGAAGTTGACATATTCTTTCGTAATTGTTTACATGGATGACGCCCTCATTGTTGCTTCCAGTCCTGAAGAGGCTTTAGGTAGGTTACATACTATCTTAAAAATGCTCACTGAAGAAGTATTTTCTTTAAATTTCAAGAAATGTGCATTTCTTAAAACTAAAGTTCAGTATTTAGGTTTTGAGATAAGTGATGGCAAGATTAGGCCTAATCCAAAAAAAAAAATAGAAGCTCTTACTGCTTTACCAGCTCCAGAAACTGTGACGCAGTTGCATCGTATTTCAGAAGGATTGTTCCTCAATTTTCGCAATTTATGGCGCCTTTGTATGCTTTGACTTCTGGGAAAGGTAGAATTGTATGGAAATCTTATCATAAAGCTGTAAGGCAAAAAGTGATTTCTACTTTAACAAATGAACCAGTTTTAACAATTTATAATCCTGATTGTCCAATTGAGCTCCATACTGATGCTAGCGCTATAGGCTATGGTGCCATTTTAATGCAAAAAAAAAAAGAATGACAAACCGTGCGTTATTGCTTATTATAGCAGGCGCACAACTAGTGCTGAATCTAAATACCATTCTTATGAGTTGGAAACTTTGGCAGTTGTAAATGCAGTTAAGCATTTTAGACACTATTTGCAGGGGCGGAAATTTGTAGTTGTGACAGTTGCAATCGTCAAGTGAAAAGCTTGATCTGACTCCTAGAGTGCATAGGTGGTGGGCTTCTTACAAGCTTTCGATTTTGATATCATTCATAGAAATGGTCATCGAATGTGTCATGTCGACTTCTTTTCAAGAAATCCATTACCTTCTCCTTCATCAACAATGTTCGAAAAGGTAGAGACTAAGCGAGTTGATGTCTTGGAATTGTCGGACAATTGGTTAGTTGCTGAACAACAACGTGATGGTGAAATTTCAGAGTTGATACTCGATCTTAATGATAATAACCTTAATAAAGATGTTGCAAGGACTTATAAAATCAGATCGGGTGTACTATATCGCAAAATTAAATGCAATGGTAGGACACGATGTTTGGCAATAGTACGTAGGGCGTTTAGGTGGTCAATTATTAATAATACTCACGAGGTTTTGATGCATTTAGGTTGGGAAAAGACCTAAGAAAACTTCTATGAATCTTATTGGTTTGAGAACATGGCAAAGTATGTTAGAAAGTTTGTGGACAACTTGCAAGGTTTCCAAGTTTCATTCCGGTAAAAACCAAGCTGAATTACACCCAATATCGAAAAAAAAAAACGTTTCCTTGGCACACTGTACACATTGACACTTGTTTTAATAGACGTTTTCATTGACGTTTTTGTGTTAATAGATGCATTCACAAAATACGTTTTGTTGTATCATTCACTGAAAATAGATTCAGTTAATAGCTTTAGGGCTCCAACTCGTATCATTGCTGATCAGGGTCGTTGTTTTACGCGTCTAAAATTCAAGCTATATTATGAAACTCACAAAATAGATTTACACTTGATTGTAACTGGTAGCTCACGTGCTAACGGTCAAGTCGAGCGAGTGATGAGTACGCTAAAAAATATGCTCACTGCAGCAGAGACCAGTAATCGTTCGTGGCAAGATGCACTTCCTGATATTCAATTGGCAATAAATTGTGCCCAAAATCGAGTTTCAAAATCAAGTCCACTTGAATTATTAATAGGCAAGGTGGCAAGACCTATAGACTTAATGATCTCGGATGCTAATGAGCCAATGGCTAATCTTGATGAGGTTCGTAGTGTTGCTGTAAATAACATGGAAAAAATGCAAAATACAACAAAGTTGGGTTTGATAGTACTAAAGCCAGACTTGAAAAGTTCAATTTAGAAGACTTTGTATTATTACAAAATGACGAGGGAAATCAAACGAAGCCCGACCCAAAGTAGAAGGGTCCCTTCAGGATAGTTCAAGTACTGGGCGGGGATCGATATGTCTTGAAAGCTCTCAATTGTTATCGTTCATATAAGTACTCTCATGATCATCTTAGAAGAATGCCTGAAAGTTATGTTCTAAGTGAAGATGATGAAAATGTAGAAAATAAAGCTCAGTAAAAGAACTGATCGCTTTAAGTTTTGTTTAACCCTCCAATGGGTGAGTCATCCGTTGCCCTTATATGCAGTACAAGGACCCAAAGACCTATTTGTATTTGTATGGAATTTTTTACGAAAAAATTTTGTTTTTCAATTTCTTTTTTTTTGTTTTGTTATTATTATTTATTAATTATTAATTTTAAATGAAATCCAGAACTTGTTTTTTATATACTAACACTATGAATTTTTTGGAGTTTTATATGAAAAAAGCTTAAATAACTATTGTTGAGTAGATTGTCCCTCGTCCAAAATATTTTCTGTGCAGGTGTTGCATCGATGCATAAGTGTAGAATGCTCTGCACAAACTGGATTGTTGCAGGAATTGCAATAGGACCTAGTTTTCCGCTGCCGTCCGTACTCAGAACGACATAGGCGACATGAAGTTCTGTTTCCTCTAGGCGCAAATGGCGGTGCAGCTGCTTCTGTAGGTCTTGATAATATATAAAAAGAACAAAAAGGAAAAAGATCAAAAATATGTAGTTATTCTGCTTTTGAACATAAGAATTGATTTTTCTCACCTTTACATCAAATGCTTCCATTGTGTTCCGTATCCTTGGATATGCGGTTATGCGGTTGTTGAGCGCTCGTTCCTCTATGTTTGGTACTGCCGATAGTTTTGTCAGCATCATCAAGAATGACCGTCGTCTGTCACTTCTTTGAATTTGAATTCTGTCTTCATTTCATTATATAAAATGAATGCTGGTAATGCAGCAACGTCCACCATATTATAAAACATTGCCAGTGGCCAGTGGTTTGTTTAGCGCTTGCATGTATACGTGCCAAGCATCTGGTCCATTGTATCAACGCCTGATTTGTTGGCGTTGTAGTCCAAAATAGCAAACGGTTTCTGATTCTTCGATTGCGTGTCCACACCGCAAGTGTAATGTTGTGTGGACAGCAAAATGACCGCTTTGTTCTTCTTGGGCACATATGAACACAGCACTACATCGCCTTCGTCGAAGCCGAACAATGTGCTGTTGACAGGACGCATACGATTGTTTTGGAACTCCTGTGGCACAAATGTCTTATTCGAGCGCACTGTTCCAACAAATGCAGTTTTCTTCCTGATCAAAATACGCAGCAATTCCAAAGTGGAGAAGAAATTGTGTGGCCTACATCCAAATAACTCTGCGCAAGTTGAAGTACAACATTCTGCCCTTGAATGACCTCTCGTGTTTGGTCAGACAATTTACCAGAGTAAATTATTCCTTTGACAGGATAAAATGATTTCGAGTCGCACAACCATCATACCTTTATACCATTCTTGGCAGGCTTCGACGGAATGTATTATGTGAAGCGGGTGCGGCCTCTGTATGGGAATAACTGCTCATCAACGATCAGTGCATCAGGCGGAGTGTAAGCTGCTGCCAAGTAAGACTGTAACATTTGCCAAACATCATCAATAGCCGCAGTTTTGCTTCTGGGTAGTCGCTGCTTTCGCGTTTTTCCACTGTCGAATCTAAGACATTGTAGCATGCATCTGAAGCGACTATACGATATTGCAGCTTTGTATATTGGACTGCGCGTTGGGCCCCATAGCTCTGAAGCAGGTTCACTATTCGATTTGGTGAGTCCAGCATACAAAATAATAGGCAAAAAGGCATCGAACTCCTTCAAAGTGATTGTTTTGCATTCTTTTGTGTTCGTTGGATTGGCCAAATTCCATGGAGCTGTCACTTCAAGGCCTTTTAGATTTCTTTCGCGTATTATGATGTACGCCATGTCTTCAGTGAATATCGCTCCTTGTGAAGTCGACCACGTTATGAGCACGAGGGCGGGAAGTCGGTGGTGCATTTTTACTCCATTTTGTGCCATCTTTGGAAATTAAGTAATTGTCACTTGTTTGCTGAGCATCAGTTCCTTCCTCTTCATCATCACTAATATCTTCATTGATCTCTACATCTGCTTCACTTTCGGAATCAGAATCATCAACATGAAAATTTGGTTGATATGTCAAGTCATCTTCCGCCATTCAAGATCAAATGCAGGAACATCAACTTCATCCTCCTCACTCATGAAGTCTGCAAATCTCCCATCCACTGCATTTCTTTCTTCCTCACTCATTTGCTGGTAGCGTGTACTACGACGTACCACCATTTCAGCAATATCTAAGTTTCTATCTGCCATTGTATTTTATTTATGTAATTCAGTATAAAACTTAGCACAGGATACTTTCTGCTCACTGTGTAAACTTTGTATGATTCGGTTTACGAAACTGAAGCCGCTTTTATACTCCTTTTCTATGTTTACCTGTGTTCAACCATAAAGCAGGCAATAAAATTCAAAAAGAGACAATAAAAATAGTCCAAAAGGTACCTTAAATTCGAAGAATACATTTGTGATGTGTACAAACAATAAAATAATTCAAAATTCGAAAAGGGTTGAATTTCCCCAGACAGGTAATTATGTTTTCAAGGAAAGGCCAAGAATAATCTAGAAAGTACCTAAAATTCAAAGAACACGTTTGTGATATGTTCAAATAATAAAACAATTAAAACCAAGCCAAAATAAATTGCATTTACTATCAATCCCTTGCAATTTTAGTACAAGGTCCCTAGGGATCTTGTCACCCTTTCCCGTACTAAACACCTTTAAACCCTTATAAATCCTAAACTATTGGTCGGATCGCCTTGACTTTTTTTCTAAACGATTCTGCATAAAATTCCCTTGGAATACATATAGGGGTCGGGTATATCTCCCATGTACCATCAAGGAGTAATTTCAGTTTGATAATGAAAAAGGTCCCCAGTGACCTTCTCACCCATCGGAGAGTTAAAAGGATTATTGTTACCATTGTATAAAGTAAAGAACGAAACGCTGGATGAAAGCGATTTAATGTATTTGTTACCGGATAGAGGCAACATAAAGAAATATTGAATGAAATGGAAAATATAGAAAATCACTGGATAGAAGTGATAGTTCTTATTATTTGTAATCGGATAGAGATTACTTGTTAAGATTCTAATTTTGATTTTGTTGTGTGTAGGGATTGGCATTTGGTTAATTTATGTCCTTGAGTTTTTTTGTTAATCTTTTTTGAATTGTTAACGAATAAAACCATGTATTATTAAAATGATGTGTTTGTTCCTTATTTTGTAAGGACTGGCCGAGTGCATGAACATGATATTGAGTGAAATGTTATTTATTTGTTTTTAGATGAATTACACGAGGACGTGTGCAGCGACAGGGTGGCCGTGTCGCACTGAGACACTGTAACAAGGAAATATTAATATACTACAGTGGATCGTCAATTCAAGCCCAAGTTACTTAGGGCGAAATTGTCAACAAGTATGAAAAAATAAAACTTGAAAATGTATAAGAAAATTCAGATATCATAAAGCCTCTGTATTGTTCGTTACATTTTTTCATTGAAAAATTAACTAAATAAAATTATAGAAAAATAAATTAATTTCAATAATTAACGGACCAAATAACCCGGCTTCAACTCCTGTTTCTCCAACATATATATTTATTTCTTTTTTTGCATTGTCATTTACATTTTTTATTTTAACTCTGACATTAATAAAAGCAGATGAAGGCAATATACATTGGTGTACATTTAAAAATTATGCTTGTTGATTGAGTTGAAAATGATTTAATGTTTCAGAAAAAAACTTATGAATACATAACATGCTAGATAAAAAACTATGTTAAACTCAATTTAAGCTTATGCAAAAAATTGTTCAAAGGAAATTTATTTTGGTTGTCGATAACATTTAATAAATAATAATACGTTTGTACAAATTATCTCACGTACACTTAAGCTAATTTGTAAAAAGTTCATTATAATAAATACGAGTTCATCGGTACTAATAAACAATATTACTTTATCATTAACTTTATGAAAAATGATTCAAGAAATAGTATAGAAAGTACGTCTAACTAAATTAAAGCTTCTTTAACATATCACGATATAAAAGTTCAGCAGCAAGTTTTTTCATTTTTTTAAATAAGTTATTGTTATAGCTGCTATGTGCTTAAGTCTATTTATGCAAATAACAAACAAAATGGGGGAAAAAAACGAGGAATATTACAATGCTAAGTACTTTATTACTATTAAACATATTAAGATTCGCGTACGTGAGCGGAATGTAAGTCAGTTTTGCAAGAAACGCAAAAAATATAAAAAAAAGATGAAAAAAACGAGTAACGGAAAAAATATATATATTAGTATTTGTATACGAAAGTGAAGGCATTAAAAAGGCTGATAACAATCGTCACACAATCCAACAAATTTCGGTGCCTTCTCTTAAAAAATTTCAAAATATAAAAGGAAATAAAAAAAATTTAACACAAATGTTTAAATGATTGACTGATTCATAAAATGTGTGCCACTTTAATCTTTTAAATATGTATCTAGATACATAAAACTTAAGGCAGCCTTTTTTCATTTTATTTACATGCAATGCCAAAATCATTAAAACGAAACTAAACACTCAAAAACAACAGCACCGAAAAACATTAAAGCAAACACAAACTAAAAAACACAAGAACAATTCTAAGCACTTAATGGAAGAAAAAAAAATTATTTAAATACAATTCTTCAAGCTTATGTAAAACACACTCAGCCATAAAATTTTGTAGAGTTCAACAAATTTAAAAATTTTTCGCATAGCTGCTTCGCACGTATGTGTGAAACGCATGCGTTGAAATATCAAAATAAAGTTGCTGAAATGTACTCAAAGATGTGCATTTATAAAGTATCTGACAACTCAATTTCAGGCAATGTCATTGCAATTGTTGTTGTCTATGACAAACTTCTTCAATCTTCAGATATTCAGATTAATACCACCAATAAAAAAATATAAAAAATTCTTACATGGCTTTTGCAATGAGTGTATCTACAAGCAGCTTTTTATTTATATTCAGCGGATTAACTATGCTCTATGCCTGGCTGACTAACTGAATGACTGACTGATTGACTGACTGACTGACTAAGTTTCGACTGCGACGAATAAGACTAAGCTTAACTTTGAAATGTGCAGCCAAATGCGAAATTGTCAGCCGCTGGGACAGTTTAGATTTCGATTGTTTTTGTTTTTGTTTTCCATGTTATTGTTGTTGTAGTAGTAGTAGTAGTTAGTAATCTGCCGTTTTTATCTCTTAGCGCACAATTAAGCAACAAAAACAAAAACAACAATAAGCTAAGCATTTTCAGTGCTCGTTAGATTTAAATGCTTTGAATGTGGCAAATGAAGCTAACAGGGTGTTAGTGCTTAATAAAAAACCCTAGTGCATTAAGTCGAAACAAAAAAGCAACAAATTAGTAGTAAGCAAAAAACAGAAAAATTTGAAGATATTTTTGTGAAGATTATAAAAAGAAACTTGTGATAAATCTCTGTATAAACTGCAGATTTATTCAGATGATACTGCAGGCCAAGGCAATAAAACTTTTTTTACTATATTTTTCAGTTCTAATTCCATAATGCCCAAATGGAGATACCTTTTCATTTTCTTAATATGTATTTCAAATATATCTCAAATAATTTATTTAAGTTAATGATGCAAAGACTATTAATGTTAAGTTAACGCAACTGCGTCACATTAAGGAATTTGAAAACATTTCTTATACAAAATACATATAAATCTTATTCACTATAACAATTGACCCATTTTGGATCGCTCCCAGAACGCGTTGGAATTTTAAAATGAAATCTTCAGAATTTGTTTTTATTGAGCAAATTAAGAAAATCACAGGTTTTCAGAATTTTCCATTCTCCAGTTACGAGGTGGTCGAAAAATCGGCCAATGGCCCAATGTAGGTATGATTCTAAACAAAATATTATTATTTTTATTGAATGAAATATATGTATAAAAAAAGTTATAAAAATTGCTTTTGATAAATTTTATTGTGAATACTAGCTGGATACCCGGCTTTACTCGGTAGTTTATGTAAATAATTTGTGAATTCATTCGTCGATTTGAAAAACTTTTCACAAACTATTGAAGGAATTTTGTGTCCATCTTTCAAACCAGTAACTTCGGCGATATGAGCAAAATGTAGATTCAACACCTAAACATTATGAGAATAAGTTAGGAAAATCGTGATATGTGTGATCGTGATAGCTTGCAAAAGTGTATTTTTAAATTTTACATTCTATTCGATAGATTGGAAATTTTTTAAAAATCATCAGAGCAAAAATGAATTTTTGGCAATAATTTATGCAATTTTTTTCATACATAAATGCTCTCTTTTTTTGACCTCGAGTCGTAATGTTACGGTAGCGTGTAATGTGGTGTCAATGAAAATGAGTCAGAAATGCAATTTTGAATTTAAATTATTTTTGCAACATAAATTTTGCGCCATTTTTTAATAAAACATTAAATACTATGAACCTTTCTTGAACAAAAATTTAAAACATATAAATGTCTAACTAACTGCTATTATTATTTGCATAAAGAACTTTTATTACCGTTTCAGACAAAAAAGAATTTATATAAATGTATTCAACAACAGCAGAGCAACTTGCATTGAAAGTCAAAACTTTAAATTTCTGATCATTTCTGATCATTTCTGATCATGATCAGCAGGTAACATTGATAAGTTCAAAAATTCATTTTACTAAGAATTTCTATTATTTTGAAATTAATGCAATGAGGGATTAACGGTAAATTTTTTAAATTTATTATCCTTAAGAAATTTCGAAAATAAATATGTACTAAATATTTACACACTTTAAATAGAAAAAATGCAAGTTGTAGCCTGTTCGTTAGAGATTGGCTAAAGCAATGTTAGCTTGGATCATATTTTGCAGATTTTTTTATGGTCAAGAAATCTTTCATACGTTATTTTTATGTTCCTTAAATTTTTACCACTTTTTTGACAATTTCTTTTCTCAATTTTTTGCGAATAAACCATTATTTAGTAAGACTTTTTTTACTGGATAACAATTAAATAAGCACTGAAAATTGAAATTGAAATGTCAAAACAACGCCAACGTTCGACGCAATGGACTTGCGCATATGTTGATGCGAACTCAAATACAACAGGATTTGGCATCAGCTGTCCTGATATTCGAAAATAAAAATGTTGAATATAAATACACATAAAGAAAAAATATATCACCCTTCGCGCTGTTGGGGTGGTGAAGGTTGGTGGGGTTTTGTAGTTATGTATAATATATACATATAAATATCAGGGGGAACTTCCCTCATCCGTCCAACTCTCACTACGGCCTTGTCTATGTCAATATGTGTATATACGTATAACATATATATGTATGTTATACATATCAGGGAGGGGAACTTCCCTCCACTGTCCTACGCTCGCTACGCCCATGTATTTGTATGTACATACACATACATATCAGGGGGAGGAAACTGCCCTACCCTCGCTACGCCCATGTATATATATATGTTTATATATGTATGATATATACTTGTATTCGGATAAACGGCTTAGGAGTTTTCCGACTTTTTTAAAATATTTGTACTTCAGCGCCCTCTGGTGTTTAAGATAAAACCGATTATATAAGTCATAAAACTCACTGCATCCGAAAACCTCTATATACAAATTTTCATGCAAATCGGGTGAACGGTTTCGGAGATAAGCTAAAAAAAAGAATGCCTGGAACCCGATAATGAACCCAATGGATAAAAAGTGGCCTATATGTTGACCGGGGATATAAGGAACCTAGATGTTAAGTTTCATTTAAATCCATACAGTGGTTTTCGCGTGATGCTTTAACAGACGGACGGACAGACAGACAAATGCGATTTTCGGACTCCTCGTCATTCAAAATGTCCAATGCAAATCAAATTTTGCAAAAATATTTCATGTACAGATTTCTTTTTTTTACAATTTTATATATATATATAGATATTCTAAAGAATTCCGTTTCATACTACAGATGTGTGGCATATTTTTTGATTTTATAAAGAAATATTCAGTGGCCAACGCAGGGGACTTCGGGGGTTGAAACTCTTTTTCCCCCAAATGAACGAATAAAATAAAACATCATATACTAGGTCAGTGGCGGATCTGCATACGGTCTAAAAGGGCCTTAGACCCACCCCTTGAAAAATTTTTTGTGTGGGAAAATAATGAAAATAAGCCTGAAAAGCCGTCTCAGCCTCCCCCTTGGGCTACAAAACTGATAAATTCAGTCACAGCTAAAATAGTACGAAAAACACGTAAAGCTTTTACCTTTTAAGCCCATGACAAACAGAAGGCATGCATGCATCAAAGCATCTGACATTTCTGTTAAACACACCTACTTATTATTTGGTTGGAATATTGCTTGCAAATATTACGTACTCAGTTCTAAATTATTTTCGTCCTGTAGTAGCTCTTTCGCTTCTTTATCTAAGTTCAGGTGTTCCACTTTCCATTGATGTTGCATTCTAGAGATGAGTGGATCTGGCGTTGCCAATAATATAATAAAAATATCTTCATTTGTGCAATTGCGTGTTAGTTTTCTGGAGTTGTGTTCTCTTTAAAATCTGTAATCCTTATTCTTTTATTTCCTGAGCTTCCTTCGATAGATCTCCAAGTGGTACTAAATAATTTTTAATGACATCTTCTTTATGATAAAGGATCTTATGAACTGTTGTAGACATATTTCTCCATGGGTATTTCGTTGTATATATTTTTGCATTTTTCTTAGCGTAATCAACAATTTTTTTCGCGTCAATTTGTTCATTGCATGCAAATACTTCGATGATTTTTTCAAATCTGGAAATTAGGTTTAAATCCAGTTATCTCAGATGCTCTTTATGGATCTGAGAACAATTTTGCGAGGCCATCGCTCTACCCACTGATCCAAACAACCTTGCTACTGTTTGCTGACATAACTGCAGCTATGTTAACAGATGCTGTATTAGCAGATGCAGTATGCAGTATTCTGTTGATAGCTATACAACAAAAATCTATTGATAGATTATTGTGTTATGCTGCAGCATAGCTTCAGTTGTAATTAATATTGAATCAATCATTCTGCGTAACAAAGAAGTTTGGCTCGATGCGTAATGTAGTGGCTTCTCAATCGGTGGTATCGGTGGGTGTGGGTTCAAATTCCCACGGCAGGCGAAGGTAAGATTTTTAATTGGATATTTAATTTAATTTAATTTAATGTTGTTGTTATAATAAACCAAGCAGCAAAGGGAAGCCAAAAGAAGCCATTAATTTCGTGGAGCCATGTACTCCAAATCAAGGATCTACCATTTTGCGTCTTTGCAGTAACAAATAAAAGTCTTTGTACTAAAGTACATTTTCTTTACTTTTACGACTTTTCCATGCTTTTTTAAACACGTACATCCTTGCCACAAGAACTAAAGCTTTTGATTCAAAGTATGTTATATTGTTCTTGGCAATCTAACAATTTTTGTGTCTTTGCCGTAACGATATTTGTCTTCGGGCAAAATCTAACCAATAAAAGTTTTTGTGGCAATGTGCATTTCCTTTGGTTTTACGATTTTTTCTCTGGGTGTGCCAAAATAAATATTTCTAATCGAAACATTGAAAATTTTAAAATTTCATCACATTATCCAGAGCAACGTCGGATACTCTGTTAATATTAAATATTACTAATGTTACTATAACTATAATATTGCAATACTATTGCCTCTCAACAAATTTTTTTTATTGGCTTATTAGATATAGTTAATTATAAAAATTTTCTAAACAAAAAGCTTATATATTGCATTGCTGTAATTCTTTGATATCACGCAATAAGAAGACCTTAGCAAAACATAGCAATTTACAGTTAAAATGATTTTAAAATTGTTAAAAAATAAATTGCATTTTTTATTACAAACACAAAATCACAATTTCGTTATAGCAAGCATTGGAAAAACATAAATAGCTTTTATTGTGCTGTTATATTTTTCTGTAGACATGGTACAAAAGTACTATTTGTATATATAGCACATATCGCACACTAAATACAAAACTGTCGCAACTCAAAATTTTTAAATTTTAAGGTGAAGCAAAAAACAGTTTTATTTTTGAAGGATTTCCATACAAAGGAATGAGACAAAAAACTTTTTTTTAAACTATAGAGAAAGAAAATGTGTACAAAATATATTTGATGTGTTACAGTCAAAGTATATGATCACTACGAATAGTTTTGCGATATATACCGCTTGATATTGGCGAAGTAGTGCATCGCCTAGTTAATAATAAAAGCCGCTACACTAAGGAAAATAACGAATATTAAATTTATCCGCGCCAGTGCAAAATTGTTATTTAATCACTTACGTGTATAAATCAAATATTTTCCTTAGAACACTTTTTTTAAACTTGCTGTTATTAGTTATTAAGAAAATAATTTCTCAATTGACTTGTGGCACACTGGTTGTCGTGTTTGCCTTGTAAGCGATGTGCCTAGGTTCAAATCTGGCTGGCGGCGCATGGTTTTTCGTTTTTGTTTTGTTTTTAAAAATATGTTGTTATTAGTTATTCTATCATAAATCAAATTTTACACATAAATTGTGGTGACAGTGGCAGGCTGGTTGTGAGCGAGATGCCCAGATTCAAATCCGCTGCTACCGCATTGTTTTTTGTTTTTGAAGCGAAGCTTTTTAAGCCTCGTTCTGTGATTTACTTGAGTGAAATATCAAAATTCCTTTGGACAGATTTTTTTCCTAGAAATTGACGGTTACTTTGTGGCTTCCGTTTATTACAACAAGAAAATTTAATACTTTAATATCAAGTATTAAAAATATTTTTTATCCGTCGTGGAGATTGAACTCATACCCCACCGATTAAGAGTTCTATACACTACCCACCGATCCACATATTTTTGTTATGCAGAAACATTGACTCAATATTAAAATATTAAGTATAACTGAAGCAATAATCTATTTATAGATTTTCGTTGCTTGAAAAGCTGCTAAGCTACAAGCTACAAAAGTTTACCACTTTTTGACTTTTTTGGCTTCTACCATTTGTATCACCCACTATTTGCATTGTTCCAGAATCTACCACTTTTTTATTTCAGACTTAATGTAAAGATTTTTATATTTATAGAAATGATTGCATAATAATTGCAATATTAGAAATTTTACAACAATTATTATTTCTTTCCTTATAAATAGAGAGTAGATACAGTAATGTTCAACTTTTTTAAAATCTTTCACTCAATTTGACACTCAAAGTGACAAAACTGGTCATCGTCCTCTATCTGTTCTTTTGTAACTGTCCTTTGTTAACATAACATCTGCTTACATATGTTAACATAGCTGCATTTGTATTTAATATTGAATCAATGACTTTATGGAACGGAAGTGTTTGGATTGGTGGAAAGAGTGTAGGACAATGAATCGGTGGGGTACAGGATCGATCCTCACGGTGGGCAAAGGAATATTTTTTTGTTTTTTTTTATGTGAATGCGCTTATGTTGGTGTTCATATGTTCATGCTTTTGTTTTGTTTTTGCATAGTGCGAAGGAAAACTTAACAATTGCCCACAAGTGCGTTGAAATAACAATGAATGTAATAAAATAAATAAAATAATAGTGCAATGTTTTTAAATTTGCTGTTGTGAATATTAACGTGTGTTTTTTTTAATTAACTTTATGTTATTTTAAATTTTTGAATTCAACTTTTAAATTTTATTACGAAAAAAAATACATTAAATTATTTAATCTATGAAACTGCGAAAAAGCTTCGCTTCTCTCGTGTGTCCAACGACCCACCAGTGTTTTTTTGTTTTGTTTTAAAAATTTTAAATATTAACGTATTTGTTCAAAAACGACCTGGTTTTTCCATAAATTGGAAACTTTTTTGATTAAACTTTGTATTTTTTCCCTCAGTATAGCATCGTTAATTGATAAATCACAAATAGAAAAACTTGGCATGGAAACTGCTTTTGCCAATATATGGTGTGATATTGACAAAAATAGTAAATAAGTAAAAAGTGGGCGGAATAAACCAACTGCCTTTTATAAGGTAAGTTGGTGTTAATGTTAAAAGGGTCATTCATGTATTCTTAATGTAAGCTTAAAATAGACTTAATAATATGTAAACAGGATCTTATTGTGTTGTATTGTGTAAAATGGGCGGTATATGCTACGTCCATGTCCATTTTCAATGTGAATAAAAACGCTGATAGTGCTCTATCTAAGCGCCCTACATAAGCAATCATTAAACTTGACAAAATGATCTTGTTTAGTCATTATCGGGCAAAATATATAAATAGTGGGCGGCATAAAAGGACTAGCAAGCTTACTTTTCGTATGTTTCCATTTATTTTTTTTTTTTTTTTCTTTATTGACTGCATGTGGTATAAATATATCATATGCAATTATTTCTCAAAAAAAAATACATTTTGTACGAGAAAATAACTTAACTTATTTTATAAAATATAACGCTATCAATTGTGTGAAGAATTTATTTATAATCTTAATTCGGAAAATTTATTTCCGGACTTATTTTATTTATAAAGGCAATTTTAGTTTAATAATTTATATTATAAAAATATTTTGCTTAAATTTCAAAGTTTTAATATTACAGATCAAAATTATAGTTTTGTATAAGTAGATTTTTAATCATGTTTTTAAATTGATTTAGGATATTGCAATGTTTTACATGTTCTGGTAATTTGTTAAAAATTCTAATACCATAACTGCGTATAGATTTTGTGCTTCTTTCTGTTCTAAAGAATGTTGTTCTTATATTAATATTATTTCGAAATCTATAGTTTGAATTTTCTGTTAAACTTAAATCAAGATTGTTCTTAATAATGTTATTTTTTATTTTGAAAATAGTTATTAATGTATGCATAATGCCGTATTTCTTTATGTCCAATCTATTCTCATAGAGGTTTCTTGTAGGTGTCCTAATTGGAAGAAATAATATATTTTTTATAATTTTATTTTGTAGTCTTTGCATTTCATTAATTTTCTGCTCAGAACACCTATTCCAAATTGTGTTTAAATAACCTATTTGCGACATGAAATATGACTCATACAGTAACCATAGCTGTTTCTGTGGAATATATTTTCTATTTCTATATATCGCAAAATTTAGAGGAATTAATTTAAGATTCATTTTTAATATGTGTTCGCTCCAATTTAGATTCGAGTCGAACCATATTCCTAAAAGTTTCAAAGTTTCCACTCTAGTAATAAGAACATCATTAAAAACAATTCCAGGGAGTTCATTTAAATTCGGAACTGGCTTAAAGTTCTTAAATATAATAAAATTCGTTTTTTTGAGATTTATTTTTAGTAAATTGTTATCAAACCATATTTTAATTTTTTCTAGGTCCAACCTAATGCTTGTTATCAGTTCCTCAATCGATTCTGTTGCGTACATAAATATTCCATCATCAGCATAAAACTGCGGGACACCTTTTAAATTAACTTTGAATATATTATTAATATATATCAAAAATAGTGTTGCCGCTAATTTTGAACCTTGCGGTACGCCCGATTTGATTTTTTGTTTTGAACTTTTTGCCTCTTTGATTTGAACAAATTGCTCCCTGTTTTCTAAAAAACTTTCAAATAACTTAAGGTCATTTCCACCGATACCCAATTCTGCGAGTTTTCTTATCATTATTTTTATGTTGACTGAGTCAAACGCTTTTGACAAATCGATCGCCAAAAAAGCTACATATTTTTTTTTATCTAGATTATCATAAGCAAATTCTGTACATGATATACAGGCTGATAAAGTGTTTGAATTTTCAACAAAGCCGAATTGATTTTTATCAATGATTTTATTGGTTTTTAGAAAAACTTTTAATCGATTTAATATGATGCTTTCGAAAACTTTATCAATTGTGTTTAATTTAGTTATTGGGCGATAATTTGCGCAAATTTCTTTACTTCCTGCCTTATGAATTGGTACTACCGAACCAACTTTTAGTTCCTGTGGGTATTGACCATTTCGAAAACATTCATTTATAAAGCGAGTTAAGGGGCTGACTAAAAAGTCTTTATATCTTTTGACGAACTGTGCAGATATTCCATCTGGACCGTTTGCTGATTTTATGTTCAAATTTTTAATAGCTATTTCAACTTCCAGGTCATCACAATAATTTAAGCAGAATGGTTGTATAATTCTAATTGCTGGCTCTTCAATATAATTAAATTCTTCGGGGGTTTCCACTACATTTATGAAGTATTCATTGAAATAATTCGCGATTTCTATTGGACTTGTGACTATAACATTCTCATTTTTAATTTGGGAGACTAAATTTTTTTGTGTTTTTTTTCCATATATAAGTTCTTTTAAGATTGCCCAAGTTCTACTACTCGAGTGAATATTTTGAGTGATTTGGTTGCCATAGTATTGTTTCTTTAAGAAGTTAATTTTATTTCTGACTTGAACTTTTAGTGATTTAAATTTTTCGTTTAAAAATGTATTGTCTTTGTTTTTGGATTTTAATTTATAAAATTTATTTCTATTTTCTATTAGTTTGAAAAGCTCCTTATTCATCCACGGATTTTTATATTTTTCCGTTGACTTTTTAATTCGCTTTGTAAAATTCCTTATACCATCATTTAGAGATTTATGAAAATCAGAAAATGAGGGCTTTCGTATAATTTCATTGATCATTCCATTTTCTTCAAACGCGCGATAATCAAAAATTTGAAACGTACTATTTTCTTCAGCATAATTAAGTTTATTTTTGATGTTTACGACGAGAGAAATCAATCTGTGATCTGAAATTGAATTGTCTTCCAGAGCAAAAACATAATCCAAGCTTAATTTGTCAGTTAAAACATGATCAATTATTGTTCCAATAGTGTTTCCCTTTCTTGTGAACATATCTTGACTCAACCTGTTTAGACACAAAAACCCATTACCATAAATATTGTTAAGGTAGTTAACAGTATCATTATTATAGCTCAACAAATTAATATTGAAATCACCTACTACTATAGAGTTTTTAAATTTTAAAACCTCATTTTCGAAAGCATTTATAAAAGATGCAACATCTGAAGAACAGTTTCTATACACACAAGTTACACAAATTCCTAGTTTTAATAATTTTATCGTTAGAAAACTACTTTTATCAAATTCTGATGATGATATTAAAGTCGAGCTAAGGCTTTCATGAACAAACATTAAACAACCTCCTGCTCTATTAGATTCTCGATTGGCAAAAAATACATTATAATCCGGCAGATTATAGTACATGTTTTCATTTTCAAAGATCCAGATTTCACTTAATGCTATTATATGTATTATTTTCTTATTTCTTTTATTTGCTTCAACTATAATATTGAGATCGTTGATTTTATTTCGTATACTTTGAATGTTAAGGTACAGTATGTTGAGGTAGCATTCACCTTTTTCAAAAAATAACTTATTAAATTTGTATTCTATATTTGTTTCTAAAACTTCTTCATTTATTATACTAACATTTTCCATAATTTATTATTATAATTTGTATAAAAACAATATTAATATATATATGTATAAAAATGTAATTTATTACTTTAATTTTCTTAAATCTTCCAGACTCTCGATTTGTATAACTGCAGCAGCATCGTTCTTTCTGACAAGAATTTTCGCTTCCTTCATCCATACAAATTGATATTGTTTATTTTTTGCTTCTAACTTCACTTTCTTTAGCAGCTCGCTTAATTGTTTTTCCATTAGATGATGAAAATTGACATTTTTTCCTTTCATATCGATATTAGGAGTAATTTTGTTTACATCGATTTGTTTTTTTTTCTTTCTAAATTCTATGCATTTATTTTTAAAATCTTCGTTAATCATTTTTACTATTAACGGAAAGGTTTTATATTTTTTGTTTTCATTTTGATAAATTTCTTTAATGTCTTCTTTGGTTACTTTTGCGTTAACTTGTTCACCAATTTTCATTATTACATCTTTTAAATCAGCCTTTTCGATTTTTGGCAGATTTGTTATAATAACATTGTTCTTATTTTCTTTTTGTTTGATTACAATAACTTCCCGCTCTATGTTCTTAATTTTTGTTTTTGCGTGTGCGTTTTGTTCTTTAAGCTCAACAAGGTCTTTTTTTATTTGTTTATTTTCTTCAGCTAGTCTTGCTATCTCTTTTTTAAGCTCGTCGAAACTATCGCTGATATATTGTTGCGAGTCTTTGATTTTATTTATAGCTTTTTCTTGCACTTTAAATTGCTTTTGCATATTGTCTATTAATGTTGTTAAATTTGACGTTTGAACTTCTTCGTCACTTGTTTCACTTTCAGATAATTCCATGGATTTATGATTTTGTTTTTTATTTTTTCTTGTTTTTGGCGCCATTTCTTTTTCCGCGATTTGGCAAAGAAATTTATTTATTTTTAATATTTTGTGATGTTCAGTTTTTGTAGTCTTTGTTTTTGATATCCGCCGCGTTCACATTGACTTTTGTTCTATTTAAAATAAGGTTTGGTAGCTAAATATCGGTTTTATATAGTTTTTTTTTTTTTTTTTTTTTAGTTTTTTAAGCAGACGCAAAATTTCGTGTTCGCACAGTTTGACAGCTTTTTAATCACTGATTAAAAATTCCTTTAATTAATTTCCTTAAACAAATAATATGTTCATATAATAAATAATAACTACACTCAGAAGAAGATCACACTTTGTTATTTTCAAGCACCATGTAAAAAGTGAACAGGTAAAACACACACAATCAATACAAGTCAGTGCAAAACCCATTCATCTTAAGATTTTGGTATGCGGCCACTACCCAGCTCAACACGCCCCACTTTCTATAAAACAAAACAATCTTTATAGAGACAGGATATTATTTCAAATGCCAAAACTAAAAACACTGAGAAAAAATACTGAGACGTTTTTCACATCGGACTTATATTTGAAAAAATTTCATAACATACTTTCGACATTGTATTTAGGCAAATTATTGTTTTTTTTTTTTTTGTTTGCAAAATCATAACTTCTTTATTACACTTTATTAGAAAACGGTAAAAATTTAAAGTATTTGCGCACTTTTCTGCTTGGTTCTATTTTAGAGTTAAAGCCATCTTACAGATATGAGTCTTGTGCTATTTTACACAAGTTTTTGCAAAACTTTATAATAACGTTTTGATCTGAGAAAAGGAAGAAATTCTTGTATATGTAACAGTAATAAAATAAATTCTGTATATTTAAGAAAGGGTACAATATCTCTGATATTTATGTTCCTACATAAGAGCTTTTAATATGTTTTTTTTATAGCTGTATAATGGTTCTTCGAATGGAATTGCTTCATATCACGGCACGATTACGATTTCCTGAGCGACGCGATCTAAAAGTGTGTCTTTGTTTAAAACAAAAAAAAATATAAGTGTGGTCGAACAAAAAATTGATACCTTAACCAGGGGCGGATTTAGGTGGGGACTAGGAGGGACAACAGACCCCGGCACCGAGCAGGCAGGGGCCACGCAGACGTTTCTGTCAAAACGTTTAATTTGAATTTTTGTAATGCATTTTTTGATCCAGATGTAAAATTAAAATAAATGTAAATTTTATTCCTTTTTATTTATGTTCATTTTTGCTTGCGTCTGTTATAGCAAAATTATGTAATGTTAAAAAAATGTTTTTGCCCTGAATGGGTCTGAAAGTCTTAGCGTGATAGTTTCATACACTAAACACAAATCCAAAACCCTTCTATAAGCAAAGCGATACCCTGTAGTTCTTTTGTAGTGCGCTTGAGCTCTTGAGTTCATTTTGTGAATTTTTGACAGCAAATATTTAGTGATGGTATATTGTGTACACCTCTCAGTACCAATGTCTTTTTAATATCTGTAGCAGTATATATATAATATATCCCTCCACACGGTGAATTTTAATAATTTCATCTATATTCTTGAAACAGAAGTTTATAAAAGCTGAAATATGACAAACAAGTAATAAAATATCAAAACCCTTCGTTGATATTTAACACAACACATATATTTGGTACAAACATGTTGATAACAAGCTCGATTCCATATCACTAACTGTCAAATCACTTTAATTTTATTATTTTCCCCATGGTTCACGATATAATCACCAGGTAGTATTATTCGCTGAAAATCAGATGTGGAAAAACTGTCACTATGAGCATATAGTGTCAAAATGTAGCGAGTAGGTGCAAACAATGTTGCTTCTTGTATTATTTGAAATTAGAAAAAGGCAAATAATAAGCGTTAACACGATGTGATGTATTTGTTATAAATTTTTACAAAATTTACAATATTTACACGTTATTGTGAACGCACCTTCATAAATTCTTGTATTTTTATAATCAGCTGATTTTTGTGTGTATTTTTTTGTTTGGAAATATAAATTTAAATCATCATTTAACTGTAGTGGTTAAATATAAGTAGCATAAGTCTTGTTCGCTTAGCGTGAATAAAGTCCATTGTGAGGAAATATTTCTCACAAATGAATGATCGCCTTAGACTACACCGCGGCATTTTATCCATAGCTCACTTTTTTTTAGATTTTGAGGTGGTCTAAAAACCAGGACTTGAAAATAACTCTTAAGACATTTTTTTTTTTTTAAGTTAAGTCTGACTTAACTTTTTCATTTAAGGGGGTCTTCTCATTGAGCAACTTTTTTTTTTCAACTTTTTTTTTTTATTTATAGCTTGGGTAGTTGTGAATATGCTCCTAAAAGGATTTTTAGAAATTCGAAATACTTTAGAAGATACAGCCTTTTTTGTGAAGCAAGGTCTGATGGACAAGAAGGTGATGGAGGTAATAAAACCAGCTTACGAAGCGCTGTCGGCAGATAATTTGCTTGAAAGATGCCTTGGATCTGAAACTCAGAATTCCAATGAGTCCTACAATTCTGTTCTTTGGTCACTTTCGCCCAAACACATCAACTCAGGCGCACTCACCATCGAAGTGGCCAATTTCATTGCAACGTGCCTCTTCAACGACGGTTTTATACCCATACTTAAAATTATGGGTTTGATGGGTATTGCGATTGGCAAAAACGCATACGAATACGCACTATCTCGCAATGAAGACAGATTGAACCGATCAGAGACTCGAGCTGCGGCATCATCAAAAGCTGGCAGAACGGCTCGCAGAGCAGAGAGGGCAGCAGAAAGCAGTTTCTACGAAAAAGAGGAAGGTGGCCTGTATGGAGCTGGCATCGCCGACTAATATTTGTAAGTAAAAATTGTCAGCTCTTTAAAACTGCATTTAAACATTTTTGATTTTTTTTTTTTTTTCCCAAAAAAATTACTTCAAACTTTAAACGCGTTTATCTCGAACCCGCGTTTTTCGAACTGGCGGCCATGATATCTCCAGTTTAACTGAACCGATTTTTATGAAACAAAATGGAATCGACGCAGAATTGTCACCATTCTCGGGTGAACCTCGACCATAATTTTAAAAAATTTTTTACTATTTTTTTTTTACACTAAACTACAAAAAAAAAACCCGAAATTGAAATTTTTTTTTTGAATGGCCGCCACTTTGTCAAAAAAAATCACAAAATTAAGCTTGAGGTTCACCCGAGAATTACATCTATACTGATTATAACCCCGTTTTTTTTTTCATTTCAGACGCTCCAGAGACCCGGAATCGTGGCCGCCGTGACGACACCTTTTTTTTCACCACCAACTTTGAAGTCTCATTACTTTTTGAACAGCCCACGTAACGAGGCAAAAAAAATTTTTTTATTTACTTTGAACCTTTTGTAATACAATAAATAAAAAAAGTTTTCAATTATTCTTTGCGTTTTCAAATAAGAATTTTTTTAAAAAGGGTCCAAAAAACGGGTTTTGAATGAGAAGACCGCCTTAAGGGTACCTTTATGTAATATAAGCGATTTTTTCTAAATGTGTCTTTTGAAGGAATACTACAAACAAATGGTCAAAGATATTGATATAAAGTTTTTTTATTGATTTCAACAAACAAGTAAATAAACAAATGTTTATACCGTCGTCTGGATAAATTTTTGTCGTATATCACATTATAGTTTTTTTTTTCAGATGATTACAGATCATGTTATTCTGCAAATCAAATGGTCCCAGTCTTCTCGCATCACTTCGTGACAACGTCACGTACATGTAATAACGTCAAAAATTTTTTTTTATGTGCTTTAATAATTGTTGAACTCAATTAAAATAATTCATATCAATATCTCTGACCATTTTTTGTAGTATTCTTTCAAAAACGCTTTTAGAATTGCGTATATAACATAAAGGTACTCTTAATTAAAAATGTTAAAATTTAATTATAACTTATATGCATAAAACTATAAGTTAACTGTTAACATTTATTTATTTTTTTTTTTTTTTTTATTTTTTATAATTTAACGCTATTGTACATTAAGATAAATCTTTTGTAGTACATCAAAGAGGAAATAACAACAATTTTTTGAAATAATTACCATTAAACTAAAAACTACATTAAATTAAACAAAAATCAAAAGTGAACGCTTATTAAAAATTATATTAGAAATTTAGGTACTAATCGGAAAAAAGTAAAAAGCAAAATTAAAAAACAAAAATAATGGGAAAACAGCTTCAAAAAGCAAGTGAAAATGTAAGGATGTGATAAAAATAAGATGCAAAATGAAAGTGAAATCAAATAAAAAACAAAAAATGGTATAAAGAGAGAGAGAGAGATAGAGTATAAAGGTATAAAGACTAGAGAGATAAAAAGTTATTAAAAATTTCTCGTTTAAGGCTGGCTCTATTAGTTATTTGTTTTAAAAAGATGGGTAAAAAATTCCAAAGTCTGATGGTGCTAATGAAGAAATATCTACTGCTGTTAAGGTAGTTGTGTCTAGGAACAATGAGATTGGTCGACCGAACGGATTGTAAAAACCGTAGTTTTTCATAAAGGTACCCTGGGTACTGAGTGTTAATAAGGCTGTGCAAAAACATAATATTACGCATATTCAGATATTCAACTAAATTACAGCCGAGTATATCTTTGCTTCTAGAAGAAATATGATCATATCGTTGAATGTTAAAAACATATCTAGCAGCGTTATTAAATGCCACAAGGAGCTTATGTTGAGACTGAGAATCCAGCTAACTGTATACGACATCTGCAAAAGTTATGTGTGGCACAATTAATTGAATAACAAGCCTTCGCCGAGTCTCCAGGGGGGTGAAATCAGAAGAGGCACACAAGTAACGTAAGGTACCATAGATTTTACTAATGGTATTATTAATATGGTCAGTACAATCAAGTTTTGAGTTAATAATATAACCAAGGTTTTTCGCTCTACTAACAAATTGCAGTTTATCAGTTCCTATAAATAAAGGTGGAACTTACAAAAAATTTACTTGTAAGAATAAAAGTTATTCCTCATTTTTTAACTTTTATTCAAAAAAGTCAAAACATAAGTCTTCTGAGACTTTTATTCTTTAAAAAATAATATAAAAGTCTTGAAAGACTTTTTGTTCAAAAGACTTTTATTTTAAAAAATCAGTAATAAGAGTTATTTATTTTATTTATTTATTTATTTATTTAAAGAGTAATAAGAGTTATTTGAGACGCTTATATTTAAAAGTTCCGATAAAAGTGTAGAAAAAAAAACTGTAAAAAATTTAAATAAAATTAAAAAAATTCAAAATGAATGAAGACTTTTAAGTTATAAAAGTCTCAAAACACTCTTATGACAGACTTTTTTAAATAAGAGTCTTCAAAGACCTTTATCAAATATTTTTAAGAATAGAAGTATTTGTAAACTCTTCGACTTCGATCGACTTCTACTCATAAAGGTTAAAAAATAACTATTTTTAAAAAGAGTTATCCAATAAGAGTTAACATTAAAAGTTAATAATAACTCTTATATAATAACTTTTCGTTTTAATCATACATAATAATTGTTTCATAATAAACAACCTCTGCTAAAAACTGTCACTTTGTCTTCTTTTATATTAGGGCCACGTGATATATTGCGAACACGTGATGACATTTACTGATATTTTCCATAATAACATAAATTTGTTAATTAAAAAGTTACATACAAAATAAAGATGCTTATATTTTAAACTAATCAAAAATTAAAAACATAAAACTCAACAGAAATAACTTTTTGCAGAAAAATCCCCGACTTCCTATGCAAATGTAGACATAAAGGCAAAAGTGAAACCAAAATCCCCTTTTATTTCTGGCTGTGATTGCAATACTATTATTTGACACCAATTTGACACTATATGCCCAAAGTTACGAGTAAAAGTAGCGATTAATACTACCTGGTCATTATATCATGCCCATGGTTGAATTATAAGGTTGTCGCAAGGGAGAGAGCGAGTGTCCATAATTGTCAAATCGAAGTTGACAGCCCTGCGACAACCTTATAATTCAACCATGATTTTCCCAATAAAAGGCGGCACAAAAAATGGCAACGAAAATAAAAATTTAACGAAAACGTGAGATATAAATTATAAATAAATTCATAAATTACATATAATCTGAATAAACATAAAGCAACTGATTGAACTCTTCTTCGATTGCTAAATAGGTCTGTGTATTGGTTGCGTTCGCAGTTTGTTGCGCTTTTTTACTCTTTTGCAGAAGAACTCAACAAAGAGCTCCGGATCGTGAATATATTTAATGTTTCTTCTACTTACTACACGTTGTCATAAGCATGGTTAAGTAGGCGTTTTTATTGATGTGAGAGCTATGTTGTTTTTTTTTTCTTTGCTTATGAGTATTGGAAAAGAAAAATTAACATTAATGTCATAATGCGGCATTAATGCATAAAAATTAATATTTTGAATATAAATCTGTCCTTAAGTAGGCCCCGTGTCGATCTTAGCCCCAGGCTTCGCTATGTGTTAATTCGGTGCTGACCTCAACTAGATATCGAGTTATCGATTTTTAAAAATGTTTTCTTTGCCACAAGATCTGTTTGAAAAAACATCTATATCTTTGCCAATATCCAATGGATATTTAGTATTGACACGTTATTTGAAAGATAATTAAATAATCTTTTAGAAAAAATACAGATCAAATACATTTCAGCAATATATTCAATTTTATAAGCGATTTCAAAACATATCGACTTTTTGTTAATGATAAAACCGTTATTTTCTTAAAGATTTGCAGTATTAAGGTGGTAACAATCTATTTTGTTTTAATTTGTTTAAAAATAAACACTACATTTGATATATGTGTTCTATATCTAATATATATAATATATAAAAATAACTCGTCAATAACAGCTCGACCGATTTTAAAAATTGTTTGTATATTGTAGGTATGGGAACAAGTCGTAAAGTATTTTTCACCCTTCCTCCCCACCACCAATTTTTTAATCGCGATTTTAGTACTTTTGTATGCACAATATCCAAATAATTTAACCATCGTTTGCACAGTGTCGAAATAACAATGAAGCTCAGCATGGAGTTACTAATTAGCTTGGTATTTCTTCTGGAAAACTGACACGGGCAATGCAAAACGGGGCATGGCTTCGTCATACAAGACACATTTTCGATACAGAATAGCTATGGCAGTAAAATTCACAGAATATTGAAATGCAGAATGGAGTTATCACTTGTCCATGTCACAATGTCCATTTAATAGAAAACTTGGACAGGCAAGAGGTGTGGTTCCGCCCATATATGGCAATTTTTTCATATCGAATAGCTTTGGAAGTAAATATCACAGAACATTGAAACTCAGGATGGAGTTACACTATTTGGTGATATCCTGTTACCGGGAAACTGGGACGGGCATTGGACAATAAGCGCAGTGTCAAACAAAGGGTCAAATAAAAGTTTTGGATATATTTATTCTTCTCCAATATAATTGCCGGGTGAAGCAACACACACTGGGTATTGCTAGTACCTAATAAATACAAAACATTTCCTTGAATAATTACACTTTAGATGGCAAGCCCCAATTTTTCTTTTTCATATTTTTATACCCCAACGCGTACTGCGTAACGGGTATATTAACTTAGTCATTCCGTTTGTAAGGCAAAGAAGGAGGCGTGGCAGGTATAAAAAAATATATATATTTTTGATCAGCATCATGTCCGTCTGTCGACACGATTACAGCCGCAATTTTAAAGCTATCACGATGAAATTCAAAATATAAGTTTATTTTTAAAAAAGGAAGATCAAGATCGAAAATGGGCCAAATCGGATGAAAATCACGCCTACCTCCCATACAAAGTGACTTTATATTAACCGTAAAATGTTTTTTAAATTCACAAAAAATTAATGAACTGCCTTGAAGTTTGGCAGGTGAGCTTTGCGCAGTCTTAATTCTGGCTATGAAATTTGGAAAAATCGGATGAAAACCACGCCTACCTCCCATACAAAGTGGCTTTATTTTAAAAGTAAAATCTCTTAAAAATCTGCTCAAATTAAAGAAATATCTTGAAATTTTGCATATAGGCTTTGATAAATAACATAGACCACCACAATGATATTTGGCAAAATCGATTGAAAACCACGCCTACCTCCCATACAAATTCGCTTTATTTTAAACGTTAAATCTCTTAAAAATTCACAAAAATTAATGAAATGTCTTGAAATTTTGCACTTTAGCTTTGATATATAATATGAACCATCTCTATGATATATGGCAACATCGGATCAAAACCGCGCCTACTTCCCATGCAAAGTGACGTCATCAAAATAGGAAAACTTTCGTTAATATATAAAACTGAATGTCATCGTGTATGTCGTGGCTAAAGACTTCGAATATACTTCAATATGGTCGCGGAGTTATTTTAGCTTCGGTACCCTGCCGAAACTCCACCCTTACTAGATTTTATATGTATTTGGACCTAAGCCCAAATATATTTAAAAACAGCCCGTTTGCATGTGGTTTAGAAGATAAAATTTGTGAAAGCTAAACAAAATTACCATTTCAAGCTTGTTCTTAACATTCAGTACAAGGTCGAATCACGTTTATCTGGATTAAATATTTTTTATATATAATTAATATTTTTTGGCTGCATAAACAGTTGTTTATTGTAATGGTGACATAAGGAACTTTGTAGTACGAAAGCAGAACAACTAAGGTCAATAATATTAAATACTAATATTTATAAATAAAAAAAATTATAGTAAATATGTTTGAAACAACCACATACCGTACAAGGGATAATCATCATATAATCTTAAAGAAAAGACCATAAAAAACCAAAAAAGTTATATATATTGTATACCAAATAAAGCATACATTTTCAGGCTTTATTATGATAATTTAATTAAAAAAAAAAAATGAAAATGGCCATTTCATCCCTTGAAAGGACTTCTTATGACCGAGCTTCTTATGATCAATTGTGTTATGCGTGTTGTGAAATGTTTGAACACAAATGACAGAGAACTGGACCTACATGTTTTATGCCGACTCCGAACGGCTTATGTTCTCAAGAAGCTTTTCATGGCCGTTTTTACTCTATGAGGTTTGCCATTGTCTGCAGAGAGGTGACGGCCGAACAGAAAAATTACTTCAATTGAAAAAACTTTCTGTGTCAGGTGGGAATCGAACCTGGGTTCTCTGGCGTATGGGCCACACACTGTACCAACTACGCCACGGCCGTCACGACTTTAATAATTTATTTATCTTAATTCATAGTAATAACGGTGATTTTTGGGAAAATTACGGTTTTATGTAAGCAAATATTTTACTTTTGCATACAAGCAGCTACAAAATGTTAAAATATGAACGAATTTAATTTATTTATATTTTTTCTGAAAGTTTATTATGTTATCTTTAAAATGGTATCGTAATCACTAATATAGGGTATATATTAAGAAAAGTATAGGTACTTCTCTTGTAATATCTTATAAAAAGGAAATTATTTTAAAAAATCGATAACTCAAAAACAAATTGATAAATCGATTTTTTCCTTCGGCCATTCTAATTTATATTAAAAGAACTTCACGAATACATTGCCAAATCACGGCGCCCAGGAAATCGTAATCTCTTTCAAATCAGATTAGAATTAGTTCAAAATTTTGTTCAAAATTCTATATTTAACGGCATTTATTAAGCACAAAAACAACAACAGCAACAACAAAAATAAACTAATTTGCGAGTTGTCTCTGATTAAGTAGAAATCGCTCATTCAGCATCTACTGAAGCGGTTTCATGGCGTCCTCGAAACCTGCCAATCAAAAGAATTAAGCACATTTGAAACAGCAACGATTTTTCACGGATTCCCCAGTTGCACTGCTTTTTTTTTTTTTCTTCCTTTTAGTAATTATTTTTAATTTCAAGAGATAAATATCCAGTGTGGAAAGCATTAAGCTGCCTTTTGAACTGAATCCTTAATTAAATAAAACTTCGGTTAAAAGGATATACAGAATAATAAATGCCAATCATTTACATTCAAAGTTTTGCGTTTTGGATATTTTCGAACAAAAGAATGATGATGATAACTCAGTGGCAGATGTTTCGATCCACACATTACCGACGAATGGTTCGCGTAGTAGTTGAAGGTAGTAGAAATACAAAATAAAAAAAAAAAAATTTAAAAGGCATTGCATAAAAGGATTAACTAAGGGAAAAAGGAGCAAAGGCTAAGTGATGGGTGAAACATCAGAATTATTGGGAGCATATGCTGAGGTTGGGTGTGATTATGGAAGTGTTGAAAGTTGATGAAGAGAATTAAAAGAAAGGTTCACAATATGGTGCCTAAATTAAAAGGAATTTCAAAGAGTAGCCCAAACTCCAAAGGATAGCAAATTGTAAAGCAAATGATTTAATATGGTTTCATGCTCAAACAAATTCAGAGTACACAAAAAAAAAAGCTGTTTAGATATTAAAGAGGAAAAATTGGAATAATTTATGTCTGACAAGGTTATTTATTTATTATCTTTATCGTCTAAGAATTGTGCAACCAAAAATCGAATTCGTTTAATAAAAATCCACTGAATCCGCTCATCTTGGGCAGTTTTAGAATACTGTGTTTCCTATTCTAGGAATTTTTCTATCATTTAAAGCTCTAATTAATTAATGTGATAAGTTGAAATATATCATATCATCAATATTAATTATGCACAATATGCAAGAACAAAATATTCTTATTGATAATTTTGCTTTAGAACAGAGGAAATTTAGTTTTTCCTCATAATCAATCAAAATAATAAAAAAAACAACAAATATGTTAAAACGGAAACCTGATATTTCCTTTATTATTTACACTTCCTTCATGCCTTCCTTCATTATTTTGCTTCATTATTTATAAGGATGGCCTCATTAATAATTGCAACCTCTACACGAAAAAAATTAAACCGTTAGAATTGATCGAAAATACCATAGATTTTTACTGTTTTGTGCGGGAAACTTACGCCAATATTTAAAGTGTGTTTAAGAAGTACGTTAGCAAAACGTTATAGCAAGAAAAAATTTTGTTATCACTTTTTTCCAGATGAAGCTCTTTTCATCATAAAGAGTGCTTTAAGGTTAGTCACGTGGAAGGTGAGATTCTATTTTAAAGTAAGTTAGATAAGATGGATCTGAGTGAGATTCTAATGAAAAAATATCACGTGGAGGACAAAACTATTTTTTTATTTGTTGATACAAAAGTGCATCTAAAAGTCTATTTAAACTTTTTTACACTTTTGAAGAAATATGTTTTTTAATCTCTATTTACTGACTCGCAGTTTTAGAGAATTCCGTTCGAAAAATATCTACGGAAAACTAATTCCATGCTAATGTGTTGGTATTTTCATTCAAAATTTGTAGATTTAAGAAATTTTTTAAGAAACAAACTAATTGTTTGATGTTAAAAATAAACACATTTATTGATTCATTTATTGTTATTAAAAATCAGATTGCATCTAAACTAAAACGGGATACATGAAATGTACTACTAAATTATTAAGTTAATGTAAGCATAATTAAAAAAGTTAAAGCGAGTTCAATGCGAGTGCAATAAAAACGATGATCTTTTTAGCACTTCTTACCATACCATTTACCAAAAATATCAGCCTTCTCTGTCCAACGCCAATTTGATCCACTCTTTTAATCGAACTATATGATTACTAAAACAAATATGAAAAAGAAAATCTTACTACACCGAGAAAATTGATCGCCCTAAAATCAAAGAAAAAAAGTTCTTGTAAAACTGTAACCAAAATATCTCTACCACAATGAAAAGATCGTTGCAATAATGATGTATCCTTTAGCTTTGCAAGTGCTGCATCATCGAAACAAAAGACTGAAGTTCTTTGACGCTAAATTAATGAAACAATCTGTGCCGTGAAGATAAAATATTTACTATAACAATTTTGTTCTTTGTTAACAAGAAATTGAAAAAAGTTTGTAAAATCAACACCTTTTTTTTTGTTTTTTTGAGAGTAAGCTTCATTGTTTCAAAGACAAAGTCTGTTACTTTAAAGAATGTTTTCTTAAAGAATGAAGAATAAGAAAATCGTATACGAGGCCAACATTGAATTGTAATTGTAAAAAAACATTAATTAATAATAAATCGGAAAGGATGCCACCGGTCGCAGCCCTCATACGTGACCATGTTCCTTACATAAGCATCCTTTGTCACCTCAAACATATCCTAGTAGGTCAGTTGACCAATTATCGGCTTCGCCAATAAATGGACGTCCCAGAATGGAAATGAACTGGCACAGAATGTGTGCTGCCGTTTCCGGCTCCTCTAGGCATAACCTACACGCATCGTCCTCGGTAGGAGTCATCTTCCTGAGATGGTACATGTAGGGACCGTGTCCTGTGCCCAGTGCAGTAAGCCAGCTTAAAGTCCTTGGATTGTATGGAATAACTTTTGCAGCCTCACTACGAGACCACTTCACGGCCGCCTTCGATTGCCTACAATTAATAGCTTCTTCCCACCTTGTACGGTGTTCCGAGTTCGTCCATTGTTTAAAAAGGCTTGCCACCATGTTGTCTTCTATGGCGATCCGTGGCTCTGGTCCACAGAACTCTTCTGCTGATCCTTCTCTCGCTAAAGAATCAGCATTTTTATTCTGTTCTATGCCAGAATGTCCTGTCACCCACACTGGCATAGGACAGAACCAACTTACTTTAATATTTACACCAATAAATTTTATAACATTTCATCAACAAAAAGGAAAGAAAAAAAAAAATTTTTCTTTGCCCTCCGTGCGGAATTGAACTTGGAATTTTTGGTGCAAGTCCATCGCTCTACACACTGATCCAAACAGCCTTGCTACTGTTTGCTGACATAACTGCAGCTATGTTAACAGATGCTGTATTAACAGATGCAGTATGTCACAGTTTTCTGTTGATAGCCATGCAACAAAAATCAATTAATAGATTATTGTGTTATGCTGCAGCATAGCTTCAGTTGTAATTAATATTGAATCAATCACTCTGCGTAACAAGGGAGTTTGGCTCGATGCGTAGTGTAGTGACTTCGCAATCGGTGGTATCGGTGGGTGTGGGTTCAAATCACCACGGCAGGCGAAGGTAGGATTTTTAGTTTGCTATTTAATTTAATTAAATTTAATTAAATTCGATATTCGAGCACAATTTTCTTTAATTTTTTGACATACACACTGCAACCCTATCCGGATTTTGCTAGTCTTTTGGCTCAAACCTGATTTTTCAAAGAAAATGAATTTTTTCTCTTGACTATGTTTCGTCAGCCGTTTGTTATTTAGTTTTCCTGTCTTTAGCAAAGTCTTAGCTACAGACTAGGAGAAAAATAATGCAGAACAAACTTACCTGAAAAAAACTACATCGAAGCCTCAAAATCGCAAAAATGCCCAAAACTGCCCACATTTTTGAACCTTTTTTGGTCCATTTCTTTCAAACCGTTCTGAATTTTGACAAACAGTGAAAACAAAATTGTGGGCAAGAAAAATAAGCAATTCACAAGAAGTTGTCAACAGCATTCGAGCATTCCTTGATACCGTTTTAGCCCTACGAATGTGACATATTTTCACCGAAAAGCATAATAACATCCATACTTGAGACTTCATATCATTTGTATAAATGTACAATGTAATTCAAAGTAATTTACTCGTAACATTGAAGAAACAAATAAATATAAACAGTTTGAGAGACAGTGAATTTCGACAACCACAGCCAGTGCGAAATCGAAGTAAGAAAACAGTGTTCTATTTTCTCCCTAAAATATTCGAACTTTAAATATGCACTTTTCTTTCATGTCTTGTAGTGAAATATATGCAATTATTTTAATTGCCCTCATTTGACACATAAAATATCATATGAATAAGTTGCATTTCATTTCGAAAAATATTGATAAACACATTTTACAACATAATTAGTTTCCCATTTTTATCCCGTTTAAGTTTGGTGCTGTCTTGGCATATAAAGCATCACTGAATAAAAGTAAACGGAATAAAAAAGTTTTTCAAATGAAAATTTACTATCACGTGTGGCCGCAGCGAAATTTGTTGATTATTTCGGAATATTTTCGAAGTAAATACATATTCTTTATTAGCATGCCAGTACTATCACGTGTGGCTGCAGCGTAAGGATGAGTTGGTGTAGCGGCCAACAAAATAGTCTGTCTAGTCTGCTGTGTGATTACTACTATATATAAGGGTATTTTTGTTGTTCTTGGTTGTTTTTTCAGAAAACAACATAGATCTTGAGCTCGAAAATATAACTCTTAATTAATAACTAAAAAATTATTAGAGTTATAAAACCACATAAAATAAAAGGTTTATTTAAAATAAATTTAAGTAAGACGAGTTAGAGGAGTG